>CM019069.1:12695991-13905096 GCA_009667805.1 Leptobrachium leishanense | reverse complement strand
CACAGACCGACCCACACACACACACACAGACCGACCCACACACACACAGACCGACCCACACAGACCGACCCACACACACACACACCGACCCACACACACACCACAGACCGACCCACACACACACACACAGACCGACCCACACACACACACACCACAGACCGACCCACACACACACCACAGACCGACCCACACACACAGACCGACCACACACACACACACAACGACGACCGCACACACACACACAGACCGACCCACACACACACACACACAGACCGACCCCCACACACACACACCAGACCGACCCACACACAGACAGACCGACCCACACACAGACCGACCGACCCACACACACACACAGACCGACCCACACACACACACAGACCCACACACAACACACAGAACGACACAGACCCACACACACACACACAGACCCACCCACACACACACACCGACCCACACACACACACACACCGACCACACACACACACACACCGACCCACACACACACAGACCGACCCACACACACACAGACCGACCCACACACACACAGACCGACCGACCACCACACACACAGACCGACCCACACACACACACAGACCGACCCACACACACACACACACCGACCCACACACACACACCACAGACCAACCCACACACACACAGACCAACCCACACAGACTTTAAATAATGTAAATGATATTATTTGTTTTTGTATTTATTTGAAAGTGACGTCACACTTTTTGTTCTTGATAAAAAATAAATCCAGCGCGTCTCAACTATTTATTCATAAAGTGTTTTAGCAGTAAGGATACATTGAGATTTCTCTGGTTTTCAGCAGGTCCTGGATTATTGTAAATCTACGAGTTCATATTATACACATTCCGGGTTATAGTATCAGCAGTAAAGACATTTGCAACAATTCCGTGTTCCTCCCAGAAACGCCGTGGCCCTTACCTTGGCGAGGCTCGCCGTGAACAGGACACATTCAAACATCTCTCCCATTCGCCTCAGGAACTCGTCCACGTGGGGTCGTTTCAGCACGTACACCTGGAGGTTAGAATGAGACCAGAGAGCAGGATGAACGTCTCTACGGAACAAGAACTGCGGACGTCAGCTGGACATTGTTTTGTCACAAAGACCTGGGGGCGGGGGGCTCCCTGCAGGAGATGTAGCCGGGTAGGAGTCAGTGTCACCATTACGTTTGTGACAAACGTGCAGGAGCCTGGGTGGAAGTTAGTGACCTTTATGGGGTGTCAGGGGCTTTGTACAGCGAGGGGAATATGTAAATGGAAACAAAAAAGGTACAATTGAAAAAAATTCAGGGCTCTTATGTTCATGCAAGGTGGACTTGAACCTTGGTCACAGAATTCTATGGACACAATCGCTTCTTATAATCGAATAAATGTCAGAAATACTCAATTTTGTTATAGTTACATACGAATTGCTTTACAGCCTTGTTATAAACCCACACACCAAATATATAGGAGCCCCTAAAAAGACACCCGCACACCCTGAATATATGGAGGAACCCCTAAAAAGACACCCGCACACCCTGAATATATGGAGGAACCCCTAAAAAGACACCCGCACACCCTGAATATATGGAGGAGCCCCTAAAAGGACACCCACACACCAAATATATAGGAGCCCCTAAAAAGACACCCGCACACCCTGAATATATGGAGGAGCCCCTAAAAGGACACCCACACACCAAATATATAGGAGCCCCTAAAAAGACACCCACACCCCCTGAATAGATGGAGGAGCCCCTAAAAAGACACCCGCACACCCTGAATATATGGAGGAGCCCCTAAAAAGACACCCGCACACCCTAAATATATGGAGGAGCCCCTAAAAAGACACCCGCACACCCTGAATATATGGAGGAGCCCCTAAAAAGACACCCGCACACCCTGAATATATGGAGGAGCCCCTAAAAAGACACCCGCACACCCTGAATAGATGGAGGAGCCCCTAAAAAGACACCCGCACACCCTAAATATATGGAGGAGCCCCTAAAAAGACACCCGCACACCCTGAATATATGGAGGAGCCCCTAAAAAGACACCCGCACACCCTGAATATATGGAGGAGCCCCTAAAAAGACACCCGCACACCCTGAATAGATGGAGGAGCCCCTAAAAAGACACCCGCACACCCTGAATATATGGAGGAACCCCTAAAAACACCCCCCACACCCTGAATATATGGAGGAGCCCCTAAAAAGACACCCGCACACCCTGAATATATGGAGGAGCCCCTAAAAACACCCCCCACACCCTGAATATATGGAGGAGCCCCTAAAAAGACACCCGCACACTCAGAATAATCAAGATAACCAGAGCGGGATTTTTTCCCGTGCAGTCTCCTCGGAATAGGGACACTTGAGAAGATTTGCTCGCGGCAGGTGTGCAGGCTTTTTCAGCTCGCGGCAGGTGCGCAGGCTTTTTCAGCTCGCGGCAGGTGCGCAGGCTTTTTCAGCTCGCGGCAGGTGCGCAGGCTTTTTCAGCTCGCGGCAGGTGCGCAGGCTTTTTCAGCTCGCGGCAGGTGCGCAGGCTTTTTCAGCTCGCGGCTGGTGCGCAGGCTTTTTCAGCTCGCGGCTGGTGCGCAGGCTTTTTCAGCTCGCGGCAGGTGCGCAGGCTTTTTCAGCTCGCGGCAGGTGCGCAGGCTTTTTCAGCTCGCGGCAGGTGCGCAGGCTTTTTCAGCTCGCGGCAGGTGCGCAGGCTTTTTCAGCTCGCGGCAGGTGCGCAGGCTTTTTCAGCTCGCGGCGGGTGTGCAGGCTTTTTCAGCTCGCGCAGGTGCGCAGGCTTTTTCAGCTCGCGGCAGGTGCGCAGGCTTTTTCAGCTCGCGGCAGGTGCGCAGGCTTTTTCAGCTCGCGGCGGGTGTGCAGGCTTTTTCAGCTTCTGTGTTTATGCAGTGTCTGATCAGCAACCTGTATACACAGCACTTGGTGCAACGTCGTCATGTTTGTAAATAAACTCACAGCATGTTGTATTTAACATGACAGAATAAAGCGATGAATGTGTAACAATGTATCGAAGAGAATAGACCTCTTCCGCTGTTACCGGAGGTTCTCATGGTCCCGCGACGTGTGAGGTCGACTCTGGACGCAAGTAATCAAGGCTAGGCTAACCAGATACACCACAGCCTATCCTGGATTACTTGAAACCAGTGACGAACCAGAGATATCCCGGCGAGCGCCGTGGCGGTGCCAAGATTCCGGAGCGTTGGCAGGGAGGCGGAGGCCTTACTTTCATCACAAACACAGAATTCAGAGGCCGGAGGAGGATTTAAGAAGAGCTTTACCTGATGAACCGTCCCATCAATCTCAACAGGAATGATAAAGTCAGCGTTGTTGACTGGCTGCAAGAAGAAAGAAATGTGTGAAGTGGCCTGGTGATCCAACCTGGGGAATGTGCAATAGAACCAAACCCTCCCGTGGTCACAGCCTAAACCCATTAGGGCAGAACGATTTTATACGGTTATTTCCCTCCATAACGGTCTATTGGGCAACAGACAGGACTGAGGAAACACCAAAGGAGCGATTCTCCAAACGATCAAACTAAAAGGTTTCTAAACTTCTTTAAAATTTAAAAAAAATATACAATTATCAAAAAAAAATTTGTAAACTATATTATTTGACTTTAAAATTTTATAGAGAATACAGAAAGCTGAGGAGCGACTAAGTGATAATGAGCGAAATATTGATTTCTCTTCGCCAGTCCGTCTCCTGGACGCACACGTGGCACTGGATACAGGAGGTCACGGCGAGGGATCCGTCCGGTGTTTGTCGCTCCTGGGATGAGCTGACCGGTCACCCCTGAAGACCAACAAGAAACCACTCACCTTGAAGGAGCTGTGCACTAGAGTTTCATCCAGATCGATGACCACGCAGATCCTCCCCACATCTTGTGCTTTCACCTCCGGCAGAAGATGCCTAACAGCGGCCTGGGGAGCAGAGAGCAAAGCAGACGCATGAGGAGCGCGGAGCTCAGCAATGGAGCGGCTGACAGCGGACTCCATGCCGAGCTCCAGCTCCAAATCTAGAAGGGGGGGGCGGTGTGTTTGGCTTTATTTTATAATTTCGCCCAGTTTGAGAATGTAAATTTTGTTACATAAACACAGAACTAAATAGAAGGTGCTATATTTAGATAATGATACAATCACATAAACAGAACCACCGGGGCTGGGCATGACAGCCATTAAAAAGCCTGAAGGGGTGGCTATCTGCAGCCTGGGCCCCTGTTTGCCCCAAAAGTGAGGGGCTTGGTGGAGGGTCTCAAGCCTGGGCCAAAAGGTTTTCTATTGGTAGACTGGCGTGATGGAGATCTCGAATTTATCCAGGTCAGGTCCAGATACAAGGTGCACCACTTGCTCAGTAGGTATACAGAGAACACACACAACACACAGAGAAACCAGACAGCTGTCAATTCTCCAAATACTGCCGAATTGAGGGTGAAATACGGTGTCTGTTCGGCGACAGTGAAATCCCCCGCAGAGAAGTAATGGTTAATCTAGTCAGACACAGATGACTTTCTTCTTTTGCTAAAAAGCAAAGTATACAAATCCAGGATCTACTCCCACGTACTTTAACTTAGAATGCATTATACGGACGCAGATACTGACTGGACAAAAAAAAAAACACCAGGATTTAAGATTGTGATAAAACCAATGAAAATGAGGTTTCCTGCAGACAACACTCTATGCAGTACATCCCAGAGTCCTCTAGATGGCAGCAGCTCCATTATTGCCAAATTTGGCCTCCGTTTATAGACTTTTTTGACACTGGTTATTTCCGCCAGGCGTCCTATTAGGACCTGCTGCACAGACGCTTCTCGGGAGATAAAAGCTGTATCCTATTAGATCACCGACAGCACAGTGAGCTCTTAAAATGTATTGTCAGTTGTGACGTGCATGGAGATGGAGATAGGTTTGGGGTGCAGGCCTAAATTTCGTTATCATTTTCTTCATTTCCCTCGTTTGTACAGAATGTTTGTGTGATCTGATTATGTAAGAATGCATTGTCTAGTCTTTGTGTACCTGTTATCTGCTTCTATCTGAATAGTTTGTAAATCTGCTGTCTGTATGCAATGTAATTAGATTTCTGTTTGTCCAGCCTCATTAGAAATGCTAAGTAACGTTTAATGTAAGTAACGGTCCTAACGGAATTAGATTTCACCTTCCAAGAAGTCAATGTTTGTGCAATTCGGTTTCAGTGTAATTAGGTCCCCCAGCGGTTTCTAAGGGGGTTTGTATATGCAAATGACTGTTTGACAACATAAATGTCTGTGTCCCTGATTAAAAAGGGGAGTTCCATTTCTACCCTGAAAGTCTTCAGATCTACAGCCTCGTCTTATGTCTGGGGGATACTAGCAGGCTCTAGGTGTCCCGGTCCTTAAACTACGTCTGAGGACTGGAGGAAGGCACAGGTGTCTGCCTGGGGAGAACACAGGGGGGGGGTCCTGCGAGGAAGAGGCATATGTGACCCTGTTGGGGTACAGAGATCTGTCACATCAGTGAAATTTAAATCACCTCTTAAGCGGAAAGCTAGAGGTAAGGGAAGGCATAATTTGTGTTTTACAGCTGAGCTTTCAGTCTTGTCCCTTTACTCTAACTTGATACAAATACTACCCCACGCTGCACAGAACAAGGAAGAAAAGGTGCAGGAGTCTGCAGTATCCAGATGAACATCTAGGGGTTAACTGCTAGTAAGCTTTTAATCAGACTTGACGTAATGTATGTAATAGAATGACAGGGCTGTATTCAAGGTGGTCAGGGATTCTACAGGTGTAACATTATAACCATTGTTACACCTGTAGAATCCCTGACCACCTTGAATACAGCCCTGTCTTTCAAAGGGGGTCGGGGGACACACACACACACACTTTTCCATATGATCCATTACATGGTTGCTCACCTTAGCGACTGAGCCATTCTCCTCCACCAGGAGAGGCGCGTTGTTGTTGACGGGAAGAGGCTCTGCATCCTCGTGACACAAGCAGCAAAACAGGGAATGGAAGATGCTGCGACTCCGAGGTTTCTTGGAAGAAGAATTATGAGCACCTGAAAGAAAAAATGAGGCCATCACCATCAACTACGGCTATGCCCGTACTGACAGCGCACCACAAACTCCCTGGGGGAGGTACGTTTCTATGAGTTGGTATCTTAGCCTTTATCATCTCTGAAAGTTGGCAGTATATAGCACCAAGCTCCACAGCAATAAAACGCACAGCAATGTGCAGTGTGTATGAGCGTATCACAGAGCTCCACAGCAATAAGTCTGAAAGCTCTCATGGAGAAGCAGCACAGCCTTAAATACGCTCTCAGGATCTCAGATACACTGGGGAAGTAACATTATCAAAGTGTAAATACACATTGTGCACCAGTGAAGTTTTATCATCGTTTGATTCACATGCCAGCGTATGTGCGTGTGTCGCCTCTATACGGTCGTTCCAATCACAGGCAAAACATTTTACAAGCGAGACTTAACAAATTTAAGGGGTTATTCAAAGAGCACTGAAAATTCTCGTCCCCTTACATTCAGCGCATTTCAGTGTGATTCGGAGAGTTCAAGTCGCCGACCCTGCGGTGAATTCACCACAGGGTCCCCGAAGCCAGCCGGGAGGGACACACTTGCAAAAAGACAGAATCACCTGCCAAACAGGGGTAAGGCTAGGGTCAAACGAACGCATTATTCGCAGGGACCGTCAAAAAGAGCGTCCGAACGCATGGACGTATTTTTTCACGGAATGCGCAAAAATGGTCATACGATGCGCATTTTCGTGTGTGATTTGTTACGGATCCAAACCAGGAAACTTTGGGTGTCTGGACGTTATGTTGGCCGGACATGAGCAGCGTCTGATGTCTCCTAAACACGCAAACACGCCGCTAGCTGACGCAGCGCACTCTGTACGTCAGTACTAGCGGTTTTGTGTTCTCGAAAAATGCGTTCGTTTGCTGCTTGAGTTGCGCGCCCGTACTTTCGTGCGGCCGTTCTTTGTATATTGCCCGTCATTGGCTGCTACTGCGGCTGTGATTAAGTGCGCCTAAACGCACGTTAAAAATGCGTTGTCTGACCCCAGCCTTACCCCCAACCTGAAAATTTTAAAGGAGATATACATTTCATTCCAGGGGGGGGGGGGACCGGAGTGTCCAGGCCGCCACGGTTAGGGATCAGGATATATTTAGAGATTAGAGGCTCATCACACCTTTATCCTTTCAGGGCTAATAGGATTTATTTTAAAAAGTGACAAAGCACAGTTTATGCTTCCTGAGCGCCATCCCGATGTCAGACACCCAGCGATGCAGCATGAGCAGGGCCGGCCCAAGACACTGTGCTGCCCGGGTACAAGCAAGAAATGCTGCCCCTGGCAAAGTGCTGCCTGGAGCCATGACACCATCTGGCCATGAGCAGGATGGCGTCAAATTGCGGCCCTCCAGCCACCCACTGACACCTCCACCAAAAAAAAAAAAAAGACAACTAGCCACATTCCACGGTTTAATAGAAGGCAGCAATACAGGGAGTCTGGGATTTACTGATATGTCCGTGTTACACATTATTCATAAAGGATATTAAAGGGAGATACATGTATAAATATATTTTCAGAATTTCCCTTTAAAAAGAGGCAGCAGGTTTCAGATTGTGACAGCGTCACAATGGATGCACCCAGTGACACAGGAGAATATCACACAATGAATGCACCCAGTGACACAGAGGAGAATATCACACAATGAATGCACCCAGTGACACAGAGAATATCACACAATGGATGCACCCAGTGACACAGAGGAGAATATCACACAATGGATGCACCCAGTGACACAGAGAATATCACACAATGAATGCACCCAGTGACACAGAGGAGAATATCACACAATGGATGCACCCAGTGACACACATAGAGGAAAATATCACACAATGGATGCGCCCAGTGACACAGAGGAGAATATCACACAATGAATGCACCCAGTGACACAGAGGAAAATATCACACAATGGATGCGCCCAGTGACACACATAGAGGAAAATATCACACAATGGATGCGCCCAGTGACACATATAGAGGAAAATATCACACAATGAATGCACCCAGTGACACAGAGGAGAATATCACACAATGAATGCACCCAGTGACACAGGAGAATAATCACACAATGGATGCACCCAGTGACACAGAGGAGAATATCACACAATGAATGCACCCAGTGACACATATAGAGGAAAATATCACACAATGGATGCGCCCAGTGACACACATAGAGGAAAATATCACACAATGGATGCACCCAGTGACACATATAGAGGGAAATATTTTCTTAACAAAACATACAAGATGCGACCCAGTCAGGGTACAGAGATCTGTCACAGCTTTAATCATAAATCAACCGTGACAAACTCAGCCACACCCCGTACCAGAATATGGTACGCCCGGTGTGGTGTTACCCTACAGGCTCTGGTGGTGCATGCCGGGGCCAACATGTGAACGTTACCCTTTAAAAACACACAAAATGACTGTGCTGGGCGTGTTTATTTTCCTCCCTCCAGTCCGTGTTCCATTGCCGAGTTAATCATTAGACACCGACATACGTGTGTTTTGGCGAGTCGGTGAAAGTTTACGTCTGCCAGCAGATTCTCACTAACACACAGGGTTTGTATTGATTAAAAAAAAAAAAACAGTAAACCACAGACCCAAGGGGAGAAGACTGGAGATAAACAGGACAAAACGTCCACTGGGTCACCAATGGTGACCAAATAAATCAATCCGACTCCCATCTGGTGCCGGAAAAAGCCGTGAAAACAATGTGACGAGACCCGATACAAAAAAAAAAAAAATTTTTTTAAATTAATCCAAAACAGAAACTACAAGAAAAGAAAAAAAAACAAAAAAAAACACCTTTACCGTATTACGGACCAATGGGTGAACTGGAAAGTATCCAAATTCGGCTATTTTGGCCTAAAACAAGTCACAGTCGTGTGAAACAAACAACCAACGATTCAGTAAGCAGTAGGGGCCGTTACCAGGGTCACCTCACTCCTTCTAAACAGACACCACCCCCGGGTCTTAGAGATATGGTGGTCACTGACACCATTGCATGGATTGTGTCAGCTGTGGAGCCGGGTCCCCTAATGTGCGTGTCCTGCTTACCCCACCCAAAAAGGGCAGGCCTGGCCGGTACGAAAATAAAATTTCTAGTTTATTAAAAAGGAAATCTAGTCTAGAAATAAACCTTTTACTGTTCCTTATAGTCATTATATTGGAGGTATAAAATGTAGCAAAATTAGACAACTGGTGCCACAAAGACTTTTTTTGCCTCGTCTCTCTCCCCCTCCTCCCCCCCCCCCCCGATGAAATGCTTTGATAGTATTAGGGATGAGCATTTGGTTCGGATCTGTTCGGAGTTAGATTTGAACATCGCCCGTTCGAACATTTCCGCGTGTTCGCCTACAATGGACCACAATGCACTTTTCCACTGGCCTGAAGCTTGTAATTGGCTACAGCCTTGCACCTGACCACAGGTCAGGTGCAAGACTATGGGCAAATTTTGCCAAATCATGGACTCACAGAGCTAGGTCTCGCAGCACACTATAAAAGGCTTCCCCCTGCCTGCAGCCGCAGCGTGTGTGTTTGCAGGAGTGAATCAGAGAGGAGAGGAGATTGTTCTGTCAGGGTTTATCACTGACGTAGGAGATTTCTGGGAATTAGAATCTGTCTTGGCACTGCCAGGCTATCAGTGAGTTCTACCAGAGTTCAGCAAATCAGAATCTGTCTTGGCAGGGTCCACCCCTGCACTCTTCCACAATACCACAGAGGGGTTACTTACGGTGTGAAGGCACTTGCTGCCAAAGGCACAATATTTGGGTGCACTGCCACCTATACCAGATTTCATATCATTTTAATATTGGACCACAGGGTCCACCACTGCACTCTTCCACAATACCACAGAGGGGCTACGGTGTGACGGCACTGTTGCCGACATTAAAAGGCCAAATTTTAAAGCACCTGTTTTTACTTTCATCTAAAGCCTGCATAAGTTTCACCATAATTTAGCCCAAAAAAAAAAATCACTAAACTTGTTCTGCGTGTCCTAAAACGTCTCCTCTTTTCATTCAGGCTGCCGCCCCAAGCAGTTGTTTAAAGGAAAACCATTTACCGTCATTTTAAAACGTCATTTTTTGGTTTTTAAAAGGTTTCTATACATCCTAGAAATCCACCACTTCACGGGCAGGTTATGGGGACCTCCTAGGCACGATATTTGAAGGAATTTTTCGTTTTTATTTTTAACCCTTATTTCATGGAAAACTCACTGTTCCTTTAAAATGGTTTTTTTTTTAAAAATCTTTTTGTCCTTGTTTCCTGTCCCCAGGGCACTACCCGGACCCCCATACACCTTTTATGGCAAATATCTAGCATATATGCCCTCTTGGAGGGAAACTCAAAAAAAAAAAAAAAAAAAAAAAAAAAATGGTTGGGTCCCACTGACTTACATTGAGTTCAGATCGTGTTCGAACTCGAACTTTTGAAATTGTACGAGTTCGAACCAAACACGGGGGTGTTCGGCTCATCCCTAGATAGATGGCGATGCCGGCATAGCTGTGGTAATAGGGGTTTGTGGATATGTGTCTTGCAAGAGAACCACTTTCACCCCGTGCCGATTCTTGCAGTGGGGACACAAAGTTGTGGGAGGGTTCAGTTTACTACTTAAAGGTTTACCCTCAACCCCGGCAGGGTTCAGCGTCAGTGGCAACTGCCAACGCCCCCATTCCTTATACTACCAAGTATGCCCGCTTTATGCCTGGCAGAACAGTGTCCGTTCCAAGCACAGAATCTTTTTTAACAGCAAGCACTGAAATTTCGGTGCCCTCTTTTTCGGTGAGCTCAATTCACTGACCCTGCGGTTAATTCAGCATTCACCGAAATGCAGCGAAAATCTGAACAGGTATTTAAAAAAGTATCAAACTTTATTATAGTGCCAGCATATTCTGCAGCGTTGTACAATGGGCACAGGGTTACAATACATGGAAACACATTTTGTCCAAACCAGTGCAGGAGGAAACAAGTGCTCTACAAATTGCACTGTTTTTCACCAATATTTGGCAAATTTCCAGCTTCCTTAATAGCCTCGAAATTTACACCGGTCGGCGGCTAATTTGGCAGTCTTGAATAACCCATAACAGAAAAAAATAAATAAATAAATAAATACACAGCCCAACGCGCTCATCAAAGGGCAACAAACTGGGGAAAAAGGCCTTCCAACGCCGACAGCTTCCCTCCATCCTGAAGGCTGTCAATCAGCTCCCGCCAGAGCAGCCTTCCAGGGTTTTCAGTGTCATTATTTAACAAGTGATTAAATACATGAAACTGATCGTCCAAAGCCTCAATTCTTCTGCACAAGAGGCATCGGATTGGCTGGGTGAGAAAGTGAAACATGAAACACTTATTTACCTTTTTTAGTGTAACAATAACTGCAACACAATAATTTAGTAAGGATTGGATGATCTAGAGGCCAGGACGATACTTTGTGGCTCAAGGTTATTGTGGTTCGGCGCACATCATTCCTCTGCAGTTTACTTTCTGCATCCTGTTTCCATGGCCCCCCTGGCATCGCGTCACCCCCCAAACCCCTTAGCCTTGCACCGAGCTCTGGCTGCACCTCAGTTTCCATGAGACTTGGTGCGGAGAAAGGAATGAGAGCAGGGGATGATCAGATCCCCTCATCCTGGAGGAGATGTATCCGGTGTGTGAGCGGCTGCCAGAATACACAGAGGAACAGGACCCCGAGCGAAGGGTACGGAATATTAAACAGATACTCTTCCGGGATTAATGTTATCGCATGGAACCCGCTCGAAACACACTGCAACAATGTAGCTGCAGGAGCTTCAATTTAACCCTTTCCATACCACAACCTGTTTAAATAGCAGAATAAAATGTCGATGCATTCAGCGACTTAAAAAAAAACACCCAAAACTGTAAAAAACAATCTGTTCATATCGCTCAAGAGGATATATAGATATAATTTTTATAAAATATCATCCACACTCTTATTTGTCCAAGAAATGGAATGCCCAGGTATAGAGAAAAATAAATAAATGACCAAAGACGCCATTAAGGTCTTAAAAACAAGTCCCAAAATATTTGTTAAGGATATAAAACATTTTTAATATTCCTTAACAAGTTTTCGGTTTAATTTTAAAACATAACAGTTTATAGAATCACTCAGATTTTAGGATATTACACCCAAATTTTTTAAGACCAAGTACCGATAAGCGCTCTTTACTTCATGTCACGTGACCGCTTACCAAAAAAAATTATTTTTTTTTGGAATTTTGATGAAAACCTGTCGTATTTATGTTAATATTGAAATGTGTGGCCAGACACCCAATTTACCCATTGCACACAGCCTTACCAAACACAGCTGGCAGAATGCACCAACAGCATTCTGCCAGGTCCCTCCGGCTGGCTTCGTTCCAGTGAGCAGCAGCTGGCATGTGAAGGTTGCAGTGCTGCTCCGCTGGAGCTGGGCTACAACCTTCATATGCCAGCGGCCACCTGGAGAGGCCTGGCAGGATGCCATTAATGAATTCTGCCAGCCGACCCAGCCCCTTGGATACGGCCCGGAAAGCCAGCCAAGTGCAAATGCCAGTATCGGCTGAGATACTAGTACTGGTGCATCACTAATAAAAAACACAGAAAAATGTGCTGACACTCCAGCAAAAAAAACTAATTCAAGACATAAGACAAATTCCCCCCCAAAAAAACAAAACCCAAAAAAAAACACACGCAGGGCCCGGTAGTCAAATATATATGAAAATCTGCCTCTGGGCTCTAGAAGGGTTAATCATTCAAAGAGCGCTGAACTCGCTACTGAAGTGCACCGTATGGTGGAATTTCAGGGCAGTTAGTCTATTCACTAAACTGTCAATTTTACGGTGCAGTTCACGGTTCTTCGGCGGCAACTAAACAGTCTGAGAAGGTGAATCTATTCAGAGAACGTCAAACGGCACCGAAATACCCCGATTTTTGGTGGCTCATTTTGACAGGTTTAAAAACAGACGAATCCCATAGGATTAAATGCAAAAAAAAAAAAAAAAAAAAAAAAAAAAAGAAATGGTTGAATAAAATATTTTCAACAAAGTCTATTTTGTGATTGCTATTCTTTAACACAAGGCTTGACACAGCCAAGAGCCTGGTAGCCACTGGCTCCTAAAAACAGTATCATATCGTCACAAAGTACAGAGGTTAACACAGATAGAAGTGTAGAGCGATGCTTCTAGGCTCAAAAAAGTAGCCACAAGACCACGTGCCCAAAAAATAACAGCCAAAAGCACCGGGTAACAAAGTGATAAAGAAAAGCAGCTAAAAATCATAATTCGGGTCAGAACAAACCTCCCAGATGCAGATTCCCAAAGTTTCAGCGAGGATTTGCCTTTATCAAGGTATGCCTTGATCAAGGCGAATCCTCGCCGAAACGTTGGCTCCGAACATTTGTAGCTTGCTCCTAGATTCAAAGCAAATTTTTCAATCCCTCAGGTATTTTAAAAGTATAAAAATGCATGAAAAGGTTTGAAAATAAAAAAGTTCTGTTACAGACGAACAAAAAAAAAAAAAAAAAAAAGTCCCCCCCCCTGCAGTTCGGTGCATTTTGGGGACACTGCGATGAATAGTGAATTCACCGCAGGGCCGGCGAATGAGAAACCAGAATTTCAGTGCTTCCTGAATAACCCTTTAAGCATTCATACGGCTCCTGGGACTCGTGGATTTGTAAAGCCGTGATATGCGCAGTTATGTCTTATCTAAACACATATATAAAACAAACAAACACTCTCAAAAGCCTGAATAGCATTTCAGGAAATGGAATTGTTACAATGTATCGCTGGTATTACTCGTTTTGTGAGTTTTACATTCTTTCTGCTTTGCAAATGAAAAACTAAATGCATTTCTCCTAATGCGCACCTCTTAACTGAGAATTCAGCGAAACGCGTGAGACCTGCAAGCATTACTACTGGCTATGTTCCTGGCAAAGGAGACACAGAAGATTGAACAATGTATCATCCAGATCAGGGCTGTAACTCAGACCCCCCCCCCACCCCATCGTGTCGATTACTACAGTTCCCAAAATTGAATAGATATCCAAGGAATCATGGGAGAGTTAATTCAGGAACATCTAGGGGGCCGGAGTTTGGCACCTAACATAGATTTTAAGTTTCTACAGTAACCGGGACCTCAACCCCTCCTGCAATAGTTTGTCTAATCTCGTTTGATGCACTGTACCTGTTAGACCAGTGTACAGCGCTGCAGAACATGTTAGCGCTTTAGAACATAATAAAAATCACCCTAGGTGATAACCGGAGCCAATTCCACACAAGTGAAATGTACAAAAGTGACTCATTTGCAACAGCTCCGGCCTTAGTGAATTGGGCCCGTAGGAATTACTGGACCAAGACATCTACAATTCCAACCAATCGCCATTTATTCATCCATGGCAGCAAATCCTTAAAAGCGTACCTGGCATAGTCTCCTTCTCCTCGGGCACTGCCATTGGCTGCCTCCTATAGGCCAGCTCTTCTGATCTCACCTGACAGGTAAAACCAGCAGCAGCTGTGATCGGACATCAGAATGACCCCTTACCACCTGGCAGTGTGTGCCCAGCGGGTGGGCGTTAATGCCGACAGTCCCTCCTCCTGCCTACACAGCTGACGCACACCATTGGCTGCAGGGGAACAGGCTGAGTTCAGGCTGTCCCACAGCAGCGAATGACACACGCCGCACGACAACCAGTGGGCGGGCCTGACACGGCCCATAGATACGAGCGGGGCATACTATGACATCAATTCACCAATATGGCAGCAGGTAAGCATGACCGGTGCGCTTGAATAGCTCTCGGGACAAATTGGGGGGGGGGAACTATTAACGGTTATTTCAGCACATCCATTCTTATATTTCGTCACAATGTGTTAGTGCTTTCAGGATATCGGGACCTGCTTATGCAGCTTGTAAATCAAGATAGAAATGTACAGAACAAACCAACACTGACCGCAGACACAAGGCCACCTCCTCACTGGAACACCTCACAGGGGGAAGCTCTGAGCTGCCTTTTGCCTGTACAAGTACTTGTATGAGGTCTTAAATGGGACACTGCCACTTACACGAGCTGTAACTAGATTACTTGTGCATTACAAAACACAGGCTATTGCTTTGAAAAGAAAAAGAAAATTAGGTATTTTATCTCATGTTTCCATTTTGTGTATTTTCTCCCATGATGCAACATTTACCAAAAGCTTTGCAGCTCTTGTTTATTTAATCTACAGTATTTAGAAGTTAATGAGGAAGGAATATTTAGATAAGGCAGCAGTATTGTGTTCTCCAGGCTACCGGAGATGAAAGCTGGCAGCTGAATGTGATAAAACAGGGAGCTTAAAAGGCTTCTAATCTACCCCTCCCCACGTAAAGTCCTTTGAATACATCCCACAGAATACAATGATGTGAGTCGGTGACTGACCCATTCTATGGCCAAAACCACACAGTGAGGAGCAAGTGATGGAAAAATAGAAAATATCACACAATGGATGCACCCAGTGACACATACAGGGTTATTCAAAGAGATCCGAATTGCTGGTGAAAGGTAACCGAACAGTGAAATTCAGTGGTTACCTTTCTTGGCCATTCGGCTATCCAGAGAGCAGGCAATTCACCAAATCCTGGCGAATTGCCTGCACATACGGTGCCTGTTCGAGGGCAGTGAAATCCTCATAAAAAAGCAATGCTTCATCTATTCAGAGAACACAAACCAGCAGTGAAAAGTTGCCGAATTGCCCTGCCATTCGGTGGTTTCAAGTAGATTTATTCAGGCGAATCCCATAGGCTTCAGGCCCCGTTCACATTGTGCGATTAGAAAATCGCGCAATTTTCATATTCGCGACATGGTGCGATAATGTCGCGCGACATCGCTGTTTTGTGCGATTTTTGCAAAGCACCACCAATACAAATCGCAGATAGCAAATCGCAAAAAAAGGGGTCATGTACCAGCGACATCGGGCGGCAAGATGTGAACAGCTCCATTGAAATGCATTGGAGAAGCTACACAGCGCGACGTCGCGGCAAAATCCGCACAGTGTGAACTTAATTTTAAAAATATTCCCGTTTTAATTCAATATCGAATAAACCGTTAATTATAATATTCTGCAGTAAAAAGTTTCTATTTTTTTTTTTTATGTTTTAGGCATTTATTCCCCCCACAAACATTTTTATTTTTAATAGCCTTCTTTTTTCTGTAACAGCCCTCTTTATTATCATTCATTGGATCATATGTAAATTTCAGACATTTTCGCTGAGTAGTTTCTTTACAAACAGCGTTTCACTTTTCAAACATTCAAGCAAACTGTTTTTCTTTATTTTCCCCACTCCATTAGTCTGCGGTGCTGGGTTTTCCCAGCGGCTGCTCTGCGCTGTGATCGGCGGCTGCTCGGGTTTCTCCGGCGTGTTCGGCGAGTTAATGTTTTTGCAGGTTTTGGTGTGCATTTGCCTGGGTTTTACGGTGAGTGTTCGTCGGGTTTGCGGTGGCTTTTCCCTGCACTAAGACGGTCCTGTGGTGCTTGCTGAATACACCGCAGGGTCGCCACAATCGCACCGAATTGAAGAGAACGAAAAGTCACCGAACATGCGGTGACTTTTCGATTCTCTTTGAATAACCCTGATAGAGGAAAAGCAAAACAAAGCACATGTAAGATATCAGCAACATCAATAAACACAATAAGGACATTGCATTTTTTGGTGGTACTGGCCCTTTAATGCAACATCTGCACAATCACACCAAGGCTGGCTTCACACCTAAGCATTTTTTGACACACGTAACGCAGTGCGTTCATGCTGCAGTCTATGGCTGGGAACGCGCTGCAATACACCCCAAAGAAGCACCGGTACTTCTTTGGGCGTAGAACGTTTTACAGCGCATTCCTACGCGCTGTAAAACACCCAGGTGTGAACGGGCCCCATAGGAAATCATTGTATTTCTGTGTTTAGGCGTTTTACAGCGCACAGGAACGCACTTTAAAAACACCCAGGTGTGAACGGGGCCTAAACAAATTCTTTCCCTCCTCCCCAGCTCATCTTTGGTTTTTGTTTTATTTATTTTTAATAAATGTTACTGTGTGTTAAAAATAATAAGCGTGGTCATAAGAAACCGTGTCAGGTGACAGACCCCAAAACCCCTGTAACAAACGTGAGAAACAGAATGATGTATCACGGGGGCACGGAGACCACAAGCTCCACCTCATGGGGTCCAAAGAAGAGAAACCATACAAGAAGCAAGCTATTAAATATACTGTATATCAGGGGAGTCCCAGAAACCTTACAAATGCTACAACCAATTATAGACTCAAAATACTAAGGGGGGGGCATTCACTGCGCAATAAAAACGGGCAACGTCAAATAATCGCCAGCAGAGCCTAATAATAAAAGATGGGGAATGAGCGGAAATTACTAACAAAAAAACCCCACCATGACCTCTCCAGTCAGTCCATCTCATTTTTAATGTAATGTGAACTATTTGTATCTCACTGAACTCCACAGCAATAAAACGCACACCTCATACACACTGCGAGTTTCGTTGCTGTGGAACCCTGATGTACACTGATACACTGCACATTACTGTGAGATTTATTGCTGTGCAGCTCGGTGACACAGTAATGTGCAGTGTGTATTACTGTATCACCGAGCTCCACAGCAATAAATCTCACAGTAATGTGCAGTGTATCAGTGTAAATCAGGGTTCCACAGCAACGAAACTCCCAGTAATGTGCGGTGTGTATGAGCGTATCACAGAGCTCCACAGCAATATATATATATATATCCCCAGGCAGGTGAGTGTGGGGCCCCCCGGACTCAAGGGCCCAGGTGCAGTTGCACCCTCTGCCACCCCCCCGGTAGTTACGCCCCTGCCATGGAATCATGGGAGTTGTACTTCAGAAATAGGTGAGTGGCCGGAGTTTGACAGCCCTGGTCTAGAGGACGTTAAATTTTCTTCAATCTCTGTTCTAGCCAACATTTGTACAATAAATTAAACAAGGATCCAGAGACCACTTTGTGAAGAGCTAGAATCCTGTATAAAAACACCATTCAGGCTGTGTATGAAACAAAAGAATGTTGTGTCACGAAATAAAGAACATTAATTATAGCAAAAATAACCCAAAAAACACAATAACAGCAAATCTAAAGCATTTTAGGCCTTAAACATGTCAAATAAAATGCATAAAGGCCGAGCAGCTCTTAAGAGATTTTACTTTGACTGGCTTAAATTATTATTTTTTTAAAATAAAAAAATTAAATAGAAATAATGTGCAGCTGGTTCCTGAACTGGATACAAGTCCACAACAAACACAGTGAGTCAGGAGCAATGGGGGAATGAGGAACAGATTGATAGATCAGAAACGGTTAAATTAGAATTCTGAACAAGAGCTGCTACATTGTTTTGTTGTCCAAACAAAAAAACCTCTGGAAAGCTGTGGATACAGAGGCCGCGGTGCATTACGACATGTGACCCAGTCAGGTAGTTTGGACAGACTGGATGCACAGAGATCCAGGACATTGGTCACGCGCCTCGCAGGATTGATAAGAACAACAAAGTTAAAAAACATTTAAAAATAAATAAATTTAACAAATTATTCTAAATGGACGTTTTTTCTGAAGTTACTTTCTGGTTTTTAATGGCTCTGTTGCCGCTTTCAGGCCTATTAGTCACTTTGCTAGGAGTATATTTGTGGTTAAATTCACACGCGTCGGGTATTTTTTGCACAATAATGGTTTTGTGGCGAGTTTCACACACTGTAAAGGACCAGCAAAAAAAAAAAGGCTTTCTCTGCGAGGCGTAACGCGGGCCACGTGCTGCCGTTACAGAGTACAGAGCACACTGTCGCCAAGAATTATATTGTGCAACAAACACAAAAAGTATCGGGATAGGTTACAGGCTGCACGGAGCACCCATTTGGCGGTGAAATAAACACAGCGGTACGAGCAGCTGGTCTCAGGCCCTCTATACATATATGAAAAATAATAATTAAATACGACATTGTAACATTGTTTATAGATCAGTGTTCCTGTCACTGGCACAAGAGATTGTAAGCTCCCGTGAGCAGGCTCCTCTTCCCTCTTAGACTAGCGTCAGACAAAACGCGCGTGCAGCCGCACTTTAATCACGGCCGTAGTAGCAGCCAATGACAGGCAATATACGGAGTACGGCCACATGAAAGTTCGGCCGCGCAACGCAAGCGGCAAACAAAATGCATTTTTTCCAGAACGCGTAACCGCTAGTACTGACGTACAGAGTGCGCTGCGTCTGCTAGCGGCGTGTGTGCGTGATTAGGAGATGTCAGACGCTGCTAATGTCCGGCCAACATAACGTCCAGACGCAAAAAGGGTTTTATTGATGATCCGTACAAAATCACGGACGAAAATGCGCATCGTATGACCGCTATCGCGTATTCCGTGAAAAAATACGTCCATTCGTTCACGCGCTTTTTCACGGACGTGATTTTGTACGGATCATTAATAAAACGCTTTTTGCGTCTGGACGTTATGTTGGCCGGACGTGTGCAGCGTCTGACGTCTCCTAATCACGCACACACGCCGCTAGTGGACGCAGCGCACTCTGTACGTCAGTAGTAGCAGTTTGACGTTCTCGAAAAAATGCGTTAGTTTGGCACTTGCGTTGCGCAGACGAACTTTCGTGCGGCCGTTCTTCGTGTGTTTCCCGGCATTGGACGTCATTTGCTGCTAGCACGGCCGTGATTTAGTGCGGTTAAACGCACGTTAAAACTGCTTTCGTCTGACCTTAGCCTTAGGCTGGGGTCAGACGAACACACATTTACCCGCACTTTATTACGGCCATGGTAGCAGCAAATGACGTCCAACGCAGGCCCACACACGAAGTACGGCCGCACAAAAGTTTGGTCACGCAATGCAAGCGGCAAACTAAAGCATTGTCGCAAGAACGTCGAACCGCTAGTACTGACGTACAGAGTGCGCTGCGTCCGCATCGCGGCGTGTGTGCATGATTAGGAGACGTCAGACGCTGCTCATGTCCGGCCAACATAACGTCCAGACACAAAAAGTTTCCTGGTTTGGATCCGTATGAAAATCACGGCCGAAATTGCGCATCGAATGACCGCTATCGCGTCTTCCGTGAAAAGGTACGTCCATGCGTTCGGACGCACTTCATTATAGACGATGTGAAAAACGCGTTCGTCTGACCCTAGCCTTAAAAAGGGTGAGAAAAAAAATATGCAGTTACAGAGCAAATATGACAAGGTGAATCTCCACTGCATCTGTCAGGGATGGATGGTCACAAAGGCCACAGGGGCAGCAGCTCTGGGTTTCAAAATCCAGGCCCCAAAATACACCCAGTGTCAACGCAAACTGCCACCAACACATGCGATGAGACGGGGATACAAATGGAGGTGTATGTGGGTATAGAATGGCCCAGAGGAACAAAGAAAAGCGGAGCCAGGACGATAAGCCTGCCATGTACCAAAAAGTCATAAAATAGGGGGGGGGGGAGAAACGGGACAAAAATCACCAAAAAATGTAATCCCAGCGCATATTAATTTACTTAACCGGTGCGGGAAGAACCCAAGAAACACCGGCTCCAAAATATCTGGATTATTCCATACAAATCTATATATAAAACCTGGCCTGAATAAAGATTCGGAGGCGAGAACCCGCTCCCACCAGCTCTATGCTCAATTTCGGCAGCTCCGGATCAGATGCCGGCAACATTGGCACAAAGGGACAGCACGCCGGTACAGCCGGTTTTAGATCTAAATTCAGTGCGAGATGTGTCTGTCTGTCTGTCCGTCCCAACGACACAGCTTGGACTGATTGTTCTGGCAAAAGAACACCGGCGCCAAGTCCTGGAGTCCACGGGATAACATGAAGTGGTGTGATGCCATTTTATGGGAGGATCGCCCTCTTCACTAAAAGGGGGGGTAACGGTTTGGGGTTAGAATATTAAATTTGCCAAATCACTTAACACCAGATCGGTCCTTTTTGTCTCCGTCTCTAATGACCCCAGAAAGTACACAATGTATCAGACGTGTGACACACAGTAACCCGCCGGCCTGGCCGAGATGAAACAGGAGTACAGGCTCAGTGCGGAACAGCGATGTCACTAGCAAATGTTACCGTCTTTGCTGGAATGGAGCACCAGGTGTTTTGGAACTACAACTCCCACGATGCCGAGCCAGCCTAGAGACTTCCCAGAGTCACCAAGGGAAATACAGTTCTCAAAACACCTGGGAGGGCCAAGGCTGATAATGTGACCCAACACCGGCACGCAAACACCCACCATGCCAGACCAGCCAATCACAGAGCCGCTTAGATAAATAGGTTTAGGAGGCGTGTCAGACAGCACCGGGGGGGGGGGCGGTATAATCTAAAAATCAGCCACGAGCGTTCAGTGCATCTATTGACCGAAAATATGAATGCGGAGTGTAATGTGCAGACGCGTGATAAGCTGCAGGGGCAAATACACGCGGAAAACAGCCTCTGAATGGAGCGCGTCACCGACAGAAACATGTGAGCTCAGAGCCGGGATTATCATCATCAGAAATTACTAGGATTGTTATTCGCATTAATAATCTGAATTAGGACAACAAAAAAAAAAAAAAAAACACATTGCAATATATATATATTGAAAATCCTATTGACCAATCCCATTATAGAATTTTAATTTTTAGACAAAAATGCTAATAATAAAACGGCAAAGTATAGGTGCGAATAATGGCCGTATTTTGAAAATATTAGCATTGTAATTATTAGCATTTTTAATATTTGCAAAGTATTGGTAATATTAGCATTTTTTATTATTGACATCATTAGCATTATATTTGCATTTTATTATGCCAATACTTTGCAAACATTAAAAATGACAATTATAATGCTAATAATGTCAATAAAAAAAACGCAAATACTTATGCTAATAAATCCGATAATAAAATGACCAAAAATGCAAATTATGACAATACTAATGAAAATATTCTGCAAATATTGAAAATGACGACATTTATAAAAAAACGCGAGCAATGATAAAAATAGGACTAAATAAAAATGCACGTTATAATGCAAATAAAAAAAAAAAAAATGGAAATTATGAAAACAGGACGTAATGAAAACGAGAGAAATCTCAATGTATCCTTCCTGGTAAAATCCTTTATAAATAATGCCAATAATAAGGACCAATAAGAAGGACCAATAAGAAGGCAAGTTATGCTGATAATTAAAATGATTGTAAATATTAACATGCTTTATTAGCACATTGTTGCCTGGGGGTGGAGCTTATAAGCAGAGCAATTATTTTAACCCTTTGTAAAGAGGTCTGACTCCATAACCTGAAAAACAGTCCTGACGCCGATAAATAATAAAATGTATTGAGATGGGAGTCCGTAGTCCGTGTGTGTCAGGCGAAAGCTTCTGAAGCGAGGGGGGGGGGGTCACCTTAGAGTAGTAATGATGAACTTTTGCGCCTCACATGTTTCTGAACTACACGTCCCTTGATGCTCATTGAGCCTTACGTATGATCAAGCATCATGGGATGTGTAGTTCAGACACCTGGGTTCACCATCACGGTCTTAGACCAATTGTCAGCACAGCAACCTTGCCACAAACCTTCCCCCCCCCCCCGCTGTTTTGGAACTATATCTCCCATGATGCACCCTCACTTAAGAGGACACAAAGATCCAAAACCTCTGGAGGGCAGAGGTTGCCAATATCCCTGAATTAGAGGGTCCGGCTAAACCTCCTGGCACCGAGAGAGTTAACGATCTGGTAGCAGATGAAGTGGTCAGCAGGAGGTCCTGTCAGTGACCGGTGGGTGAGTCAAGAATCTGCGCTCAGGTCAGGAGGGAGAAAAGTCCGCGGACTCTTAAAAAAAAAAAAAAAAAAAAAAAAGAAGAAGACAGGAAATAGATAATTGTTGGAAACTAGCAAAATGTTTGGTTTTAAATGTGAATAAAATCAATTTAGGGAACGCTCAAAAAACACTTGGCATATAACCCCCCCCCCCCCCAAATCCCTGATTTATTCTTCAGGCCACAGATTCTCCAGGGGGAATAAAATACAAAAAATAAAAATAAATTGCGTCCAATTCTTGCATTCCTTCAGTCTATAGTTTGACATTCCCCTCTGAATCACTGCTTGGTGAAAAACAAGAGAGTGTGTTTATAAACATTCAATAAAAAACACCTAAATTACACAGAGAAGTAAATAAATGCAGGATCAGAGCCAAAACAGAGCCCCCCCCCCCCAGCAATGAAATGCTCAGGTTTATTGCATATTTAACCCTTGCACTGCACACAGAAGACCCCCTATACTGGGGACAGGGGCTCCCCTCCCCCCATCAAAAGTCAGCAACCTTGGCACCACAGAGGCTTTGGAACTACATCTCCCATGAGTCTCCACCAACCTAGTGAATGGGGAGCATCATGGGAGAGGGGTAAGGTTGCTGCCCTCTGCCCCTCTAGATTGTAAGCTCCTGTGAGCCCTCTGCCCCTCTAGATTGTAAGCTCCTGTGAGCCCTCTGCCCCTCTAGATTGTAAGCTCCTGTGAGCCGGACCCTCTGCTCCTCTAGATTGTAAGCTCCTGTGAGCCGGACCCTCTGCTCCTCTAGATTGTAAACTCCTGTGAGCCGGACCCTCTGCTCCTCTAGATTGTAAGCTCCTGTGAGCCGGACCTCTGCTCCTCTAGATTGTAAACTCCTGTGAGCCCTCTGCCCCTCTAGATTGTAAACTCCTGTGAGCCGGTCCCTGCCCTCTAGATTGTAAGCTCCTGTGAGCCGGACCCTCTGCTCCTCTAGATTGTAAGCTCCTGTGAGCCGGACCCTCTGCTCCTCTAGATTGTAAGCTCCTGTGAGCCAGGCCCTCTGCTCCTCTAGATTGTAAGCTCCTGTGAGCCAGGCCCTCTGCTCCTCTAGATTGTAAGCTCCTGTGAGCCGGACCCTCTGCTCCTCTAGATTGTAAACTCCTGTGAGCCGGACCCTCTGCTCCTCTAGATTGTAAACTCCTGTGAGCCGGACCCTCTGCTCCTCTAGATTGTAAGCTCCTGTGAGCCGGACCCTCTGCTCCTCTAGATTGTAAACTCCTGTGAGCCCTCTGCCCCTCTAGATTGTAAACTCCTGTGAGCCGGTCCCTCTGCCCCTCTAGATTGTAAGCTCCTGTGAGCCAGACCCTCTGCTCCTCTAGATTGTAAGCTCCTGTGAGCCAGGCCCTCTGCTCCTCTAGATTGTAAGCTCCTGTGAGCCAGGCCCTCTGCTCCTCTAGATTGTAAGCTCCTGTGAGCCGGACCCTCTGCTCCTCTAGATTGTAAACTCCTGTGAGCCGGCCCTCTGTTCCTCTAGATTGTAAGCTCCTGTGAGCCGGACCCTCTGCTCCTCTAGATTGTAAGCTCCTGTGAGCCAGGCCCTCTGCTCCTCTAGATTGTAAGCTCCTGTGAGCCAGGCCCTCTGCTCCTCTAGATTGTAAGCTCCTGTGAGCCGGACCCTCTACTCCTCTAGATTGTAAACTCCTGTGAGCCGGGCCCTCTGCTCCTCTAGATTGTAAACTCCTGTGAGCCGGACCCTCTGCTCCTCTAGATTGTAAACTCCTGTGAGCCGGACCCTCTGCTCCTCTAGATTGTAAGCTCCTGTGAGCCGGACCCTCTGCTCCTCTAGATGTAAGCTCCTGTGAGCCGGACCCTCTGCTCCTCTAGATTGTAAGCTCCTGTGAGCCAGGCCCTCTGCTCCTCTAGATTGTAAGCTCCTGTGAGCCAGGCCCTCTGCTCCTCTAGATTGTAAGCTCCTGTGAGCCGGACCCTCTACCTCCTCTAGATTGTAAACTCCTGTGAGCCGGGCCCTCTGCTCCTCTAGATTGTAAACTCCTGTGAGCCGGACCCTCTGCTCCTCTAGATTGTAAACTCCTGTGAGCCGGACCCTCTCCTCCTCTAGATTGTAAACTCCTGTGAGCCGGACCTCTTCCTCTAGATTGTAACTCCTGTGAGCCGGACCCTCTGCTCCTCTAGATTGTAAGCTCCTGTGAGCCGGACCCTCTGCTCCTCTAGATTGTAAACTCCTGTGAGCCCTCTGCCCCTCTAGATTGTAACTCCTGTGAGCCGGTCCCTCCCTCTAGATTGTAAGCTCCTGTGAGCCGGACCCTCTGCTCCTCTAGATTGTAAGCTCCTGTGAGCCAGGCCCTCTGCTCCTCTAGATTGTAAGCTCCTGTGAGCCAGGCCCTCTGCTCCTCTAGATTGTAAACTCCTGTGAGCCGACCCTCTGCTCCTCTAGATTGTAAACTCCGTGAGCCGGTCCCTCTGCCCCTCTAGATTGTAAGCTCCTGTGAGCCGGACCCTCTGCTCCTCTAGATTGTAAGCTCCTGTGAGCCGGACCCTCTGCTCCTCTAGAGTGTAAGCTCCTGTGAGCCGGACCCTCTGCTCCTCTAGAGTGTAAGCTCCTGTGAGCCAGGCCCTCTGCTCCTCTAGATTGTAAGCTCCTGTGAGCCAGGCCCTCTGCTCCTCTAGATTGTAAGCTCCTGTGAGCCGGACCCTCTACTCCTCTAGATTGTAAACTCCTGTGAGCCGGACCCTCTGCTCCTCTAGATTGTAAACTCCTGTGAGCCCTCTGCCCCTCTAGATTGTAAACTCCTGTGAGCCGGGCCCTCTGCTCCTCTAGATTGTAAACTGCTGTGAGCCGGACCCTCTGCTCCTCTAGATTGTAAACTCCTGTGAGCCGGGCCCTCTACTCCTCTAGATTGTAAACTCCTGTGAGCCGGACCCTCTGCTCCTCTAGATTGTAAGCTCCTGTGAGCCGGACCTCTGCTCCTCTAGATTGTAACTCCTGTGAGCCGGACCCTCTGCTCCTCTAGATTGTAAGCTCCTGTGAGCCGGGCCCTCTGCTCCTCTAGATTGTAAGCTCCTGTGAGCGGACCCTCTGCTCCTCTAGATTGTAAGCTCCTGTGAGCCGGACCCTCTGCTCCTCTAGATTGTAAACTCCTGTGAGCCGGACCCTCTGCACCTCTAGATTGTAAGCTCCTGTGAGCCGGACCCTCTGCTCCTCTAGATTGTAAGCTCCTGTGAGCCGGACCCTCTGCTCCTCTAGATTGTAAACTCCTGTGAGCCGGGCCCTCTGCTCCTCTAGATTGTAAGATCCTGTGAGCCGGGCCCTCTGCTCCTCTAGATTGTAAGCTCCTGTGAGCCGATCCTCTGCTCCTCTAGATTGTAAACTCCTGTGAGCCAGGCCCTCTGCTCCTCTAGATTGTAAACTCCTGTGAGCCGGACCCTCTGCTCCTCTAGATTGTAAACTCCTGTGAGCCGGGCCCTCTGCTCCTCTAGATTGTAAGCTCCTGTGAGCCGGATCCTCTGCTCCTCTAGATTGTAAACTCCTGTGAGCCAGGCCCTCTGCTCCTCTAGATTGTAAACTCCTGTGAGCCGGACCCTCTGCTCCTCTAGATTGTAAGCTCCTGTGAGCCGGATCCTCTGCTCCTCTAGATTGTAAGCTCCTGTGAGTCGGACCCTCTGCTCCTCTAGATTGTAAGCTCCTGTGAGCCGGATCCTCTGCTCCTCTAGATTGTAAGCTCCTGTGAGCCGGACCCTCTGCTCCTCTAGATTGTAAGCTCCTGTGAGCCGGGCCCTCTGCTCCTCTAGATTGTAAGCTCCTGTGAGCCGGACCCTCTGCTCCTCTAGATTGTAAGATCCTGTGAGCCGGATCCTCTGCTCCTCTAGATTGTAAACTCCTGTGAGCCGGGCCCTCTGCTCCTCTAGATTGTAAGCTCCTGTGAGCCGGACCCTCTGCTCCTCTAGATTGTAAGCTCCTGTGAGCCGGACCCTCTGCTCCTCTAGATTGTAAGCTCCTGTGAGCCGGGCCCTCTGCTCCTCCTAGATTGTAAGCTCCTGTGAGCCCTCTGCTCCTCTAGATTGTAAGCTCCTGTGAGCCGGACCCTCTGCTCCTCTAGATTGTAAGCTCCTGTGAGCCGGGCCCTCTGCTCCTCTAGATTGTAAGCTCCTGTGAGCCGGGCCCTCTGCTCCTCTAGATTGTAAGCTCCTGTGAGCCGGGCCCTCTGCTCCTCATGTCTCCAGAATTTGTTGCTTACATTATTGTACTGCGCTGCAGAATCTGTTGGTGTATTGAATATGCAAAAAAAAAAAAAAAAAAGAATCTGTTGGTGCTGTATTCTTTTCATGCAGGATGCCTGGAGGAAGGGGGGGGGGTATTAGTGACAGGTCCCCCAGGGCCCCGCCCCTTTCCTGTGCTCTCCATCAGGAATCTGACAGTTCTTCCCCTGCTGTTTGTTACCCCCCCCCCCGCTCCCTCCACACCCCCCCCCCCCCCTCTCCACACACCCCCCTCATGCCCTGCACAGACAGGGGGCGCCGCAGCATGCGGGGGTGGGGGAGATGTCGCGGAGTCAGTCTCACCTTTGTCCTGCACCTCCTCCCGGCTGACCTGGGTGAATATGGACGGGTTGTCCATCACACTCGCTCCCCGGTCGGAGCGGACTCTCTGCCGGCGGCTCCTTCACTCCTTCCTCCCGGGGCTGCGGGCTGAGGCGGGGGCGCAGAGGGGCATGGGGGGGCCGCGGGGGGAGGCCGGGGGGAGGGGAAACAGGAAAAGTAAATAAAAGGGAGAGCGCTGGAAACTTTGTTACAACATGGAGTTCCTCTCCCTCAATCTGATCCAAACATGGAGCCCAGGGGCGGTTTCAAGGGGCCCCATTATAGCGGCCATTCCTCCTGCCGCCTCTGGGGGCCGCTCGCTCCCCTGGCTCCCCGCTTTAACCCTGTGACTGCCGGCTGGGCTGCCATTCCCCGCTCAGACCGTCACCTCGGAGCCGGGGCCTGGACTGCAGGGGTTAAAGGATACATTGTATCAGGGAGTGAGAGTCTATCACAGGCAGCTAGAACTCTACAGGTGGGACACAGGGCCCATTAACCCTATACTGGGAGGAGCATTAACCCTATAGGGGGAGGAGCATGCGGGGGGGGGCATTAACCCTATAGGGGGAGGATCACACAGGGGGCATTAACCCTATAGGGGAGGATCATGCGGGAAAATTAACACTATAAGGCTGGGGTCAGACTGAGGCAGTGCGAACGCGCGTTCTGGCGCACTTAGTTACGGCTGCACTAGCAGCAAATGACGGGCAATGACAGCCAATATACGAAGTACGGTCGCACGAAAGTCCGGCCGCGCAACGCAAGTGGAAAACGAACGCATTTTTTCGAGAACGCCGAACCGCTAGTACTGACGTACAGAGTGCGCTGCGGCCGCATAGCAGCGTGTGTGCGTGATTAGGAGATGTCAGACGCTGCTAATGTCCGGCCAACATAACGCCCAGACGCAAAAAGAGTTTTATTGACGATCTGAAAAAATCACGCACGAAAAATGCGCATCGTATGACCGTTTTCGCGCACTCTGTGAAAAAATACGTCAATTCGTTCGGACGCACTTTTTTACGTTCGCGTGTAAAAATGCTTTCGTTTGACCCTAGCCTCAGGGGAGGATCGCACAGGGGCATTAACCCTATAAAGGGGAGGTTCATACAGGGGTGATTAGCCCTATAGGGGGAGGATCCTACAGGGGGTCATTAACCCTATAGGGGGATCATACAGGGGTGATTAATAGGGGGAGGATCATACAGGGGGCATTAACCCTATAGGGGGAGGATCATACAGGGGTGATTAATAGGGGAGGATCATACAGGGGTGATTAATAGGGGAGGATCATACAGGGTGCATTAACCCTATAAGGGGAGGATCATACAGGGGTGATTAATAGGGGAGGATCATACAGGGGTGATTAATAGGGGAGGATCATACAGGGTGCATTAACCCTATAAGGGGAGGATCATACAGGGGTGATTAATAGGGGAGGATCATACAGGGGTGATTAATAGGGGGAGGATCATACAGGGGGCATTAACCCTATAAGGGGAGGATCATACAGGGGTGATTAATAGGGGAGGATCATACAGGGGGCATTAACCCTATAAGGGGAGGATCATACAGGGGGCATTAACCCTATAGGGGGAGGATCATACAGGGGTGATTAATAGGGGAGGATCATACAGGGGTCATTAACCCTATAGGGGGAGGATCATACAGGGGTGATTAATAGGGGAGGATCATACAGGGGGCATTAACCCTATAGGGGGAGGATCATACAGGGGCGATTAATAGGGGGAGGATCATACAGGAACCCAGGACATACTTGAAAACGAGAGTAATTTCAATGTGTCCTTCCTGGTAAAATACTTTGCAAATAAATAAATTAACCCTATAGGGGGAGGTTAATACAGGGGGCGATCAACCCTATAGGCGGAGGACCATACAGGGGGCGATCAACCCTATAGGGGAGGGTAACCCTATAGGTGGAGGATCATACAGGGGGCGATTAACCCTATAGGGGAGGTTAATGCAGGGGCCGATCAACCCTATAGGCGGAGGATCATACAGGGGTGAGTTACCCTATAGGGGGAGGTCAATACAGGGGGCGATCAACTCTATGGGGTGATTAACCCTATAGTTGGAGGATCATACAGGGGGCGATCGAGCCTATAGGCGGAGGATCATACAGGGGGCGATTGACCCTATAGGGGAGGATCATACAGGGGTGATTGCCCCTATAGGGGAGGATCATACAGGGGCGAGTAACCCTATAGGGGGAGGTCAATACAGGGGGCGATCAACTCTATGGGGCGATTAACCCTATAGGTGGAGGATCATACAGGGGCCGATCGAGCCTATAGACGGAGGATCATACAGGGGGTGATTGACCCTATAGGCGGAGGATCATACAGGGGGCGAGCAACCCTACAGGGGGAGGTTAATACAGGGATGATTAACCCTATAGGGGAGGATCATACAGGGGTGATTGTCCCTATAGGCGGAGGATCATACAGGGGCGATCGACCCTTTAGGGGGAGGTCAATACAGGGGGCGATCAACTCTATGGGGTGATTAACCCTATAGGCGGAGGATCATACAGGGGGCGATTAACCCTATAGGCGGAGGATCATACAGGGGGCGATTAACCCTATAGGCGGAGGATCATACAGGGGGCGATTAACCCTGTAGGGGGATGATCTCTCTGGGTCTTTTAACTCTATAAAGGTTGTATGATTCTGTGTCCATTAACTCAAAAGAGGGAGGATCGTGGGGGGGGGGGCTCTGGGTTCATTAAATTTGGAATTTTATAGAGTCCGATCCTGGTTTTATTCTAGAATTTTATAGAAAAGATTTTTGGATAATTAAAGCTGGAATTTTATAGATAATTCTGAGTTCATTAAAAATCGAGAATTCTGTAGTCTGGTTTAAATAAATCTAGACCTTTATAGGTGACGCGTCTGGGTTTATTAGGTTCATTAAATTTAGAAAACCATCTGTACCCTGGGTTTATCAAATCTAGGATTCTATAGGGGGAGGATCATTCAGGGACCATTGAATCTAGACTATTACATGGAGGGGCTCTGGGTTCATTAAATTTGGAATCGTAAAGAGTCCGATCCTGGTCTTATTAACCGCAGAATTCCATAGAAAAAAAATCACAGAGTTTATTGAATATAGAATTCTGTAGAGGTTGATCATGGTTCATTAAACATAGAATTCCATAGGGGTTGATCATGGTTCAGTAAACATACAGGGTTATTCAGAGAGAGGTGAAAAGCAGGAGAATGACTGGAGAAATGAAAATTCTAGGTCAAAATATCCAAACCAGAAAAACTCTCCCATTTATCTCACTTTCCAAATCAGCTATTTTGACCTAGAATTTTCACTTCTCCAGTCAATCTCCTGGTTTTCACCTCTCTCCGAATTACCATAATAGAATTCCATAGGGGTTGATCCTGGTTCATTAAATGTAGAATTCCATAGGGATCGATCAAGGTTCAGTAAACATATAATTCCACAGGGGATGATCAAAGTACATTACAAATATAATTCCATAGGGCTGATCATGGTCCATTAAACATATAGTTCCATACAGGATGGTCATGGTCGATTACACATATAATTCCATAGGGACCGATCATGGTTCATTAACCATATAATTCCCTCGTACTGTCAGACTTTCCCCTAACTTCTCTTCCTTCAAACGCTCCCTTAAAACGTTCCTATTTAGGGAAGCCTACCACCCAACTCACTGACACAACCATCAATCACTCTCACCTTACAGTCCTCTCCTCCTGTTTCCAACCCCAACCCTCCCAGATTGTGAGTTCCTACGGGAATAGGGCCCTCATCTCCTCCTGTACTGTTTGTCAAATGTTGTTCAATGTATTGTAACCCTGTCTATACTGTGCTTATTGTACAGCGCTGCGGAATATGCTGGCGCTTTATAAATAAAGCAGAATAATAATAATTCCATAGGGGACGATCAAGGTACATCACGAATAGAATTCCATAGGGATTGATCCTGGTTCATTAAACATAGAATTCCATAGGGCTGATCACGGTCCGCTAAACACATAATTCCATAGGGGTTGATCATGGTTCCGTAATCATAGAATTCCAGGGGGTTATCATGGTTCATTAAACATAGAATCCCATAGGGGTTGACCATGGTTCATTCACCATACAATTCCATAGGGGTTGATCATGGTTCATTAAACATATAATTCCATAGGGGGTTGATCATGGGTCATTCATCGTAGAATTCCATAGGGGTTGACCATGGTTCATTAAACATATAATCCCACAGGGGCTGAGCATGGTTCAGCAATCATAGAATTCCATAGGGGCTGATCATGGTAACCACTCAATGTTCTTGAACCCAGGACATACTTGAAAACGAGAGAAATCTCAATGTATCCTTCCTGGTAAAATCCTTTATAAATAAATAAATGGTTAATTAAACATAGAATCCCATAGGGGCTGATCATGGTTCAGCAATCATAGAATTCCATAGGGGTTGATCATGGTGCATTCATCATAGAATTCCATAGGGGTCGGTCATGGTTCATTAAACATAGAATCCCATAGGGGTTGAACATGGTTCATCCATTGTATAATTCCATAGGGGTTGATCATGGTTCACTAAACAAATAATTCCATAGGGGTTGATCATGATTCACTAAACATATAATTCCATAGGGGTTGATCATGGTTCATTAAACATATAATTCCATGGGAGTTGATCATGGTTCACTAAACAAATAATTCCATAGGGGTTGATCATGGCTCACTAAACATAGAATTCCATAGGGTTTGATCATGGTTCACTAAATATAGAATTCCATAGGGGTTAATCATGGCTCACTAAACATAGAATTCCATAGGGGTTGATCATGGTATTTCCATTATATAATTCCATAGGGGTTGATCATGATGCGTCAATCATAGAATTCCATGGGGGATGATCATGGTTCATTCATCATAGAATTCCATAGGGGTCGATCATGGTTAATCAAACATAGAACCCCATAGGGGTTGATCATGTTCATTCATCATAAAATTCCATAGGGGTTTATCATGGTTCAGTAAACATAGAATTCCATAGGGGTGATCATGGTTCATCCATCATAGAATTCCATAGGGGTCGATCATGGTTAATCAAACATAGAACTCCATAGGCGTTGATCATGGTTCACTAAACATAGAATTCCATAGGGGTTGATCATGGTTCATTAACCATAGAATTCCATGGGGGGTATTTTGATACTCTAAATCTAGAATTCTATAGAGGGAGGATTTTGATTATGTTTAATCTAGAATTCTGTAGTGGAGGATTTTGGGTTCAGGAAATCTATAATTCCTTAGAGGAAGATTGTGGTTTAATCTCTGCGTAGTTCATTGAATAGGAATTAAAGCTTGTGAACAATTGGCCGCTGTTCGCAGACCTGGTATATGGACAGTACAACGTATTGAAAAATAACCTTTATTAAGTCCATTAAAACAATTTGATCAATTTGTCAACACGAAATAACATACAAAGACAAATGGTTAAAAAGTATATATAAAAAAACATTCAGATTCCGAGTGGTACAAACTACAAAGTGATTTGGTTGGTGGTGTCTTAATCACCCGGGACCTGAGGATAGGTTTGGGAAACACTGCATTAGAGAATTGTCACTGGGATGAACGGTTTTAAACTCTAGATGGTGTCCCTTATCTGGCACAATGTCACACGGGGTCTGCATTATCAGCATAGAGGCAGAAATGGCCTTTGTGTCAGTAAATGTGCTGCAGACAGATAATAAAATGGTGAGATCTCCTGCTTATGGGGGTTTGTAGTGATCAGAATGAGATTATTAGCAATGCAATATCTGTATGTGCCGCATAATGCCTGTGTATGGCAATTACAGCAACACCTTGTATCTGTATGTGCTGCATAATGCCGTGTATGGCAATTACAGCAACACCTTGTATCTGTATGTGCCGCATAATGCCTGTGTATGGCAATTACAGCAACACCTTGTATCTGTACGTGCTGCATAATTCCTGTGTATGGCAATTACAGCAACACCTTGTATCTGTATGTGCCGCATAATGCCTGTGTATGGCAACTACAGCAACACCTTGTATCTGTACGTGCCGCATAATGCCTGTGTATGGCAATTACAGCAACACCTTGTATCTGTATGTGCTGCATAATGCCTGTGTATGGCAACTACAGCAACACCTTGTATCTGTATGTGCTGCATAATGCTTGTGTATGGCAATTACAGCAACACCTTGTATCTGTATGTGCTACATAATGCCTGTGTATGGCAATTACAGCAACACCTTGTATCTGTATGTGCTGCATAATGCCTGTGTATGGCAATTACAGCAACACCTTGTATCTGTATGTGCTGCATAATGCCTGTGTATGGCAATTACAGCAACACCTTGTATCTGTATGTGCCGCATAATGCCTGTGTATGGCAATTACAGCAACACTTGTATCTGTATGTGCCGCATAATGCCTGCCTGTGTATGGCAATTACAGCAACACCTTGTATCTGTATGTGCTGCATAATGCCTGTGTATGGCAATTACAGCAACACCTTGTATCTGTATGTGCTGCATAATGCCTGTGTATGGCAATTACAGCAACACCTTGCAGTGGGGGAAGTACCAGGGTCGCAGCGGTCGCAGTTGCGACCGGGCCCTGGCATTCCGCCACTGGAGGGGGGCCCGGCGCCGTCCGCCAGATTCCGGCAACCAGCGCCAGAATCTGGGAGCCGCGCGCTGGCCGTCCCTCTCCCTGCGAGCGGCCACTGACATGCAGCTTGGCCGCTCACATGGGAGAGAAACCACCTGACCAGCGCACGAGATCCTCTCGCGAGACCTCGCGCTGATCAGGTGGTTTCCGGCGAGCAGCCAAGACGCATGTTTCCAGCGGCCGCTCGCCTCAGAGGAACGGAACGCCGGCGGAGCCTGCCCTGGGCCTGGGCCCTGGGGCCAGCAGAGGTAAGAGCTGGGGGCAGTATATCCATGAGCTGGGGCAGAGCTGGGGCAGTATATCCATGTGCTGGGGCAGAGCTGGGGCAGTATATCCATGAGCTGGGGCATATCCATGAGCTGGGGCAGAGCTGGGGCAGTATATCCATGAGCTGGCGCAGAGCTGGGGCAGTATATCCATGTGCTGGGGCAGACCTGGGGCAGTATATCCATGAGCTGGGGCAGTATATCCATGAGCTGGGGCATATCCATGAGCTGGGGCATATCCATGAGCTGGGGCAGTATATCCATGAGCTGGGGCAGAGCTGGGGCAGTATATCCATGAGCTGGGGCAGAGCTGGGGCAGTATATCCATGAGCTGGGGCAGAGCTGGGGCAGTATATCCATGAGCTGGGGCAGAGCTGGGGCAGTATATCCATGTGCTGGGGCAGAGCTGGGGCAGTATATCCATGAGCTGGGGCATATCCATGAGCTGGGGCAGTATATCCATGAGCTGGGGCATATCCATGAGCTGGGGCAGTATCCATGTGTTGGGGCAGTATCCATGTGTTGGGGCAGTATAGCCATGTGTTGGGGCAGTATATCCATGTGTTGGGGCAGTATATCCATGTGTTGGGGCAGTATATCCATGAGCTGGGGGCAAAAATATCCATGTGTGAGCTGGGAGCAATATATCCATGTGTGGTCTGGGGGCAATATATGTCCATGTGAGCTGGGGGCAATATATGTCCATGTGAGCTTGGGGCAATATATATGTCCATGTGAGCTGGGGGCAATATATATGTCCATGTGAGCTGGGGCAATATATATATCCATGTGAGCTGGGGGCAATACTATCTTTTTTATATTGCAGGGAAAAAAAAAGGTAAAAATATGGATCTTTTTTTGGGGGGGTTGGGGGGGCCCTTCATGGATTCTTGCACCGGGGCCCTCAGGTTTCTAGTTACGCCACTGACACCTTGTATCTGTATGTGCTGCATAATGCCTGTGTATGGCAATTACAGTAACACCTTGTATATGTACTGTACAGGGATTTACACTCATTATAACCCCCTGAATCTTATCCCTGTACAGCAGTAACTGAGCCCACAGCTCTCCCTGTATTCTGACAAATCCCTGGATGCTGGAATGCTGCAGTAAAGTTTGTTGTTTTTTGTTACAGTTAGGTTTGGGACTGCTATTGGCAGCTTCTTTTACAGTATTACAGAAAAACAGGAGTGAAATAATCTGTTTCTCCACAGGGGGCACGTGAACCCTGCCTTAAGTTGTGCATATTTATTATTTATTTATTTATATGGCATTTGATAAGCCAAAGATTGCTTTTCAACGTATTGCAAAGCAAAATCTTAATAACTTGGCTTTGGTAGTGAAAGGGTTAAAGAGACATCAGTCGTAATTTTATGATAGAGATAGGTTTAAGTAAAAAAAAGGTTGGAAAAAATAATACTAGTAGAAGTTTATATGAACACAGAAACTTTCTATTATAATGACACAAAATATCCACTTTAAAACTGGATTTGTCTGAGTTGAAATTAAAAGCCTGTTTTTTTATTGAGAAAGGATTTTTCCAGGAAGGATACATTGAGATTTCTCTCGTTTTCAAATATGTGTCACGGTTCCCGGATCCCACCATGCAGTCCTTAAAGCCCAACACTCCACAGAGCCCAAAAGCTACCAACAGGGTAGCCGTAAAAGAATCCCTAACTGTCTGGTCCTTACAATTGGCCAAGTATATATATATACTAGCTAGACAGAAAGGGTTAATCAAAGACAATGTCGTAATACTAAACCAGGTCAGCAACACGGGGGTAGTCAGACGAGCCAGAATCAGGAATACAGAGTATTGAATGGTCAAAGGGAATAGCCGGGTCGATATCAGTGCAGGAGCGTAGTACAAGGAAATAGTCTAGGGCAACGGAATGCAGAATAGTCAGAAAACAAGCAGAGGTCAATAACAGGTTACATCACAAGAGAATACAGGTACAGGGAGCTCAGGTATGGATAACCACGATCTGGCACTGCTTAGAAGGAACTGTTGGTTTTTAAAAGACCTGGACTCCTCTGATAGGTCCGCGTCACCAGACCACGCCCCCTCTCAAGCCGCACCTCATGCAGCCACCTCCCTGCCTGTCTCTATTTAAACCGGGAGCTGGCAAGCAAGCAGCATCAGACATGCTGCCGCCGAGCACACCGGAGGGGCTGGAAGCCCCCAACGTTACAGTATGTCCTGGGTGACGAGTATGTACCGTTAGGTGTCTTGCCCAAGGACACTTACTGGAGAGGTGCTCGTCGGGATCGATCCCATGACTCCACAGGCTCTCTTCATGCAGAGCAGTGATGTTACCTCTACTCCACCCAGCTGGTTTAAGAGAGAACCAGACCATAAAAATACATCCCGCGCCAAGTTTTTGTCATAATCATTTTATAGGCTTTGGCTCAAGGACATAGGCGTCTCTAGGGAGGGGGCAGAGGGGGCAATAACCCGCCTAGGTTATTCCTTGCCCCCACTGCTCCAGGATTCAGCCTCCAGCTTCCCCCACATCTGCGGGCTGCTGTATCTCCGGCACCGTGCATCGTATGTGGTAAAACAAGGTGTCATTGGAAAGAGCAGAGTCTGACCTTTCCAATATGACCATATTCAGTTTAAAGACAAAATCGTAAATAATAAAATAAAAAGGAAACAATTTTTTTCACAAGGTGGAAATGGCTCAGCAGTGACAGGGTTAATAGTCAGACTATATATTACGTTGTGTATTACTTTTGTTTTTTGTCTTGGTTTAGTTGTATATTAAGGGTTAATGGGCAGGCTTCATCCTTCACAGTATACATTTTATTTTTTCATTTATTAATGGCATTTAAAGAGTTAATGGGTAGGCTACATGTCTCACAGTGTACACAGTTCATGTTTTTGCTTGATTACTGGCATTTTAGGGGTTAATGGGAAGGCTACATGCCTCTCGGTGTATATATTTCACATTTTCACTTGATACCTGGTACTTTAGGAGTTAATGTATAGGCTACATGCCCCACAGTCTATTCATTTAATGTTTTCCCTTGATTAATGGCATTTAGGGGTTAATGGGTAGGCTACATGCCTCAGTATATTCATTTCATGTTTCCCCCTTGAATAATGGCATTTTAAGGGTTAATGGGTAGGTTACATGCCACACTCTGTATCATTTTATTGTATTTCCCTGGGTTTATGGCATTTTAGGGGTTAATGGGTAGGCTACATGCCACACTGTTTATTATTTTTATTTTATTTCCCTGGTGTTATGGCATTTTAGGGGTTAATGGGTAGGCTACATGCCACACTGTTTATTATTTTTATTTTATTTCCCTGGTGTTATGGCATTTTAGGGGTTATTATGGAAGTTAGAAACTAAAGAGTTTGTTCATATTTAGATCCTTTGCTTTTTGTCACATTTCGGGGAATCAGTTTCGATGAAAATACGGTGATATTCCCTATGTAGCGAATGGTCACCGTAATTTGCGAAAATTGGAGTTGCTGAAGCAGTTATAGGACGTCGGCAAAAACCGCCAAATTGCGGCAAATAAAATATTGAATTTATGTATCCGGTTAGTACAACAAATAGGTATCATTGCATCACATTACTCTGGGTTTATGGAATCTTATTTATATATACTTATTTAGTTTTTTCAGCGGTTTGATTTATTGGCGAAAATTATTAGTGCCCCCCCAGTTTTGACTGTGGTATCTTATGTGCCCCCCCCCCTATATATAGTGTTCTTAGAGTCGCCACTGCTCAAGGAGTATCTTCCTTCAAGGTGCTGTTGACTGTCATTCCCATCATCCAAAGCTGGGCTTTAATCTAACACAAGGGTTTTTCAATAAGCGCCAAACTTGCCGCCGAATTTCACCGAACGGTGAATTTCCTTGAACGGTGCAATTTCGTGGCAGTTCAGCTTTTCAGAGAGCAGGCAATTCACCAAATATTGGCGAAGTGACAGCGAAATATGGTGCTGATAGCCGCAATTCGGCAGTCTTCAGCGGCAGCAAAATTGTTCCACAGAGAAGTAATGGTTAATCTATTCCCAGAACACCGAACAGCATCAAAATGTTGGCGAAATGCCCAGATTTTTGACGGTTCAGTTCGACAGGTTTAAACAGGCGAATCCCATAGGATTCAATGTAATAAAATTTTATCGTTTTCAGCATTTTTTATTCAACCGTTAATTCTTTTGAGATTCAGCAAAAAGCCTTTATATTTATTTATTTTTTAGAACTTTTTAGTAGGGCTGCGGAAATTAACGATTAATTAATCGTTAATTTTTTTTAATCGATTCAATTTATTTTGATCGGGGGGGAGGGTCATCAGCTCCTCTATCGGACTCTAGGAGTCCGAATCTGGAGCTGTACTGGTTTCCTGGGGCACTGGGTGGCCCTACAGCAGCGTGCGAAGCACTCTACTTTGGCGCCGCCTCCAGTCACGTGTGCGATGCGTGTGACGCACACTTCACACACAGCGACTGGCGCAGACGAGAAGGCAGCGGAGGTGCGGTGAGTATGGTGCAGCCAGCCTCGGACCCAGCCAAACCCCAGCAGGGACCAGACCCCAGGCACATTGTGGTTACAATGCCATTGTTTCAAAATAAAAAATGTTTTAAACGTGTATGGTGGTATAATCACAAGGAGATAAGCGTAGGAACATACATTGTCCCAGAAACCAAAGATATGACGTTATCTGTACAAACGCCTCCTCTTTTACACTGATTATTATACTTTATAAAGCACAGGGCAAGTGCTTCCACTAAGCAAGCTAGGCAACTGCCTAGGGCGCACCTGGCCCAGAGACACAGAGGGCAGAGGAAAAGAAAGAGCCAGAGGAAAGAAAGAGGCAGAGGAAAGAAAGAGGCCCAGAGGGCAGAGGAAAGAAAGAAAGAGGCAGAGGAAAGAAAGAGGCCCAGAGGGCAGAGGAAAGAAAGAAAGAGGCAGAGGAAAGAAAAAGGCACAGAGGGCAGAGGAAAAGAAAGAGGCAGAGGAAAGAAAGAGGCCCAGAGGGTAGATGAAAAAAAGAAAGAGCCAGAGGAAAGAAAGAGGCAGAGGAAAGAAAGAAAGAGGCAGAGGAAAGAAAGAGGCACAGAGGGCAGAGGAAAGAAAGAAAGAGGCAGAGGAAAGAAAAAGGCACAGAAGGCAGAGGAAAAGAAAGAGGCAGAGGAAAGAAAGAGGCCCAGAGGGCAGATGAAAAAAAGAAAGAGGCAGAGGAAAGAAAGAGGCAGAGGAAAGAAGAGGCAGAGGAAAGAAAGAGGCCCAGAGGGTAGATGAAAAAAAGAAAGAGGCAGAGGAAAGAAAGAGGCAGAGAAAGAAAGGCACCAAAGAAAGAAAGAGGCACAGAGGGCAGAGGAAAGAAAGAGGCAGAGGAAAGAAAGAGGCAGAGGAACGAAAAAGGCATAGAGGGCAGATGAAAAAAAGAAAGAGGCAGAGGAAAGAAAGGCACCAAAGAAAGAAAGAGGCACAGAGGGCAGAGGAAAGAAAGAGGCAGAGGAAAGAAAGAGGCAGAGGAACGAAAAAGGCATAGAGGGCAGATGAAAAAAAGAAAGAGGCAGAGGAAAGAAAGAGGCACTGACCGATCCCAGGCCTGACCAGCAGAAGGGTAAGCTGGACACCGAACGACCGTGTGTGGCCCCCGTGCACAGTGTATGTGTCGCCACCTTCCCCGCAGTGTGTGTGTGTCCCCTGCACACAGTGTGTGTGTCCCCCCCCCCCCGTATTTCAATACTTGACAATTTTTTCAGGAGGGGGGTGCAAGTAGCTGGTCTTGCCTAGGGTGAAAAATCATCTAGCACCAGTCCTGATAAAGCACCAACAGATTCCGCAGCGCTGTACATCCATTATTCATTAAAAACCAAGCTACAACAAGATATTTATTTTAAAAAGAAAAGTCTGCAGACGTGTCCCTCCCTCCCTGTCCTGAGCTCATGTACTTTATTTACCCGCCCAGATCCTGCGAGTTGCACATCAGTGCACAGCAGATTTAGGAGGTGCAGGCTGTCGGTTACAGGAAAGTGTTTAGGTCAGGAAGGAGACGACCGCGGACTTTCCTTATAAATAGGAATCAGTCACCGATGGAAAGGAGATAAATAATGGATGGAAATTAGGAATTTTAATAAATTTCTCATGAATCAAACACCACCAGGATGTCCCTCTGTTTTCAGGGATCTCGCACGACAGCCCCTCCCCCCCCCATATGTCTCTGAACTACAATTCCCATGATACTCTGGCCATCTGTTGTATTCAAAGAATTATGGGAATTGTATGTAATCAGCATCTGGCGGGCAGGAGTCTCAGATCCCAGCTGCAATGTGAATCCTGCACCTTTCTCCCGGCCTCTTACAGCACACGCACAGCTTGGTGCACTGCGTTCCTAAAAAGATGTAAAATGTGACATAGCGCACGAGCATCTTCTGTTGGCACGCGCAAAAATCGTCAATCAAAAATTTCACCTAAAAAAATACAAAATTATACTCAAAATAAGCAGTAAATAAAAAGGCTTTTTGCTGCAAATGAAAAGAATAAACGGTTGAATAAAAAATTGATATACTGTATAATAGAAAAAACTATTTTACATTGAATCCTATGGGCTGTCAAACTGAATCATTTCTCTATGGGACAACTTCCCTGCTGCTGCCGATCGGCGGTTTAACTATACAATTCATCTTTTTTTTCATTTAACTTGTACCAGATCTTCCCGGCATCGTCTGACAAATCCCATTCAAATGGGAAGGATCGCTAGTCTGATGTAGTTACACGAAGTCGTCCGACGGAAGTCAGAGACAGTGAATGAGGGCTGAATCTCCTGCATGTTGTGGGATTGCTCGGACAATGATGGACGACGTCAGACAAACGCATGATTGCATGAATACGGACCCCGTGGACGGCCAGCTTTACCGGTTCAGATCACTCACAAGGAGTTCTGGGACTGGGTGGGATATCTTGTAGAGAAGGTCCCCTCCAAATCAGCCGATCACGAAGATTTGCTGCAAATGCAGTAAAAGCCGTGATGCAATCATTGTTTATGCATGTTGATCGCAACACTCTCTCTGTAGGTTAAAAATTGTGAAAGCCAGGTGCCCCCCCCCTTTGATCCTTATTGTTATTCCAACCTGCAGCCTCCCTTGGCATTTTTCAGGGTGACGGCTTAGGCTAGGGTCAGACGAACGCATTTTCACGTTGTCTGTGAAAAAGTGCGTTCGAACGAATGGACGCATTTTTTCACGGAGTACGCGATAGCGGTCATACGATGCGCATTTGCATCCGTGATTTTGTACGGATCATCAATAAAACACTTTGTGCATCTGGACGTTATGTTGGCCGGACATTAGCAGCGTCTGACGTCTCCAATTCACGCACACACGCCGCTAGCGAACGCAGCGCACTCTGTACAACCGTACTAGAGGTTTTACGTTCTCGACAAAATGCGTTCGTTTTCCACTTGCGTTGCGCAGCCGGACTTTTGTGCGACCGTACTTCGTATATTGGCCGTCATTGCCCGTCATTTGCTGCTACTACGGCCGTGATTAAGTGCGCCTGCACGCGCGTTCGCACTGCGCTCGTCTGACCCTAGCCTAACAGTGTTAGGATGAAACAAGTGCTGTTTCTGCTCCCGTGGTGCCCGCTCCTCATTCTTTTTTCATTTGCCATGACGGTGATGACTTGTCCACCTTGGTTCGTGTTGGCACCCATGATGATAACCTCTGTATTTTAGTGAGTGCATCTTTTTTCGGTAGCGTCTGACTAGGGAGCTCACAGCCGCCAACCTGACTCCTCTCGATTGGGAGGAATTGACTGCTCAGCTTTGCAAACTCTGTGCAAAGCTGATCATAGTCCTGGAAGGCTGTCCAGCGGAAGCTGATTTATTTATTTATTTGCAAAGTATTTTAGCAGGAAGGATACAGTGAGATTTCTCTCGTTTTCCAGGATGGATACAGTGAGATTTCTCTCGTTTTCCAGGAAGGATACATTGATATTTCTCTCGTTTTCCAGGATGGATACTTTTATTATTTTTTATTATTCTTTATTTATAAAGCGCCAGCATATTCCGCAGCGCTGTACAATAGGCACAGTATAGACAGGGTTACAATAAAATACATTGAACAACATTTGACAAACAGTACAGGAGGAGATGAGGGCCCTATTCCCGTAGGAACTCACAATCTGGGAGGGTTGGGGTTGGAAACAGGAGGAGAGGACTGTAAGGTGAGAGTGATTGATGGTTGTGTCAGTGAGTTGGGTGGTAGGCTTCCCTAAATAGGAACGTTTTAAGGGAGCGTTTGAAGGAAGAGAAGTTAGGGGAAAGTCTGACAGTACGAGGGAGAGCATTCCAGAGAGTGGGGGCTGCGCGTGAGAAATACATTGAGATTTCTCTCGTTTTCCAGGAAGGATACATTGAGATTTCTCTCGTTTTCAAGTACGTCCTGGGTTCAAGAGCATTGAATTGTTACAGAAATACAAAGTAATAAAATGCAAGATATTAAAAACACAAAAATTCAGATTAACCCAGAAAATAAATATGTAGGAAATATAGTCACTGTGTTACATGTTTACAGGTGCATTCCGTATATAGTCACAGTGTTACATGTTTACAGGTGCATTCTGTATATAGTCACTGTGTTACATGTTTACAGGTGCATTCTGTATATAGTCACTATGTTACATGTTTACAGGTGCATTCTGTATATAGTCACTATGTTACATGTTTACAGGTGCATTCTGTATATAGTCACTGTGTTACATGTTTACAGGTGCATTCTGCATATAGTCACTGTGTTACATCTTTACAGGTGCATTCTGTATATAGTCACTATGTTACATGTTTACAGGTGCATTCTGTATATAGTCACTATGTTAGATGTTTTACAGAATGCATACATACGTAGTGACTATATTTCCTTCATATTTATTTTCTGGGTTAATCTGCATATTTGTGTTTCGTTTTTAATATCTTGCATTTTATTACTTTGTATTTTTGTAACAACTGTAAAATTTCAATGTTCTTGAACCCAGGACGTACTTGAAAATGAGAGAAATCTCAATGTATCCTTCCTGGAAAAATACTTTGCAAATAAATAAATAATAAATAAAATGTTGTCGCAATTTCGCTGCAATTTGGCGTTCTGTGAATAGACCAATCGTTAGTTCTCTATGGGACAATTTCAGCGCAGCCGAACCGCATCGGATTGCAGCAAAATGCACCATATTTCGCCTGTATGACTGGTGTCCAAATCGATCCGAAACAAAATATTGGACGAATTGATATTTCAACGAAGTTTCAGTTCAGATGAAATATTTTCATCCAGAATGAACGGAGTTTCTTTAGCTTGCGCACGCCTATAAATAACTCCGGGACTGTGAGATCAAAATGCACGATTTGCTTTGAGGGACCTTGTCATCCGCTCGGCTGCACGTCGTTTAATATGAAAAATGTATGTATTATATAAAAACATGCAACTATAACATTTAAGGAGGAAAACTATAATGTGAGATTAAAATCCTCCTCTGCGCAAACTGCGAGAGAATATAAGGAAGTGCGAAAAACATCGGCAAGCATAAGCCAACCCCTGCCTCACTCCGCCCACAGAGCTCATTCCCTACACTCCTGATCGCAGCAAGGAACTCTGGGTAGGACATGCAAATCGAGTCCACAATTTCTCACTTTTTTTGTTCTCCACCTGAGTGTTAATAGTTGCTGTTTGATTAACTGTAACACTCTGCAATGAACACGAGCCTGTCTCCTGCTGGTGCGGCTCACAGACCCGAAACCGCTCTCCAGGTGTGGGCTGCTTCTTGTTGCACACCCTCACCTATGCTGGAAGCCATCGGCACGGCATGGCACTAGCACGCGTGGTGTCTGCTCTACACCATGCTCTGGGTGCAAAAACGTGAGAAAATGTACTTCATTTGCATGTCCTACCCAGAATACCTTGCTGCATATGGGGAGTGTGGCACAGGGGTTGGGCAAAGCGAGTCTCTGCTTCTCTTAGACGTGCAGATGGTTTTCACGATGACTTTTATTCTCTTGCCCTGGCTGGGCATGCTGAGAGTTGTAGTCATTTAAAGATTGTGCTTGGGTGGGCACACTGGGACTTGTAGTGATCTATGGATCGTGGCTGCCTAGGCATGCTGAGAGTAGTAGTGATGTTTAGCTCCTGGCTGAGCACACTGAGAGTTGTAGTAGTTTATATGGCCAGCTGGGCACACTGAGAGTTGTAGTAGTTTATATGGCCAGCTGGGCACACTGAGAGTTGCATGGGTGGGCACACTTGTAGTGATCTAGAGATCATGGCTGGCTGACAACACTGAGAATTGTAGTTTATGGACAATAACTGCCTGGGCACACTGAGAGTTGTAGTAGTTTATATGGCCGGCTGGGCACACTGGGAGTTGTAGTAGTTTATAGATCGTGGCTGGCTGGGCCCACTGAGAGTTGTAGTAGTTTATAGATCGTGGCTGGCTGGGCCCACTGAGAGTTGTAGTTTATAGATCGTGGCTGGCTGGGCCCACTGAGAGTTGTAGTAGTTTATAGATCGTGGCTGGCTGGGCACACTGAGAGTTGTAGTAGTTTATAGATCGTGGCTGGCTGGGCCCACTGAGAGTTGTAGTAGTTTATAGATCGTGGCTGGCTGGGCACACTGAGAGTTGTAGTAGTTTATAGATCGTGGCTGGCTGGGCCCACTGAGAGTTGTAGTAGCTTAGAAATTGTGGCTGGCTGGGCGCACTGAGAGTTGTAGTAGTTTATATGGCCGGCTGGGCACACTGAGAGTTGTAGTAGTTTATATGGCCGGCTGGGCACACTGAGAGTTGTAGTAGCTTATAAATCGTGGCTGGCTGGGCGCACTGAGAGTTGTAGACATTTATGCTTGCAGCTGTACTGTGTACTACAACTCCCATCAGGCTTGTCAGCTGCCGCACCCTCCATGCAGTCTCTCCCTATGTATGGCCCTGTAATGGGTGCTGGCCCTTTAAGAGCCCTGCAGCTGGCCCACAGGCTGTTACAGGCACCATGTCCTCCTCAGGGCCTCAGTGTTTCTCCCAGGGGCGTCCATTCCCCCTGCTAGCTCCCTGTGAGGGGCGCTGTGTGGGAGGAGCCCCGGGGGGCCCAGGGACCCCAGGGACAGGGTTAAGCTTTCTTCCAGGAGAGCCTTGCAGTAGGGGAGCCTGGAAACCGCCAAGGGAGCGTCTGCAATGCGCGCAGCCCCAAAAGTATCGCAGAGCGGGAGGAGGCGGGTCGCGGGAGAAACAGTGTGCGATCTGTTGCAGGCAGATAGCGGGACACGCCCTCCCCAGCCACGCCCCCAGCTGCCTCCGGTCTCTCCCTGCTCTGCTGGTCCCTCAAAGAGCAGATTGCGGGAGTCAGGGAGCGTCTGCAAAGCACAGACCGCCTGCTAGCCGCACGCTCCCTGCCCGCGGCCTAGGCAGAGCAATGGCTGCACAGACACCCTCAGAGGGCCCATATACAGTGCCAGGCAGGCCTTCTACCCCTCCTCCTCAATTACAGAGGTGTCCTTGCAGACCAATAGGGTAAAACAGCAATTATTACTCAGAACCTCCCACCGAGTGTCTTTATTTAATGAGAAATGGTCTTTACATGAGGTAAAAATCATGATTTTCTTGCAGATGTCCCTCGTTTTAGGGGCTCCTTCACATGGTCAGGGTTTTTTAGTTGCTCCATATATTCAGGGTGTGTGGGTGTCTTTTTAGGGGCTCCTCCATATATTCAGGGTGTGCGGGTGTCTTTTTAGGGGCTCCTCCATATATTCAGGGTGTGTGGGTGTCTTTTTAGGGGCTCCTCCATATATTCAGGGTGTGTGGGTGTCTTTTTAGGGGCTCCTCCATATATTCAGGGTGTGAGGGTGTCTTTTTAGGGGCTCCTCCATATATTCAGGGTGTGTGGGTGTCTTTCTAGGGGTTCCTCCATATATTCAGGGTGTGTGGGTGTCTTTCTAGGGGCTCCTCCATATATTCAGGGTGTGTGGGTGTCTGTTTAGGGGTTCCTCCATATATTCAGGGTGTGTGGGTGTCTGTTTAGGGGTTCCTCCATATATTCAGGGTGTGTGGGTGTGTTTTTAGGGGTTCCTCCATATATTCAGGGTGAGGGGTATCTTTTTAGGGGTTCCTCCATATATTCAGGGTGTGTGGGTGTGTTTTTAGGGGCTCCTCCATATATTCAGGGTGTGTGGGTGTCTTTTTGGGGCTCCTCCATATATTCAGGGTGTGTGGGTGTCCTTTTAGGGGCTCTTCCATATATTCAGGGTGTGTGGGTGTCTTTTTAGGGGCTCCTCCATATATTCAGGGTGTGTGGGTGTCTTTTTAGGGTCTCTTCCATATAATCAGGGTGTGCGGGTGTCTTTTTAGGGGCTCCTCCATATATTCAGGGTGTGGGTGGTGTCTTTTTAGGGGCTCCTCCATATATTCAGGGTGTGTGGGTGTCTTTTTAGGGGCTCTTCCATATATTCAGGGTGTGTGGGTGTCTTTTTAGGGGCTCCTCCATATATTCAGGGTGTGCGGGTGTCTTTTTAGGGGCTCCTCCATATATTCAGGGTGTGCGGGTGTCTTTTTAGGGGTTCCTCCATATATTCAGTGTGTGTGGGTGTCATTTTAGGGGCTCCTCCATGTATTCCGGGTGTGAGGGTGTCTTTTTAGGGGCTCCTCCATATATTCAGGGTGCGTGGGTGTCATTTTAGGGGTTCCTCCATATATTCAGTGTGTGTGGGTGTCATTTTAGGGGCTCCTCCATGTATTCCGGGTGTGCGGGTGTGTTTTTAGGGGCTCCTCCATATATTCAGGGTGCGTGGGTGTGTTTTTAGGGGCTCCTCCATATATTCAGGGTGTGCGGGTGCGGCCAGATTTTGGCCTGGAGGTCGCATGGAATTGCTCTGATCTGAGCTAATGAAACCCCACCCCATCATTCTATATAAAATTATTAAACCCCTTCACTACCAAGTGATTTTCCAAAAATAACATTGTCAGAACCCAGTGGCTGTTTGTATAACTCATTCTGCCGCTTTGTGCTACAATGTAACTACATAACCCACCATTGTGACATGTCAAAAGGGCTAAACTGGCTGTCGCTGGAATCTAGACGCACCCTTCACCTTTCCAACCTGGTGTTTAAGAGCTTTTCTGGGAAGCTGCCACCCTACCTGAATAGGCTGCTTCCCCTAGCAGTTCCCTCATCCTATAACTAGGGATAAGCTGTTCGGTTCGATATGTTCGGAGTTCGATTTGAACATCGTCCGTTCTTCTGTTCGTCGAACTCCGAACATTTCCGCATGTTCGCCGCATGTTCCCTCACAATGCACCACAATGGAATACAATGCACTTTTCCACTGGCCTGAAGCTTGTAATTGGCTACAGCCTGCACCTGACCTGAGTTCTGATTGAGCAAATTTTGCCCAATCATGGGCTCACAGAGCTAAGTCCCGCAGCACACTTTATAAGGCTTCACTCAGCCACAGCGTGTGGTTTTTGAGAGGAGATTGTTGTGTTAGTGTGTTCTCACTGCCACCAGCTATTGGGGGGGGGGGTCTCATTTCTACAAATTATCTGGGAATTGTTCTAATCTTTGTGTTCTCACTGCCAGCAACTATTATGGGGGTCTCATTTCTACAAAATATCTGGGAATTGTTCTAATCTTTGTGTTCTCACACCCAGCAGCTATTGTGGGGGTCTCACTTCTAGAAGATATCTGGGAATTGTGGTAATCTGTGTGTTCTCACAGCCAGCTATCAGGGGGTCCCACATACTTCTAGCAAATTTCTGCGAATTGTAATCTGTGTCTTGTCACTGCCACCCATCAGGGGGACTCACTGATTTATAGGAGGTTCCTGGGAATTGTAATTTGTGTCTTGTCACTGGCTGCCAGCTATCAGGGTGTCTCACTGAGTTATACCAGAGTTCTGTATATCTTTAATCTATATATCACTCACCATGTCAGAAAGACCAAAAAGGACAGGCAGACGCTCCCAGACACAGATAAGAGGGCAAGCAGCCTCTGTGTCGGGAGGCTGTGCCTCTGGTCGTCGTGGATGTGGTGCATCCTCTGCAGGGGCACGCTTGTCCTTTCTAACTGGTGCTGGTCGTCTTAAGCAGCAGCAACATACAGAGGATTTGGTGGATTGGCTAACCAGGCCATCCGAGTCCTCTGCCAGCCAGGCTTGTAGTGGTTTACAGTCCACCTCAGCTGCCAAAGCATCTAATGCAGCCTCCATGTCCACAGCTACTCCTGCCGTAGCCTCACTATCACACACGGAGGAGTCAGCTGAATTGTTTGACTACAATGACAGTGACCTGCTGCTTGAGGATGCGCAGCAACTACAGTGCTCTGATTCGATCTCTGAGGTTGAGGAAGGGAATATAATCAACCTAGAGGAAGGGGGTGCCAGTGACACACAAATAACTGGCACTCATGTTCCCCTAGCAGCTGCAGCATTGTGCGAGGTTGGCTCCAGTGACGAGGAGATCGGGGTGATGACAATGATGATGAGGTCACTGACTCCACCTGGGTGCCTGATCGAACAGAGGAGTCAAGTGAGGAGGAGGAGGCACAACAAACACGAGGCACAACGTCATCTATGACCAACCGTAGCCAGTCCAAGGCATCAGATGTCAGAGCTGCTCAGGTGCAGAGCGCTGTTGTCTCAAAGCACACATCCACTAACTCTGCTGTCTGGGAGTTCTTTAAGAAATGTGCAGCAGACTGCACTATTGCTATTTGCAATCTATGTCAGATGAGGATCAAGCGTAGGAAAGACATCCCACGCTTGGGTACCACGTGCTTGAGGCGACATATGACCACCTGCCACGCATCCCATTGGCACAACACTTTGCATAGGTCCTCTTCCTCCTCTGTCTCTACCCCCACTATATGTCCTGCCATGTCATTGCCTGCTACAACCTCCACTGACAGGGATGATGCTACAGTAATGGGTGTACCAGGTCCTTCCTCACAATGTGACAGCATCCCATCATTTTAAGATTTATGCAGTCAGATTACGTTGCCCCAGCTGCTGCAGCGTAAGAAAAAATATAGTCCCAACCATCCCCAAACACAGCGTCTAAATGCCAGTTTAGCAAAATTACTCGCATTACAGCTGCTGCCTTTCCAGCTGGTGGACTCTGCTTCCTTCCATGAATTTGCTGAATGTGTTGTACCACAGTGGCAGGTTCCAAAACACCATTTCTTTTCACGGAAGGCCATTCCAGCACTATATCAGCACGTGGAAGACAATGTTATGGAGTCATTGGGAAAGGCAGTCAGCAGCAAGGTGCACATGACTTTAGACACGTGGTCCAGCAAGCATGGACAGGGTCGTTACATTTCCTTCACGGCACACTGGGTAACTCTGATTGCAGCTGGGAGGGATCCAAGATGGGGCTCTGTGCTGGAGCTTGTTCATCCTGCCAGGCCTCCAGAAAGCTGCTTGTATGAGGTCTGTCTGCTCCACCACCACCTCTTCCTCCTTCTCAGTTTCTGGCGAAGTGGCAGTTAAACTGAGGTGTGACATGGGCTACACAATGGCTCAAGCAAAAAGATGCCATACTGTGCTTGAGCTTGTTTGTTTAGGGGACAGGAGCCACACCGGCCAGAAATTCTGTCAGTTCTGCAGGGGCAGGTGCAGAGATGGTTAAAGGGATACTCTAGGCAACATGACCACCTAAGCTATTTTAGGTGGTCATGATGGCCGGAGTATGCCGCCCTCTGTCCCCCTTCCCTCCGCTCAGCAGTTCAGCAGAAAAAGCTGAAAACAGCTGAGAGAGGTGGAGGAGTTTACTCCGCCCTCCCAGCTGTCAGTCAGCAGAGCGGGAAACATATTTCCCGCTTCTGCCGACTTTTGCCGAGTAGGAGACGTCATGGCGCTTTCAGTGCGATGACGTCTCCAACTAGCCGCAGTAGCTGGCGGCAGCGGCTGAGGGTTAGCGTTGCGCGCGTCCTCTTGCGCGCAACACTAATCCTCAGAGGGAGCCGGGAGGAAGCCTGCCGATTGGCTGGCTTACATGAGAGGCGCGCATGCGCGCTTCTCACGTAAACCAGAAGGCAAGTCCGATGCAAGAAGGACGGGAGCGGAAGAGGAGGGAGGTGAGTATATAAAAAAAAAAAAGACGCCTCTGGAAACAAGTGGATTTTAGGGTAAGTATTACAGTTACACAAAAAAAATAAACTTTTTATTAAGGGAATAGGGATAGATTAGGATAAAAAAAATAGGGGGGGTGATTTTTGAGTAGAGTGTTCCTTTAACACCAAGCCAGCTTGAGCTGGGAATGGTCGTCTGTGATAATGGCAGCAACCTTCTCTCCGCACTACGCCAGGGTAAGTTGACGCATGTACCATGCTTAGCACATGTCCTGAATCTGGTGGTACAGCGTTTCCTAACCAGGCACCCAGGGCTGGCAGAGCTTCTCAGCCAAGCCAGAAAAGTCTGCAGCCACTTCAGACGGTCATTCCCAGCAAGCGTCACCTGGCAGAAATTCAAAGAGAATTCCACCTTCCCACAAACCGTCTGATCTGTGACATGCCCACCAGGTGGAACTTGACATTAGCAATGCTGCAGCGTCTGCACAAGCAGCAGAGGGCCATCAATGAGTACCTGTGTGAGTATGGCACAAGGACAGGTTCAGGTCAACTCCCCCCCCCCCCGCAGTGGCTGATGATCAAGGATGCATGCACTGTACTGTCACCATTTGAGGAGGCGACGAGGATGGTGAGCAGGGACAGTGCATGCATCAGTGACACAATTCCTTTAGTGTTCCTGCTGGAGCAGATTCTGCGGGGAATTATAGATATTATAGATGTGGCACTAGAGGCAGAGCAGCAGGAGGAAGAGGAGGCCTTCCCTAGCTCTCAAGGCCCCAGTCTTTACGCAGACAGCATTCCTGTGGGTCCTCAGATCAGACAGGAGGATGATGAGGAAGAGGAGGAATATTTAAGTAGTGGGGGCATTGAAGGTGGGGATTCCTTAAGGGAGGGTTTTGTGTGCCCAGAAACCCAAGGACTAGTACGTGCCTGGGAGGAAGAAGTGCACGATGGGGTCATCCTCATTGACCAGGAAGACTCGGAAGCTAATGCCACCTCCATCCTACGCTGCATGGGCTCCTTTATCCTGCAAAGCCTGCTAGAGGACCCCAGGATTCGTGCTATCAAGGAGAGGGATCATTACTGGTTGGCAAGCCTTCTTGAATCTTGATCCACGATACAAGGCTAAAGTTGCAGAGCTCATCCTGCCCACACAGAGGGAGCACAGGATGAAACAACTTGGACGCTCTAAAGCGACACTTGTGTAACACCTTTCCAGGCACTGATAGGTTACCAAGTGATGACACAGGTGCTTCTGATGCTGCGGATGATCAGAGGAAGAGCGGTGCAGGCCGGGGCTGCTTGACTGATGCCTTTTTTAAAAATTTTAGTCCACGATGCCCAGGGACGTCAAATGTAGGCACCCATTGCCAGCGTCTTCACCATATGGTGCACAACTACCTAGGGGCAAGGGCAGACCTGGATACCTTTACAGCAGATGATCCACTGGCTTACAGGGTGTTGAGATTGGATCACTGGCCAGAATTTAGTCAATATGCTATGCAGCTACTAGGTTGCCCTTCATCTAGCGTGCTTTCTGAAAGGACGTTCAGTGCCTCTGGAGGTTTTGTCACAGACAAAAGAGTGCGTCTGTCCACCGACTCTGTAGACCAGCTGACATTTATAAAAATGAATCAGTCCTGGATCAGCAGCTATCCCCTGATGCTGACGTAACTGAATAGATCGGGGATCTCTTCTGCATTCACAAAACCTCCACCACTGCACTCTTCCACAATACCACAAAGGGGTTACGGTGTGAAGGCACTTACTGCCACCAAAGGCACAATATTTGGGTGCACTGCCACTGACGCCTATACCAGATTCATATTTTAATATTGGACCGCAGGGTTCAACCCTGCACTCTTCCACAATACCAGAGGGGTTATGGTGTGACGGCACTGTTGCCGACACTAAAGGCCAAATTTTAAAGCACCTATTGTTACTTTCATCCAAAGCCTGCATAAGTTTCACCATAATTTAGCCAAAAAATCACTAAACTTGTCCTGCGTGTCCTAAAATGTCTCCTCTTTTCATACAGACTGCCGCCCCAAGCAATTGTTTATGAATAGATTAAAGGAAAACCATTTACCATCATTTGAAATGTCATTTTTTTTGTTTTTAAATGTTTCTATACAGCCTACAAATCCGCCACTTCACGGACTGGTTATGGGGACCTCCTTGGCACGATATTTGAAGGAATTTTTCGTTTTTATTCTTAACCTTTATTTCATGGAAAGCTCACTGTTCCTTTAAAAACTTTTCTTTAACCTCCCTGGCGGTATTCCCGAGTGTGACTCGGGGTTAAATTTCACTACCACGAACGGTAACCCCGAGCCACACTCAGGCTGGATGCATACTCACCTCCTCCTTGCTCCCTCGCTGTCCCTGCAGTGTGATCGCGGCGAGCTGCTTCCTGGATGGCTCCTTGCGAGTCACATGATGCAGGGGGGCTGGACGCAGCAAACTTCATTCATAATACTCACTGAATACAAATGGCAAAGTTTATGAACGGCCACTAGGTGGCAGTACAGGATAAGAAATAGACCATACCTCGTCTCACCCTTGTTCTCAGACAGATTTCAGTGTTTTTTGTTGTATTTTATTGTACATCATTTATGTGTATTATTTTGGATAATTATTTTTGGGATAATAAATTATTATGTCGTGTTTCAAACTTTATCGGACTCAGTGTATTTACTATTTTTTTTAAATTAATTAATTAATTTATTTATAAAGGATTTTACCAGTAAGGACTCTTGATTTCACGGATTTCAGTGCGTGATTCCTAATTATTACAGGCTAACTATGTACAAAAACACGTTTCCTTTAAAAAAAAATTGAGACGCTTTTAGACACAAACTTTTGAAAAAATTAGACCGCCAGGGAGGTTAAAAACATTTTATCCTTGTTTCCTGTCCCCCAGGGCACTACCCGGACACCTTTTTATGGCAAATATCTTACATCTATGCCCTCTTGAAGGGCACTCTAAAATTCGAACTTTCGAGTCCCATTGACTTGCATTGACTTAAATTGAATGCGAACCGAACACGGGGGTGTTCGGCTCATCCCTACCTATAGCCTCCGATCCAGGACCTGCACCTTACTTACAATACCACATTACAAAAAGACAGCGGCTCGGTCCTCATTTTCCTACAGAGCACCCGAATTATGGAATAACCTCCCAGACGCCATCAAATCTTCCCCCAGTCTTAAGTCACTTAAAAGATCTCTATTAACATACCTCAATACAGAATGCAACTGTAAACATGTAACATAGTGAATAATATATTTATTTTCTGTTAATATGTATATTTGTGCCGGGGTTTTTTTTTTTTTTTAATATCTTGCATTTTATTACTTTGTATTTCTGTAACAATTCAATGTTCTTGAACCCAGGACATACTTCAAAATGAGAGAAATCTCAATGTATCCTTCCTGCTAAAATACTTTATAAATAAAATGAAATAATTTTTAATTCATTTTAAAGTAAGAAATATTTGAGTTTATACCCATTGTATTTCTTTCTGTAAATTACCTCTTTTGGTCAGTAGATGGCTCCATCTACTAACAAATTGAGTTAGAGATTTGAGCTGCTGGTCTATTTTCTTCTATTTCTCCCTGCATTGGCTGCTGAAGGATCGATATTCCACAGCATTCAGCAGGCTGATTTTACAGTTTTAGCTCTTAGGGCATTATGCACACAGGGCTTAAACTTTGGGGGGCACCTTCTGCAGCCCAAAAGCAAACGAATTTCATTTGCCTCAAACAGATTTCATTATTTTTTTTGGGGCTGCAGATAAGCATATTGAGATATCTCGATATCGGGGGCACCAGGTGGTGCCTTTGAAGCCAGAGATATCTCGATATCGGTAGTGCAGGGGTTAAAAGTAATGGTGTGACTTCAAACAGGACTCATTAACCCCATAATTTAGAGTAAGAATCCGGGGCAGACTGTGCAGTGCAATAAAGCACTGCCCGAACGGATCCCTAGCAGCAGATATATTTAAATTTTTTAATAAATTCTGTAATACAACAATGTACATATGGACAGTGTGTGCATGTGGATGTGGGCTGGTACAAGTGAGGGGCCCCATGATGTCCTATTGCCAGAGGGCCCCAAGAGTTGTCACTCCACCCCTGGTAATAATGTTTAATTTATACAGCTATAGAGTTTATATAAAACCCCTAATAAATAAGTAAATTAAAGGGATGCTCTATTAAAAAAAATAGAGTTCCCTTTGTCTGCCCTTACTTTTCCTTTTATCATTTCGGATGAATTTTACTCACCTTTTCTCCCTCACTGGGCGCTGCTCCTCCTCTTCAGCTCAGAGATCCCGAACCCACAACCACCTGAAGTTTTACTGTGCAATGTTCGCTCCTATATAACTTGTGTAGTGAAGGAGCCGCAAATTGTGCAGCACTTTGGGACTCGCACACTTTAGGTACGCAAGTTCCGTAGCGCCTGTGCAGAGCGATGGATTGGAGCTGCACGCGCATGCACAGATCCATCTGATCCATTGCTGCCTCTCTGGCAACGCTCACTACAGCGATTGGTCTCAGAGGGTGACGTCGCCATCTCTGTGTGTGACATCACTAGTGACCGATCTGGTGACCAGCAGCCAGGAAATTCAAAATCCCGGCTGCTTGTGACGCTGGGTGGGGTGAAAGAATCTCCTCCACTTCACCATACGAGATTTCATCAGATCGGTGGGGCTTGGAGGGTTGCACTACTCACATCCTGACCTCCTTAAAAATATAAAGTGGTCAGGATGAGTAGAGCTTCCCTTTAACCAGGGGTCAAGTTGAGGGGGACCACAGTTCCTCCACTATTTTTGCAAAGGGATGGAAATTCCTTTGGTCTCATACACAAAGCTTTTATTCAGGTATTAGGCTAGGGTCAGACTGAGGCAGTGCGAACGCGCGTTCTGGCGCACATAATCACGGCCGCACTAGCAGCAGATGCCGGGCAATGACGGCCAATATACGAAGTACGGTCGCACAAAAGTCCGGCCGCGCAACGCAAGTGGAAAATGAACGCATTTTTTCGAGAACGTTAAACCGCTGGTACTGACGTACAGAGTGCGCTGCGGCCGCATAGCAGCGTGTGTGCGTGACTAGGAGATGTCAGACGCTGCTAGTGTGCGGCCAACATAACGTTCAAACAGCCGGATTTCCCTAGACTTCTTTTCACCCCATCGTCATGAAATACGTCCAGAATTGCGCATCGTCTGACCACTTAAGCGTATTCCGTGAAAAAATGCGTGCGCACGCATCGACGTACATTTTGACGGTGGCCGCAGAAAATGCGCTCATCTGTCCCTAGCCTTAAACCATATATTTCCTGTGACTTAACAAGTGAACATGTGATTGATCATTTATTTTTTGCTAATATCTGTACACATATATGTAGACAAATCTATCAGGTTTGCGGCTGTGTTTGTGGTTAGTGCGAGATGATAATTGCTATTTGGGAGTGCTAGGTGAGTTCCCACCATTATTTCTTTACGACTTCACCACTGAAATTAACCCCATGTCACTCTCCATCCTGCATTGTTTTGACAATTTGGCGCATCTTGCATTATTTTTAATCATAATCAGTAGTAGACTGGCAGTGGGGGGGGGGGGTCCGTGGCCCAGAAACAATGTACATTTGCCCCTCTGCCCAACTTGCCAGACCTCCCCTGGCTGGGGGGTATGCTCTAGGAGGAAAATTGCTCATTTCGGCTGGGATTATAACAAAATACCTGAATTTTAACATTTGTTTCAACTCCATCATTCCATGGGCTTGACCGTCTCTTGCCGCAGGTTTCAATTATCTGGATATTTCTATGTGAGCATTACCTGAGTGTATTTACATGCCAGTCGTGGTTTATCACTCTCTTCTGCAGGAGCGCAGGGCTGGATTTTGCAATATGCCTCTCTGGTTTGGAATGCCGCCCCCTGACGCGCTGCTCGGCTTCTGTAAACTGTCAGGGGCCCGTTTGGATGTTTGGGTAAAGCATCGCCAGCTGTAGTCCTGATCTGCAAACACTGAGTACTGTTTACCGCACTGAACGTTTTCGAGACTCAGCGTGTCACTTGCACTGGCATCAAATTCCAAGAAAACACAAACAAAACCTTTCGATTATCACCGACCTATAGGATGGAGCCTGCTGCTACCTGCACCACTCACATACCATGTGAGACCGTTATCGTAGGGGACCAATCTGCGTCGCTAACTCTAAGGTGCGATGTATCGAGGTTGAGCTAGAGTTGCCATGTCGGTCATGTTTTCCTGGACACATATAATTTATTCATGCTGATGGGCAGTGAATGAAAAATGTCACCCCGCAGTATGTATAATCCATACGCTGCAGGTAAGGAGTCCCAGGTGACCTGCCTTGATTTCCTTTCCTTCCTGCAGCATATGAATTATACATGTTATACAACTTTTTCCCCCAGTCTCTCCCTGCTCCCAGAGGATAGAGGAGGTGGTTGGAGCCGCGGTCCTCGCAGCGGGATAGGAGGGGAGTATATCATTTTATTGAGGGGGGTCTCTGCTGGTGCTGACGGATTCTGCAGCAGTGGAATCCATTACCACCAAGTCCTGGCTGTCAGGGTTATCCAAAGAGATCCGAATTGCTTGAGAAAGGTAACCGAACGCTGGAAATCAGCGTTCGGTTACCTTTCCTGGCCATTCGGCTATCCAGAGAGCAGGCAATTCGCCAAATACTGGCGAATTGCCTGCACATACGGTGCCTGTTCGGTGCCTGTTCGAGGGCAGTGAAAACCCCATGATAAAGCACTGCTTCGTCTATTCAGAGAACACAAACCAGCAGTGAAAGGTTCCCCTAATGCCCTGCCATTCATTCGGCAAATTTATTCAGGAGAATCCCATAGACTTCAATGTTAAAAATATTCCAGTTTTAATTCAATATCTAATAAACCGTTCATTCTAAAATTCTGCAGCAAAAAGTCTCTTTATTTATAGATTTTTTAGGATACTTTAAGCATTTTTCTGATTTTTTTTTATTTTTATTAAAAGTCCGATTTTTTTTTTTTTTTTTCAGTTTACTTATTTTTTTTGTAACAGCCCTCTTTATTATCATTCCCTGGACCTCCTGTGAAAATTTCAGACATTTTCGCTCAGTAGTTTCTTTGCAAACAGCGTTTCTTTTTCCCAGATTCATACAAATGGTTTTTCTAATTTATTCACTGCCTCCTCTACGTCACAGCTGCTTCGGCTCTGTGTGATTCGGCTCCTGTTCGTCCTTTTCAAAGGTTAATCCAGATGTTTTTGCTTGTTTTCAGCGTGCATTCGGTTAGTTTTCGTCAGGTGTTCGGCAGCCTTTCCCTGCAATTTGGGGACCCTGTGGTGTTTGCTGAATAGACCGCAGGGTCACCGAAATGCAATCGGCAAAAGGAACCGAATTGAAGAGAACGAAAAGTCACCGAACGTGCGGTGACTTTTCGAATCTCTTTGGATAACCCTGCTAGAGTAACTTTTCAGTAACCACAGCCGGATGGTAATTAGCATCAGTAGATTGTAATACCAATGCTAATTAACTCTTTGCGCTCCCCATGTTAAGTATAGGGAGCACAAAGTACAGTAACCTCGCCCTGAAAAGTGCAAGAATCCAATCGCTAACGTTTTTTTTAACCCATTAGCGTTTGGCTTGTAATATGGTGGGGCCACCAATGCTAACGTTAATGCTCACTCAGGTGAGCGCTAACATTAGCACCAAGCAGGGCTTTATTTCAGGGGGTACTCGGGGGTACTCAGTACTGGCACCTCACCACTCAGTACCGTGACCTCACCACCAGCCAGAACTAACAGGAGAGAGCATGATGTGCCTCCCTCCTCATACATACTCAGCAAAACTGTGAGTTTCATTACTGTGGTGCTCACAAATGCTAGGGGATTATCCACTCAGTGCCATCGTTGCAAAAAAAAAAACCCCAGCTAACTTCCCAGCAATACGAGACTTTTCTTCCAACTTAGTGGATAACCCCCATAGGGTTACAACAATAGTTGTAGTTCATTTAAAGGACCACAGTATTAAAAAATATGGTTCTCTTTTATAATGTCTTCCTTTAAGTGAACTACAACTATTGTTTATTAGGACATGAAAATAGTCATAATAATCAGTTTTTCCCCGGGCGTGAAAGTACCCCCACCTATTTTTCCAGAAAAAAAGCACTGGCACCAAGAATGTAATGGTGCCCCCTGTCTTTATCAACCGAATCAAACTTCTCAACCCTTCCAATCACTCAACGCATTTTAACCCTTTCCCTCTGCATTTTAACCTTTTTCCTCTGGGGTCCTCGTTCTATCCTCGCCTCGATTCTCACGCCTGCCCCGCTTCCTTTCGTAGATCCATGGTTTTGAACCATCTACACCTTCTCAGGGCTTTATTCCTAACAGAACCCCCCAAGCCTTTTCAACATCTTCTCCATACAATGGGGCTTATTTACTATCCATTGTTCTTGCATTAAATAATGCCATTTGAATTTCCCTTTTTGGGAATTGCTGACAGGGCCGGATTAACATAGGGGCAGATGGAGCAGCAGCTCCAGGCCCATGCCTCAGAATAGGCCCAGAGAAAGGATAACTGTCTGCATTTGGACCCATGTATCTCCAAATCCATAGCAGCTACAGGATCAACTTAGGTATCATTGGAAAGGCCAGAGGATGACCTTTCCAATGATACCAAATATGACCAGGTTTTAAGTTAAACAGAAAAATATTAAATATTTACTGTTTCTTTTTCTTTCCAACAATAATATTTTTCACTTTTCAATTATAAAGTAAACAATGATGCTGCACTAACTCACCATCACATTTCTCATGTCACCAACAAGTGTGGAGGTGATGGTACAATCCATTGTTACGAATTGTTACATCAAAAACCTATACCGTTGCACTGCAGCGAAGAGCACTATGGGGAACTTTGGAACCTTGCGTCACTAATCTTTACACCTCACAAGGTCAAGTGAGGTGTCATTGGACAAGGTAAAGTCTGGCCTTTGCATTAATACCAAACCTGACCATGTAAAATCTAAAAGAAAATAAAACATTTATTTTTTGTTCCAAAGTGATGGCATTGTCCATTTGTCACGTATAAAATGAGCAATACCACTGCCATTACTCTCCTTCTCATTTCCCACGGTGGGAGCAAGGTGAGTGTTTTATACATCGCCATATTATTCATAAACAAACATGTTCCAAAACACAAGGGAAATATTTCATTTTTTTTGGTTAAAATGTTATATTTTCTCAGAAAAATGCAGTAACAGGTTCCCATTTCACACTTTTTTAACAAGAATACCCTATAGAATATATAACCACAAAGGTTTGGATGATAAAATGGGAAAGACAAATATAGGAATTTTTTTATTACACTCTTTAAATGATTGAAATCTGAATGAAAAATGAATCACACAATATCTGCCTGGTTAGATATACCCGTATCCACACTATAAAATAACCAAAAATATGTTTTCATTTCACTAAATTACAAAAAAAGCCACCAAAATCTTCAGATCCAGGCCCATAGAGATCTTAATCCGGGCCTGATTGCTGAAATTTAATGTTGTTGCAGGAAGGGCAAGCGATGATGGTTAGTGAGTAACCATGACGGTTTCTTTCCCATCACGTTCCTCCTCGCATCCATTCTGCGCTCAGTGAAGGGGCCCAATGTCTGTATAGAAATACTTTACAAATTACATGCAATAACTAAAAAACGACACACGTTGGTGCTGTGACTCCCTGTATGGGACTCGCTTACATATATTGTCAGTAATCGTGTGTGTTTGTGTGTGTGTATTTATAGTATGTATAGCCTGGCTGCGTGTAAACATATATGATTTATATATAATTCATTCACTAGGTCAGCACTCGATCCTCCAAAAAACTCTTCAAGATACCATAAGCGCCCCAGTGCAATAACCATAAACTTGTATATACCAAAAAGTGTAACTCTGGATGCTCTCCGGGGGACGTAATAAAAAAACGCAATTTAACAATCTATTAAAATAAAAACACCAATGTTTCGGCCCCCAGAGGCCTTCATCAAAGACGTTGAAAAAGGCCTCTAGGTGCCGAAACATTGTTTTTATTTTAATGGATTGTTAATATTTTATTTTATTAAGTCCACGAGCGCATCCAGAGTTACCCTTTTTAGAATATATATATATATATATATATTACTGTATATATACAGTGGCAAGAAAACGTATGTGAACCCTTTGGGATTACGTGGAGTTTTGCATGAATTGGTCATAAAATATGCTCTGATCTTCCCCTAAGGCTAGGGTCAGACGAAAGCATTTTTCCCCGCGAACGTGAAAAAGTGCGTCCGAACGCATTGACGTATTTTTTCACGGAATGCGCAAAAACAGTCAGACGACGCTTATTTTCGGGCGTGATTTTGTACGGATCGTCAATAAAACTCTTTTTGCGTCTGGACGTTATGTAGGCTGGACATTAGCAGCGTCTGACATCTCCTAATCACGCACACACGCCGCTATGCGGACGCAGCGCACTCTGTACGTCAGTACTAGCAGTTCAACGTTCTCAAAAAAATGTGTTCAAATTCCACTTGCGTTGCACGGCCGGACTTTTGTGCGGCCGTACATTATATATTGGCCGTCATTGCCCGTCATCTGCTGCTAGTGCGGCCGTAATTATGTGCGCCAGAACGCACGTTAAAAGTGCGCTGGTCTGACCCCAGCCTAAGTCACGACAATTTGAAAAACACAGTCTGCTTAAAATAATACAACACAAACATTATATGTTTTCATGTGTTTATTGAACAGAACATGTAAACATTCACAGTGCAGGGTGGAAAAAGTATGTGAACCCCTAGCCTAATGACTTCTCCAAGAGCTAATTGGAGCCATGAGTGAGCCAACCTTGAGTCCCATCAGTGTGATATTATTGGATGTGTTGCTGAAAGCTGTCCTGCCCTTTAAAAACACACACCAGTTTTGGGTTTACTGGTTTCAAGAAGCACTGCCTGATGTGAACCATGCCTCGCAGAAAAGTGCTCTCAGAAGACCTACGATCAAGAATTGTTGACTTGCATGAAGCTGGAAAGGGTTACAAAAGTATATCCAAAAGCCTTGATGTTCATGTGTCCACGGTAAGACAGACTGTCTACAAATGGAGAAAGTTCAGCACTGTTGCTACTCTCCCTAGGCGTGGTCGACCTGTATAGATGACTGCAAGAGCACAGCGCAGAATGCTTAATGAGGTAAAGAAGAATCCTAGAGTGTCAGCTAAAGACTTACAGAAATCTCTGGCACATGCTAACATTTTTGTTGACACATCTATAATAAGGAAAACATTAAACAAGAATGGAGTACATGGGAGGACACCACGGCGGAAGCCATTGCTGTCTAAAAAGAATATTGCAGCACGTTTGAAGTTTGCAAAAGAGCACCTGGATGTTCCACAGCACTACTGGCAAAATATTCTGTGGACAGATGAAACCAAAATTGAGTTGTTTGGAAAAAAACACACAACACTATGTGTGGAGAAAAAAAAGGCACAGCACACCAACATCAAAACCTCATCCCCACTGTAAAACATGGCGGAGGGAGCATCATGGTTTAGGGCTGCTTTGCTGCCTCAGGGCCTGGACGGATTGTTGTCATTGATGGAAAAATGAATTCCAGAGTTTATCAAGACATTTTGCAGGAACCGTAAGACCATCTGTCCGCCAACTGAAGCTCCGCAGAGGATGGGTGATGCAACAGGACAATGACCCAAAGCATAAAAGTAATTCAACAAAAGAATGGCTTCAACAAAACAAAATACGCCTTCTGGAGTGGCCCAGTCAGAGTCCTGACCTCAACCCGATTGAAATGCTGTGGCATGACCTTAAGAGAGCGATTCACACCAGACATCCCAAGAATATTGCTACACTGAAACAGTTTTGTGAAGAGGAGTGGTCCAAAATTACTCCAGATCGTTGTGCAGGTCTGATCTGCAACTACAGGAAACGTTTGGTTGAGGTTATTGCTGCCAAAGGAGGGTCAACCAGTTATTAAGTCCAAAGGTTCACATACTTTTTCCACCCTGCACTGTGAATGTTTACATGTTATGTTCGATAAACACATGAAAACATATAATGTTTGTGTTGTATTATTTTAAGCAGACTGTGTTTTTCAAATTGTTGTGACTTAGATGAAGATCAGAGCACATTTTATGACCAATTCATGCAAAACTCCACGTAATCCCAAAGGGTTCACATACTTTTTCTTGCCACTGTATATGTATATCATATGATTTGACAGAAGCACAGAACAGGGTGGAATGCCGGGGAGATGATATATACACATGCAGGGTATACAGTAGGGGTTATTCAGAGACGATGTGGCCCCGAAATGTCACCAAACATGGAATTCCCCCTTACAGTGACATTTCTCAGCTATTCAGAGAGCAGGCAGTTCACCAACTTTTGGCGAATTGCCAGCAAGTACGGTGCCTGTTCGAGGGCAGTGAAATCCCCCATAGAGAAGCAATGGTTAATCTGTTCACATTGAACAGAGAAATGTCAGTGAAATGCCCTGTTGTTCAGTGTTTTCATTCGGCAGGTTTATTCAGGTGAATCCCATAGGTTTCAGTGTTAAAAATATTCCTGTTTTAATTCAATATCTAATAAACTGTTTATTATTTTAATCTGCAGCAAAATGTCTCTTTATTTATAGGCTTTTTCAGGATCTTTTTAGGCATTTTTCTGGATTTTTCAGCAAATGTTTTTTCTGTTTTTTTTATTTTTTAAAAGAGTTTTTTCTCTTTCATGTAACAGCTCTTTTTATTATCATTCATAGGATCTTATATGTGAATTCCAGACATTTTCGTTCAGTAGTTTTTTTGCAAACAGCGTTTCACTTTTGACACTTTCAAGCGCATTGTTTTTTTGTTTATCTTTTTTAGGCTAGGGACAGATGAGCGCATTTTCTGCGGCCACCGTCAAAATGTACGTCGATGCGTGCGCACGCATTTTTTCACGGAATACGCTTGAGTGGTCGGACGATGCTCAATTCTGGACGTATTCCATGACGGTGGGGTGAAAAAAGAGTAAAATCAGATGAATCTAATCACTTGAGAAATGAAGAAATAAGGGCAAGGGTTATAAAAAGGCGTTTTGGGGATGGTGGGGTTTTTCAAAGATGGATCCTGCACATGTCTTTGTGTTTGGTGTGATGGGGTACCTGTACCTAAAGAGGAAGAGAAAGCGGCGAACCTGGGTTCATGAAATCAACGCTGCCAGACCCACGCATGGACACTTCGTGACGCTGTACAGGCCACTGCGAGAGAGGGACCCCGTGAAGTTCTTCAACTACATGCGGATGTCCATCGCCTCCTTTGATGAACTGTTGTCGCGGGTACGGGAGCCACTGACCAAGAGGGACACCAACATGCGGGCCGCCATACCACCGGAGGAGATGATAGTCATCACTTTGAGGTACGTACTGTCACACACCTGTATACATGACATCGCTGCCAGTCACCTGACATGAGTGCATCATGTCTGTAGTCACATGCCCACTGTTACATGCACACACACACACACACGGGCATCACATCACACGTACATAATCATAAATGACTCCGACAACAATGTTGAAAAATAATACTATAATATGAAAAGAAACTGTAATATATTCTGGACATATATTACAACTCGTAAACTGAAGGTCAGTATATATACAAAATCAAAACAATAACACATAACAAACAAATAATAAAACATATTTAGGTCATGTATCAAAGTTGCTGATACCGCGGAGCATCTGGGTCATGAGGGCCGGTGGTGTGGCTACAGCTGGACCCCGACTCCGTGTGTGGCCTGGCTCCAGGGGGCATGGCTGGGTGGGTGGACAGCACCTCACTGGAGACGGAAGATCCACTGGCGGATTGTGGCACAGCATGGTAGGCGGCTGCGTGATGGGGACGTGAAAGGATGTCCTCCAATATTGCCAGAGATCTGTGGCGATACTCCATTTTCTCTGCCTCGCTCATCCTGTTCAGGAGGAGCGTACATGCATTGGAGAAAGACATGTCCACGGAGTCCGCAAGCATGCAGCGTTGGTGTGCATGGGTGGTCTGTGCCTCCATGAAGGTGAGCATGGCCTGCTCGAGGTCTGCAGCTTGTGCCCTTCTCTTCTGGCCAGGTCTGGTGCTGACCGTTGTCGCGGTACCTGCCACCTGTGGTGTCGCCAAATCCTCCTCCATCTGCGACTCAGCACCACCCTGGTTCTCCTCCTCCTGGCAGCTGGCAGAATCTCCTGGCACCATTTGTTGTGCCTGGGTGCCGGAGGTCGATGGCTGGTCCATGCTGCTGACACTCCTGCGCGGCTCCTGGGTCCTGCGGAGGAACGATAGCTGCTCTGCATATATGTAGCCACGGACCTTTTTCGCACCAGCTCCAGAGCGCGCAGCCATGGCCTGCTTCTTCTGGACGCGCATGTAGTTGTCGCGTACTGTGCGCCATTTGTTCATCGCCTCTTGTGCTGCAAAACATGATGAGAGTGACATTAGCTTGTGTTCATGGTATGTGATCATATTCAAACATTATTGTTTTGTCTTCTAGGTATCTGGCTAGTGGGTGCAGTTTGAAGGATCTGCATTATAGCTTCCGCGTTGGCAGATCAACAGCTGGTGAGATCGTCCGCAAGGTGTGCCAAACCATATGGGAAACCATGAAGGGCGAATGTTTGCCAAGACCGACACATACGGCATGTCTGGAAATTGCAGCAGGATTCTGGGAGAGAGCCAACTTTCCAAACTGCCTGGGAGCCGTGGATGGCAAACATGTCCGCATAGTGAAGCCACCGCACAGTGGCTCACTGTATCAGAATTATAAACATTACTTTTCTATTGGCCTACTGGCGGTGTCAGATGCCAACTATAGTTTCGTGTATGTGGATGTCGGTTCATACGGCAAAGACTCTGACTCCACACTGTTCAGGAACTCCACACTGTGGAATGAAATTGAGAGTGGGACCCTGAACATCCCCAGAGCCGCACCATTGCCTGGCAGTGACGTGGCAGTCCCCTATGCCTTCGTGGGTGACGAAGCATTCGGACTATCCACACACCTCCTACGGCCCTACTCAGGGACACACCTGACTGTGAAGAAGCGGGTGTTTAATTATAGGCTGTCGCGGGCGAGACGGTATGTGGAGTGTACCTTTGGCATACTGACCAACAAGTGGAGGATTCTACATAGACCGCTGGATGTGAATGTGGACTTCTGTGTGGACATAGTGAAATGCTGTTGCATTCTACATAACTATGTGCGGGCCAGGGATGGTTTTAATTTTGACGATACCCTCACAGTTGTCGGTCTTGAGGATGATGTGAACTATGACATCATAGCTGTGAATAGATACAGCAACAGGTATCGCGATGCTCTATCTAATTATTTCATCAGTGATGCAGGTGAGGTGCCCTGGCAGCTGGGGAGCATTTGAGTTTCACATCAATGATTTCATTTGTTTGTTTATTATTATTATTGTGATTTACATTTATGGGATTATGAATTAAATAATATTATACTCACTCTGTATGTGCTGCTCCTTCTCGGACCACGTATCGTACTCCGGGTACACCTGACGGGACACCTCGAGCCATGCGCTCGCCTTCTTCCCCTTGTCCTTATAACGCTCGCAGGCCGTATCCCAGATCCCTGGATGCTCCCCCACAGCGCTGATGAGCCTCTCGACGTCCATCTCTGGTCCAGACATCATTCACAGTCGCAGGTACTCACCAACGCAATTCTAGGGAAATCTGGCTGTTCGAACGTTATGTAGGCCGCACACTAGCAGCGTCTGACGTCTCCTAATCACGCACACACGCTGCCATGCGGCCGCCGCGCACTCTGTACGTCAGTAGCAGCGGTTTCACGTTCTGAGAAAAATGCGTTCATTTGCCGGTTGCGTGGTGTCGGCGCACTTTCGTACGCACGTACTGCGTATATTGGCCGTCATTGGCCGTTATGTGCTGCTACTGCCGCCGTGATTTAGTGCGTCTGCACGCGCGTTCCGACTGCCCCACTCTGACCCTAGCCTTACCCTGTTCGTCAGCTTGTCGGCTTTTTCCGGCGGCTGCTCTGCGCTGTGATCGGCGGCTCGGTGGCTTTTTCCAATGTGTTCGGCGTGCTTTTTGCAGTGGTTCCGGTGGGTTTTCGGCAGGCTCGTGGCGGTTTGCGGCGGGTTTTCCCTGCACTCCGGGGACCCTGCAGTGAATGCTGAATTCACCGCAGGGTGGGGAACTTTGATTCCCCGAAGTGCGGGGAACGAGGGAGCACCGAAATGACGGTGACATTTCGGTGCTTTATGAATATCCTCCTGTGGTTAAATGCCGGTGGCTTCTTCCATACATGACATCGCACATTGGATGATGTAAAAGAACATGACACACATCCTGGCAGTAAAAGAATTTTGAAAATATATGTTTTGGGGGGGGGTCTTTATTTTAATTGATTAATCAGATCAATGCTGTAATTTGTTTGGTCTCCCCCCCCCCCCCCAGTCCATGGCTGCACGCGGCCTGTTTAACTGTCACAATGTAGCTACAGCTGCTGTTTCGGAATCCTGAATAAAACCTCTGAGTCTTGGAGAACCGCAGGGGGCTCCTGTTCGATGATGCGCTTTGGTGAATGTCACATGGCTCGAGCTCCTGGCGAAATCTCCACATGCAGTAGGTTTCGGTGAATCTGGCCCGTTGTCCCTTTGCTCACAGTTACTTAAAACTCTTAAATGAAAGATATAGATATGTTTGGTTTCAATCAGAATCTGCGAGTGACGGCGCTGGACACAGGGAGTGTTTTGCAGGGTCTGTTCCAGTTCTGTTGGCCCACGCGGAGCGCCGTCTTGCCTCTCCTTGGTACGTGGAGTTAGTGCTTACCATCGGGAAGGGCGTAACATGAAAATGCTTTTTATTCAGCAACTAAAAGAAGTTTAAAAGTTTTGAAACCGCTCCCTCCCATTGGCAAATCTTCAGGCTCGACGGGTCCACACTGAGTCATGGATCCAATAATCGTACAGTTTTAGGTTTGATGTTTTGGGCTTCTTTTTATGTGATTTCGCATTTTACTTTAGATGTGGAACGCACGGGGATCTCAGGAGGCAAAGTGAATACAGTCAGGGTGGTGAATCTGTGAGCAGCTGGTGTAAGGCCATCGACCGGAGCACTTTTTCTCCACGAGGGAGGTAGATGGTGCGCACCTCCTCTATGCTCCTGCCCAGTGATGGTTTAGATTCAGCCATAAAAACCTCAATTGTTTGTTTTAAATATCTATTCCACCGCTCCAGCCGAGTCCTGGGGTTCAGCTTGCACCTCCTCGGGGAGTCCGTACGAGAACTGAATGTGCCTCCTGTCAGACAAGAAGCCGAGGCCATGGGTCAACAAGCACGTCCACAGCTGTAAAAAGGATACAAAATTGACAAAATGTTACCTTTTGATTCAGCAGTGCAGAATCTTGCTGCTCTAGCTACAAAGCATGGCGGCCAGAGAGAGGGGATTTATTCCATAATAATAAAATATGGGCCCTATTCCGACCCTACCGTTACGGTAACGGCTGGAGACGCTATTCAGACCTTACTGCAAGATTGCATTAGCAACTTCTTCCTCTACATTAATGGCTCCTATACTTAGGATGATTACATAATTACTATACATTAATTACTCCTATACTTAGGATGATTACATAATTACTATACATTAATTACTCCTATACTTAGGATGATTACATAATTACTATACATTAATTACTCCTATACTTAGGATGATTACATAATTACTATACATTAATTACTCCTATACTTAGGATGATTAATGTACCTTAATTATACTCCTATACTTAGGATGATTACATTATTACTGTACATTAATTACTCCTATACTTAGGATGATTACATAATTACTGTACATTCATTACTCCTATACTTAGGATGATTACATTATTACTGTACATTAATTACTCCTATACTTAGGATGATTACATTATTACTGTACATTAATGTCTCCAATACTTTGTATACATTGTAAAGGAGCTTTAAATAACGGCTCAGCTCGAGAACAGCAGGCTATGTCAGCGAAACCTGTTCTTCTCAGCTCGAGATGGTATTCTGAAAAGTGTACCAACCCTTATAGCCAAATAAGCTCTGACCTCCCTCCTCAAAACAAAAAAAAGTCTCTGTTCCAGTTGTGCAGAGTGTGGCATGATCCGCTGTGTGCTCTGTCTGTGCAGCAGAACACGGGAAAGAAATAGTCCTCATGCTTGGCTCCATGGAGTCCTCTGGACCCGTGGTTCCCAACCCTGGTCCACTCCTCAGGTGCCCCCTGACAGGCCAGGTTTTAAGGATCACCTTGGGGAAATGCAGACTCTATCCTACAATCACTGAGCAGCAAATCATATCACTTGTGCTGTGCTTCACATATCCTGCAAACCTGGCCTGTTAGTGAGATCGGAGGACCATGGTTGGGAACCACCGCTCTGAACTACAGGAGCCAATACGGGTGGCAGCGCCTCTGCTAGTATCTTGTAGTGGCTCCCAAATGCGACTCAAGCCACTAATCAGACCCTCGGACAGAAGAGGGTCGTAACCGGGAGACACTACGGGTTACTGGCTCACTCCAAGCCCACCCCGCAAAAGTGTTATTGAGTGCCAACCTGACACCACACGTGGAAAATTCCCCCCTGATCTCATGTGATGGAGACAAAATGATTATAATCCTGTATAAAATGCCCTTTAGACTGTGTATAAGGTGTGTGTGAAACATAAATGAATATCATGTTTAGTCTTGGGTCTAAGATTTATTATTAATAATAATAATTATCAAATATCCCAAAAATCACAATTCCAAAACATGAGCATTTTGGATAAGAGGCGCTCAGCCATTGCATGTGTCTTACCAGGTAGATTGTGAACGCGGCGTATAACAAGATGATTAATCCAATGAAGATATACAGTGCAATGTTGTCCACTTTCGGGATGTACACACCCACAAAGTACAGGTTAATGGCAATTATCAACACTATCAGCAGTATGGCAACAGCTTTCCCAACGCTGAGGGCAAAGGAAACACAGCTATCAGGCGTTATAATGTATGTGGCTATCTGTCACTGCACACAGCTATCAGGCGTTATAATGTATGCGGCTATCTGTCACTGCACACAGCTATCAGGTGTTATAATGTATGTGGCTATCTGTCACTGCACACAGCTATCAGACGTTATAATGTATGTGGCTGTCACTGCACACAGCTATCAGGTGTTATAATGTATGTGGCTATCTGTCACTGCACACAGCTATCAGGCGTTATAATTTATGTGGCTGTCACTGCACACAGCTATCAGGCGTTATAATGTATGTGGCTATCAGGCGTTATAATGTATGTGGCTATCTGTCACTGCACACAGCTATCAGGCGTTATAATGTATGTGGCTGTCACTGCACACAGCTATCAGGCGTTATAATGTATGTGGCTATCAGGCGTTATAATGTATGTGGCTATCTGTCACTGCACACAGCTATCAGGCGTTATAATGTATGTGGCTATCAGGCGTTATAATGTATGTGGCTATCTGTCACTGCACACAGCTATCAGGCGTTATAATGTATGTGGCTGTCACTGCACACAGCTATCAGGCGTTATAATGTATGCGCTATCTGTCACTGCACAAAGCTATCAGGCGTTATAATGTATGTGGCTATCAGGCGTTATAATGTATGTGGCTATCAGGCGTTATAATGTATGTGGCTGTCACTGCACACAGCTATCAGACGTTATAATGTATGTGGCTATCAGACGTTATAATGTATGCGGCTATCTGTCACTGCACACAGCTATCAGGCGTTATAATGTATGTGGCTATCAGGCGTTATAATGTATGCGGCTATCTGTCACTGCACACAGCTATCAGACGTTATAATGTATGTGGCTGTCACTGCACACAGCTATCAGACGTTATAATGTATGTGGCTATCAGACGTTATAATGTATGTGGCTGTCACTGCACACAGCTATCAGACGTTATAATGTATGTGGCTATCAGACGTTATAATGTATGTGGCTGTCACTGCACACAGCTATCAGACGTTATAATGTATGTGGCTATCAGACGTTATAATGTATGTGGCTATCAGGTTTTACTTACATGCCATTGACAAAGTCCTGCATGAGCGGGCGCATGCTGGTAAAGGTCAGCACCGGCAGGAGAGCAAAGGGTAACTGCAAGAAAGCGAGGGAAAGCTCAGGGCTGGGGTGAGAGGCGTCAGGTTATTGCTAGCTACATTTCCATGACTGTGATAATCAGGCACAGCCAGGTCCGAGGCCTCTGACTGCTTATGCACATCTCTTAGAGCATAAATACAGCTTCCTGGGCCAGACATGACACTGTATGAGGTGGGGGGCCACACAGAGCCCCATCCTGCAGGGATGATTGAATGTACAGACCAGCGTCATGAAAAGATAGGAATGAAACAACTGTGCATATAGGGTTGGCAGGTTGGCCATGTTTTCTTGGACACATTGTTAGTTCATGAGGGAGATCACGGTCAAGATGCTGCCCTGTAGTATGTATAAATTATATGCTGAGAGTGCATGACAGAGAATACAGAGTAGGAACATCCACCTATTTCCCATATTGGACTCTATTGGTTCGGTTTCAAGTTAACCCAGTAACCACCAGAAGGATACGCATTGGTTGTTAGACAAGGCCAAGAACACGATCAATATCCCCTCAAATACAAAGAACACATTTGTTCATGTCTTGTTGTATGTGATTGCTTGTAGCTCATTCTGAGCCTGTTGTTCCATTGTGTTCTCACCCGTTTTTTGTTTGTTTTGTCAAACAGGCCACTAGGGGCCATATTACATATATTCACACTAAAACAGGGAGGTTAAGGCGGATAATGTGCGCCTGCAGGTTTCTCCTTAGCGTCCCCGTTTTGGCGTGATATTACGGTGCAGGCGCTAATCCAGCAGCCTGCACAGTAACGCGGCACTAATCCTCGGGATGCTCGCGTCAGCGTTAAGCGCTGCCGCCACCGCAAGCATCCCCTCCATGCAGTCCATAGCACTCCTTTTAGGCTTCCGATGCCGATCACATGACCTGCAGGATCTCACCTTGCAAGATCCAGCAGGTCAGCGTAGTGATTTGCAGAGGGAAACTGAGGGACTTTTCCCCCCAGTCTCTCTCTGCTCCAGGCGGCCAAAAGAAGCGGTTTGAGCCGCCGTTCTCATCGCGGGATGGGAGTATGTGATTTTAAAAAAATTTAGCCGGTGCTGACTGACTCCGCGGAAGCCGTATCATTGAGCACCAGCTCCTGGCGTTGAGTAACTTTTCAGTAACCGCAGCGGGACGTAATTAGCGTTAGGACTTTGTAATCCTAACACTAATTAACTCTTTGCGCTCCCCATGTTAAGCATAGAGAGCGCAAAGTACAGTAACCTCGCACTGAAAAGCGCATTATCCGAATCACTAACATTCGGATTGTAATTTGTTGCGCCCGCGATAGGGCAACCAGTGCTAACGTTAACGCTCACACAGCTGAACACTAACGTTAGCGTTATGAATGTAATATAGTGTAGCGCCTGTCTCTCATTACTGCTCTCCTGTTTTTTAGTCTATACAATAAAAGTTACGTTTTAAGTTGCTACTCTGTTTTCTCTGCCCTGCGCTCTCATCCGGATACCGAGTCACCCCCTACTTCTTTCTAGAGATACATTGCGCTACTTGTTTACTGGCTGTTGATCCAGCTTTTCTCTGCTAACTACTAATCCGCTACAGTCGCTGCCTCCTACATAATCCATACGCTGCCGGATGGAAACCTGTTCAAGTCAAGGCAGGTCACCTGGGATTTCTTACCTGCAGCGTATGGATTATACATGCTGCAGGGTGGCGTTTTTTGTGCACTGCCCATCAGCATGAATAAATTCTATGTGCTGAGGAAATCGTGGCCAATCTGGCAGCCCAAGGTGTAACTTGTAATAATATATAAGTTGCCGCTGAGTTTCGTGGTTCCAGCACAAACATATTACCAGGATACTCTGTAGAACGTTCAGGAAATCGTTCATCCCGGTCAGGTGCTCTATGTCTTTAAACGCAGCCACGAACACGGTGGGGATGATGGCAAAGGATCTGGTGAAGAGCACTCTGTAGAACCTGGACCACTTCAGGTTCAGGAAACCCTGGAAGAAATACAAGCGTCAGACACAGGAGGAACTTGAAGCTGGAAGATAAAATCCACCTTGCTGATAACCCGCTGTGGCTGGTGGTGTTGGAGTGCGCCCGCCACTTTACCTTATAGTGATCACTCTTTAACCTGCTGTATATGGTTGTGTAGGGAGAGGTATTAGCAGTAGGAAAAGGGAAGTGCTCATGCCACTGTACAGAGCACTGGTGAGACCTCACTTGGAGTACTGTGTGCAGTACTGGAGACCGTATCTCCAGAAGTATATAGACATCTTAGAGAGAGTTCAGAGAAGGGCTACTAAAATGGTGTACGGCTTGAAGGAGAAAAGTTACCAGGAAAGGCTTAATGATCTTAACATGTACAGCTTGGAAAAAAGACGAGACAGAGGAGATATGATAGAAACATTTAAATACGTAAAGGGAATCCACAAGGTAGAGGAAGGGAGTATATTTAAAAGGAAACAAAGTAGCAAAACAAGAGGACATAGTCTTAGATTAGAGGGGCAAAGGTTTAAAAGTAACATCAGGAAGCATTATTTTACTGAGAGGGTGGTGGATACATGGAACAGTCTTCCAGTAGAAGTGGTAGAGGCCAAAACAGTAATTGAATTTAAGCAGGCATGGGATAGGCATAAGGCTATCCTAAACAAAAGATAAATCCAGGTAAAGTATCCATGTAATTGGGCGACTAGATGCGCCGAAAGGTTCTTATCTGCCGACATTTTTCTATGTTTCTATGTTTCTATATGGACTTATTAACCCTTGACTCAAGTCTCGTCTCACACCAGTTTGACAACACCACGGGAACAGAGTTCAATGACCACAACACGTGGTGCGGATTCAGACCCTCTGTTGTTTGTTGTTTTACGTAGTTGTATAAGGGGTTATTCAAAATACGCCGAACTTGCCACTGAAGGGCACCGGTGAGTTTAACTGTTCGTGCAATTTTGGGTATGTTCGTCGATTCACTAAACTGTCAATTCTCCAAATATCGGCGAATTGCCAGAGAAATACGGTGCAGTTCAACACTGATTACCGCAATTCGGCGATCTTCAGCGGCAGCGAACTTGTCCCAGAGAGAAGTAATGGTTAATCTATTCAGAGATCATCGAACTGCACCTAAGGCCGGGTACAGACGAGTGCACTATGTGCACCCGTACTGATGCGCCTCCCAGTGTCCATCGCAGTGTTGTGGCCAGCCACACAATGTAGCACGCGCACAAATTACGCGTGCTACAGCAGATGTGCTGCGGCCGTGCTGAAAGCCTCCCCGTCAAAGTGCTACGATGTGCGTTCAACGGGGCTGCAAAGCGCGACCTTCCATAGGAGGATCGAGCCTTGCAGCGCTGAGCGCACTAACTGCACTCAGCGAAGTGGCCAGACGGGCGTCATAGTGGAAGGAACGTCCCCTCTCACAGTCATTCCTTCCACTGCAAAACGCTCGTCTGACCTCGGCCTAAATGTCAGTGAAATACCTTGATTTTCAGTGGTTCAGTTCGACAGGCGAATCCCATAGGTTTCAGTGTAAAAAAAATATCTGTTTTTATCAAATATTTATTCAACCATTTATTCTTTTCATTTGCAATTAAAAGCCATTCTTATTTAATGATTTTTTTTAAAAAAAATTATTATTCTTTTGTGTGAATTTTATTGGATTCCCAATTATTTTAATATGACTAGGCTTTTTTCTTTGCCGAACGCAGCATTTTTTTTTCTTTCCTTCAGTCTGGCTGTGTCCTATTTCAGCACCATGGACATAGGGATATTTTTGCTCTGGAGTTTCGTGGTGCTGCTGTCCTTGGTGCTGAAACATATTTCAGCACCAAGGACAGGAGGATTACATATCTAATAACCCTCATTTTTTAACCCTATTCTAACAATAATTATTTCATCCGTTTTAACATTACGAAATAACAAATCAAAACGAAATAATGAATCGATACGAAAGACAAATTACTAATCTCCCAAAATAAGGAATGGATACAGAATACAAATTACTAATCTCCCGAAATAATGAATTGATATGGAATACAAATGACTAATCTCCTGAAATAACGAATCGATACGAAATACAAAATTACTAATTTCCCAAAATAACAAATCGATACAAAATACAAATTACTAATTTCCCGAATTAACAAATCGATACGAAATACAAAGTCCTAATCTCCCGAAATAACGAACCGATACAGAATACAAATTACTAAATTCCCAAAATAACAAATCGATATGAAATACAAATTTCTAATCTCCCAAAATAACAAATCGATACGAAATACAAATTACTAAATTCCCAAAATAACGAATCGATACGAAATACGAATCGCGGTAACATAATGAACGCACTGAAAACCAAAATAAAAAACTAAATGAATCAATCCGAAACAAATATTTTCATTGTGCACTTGTCTAATAATAAAGAAAATCACGAGCAATATCTGCTAGTTTTGCACGTTCTGTACAAAATAAATGGCGCATTAAAAAATGTACACTAAGCAGCTGTTCGGTTAAGAGCTAACTGAGCAACTGCAGGAAGGGGCCCTTAGTATGTCGAGTGGTGGATACATGGAACAGTCTTCCAGTAGAAGTGGTAGAGGCCAAAACAGTAATTGAATTTAAGCAAGCATGGGATAGGCATAAGGCTATCCTAAACAAAAGATAAATCCAGGTAAAGTATCCATGTAATTGGGCGACTAGATGGGCCGAAAGGTTCTTATCTGCCGACATTTTCCTATGTTTCTATGTTTCTATTTTCTATGTCGCCACCTTTAGGGAGCAGTGACTGGCTTTGGGGGCTCTGTGCAACTCGCACGGGGATCTGTTTTTGCTCGTAGCCATAAACGTGTGCGTTTGCTGGTGAAAACCATTGTACGTGTCCTCAGGTGATTGCACGTGATGTGGAGCCAAGCCATGCTCAGTCACTGCCTCGTCTTATGATCCTCAGACCTTTGCCCGAGGTGTCTTCTTATTAAATGAATAAATAAAGGTGAGGCTATATGAGAAGACGTGGGATTATTTCTGCCCATTGAGCTGCAGTTTGTCTGGGCAGTGCCTGACACTCTGAGATTGCGAATTTTCCAGAGATAAGAGATTGTGCAGATCTTGTTGGATTGACTAAGTAAAAACACTGGAGGTCACGTCACTCCATCCTCACTGCTGTACAGGGCCACTACCACGAACACAAGCTATAACTACATTACGAAAAACACATTATAAAACACATGCTGCTGTTTTTTCTCTTTCTTTGAAGTAATTACACGTAACAAGGAAAAATAAAGTTTGGTTTTTTTTTATCTCCACTTTCTATTTTGTGGAATTTTTCCCATGATGCAACATTTATCAAAATCTTATGGCAAGTCTCACATTACAGCTGTGGTATAGGATAAAGCAGTAATGAAAAGGCAATGGGGGCGAGCCGATCGCAGCCGAAAAACTGCCGAATTGATCTGTCAAACAGACCGCCAAACGCTGCCGAGCAGGTGTAAAAAACAAAACAAAATAAACCTAACTTTTAGGCTAGGGTCAGACGAAAGCATTTTTCCCCGCGAACGTGAAAAAGTGCGTCCAAACGCATTGACGTATTTTTTCACAGAATGCGCAAAAACGGTCAGACGACGCGCATTTTCGGGCGTGATTTTGTACGGATCGTCAATAAAACTCTTTTTGCGTCTGGACGTTATGTAGGCTGGACATTAGCAGTGTCTGACATCTCCTAATCACGCACACACGCCGCTATGCCGCAGCTGCGCACTCAGTACGTCAGTACTAGCGGTTCAGCGTTCTCAGAAAAATGCGTTCAAATTCCACTTGCGTTGCACGGCCGGACTTTTGTGCAGCCGTACATCGTATATTGGCCGTCATTGCCCGTCATCTGCTGCTAGTGCGGCCGTGATTATGTGCGCCAGAACGCACGTTAAAAGTGCGCTGGTCTGACCCCAGCCTTAGGAGGCGTTTATATAAAAAAACGAGTGTGTGAAAATGCCTGGAAATAATGTATAAGGTCCTATAAATAACAATAAATAGATCTGTAACAGAATTTAAAAATAAACGCCATTAAAAAAATAATCGGAATCAAAACTTTGCCGAAAAAAATCCCAGAAATGTCTAAAAAAAAATCTTAAAATATAAATAAAAAGACTTTTTGCTGCAAATGAGAAGGATAAAAAGGTTGAATAAATATTTAATAAGTAGTACAGGAGGGGTGCGGTCGCGCCTATTCCCCGACGGGGTGGCTGCAACCACCAGATGTATCCAGCCCAGCAACATGTATAAAACATAAGAGAAAAAAGATATCATCTGCGCATATTCCCATTATACCGTGTGAAACAAAACACAGTTAGAGGCTTTGGTTTCTTTTAATGGCCTTTAAGAGTGTAAGCTCACCCACCAAACATCAAGGCACCACTAGTGAGGGTGAGTCCCCCGCGATCACTCCGCCGACCTGCAGGGTTTTGCGAGAGGCGAGATCTTGCCGGTCAAGTGACCCGGCAGCACGATCCTCCATGGAGTCCTATGGACGCGCATGGAAGAGATGCTGGGGACAGCGCGAGCTTAGTGATAGCTAAGGAGCAAGCTGCCGGACTTGACGCCTGCTCCGCGATCTGCTGGGGAAAATGGGACGCAAAGGGGAAGTTAGTGAATGCTAATTTTTCCCCTTTGTCCCGGTTTTAGCTCAGGGGAGCTGATAGAGCCCCAGATCTTTTCGAACTATATTTCCCATGATGATTAATCTAAAGAGTAGCTGAGCATCATGGGAGATATCATTTTCCAAACATCTGGAGGGCCACGTTTTCCGTCCGACCCCCTGCTCTATAGAGATAGTGTGTCACTGTAAAGCAAGAGTGATCCATTAAGGCTCAGCGGTTGTAGGTTTTGTAATTTTGCACCTTTGGGCGCCTGAAAACAAAATGCTGCCGTGGCTGGCTGTGATTAATGGGCGTTGTATTCTGTTAAATGCAATCTCCTGTGCACTCACCTCCATGACAAACTGCCCGGCGTATGTCCCAGTCATTGTGGAGCTCTGACCAGCCGCCAGGATTCCCACGGCCCAGATATAGAGCGCTGCCGGGCCGAAGAAACAGCCCAGGATGATCCCCTGCAATGACAGAACCAGAACCAGCATGTAATAATGTCACGCTTCATCCCAAAGCATCCCATGATGCACAAACCCAGAGCTAATCCTCAAATGAATGGGTTTTGGACTGAAATGACTAACATTAGCATCCTGATCTATGGATCTACTTAACCCTTTCACTACTCTGTTTACACAATGAGCAATAGCAGACACAGCAGCCTAAGATCCTGTTAACACTGTATCAATATGTACCGAACCGACCTGGGGCTGTGCTGTATCACGGCGAATGTAATTCATTTCTTGCAAAAGAATTTCATTTGCATTTGGGCACAGAAAGGTTTTACAGTTTAGAATGTAGGGATAGGAACAGACAATGTACAAAAAAACGATACGGGAACCTCGTCGCTTCGGGCACCCAAAGTGCAAGTACCCAAACCAACACCAAATCCAATAAAGAACAAACCAAGGGCAGGTGCTCCGCGCTCACAAGATATAAACCAAATCCTTAGATTTCTTAAAGATACATATATATATATAAACAAAAAACATGGAGGGGGGTAGCACTCAGCCTTAACTAAGCGTTTCAGTGCGGGTTTTTTATATGTATTTGCTGGGTATACCCCCCCCCTCCCTGACACAGGTACTCCTCCTCCTCCAGGTTCTATTTAACCTTGATCTGCGGGAGCTCCATGAAGGGACCTGTTCCTCAGTAAGTGAGTTTATCCCATGATGGGCAGTCATTAGGTTTGCAGCCAGTCATTAGGTTTGCGGCCAGTCATTAGGTTTGCAGCCAGTCATTAGGTTTGCAGCCAGTCATTAGGTTTGCGGCCAGTCATTAGGTTTGCGGCCAGTCATTAGGTTTGCAGCCAGTCATTAGGTTTGCGGCCAGTCATTAGGTTTGCAGAGTAGGACCTGCCAGAGGGTGGATCACATTGACGCTGTTGGCAGGTTTAAGCAATTCATGGCCGTTCATTGTGAACCAAATTTCCACCATTTTATTCAGCAAAGCTCAGAGTTATGACATTTTCACCGTGTGGTAAAAGCTGGTATTATGTACCCATGCATGGAGCTGTTGTTGCAGGTTTTTGAATGTGTTTGTCTGGAGTGCTCTCTCCGTGGTTTTGCCATGGTTTTGTTGTATATATATATATATATGCTCTGATATTCAGTACATGTGACAGTTCATAGTCGTACAGTACAATCCATCATAATATTCCTAGAAAGGAAGAAAATGTACAATAGTGAAGTCCAGCTTTCACAATGTGATAAATAAAAAGGGGGGAAGATGGACCCACTCACACTTTCGGGAGCCTCGTTAGGCTCGATCACTTTGCCTGCGGGTGTTTTAATCGCTCTCTGGAGAGAGGTGCCTGTGTGGAGAGGAGCAAAGTGTTTTTGGGTCCAAGCGAAAACAACAGTTCTAAGGATCTGTGGACTCCTCGGGAATCCTAAGGACACCAGGGCTACACGACTGGTCAACCGTTGAGGGCTATTGGGTGAGCCGATTAAAACACCCGTAGGCGAAGTGATAGAGATATATATATATATCTTTAAGAAATATAAGGATTTTGTTTATATTTTGTGAACGCGTGAGCGCTGAGCACCTGCCTTTCGTTCACACAAAGGTTTTAGCAGTGCGGGCATGATGTTCTATGAGCTGACACTTTATAAACCAGCTGGGAATGTATCTGAGTGACGTCGCCCCAGCTGATCTTGCACAGACACCAGAGCTGCAGTAACTCCTTTTGGCCAGCAGATGGCAACATCTCCCTGCAAATAGGTCAATACAGTAAGATATAAATTGGGAATATTCCAAAATATTTCTTACTGTATAATTTAAAAATGATTTTAATTGATTGGTAGTGAAAGGGTTAAACAAGTGTCTGGGCATTATGGGAAATGTAGTTTACTGTTATCTAGGCTTCAAGGTCTGCTGATAGACCGATCAGACCATTCATATCTCATTCCATTATGATCAAACGGATTGAATCCTCACAAGCTCCAGCAGCACCTCTCAGCTCCTGCATCTCAGCTCTCATTTCTCACCTCTCAGCTCCTGCCTCTCAGCTCCTGCCTCTCACCTCTCGCCTCTCAGCTCCTGCCTCTCACCTCTCGCCTCTCAGCTCCTGCCTCTCACCTCTCAGCTCCTGCCTCTCACCTCTCGCCTCTCAGCTCCTGCCTCTCACCTCTCGCCTCTCAGCTCTTAGCTCTCACCTCTCACCTCTCGCCTCTCACCTCTTGCCTCTCACCCCTCGCCTCTCAGCTCTTAGCTCTCGCCTCTCAGCTCTTAGCTCTCGCCTCTCAGCTCTTAGCTCTCGCCTCTCACCTCTCGCCTCTCAGCTCCTGCCTCTCACCTCTCGCCTCTCAGCTCCTGCCTCTCAGCTCTTAGCTCTCACCTCTCAGCTCTTAGCTCTCACCTCTCGCCTCTCGCCTCTCAGCTCCTGCCTCTCAGCTCTTAGCTCTCATCTCTCACTTCTCGCTTCTCAGCTCTTAGCTCTCGCTTCTCACCTCTCAGCTCTTAGCTCTCGCTTCTCACCTCTTAGCTCTCGCTTCTCACCTCTTAGCTCTCTCGCTTCTCACCTCTTAGCTCTCGCTTCTCACCTCTCAGCTCCTGCCTCTCAGCTCTTAGCTCTCGCCTCTCACCTCTCGCCTCTCAGTTCCTGCCTCTCAGCTCTTAGCTCTCATCTCTCACTTCTCGCCTCTCAGCTCTTAGCTCTCGCTTCTCACCTCTTAGCTCTCGCTTCTCACCTCTTAGCTCTCGCTTCTCACCTCTTAGCTCTCGCTTCTCACCTCTTAGCTCTCGCTTCTCACCTCTTAGCTCTCGCTTCTCACCTCTTAGCTCTCGCTTCTCACCTCTTAGCTCTCGCTTCTCACCTCTCAGCTCTCGCTTCTCACCTCTCAGCTCTTGCCTCTCCGCTCTTAGCTCCTGCATCTCAGCTCTCACCTCTTGGCTCTCATCTCTTGGCTCTCGTAATTTTTTTCTGAAATCGGCATACCGATAAATTCGAATAGAATCGATAAAGCCAGTGTTTCTATGAGAAAGTCTGGCCGTGAGAGCCGATACTAAACCCAAGTTATTATTAGGAATCAAAAGGTCGGTAAGCCCTGAATTTGAATTTCCCAAACCAAAATAAGGTGCCAATTTCAGCCGCCGAGCCGAATTAAATTGAGCCCAAAGTCAGAGAAGGGCCCAGGGTTTGCAGCAGACGTGGAAATCAGTGTTATAGTGTTATAGTGTGTGTGTGTGTTTGTGTGCGTGAGTGTGTGTGTGTGTCTTTACAATGACTATGAACAAGCTTCGAATCCAAATTTCTACAGAAAACACAGAGAAGATGTACAGAGGTCATGGCGGCTTACGGACCCCCTTGTAGATGTCGACAATCAAGGTGCTGTTGTTGTCGGGAAACACATCCTTGTGCGGACTGCTGCTGTTCAGGCAAACGTCATGCTGCAAAACACAAAATGTGGCAGAGTGAGGTCACGGACTGACAGGATGACATCAGATACTTATTTTTTTTTATATTTCAAAGTTTTTATTTTGAAAAAGAGTCAGCTTAACAACATACAAAGCATGGAATGGCCTCGCAGGACCATGAAATGTCAGAAAAAAACACATCAGTATAAAACAAAGAAGTCATCTAAGGGAAATCACATATTAGCAGACATCCCCTAAGAGGGGGGGGTCTCATCGAAAGATCAACTGCGAAGTAAGAGGTAATCAGAAAGTCACAAAACGTGTCTACAGGTAGTAACAAGAGCAAAAGCCATCTGAGTTCAGCAAAAATATCCTCGAATCGGGGGTCTCGTCAAAACGCGAAAAACCGCGACGTCATCGGAATCAAAAAATCCAGGACAATGAAAATTGGAAGGGAAATAAAAAAAGGGGGGGGGGGAAATAAGGGGGAAATGGCAAAGGCCGTATAGGTGCCGTCCCCGGCACATTCCCAGGGGTCCAAGAACCAATGGGGGGGCCACGAGAGGTAGGTGGCACCCGGCCCGGGCACTCGGAGGCCAAGCTGGGCACCAGGCCGCAGTGGCACTCATCGAGGTATCCCGGATACGCCAAAATAATAAAGGAAGGAGAAAAAGAAATAAAAATAAAGTAAAAAAATGAAGGGTGGGGGACCAACAGCGCAACAGAAAAACAGATCAGCTAACGCTCAGCGGAGAGCATGGGCGGAACTAAAAAGAGTCCAAAACGTCCCCAGCCGAGGACCAGCAAAGACCAGTCTAAAAGAAGTCTCAGCTAAGAGGGGAAGAAAAAAAGGGGGGGGAGCAAATGTCATCAGCAGACAAAAAGTATAAAATTAAATGTCCTCAGTAAATGTCGTTAAGACGGCCAGTCAGCTGGCACAGGACGGAGAGGACCAGGAGCCAGAGTCGAGGCAGGTTGCCTCATCCCGTGTCTAGCCACCAGGCAGGGCACACATCACCTCTGGGTACCGTCATCACTTGGGGAGCCCAACAACCGACCAGTACCCCAGTAGTATACGTCACAGCTCAATCCAAATCGCAGGCCCGGGGTCGCCCCCGCGGCCAAACTTCAAACAGCCTCCCGGGCATCTGCATCTCCATCAGCACGAGGTGACACATCTCAGCGAGCGTCACTTCGTCCCCAACCTCATCCGGCATGTTCCCATCGCCTGCATCAAGGGATGCACCTGGAGCCAGAAGTTCCACCGATCACCCAGCACTCCAACCTCCGACAGCGCAGCGCTCCTCTTCAGCTCTGGCCTCCATCCGATCAATAGCACAGCTAAAGGGTAGAGTCTCCGCCGAACTGCCTGTTTCGATGCAGTTCACCTCCAAGCCCACAGCGACCGCTCAGCCTCCCGCAAAATCTGGGAGCAGGGCAGCCCCCGACTTCGGGTCACCCTCCCCACCACATGCACATCCGCAGGCATGGCGGCCGCTCCACGGATCCTCCCCAGCAGAACTCCGGTCGGCGAATCCATGTCTCCGCTGCTCACTTCCGCCTCCATCAGGGTCATCTCCTCTCTGCAGCCTCGCAGCGCCGCTAACATCTGGCACCAAGCGCCTTTTGTCATTGGGTCGTCGTCCTCCGCCGTCTGCAATAGCAGGAGACAAGCATCCAGGCCCGCAGCAACAACCTCCGCACCGCCAGAGAGTCGCCTGCTAGGCCTCAAGATGGCCACCGGCATCGTGGGGGAGAAAACAAGCAGCTCTGTGGCAAGTCTCTGGTCCGGGGGGGGAGCAATACGGGCCCCGGACATCTCGAATCCGTTGGCTAGCCCTTCAGGTGTCCCCAGGTTAGTCATCAGGCAAGAAAAGTCATCAAAAGGACCCCAAAGCATGAATTTGAAGCGGAGCTCCCCTGAAGAACGTCCGCTCCCATCAACGTCTCCCATCACGCCCCCCGACATCAGATACTTATTAATCAGAATCGTTTCGCGGCTTTGTCAATAGAACTTTAAGCACCGCTGTTGCAGTAATGGCAAACTGTGACAGTTAGTGAATGACCCCCGAAGTGAATATCCAAGCCGTATGCAGCAGCAGGATTACGATCATGTGATCTCTGCGTCTTTAATTATACATATGGATCACTCTTCGGCCGGAGGGCTGCACCTTCCGAGCATCTCTTCACATAAATGTCTATTGCCATAGGCTAAAATATACACCCTATTCATATAGGACACTGATGGTGAACCTTGACACCCCGGGTGTTTCAGAACTACATGTCCCATGATGCTCAGCCACCCTTCACCACCAAGCAATTTTCCAAAAATCCACTGCCAGGAACCAGTGTAATTTTTTTTTAATGAAAAATCATTTTTAATTATTTACACAGTGAGAAATATTTGGGAATATTCCCAATGTATTCCGCACTGTAATAACCAGTTTGGCAGGGGGATGTCACCATCTGCTGGCCAAAAGGAGTTACTGCAGTTGGAATTGCAGCTCGTGGCTCCGTGCATTGTCGGCAGGAACGTCCGATAAAGGACAAATTCCTTAGCTGATTTTAACCAATTCTAGCACGTCAGGGATAATACCCACAGAGCTGTGATTTGGGGGCACCTCGAGGAGCCCAAAACCAAACAAGATCATTTGCAACAAACGTATTTCATTTGCAATCACACAGAACAGCCCTGGAATGCGTTCGCACGACTCAAGCTGCTGTTTCCACCACTGCTGATTGTGTATAAGGGGTTAAGACTGGCTGAGCATCATGGGACATGTAGTTCTGAAACATCTGGGGTTGCCATCATTGATTTACGAGGATAACCAGACAGGGGCCAGACATGCTTCTCACCGCGTCGTGGTTTGTCTTCATGTAGAAGGCCTCTGCAAACACCGCCATGACGAAGAGATTGATGAGGAAGGAGACGAAGAGCGCGATGGTCGATTCGATGATGAAGTACATATTGGCTTCGCTCACCTCCTGCTTCTTTGAGCGGTCAATGACTCTAGACTGAGAAAACACACGTTACGTCCACAATCAAGAACCCAGCATGGATTCCACGATGTACCTTTGTGATGTGGCCAGGTTTACATCTCAGGAGCCTGTAGGTACCGGAATTTGAGCGCCCTCCCCCAACAACAAAGCACCCTCATAAACAAATATTATGGAAAAAACTTTTCTTTTTTTTTTTTCGGGGACAATTTACAATTTTTTTAAAATTTTTCAAACCATTTTTTTTTTCTTTTAATTTTTGTTATTTTTTTTTTTTGCAATTTTTTTTAAACTTTGACAGGTTTTACTTTTACAGAGAAAGAGTTTCACCACAAGGGGCGCCTTGGTCTATAAAACTATGGGGGAAAAAATGTTTTTTTTAAACAGTATATTTACTTTTACAGAGAAAGGGCTCTATTACATTCTTCGCGCAAACGTTAATGCGTTTTTACGGCGCACGCATTAACGTGAGGGGAAAAACCCTTTGCACAGAACGTCGTATAATAGCGTCTGCGCAAAAAATGCACGTTAACGTCAAACGCGGGTGAACCTGCGCGAACCCTTTGCGAGCGTTATGTACTTTGCGCGTCCTATACTTAACATTGTGAGCGCAAATGCGTTTGTGCGCTGGTATGCGGATGGTATTACAATCTTAGCGCAAAATTTAACGGACAACGTTTGCGCGCAGAATTTTAATGTCTTTTAAAAGCTGGTGGTAACGGCAAATCTGATTGTTCTGGCCGAACCCAAAAACACCAGCCCAAAAAAATACAGCACAGTATAGTTACACATTCTACACATACCCAAACAATAAAATGGAGAAGTTGTGCGCGTTTTTATTATTGCTGCAGCATATATACGCAGATTGATTTTGACAGGAGCAAAAACTGAACGGGAGACAATTGTGGTTCTTAATTCAGATTGGCTGAATCGCGTGAAAAAAACAGTTTGCACACCGATTTCTGCGCGCAGCGTTAATGCGTGCGTGTTTTTGCGCATCTTTTTTACGCGCGGTATTTTTTTGACAGATGAAAAAATGAGCTTGGATCGTGATACCAACGTTGATTTACGCGCATTAACGTTTAACGCTGAGCTTAAAAAAAAAATAGCGCCGCGTGAGCGTTTTCGCGCAAAGAATGTAATAGTGCCCAAAGTGTTTCACCAAAGGGGCAATTGCTGTGTTAAAATAAAAAAAAAAAAACAATTCTAAAAAAAAAAAAAAGTGGAAATTTCATTCTTTTTCCTTTTTTTCTATTCTATTTACTTTTTCAGAAAAAGGTGTCTCTGTAAAAATAAAAAAAATAAAAAAAATTGTAACATAAATATATCTATATTTCTTTTTTTGTACGCACATGTCTGCTTGTAAATCTGGCCAATTGTTTCCCACGTGAAATGAGAGCAGAGACAAGAGATTTTTGTGGAATTTATCACACTGAGAATTGTGCAGAGCGTTACGAGAGGAGGGGATTTATGTATCCAGATCAGTTACAGCCATATATTTTGTTGCCCTTGTTGACGCATCTCTGGTTTCACGAGGGGAAAAATCACAGAAATGCCAAAAGCAAGAATCAATGTTTTATCACTTCCTTCCAAAGTCAACTTTCGCCTGAAAGGGACACTACCTCGAACATAAGCTATAACTAGTGTGACAGGGTGATTAGCGCAGTCTGGTAGACCACAGGTTTATCAGCAGGCGGATGGAGGACTCCCTTTTACCCCTATAGGGTTAACCAACAGCCAATGCCTAATTAGAACTGCCCTGCCCTTATAGGAGAGGTGGTTTCCTCTGAGAGGGCAGTCTTGGTGCTGGCTGCATCAGGGAAATAAGCGCAATCCTGAACACAGAAAGGAAGTACATCCAATTCCTGTTTTCACTGGTTGGTAAGCGGCTTAGCCGCCCAATACGTCAGAGAGGGATTCTAAATGTTTATTTAGCCAAACACATTATACAACACACGTTGGATAAAACAGTAATGAAGAAGCAATAGGGGTGGAGGGAATGTTTACAAAAAGCTGCAGGGGATCTATTGTGTTGTCTAGGCTACCTGAGATAAGAACTGATTGTAAGCTCTTGAGCAGGGTCCTCTCGCCTACTTTACTGTGTTTTGAACCTGTATGTATATTTGTTGTTCTACCTCCCACTGTACAGCGCTACAGAACTTGTTAGCGCTTTATAAAAACTTGTAAACAATAGAACCCAGATACTATTCACGAAAAATTGGGTAAACAGGATGAGAATCTTTGCTCCACGATTCCAAATTCAGAACAGCATAAATAAATTACAGTACAGTAACGTTCCTTCCTTTTAAGCAATTTCTCTCTGTCCCCTCCTTGCTTAAAAGGAAGGAACTGTATATACCATTTAAATACTCTTGCGCTTCATGGCCTTAACAGAGAGGCAGATTTTGTGCCTTTCCTATAAAATATTTTTTGTATGGATAAGTTTTCGCTTTCCTTTCATGTTTTTATTGATAGTCTCACGATGCTTAAACCACTTTATTATGTCTTCACAGATTTAACCTTACGTGGATAATTGTGGAGCTGTAAGAATTCGGTATCGTGTCATATTTTAGTCCAGCGCTAGATACTTTACATCCTGTTTCGTCATAGGCTTTTAGCAATGTCTGTTATATAGAAACCTGGAACATGTTTAATATGTAATGTGTCTTTAATAAAGATGATGAATTAAATAGTTAAGAGATATGTTAATGTTGTAACCAGGACTGCGATCAGACAGAAATGGTTTTATACTGTGGTGTTAAGCAAATGCAGATTTTTTCACTGATTGTCAATTAATGATTTGATTGGCAATTTGTAACACTATATATATGATGTTTTGCACAGTTACTCTTTAGACTTGACAAAGAGTCGAAACGTCGTCCTTGTTGGTGCTGGAATAAATCCACTTATAAAAACTTGTAACTGTAACTGGCAGCTGAATGACATCTGATAGTGGGCTTCCAGCACTTTAATTTATGCCCTTGTCATGGCAATATCCTTTGAATACATCCCACACAATGCAATCCTTATGAGTCAGTTTTCTGACCCATTCACTCCATTCTATGGGCAAAGTCACACAGTGAGGAGCAAGTGATGGGAAAGATGCTGTGGGGGGGAGGGTTACAACACAAACTATCAAACAATGGATGCACCCAGTGACACATATAGAGGAAAATATCACACAATGGATGCACCCAGTGACACATATAGAGGAAAATATCACACAATGGATGCACCCAGTGACACATATAGAGGAAAATATCACACAATGGATGCACCCAGTGACACATATAGAGGAAAATATCACACAATGGATGCACCCAGTGACACATAGAGGAAATATCACACAATGGATGCACCCAGTGACACATACAGAGGAAAACATCAACACAATGGATGCACCCAGTGACACATATAGAGGAAAATATCACACAATGGATGCACCCAGTGACACATATAGAGGAAAATATCACACAATGGATGCACCCAGTGACACATAGAGGAAAATATCACACAATGGATGCACCCAGTGACACATACAGAGGAAAACATCACACAATGGATGCACCCAGTGACACATAGAGGAAAATATCACACAATGGATGCACCCAGTGACACATAGAGGAAAATATCACACAATGGATGCACCCAGTGACACATATAGAGGAAAATATCACACAATGGATGCACCCAGTGACACATATAGAGGAAAATATCACACAATGGATGCACCCAGTGACACATATAGAGGAAAATATCACACAATGGATGCACCCAGGGACACATAGAGGAAAATATCACACAATGGATGCACCTAGGGACACAGAGGAAAATATCACACAATGGATGCACCCAGTGACACATATGGAGGAAAACATCACACAATGGATGCGCCCAGTGACACATAGAGGAAAATATCACACAATGGATGCGCCCAGTGACACATATAGAGGAAAATATCACACAATGGATGCACCCAGTGACACACATAGAGGAAAATATCACACAATGGATGCACCCAGTGACACATAGAGGAAAATATCACACAATGGATGCACCCAGTGACACATATAGAGGAAAATATCACACAATGGATGCACCCAGTGACACATATAGAGGAAATATCACACAATGGATGCACCCAGTGACACACATAGAGGAAAATATCACACAATGGATGCACCCAGTGACACATAGAGGAAAATATCACACAATGGATGCACCCAGTGACAAATATAGAGGAAAATATCAACACAATGGATGCACCCAGTGACAATATAGAGGAAAATATCACACAATGGATGCACCCAGTGACACATATAGAGGAAAATATCACACAATGGATGCACCCAGTGACACATAGAGGAAAATATCACACCAATGGATGCACCCAAGTGACACATACAGAGGAAAACATCACACAATGGATGCACCCAGTGACACATATAGAGGAAAATATCACACAATGGATGCACCCAGTGACACAGTATAGAGGAAAATATCACACAATGGATGCACCCAGGACACATAGAGGAAAATATCACACAATGGATGCACCCAGTGACACATACAGAGGAAAACATCACCACAATGGATGACCCAGTGACACATAGAGGAAAATATCACACAATGGATGCACCCAGTGACACATAGAGGAAATTATCACAATGGGTGCACCCAGTGACACATAGAGGAAATATTCACACAATGGATGCACCCAATGACACATATAGAGGAAAATATCACACAATGGATGCACCAGGGACACATAGAGGAAAATATCACACAATGGATGCACCTAGGGACACAGAGGAAAATATCACACAATGGATGCACCCAGTGACACATATGGAGGAAAACATCACACAATGGATGCGCCCAGTGACACATATAGAGGAAAATATCACACAATGGATGCACCCAGTGACACAATAGAGGAAAATATCACACAATGATGCGCCCAGTGACACATATAGAGGAAAAATTCACACAATGGATGCACCCAGTGACACACATAGGAGGAAAATATCACACAATGGATGCACCCAGTGACACATAGAGGAAAATATCACACAATGGATGCACCAGTGACACATATAGAGGAAAATATCACACAATGGATGCACCCAGTGACACATATAGAGGAAAATATCAACAATGGATGCACCCAGTGACACATATAGAGAAAATATCACACAATGGATGCACCCAGTGACACATAGAGGAAATATCACACAATGGATTGCACCCAGTGACACATACAGAGGAAAACATCACACAATGGATGCACCCAGTGACACATAGAGGAAAATACACACAATGGATGCACCCAGTGACACATACAGAGGAAAACATCACACAATGGATGCACCCAGTGACACATAGAGGAAATATCACACAATGGATCACCAGTGACACATAGAGGAAAATATCACACAATGGATGCACCCAGTGACACATAGAGGAAAATATCACACAATGGATGCACCCAGTGACACAACATAGAGGAAAATATCACACAATGGATCACCCAGGGACACATAGAGGAAAATATCACACAATGGATGCACCTAGGGACACAGAGGAAAATATCCACAATGGATGCACCCAGTGACATATGGAGGAAAACATCACACAATGGATGCGCCCAGTGACACATATAGAGGAAATATCACACAATGAGTGCACCCAGTGACACATAGAGGAAAATATCACACAATGGATGCCCAGTGACACATATAGAGGAAAATATCACACAATGGATGCACCCAGTGACACAACATAGAGGAAAATATCACACAATGGATGCACCCAGTGACACATAGAGGAAAATATCACACAATGGATGCACCCAGTGACACATATAGAGGAAAATATCACACAATGGATGCACCCAGGGACACATAGAGGAAAATATCACACAATGGATGCACCTAGGGACACAGAGGAAAATATCACACAATGGATGCACCCAGTGACACATATGGAGGAAAACATCACACAATGGATGCGCCAGTGACACATATAGAGGAAAATATCACACAATGGATGCACCCAGTGACACATAGAGGAAAATATCACACAATGGATGCGCCCAGTGACACATATAGAGGAAAATATCACACAATGGATGCACCCAGTGACACATAGAGGAAAATATCACACAATGGATGCGCCCAGTGACACATATAGAGGAAAATATCACACAATGGATGCGCCCAGTGACACATATAGAGGAAAATATCACACAATGGATGCGCCCAGTGACAGAGGAAAATATCACACAATGGATGCACCCAGTGACACAAATAGAGGAAAATATCACACAATGGATGCACCCAGTGACACATATAGAGGAAAATATCACACAATGGATGCACCCAGTGACACATAGAGGAAAATATCACACAATGGATGCGCCCAGTGACACATATATAGAGGAAAATATCACACACAATGGATGCACCCAGTGACACATAGAGGAAAATATCACACATGGATGCGCCCAGTGACACATATAGAGGAAAATATCACACAATGGATGCGCCCAGTGACACATATAGAGGAAAATATCACACAATGGATGCACCCAGTGACACATAGAGGAAAATATCACACAATGGATGCACCCAGTGACACATAGAGGAAAATATCACACAATGGATGCACCCAGTGACACATATAGAGGAAAATATCACACAATGGATGCACCCAGGGACACATAGAGGAAAATATCACACAATGGATGCACCTAGGGACACAGAGGAAAATATCACACAATGGATGCACCCAGTGACACATATGGAGGAAAACATCACACAATGGATGCGCCCAGTGACACATATAGAGGAAAATATCACACAATGGATGCACCCAGTGACACATAGAGGAAAATATCACACAATGGATGCGCCCAGTGACACATATAGAGGAAAATATCACACAATGGATGCACCCAGTGACACACATAGAGGAAAATATCACACAATGGATGCACCCAGTGACACATAGAGGAAAATATCACACAATGGATGCACCCAGTGACACATATAGAGGAAAATATCACACAATGGATGCACCCAGGGACACATAGAGGAAAATATCACACAATGGATGCACCTAGGGACACAGAGGAAAATATCACACAATGGATGCACCCAGTGACACATATGGAGGAAAACATCACACAATGGATGCGCCCAGTGACACATATAGAGGAAAATATCACACAATGGATGCACCCAGTGACACATAGAGGAAAATATCACCACAATGGATGCGCCCAGTGACACATATAGAGGAAAATATCACACAATGGATGCACCCAGTGACACATAGAGGAAAATATCACACAATGGATGCGCCCAGTGACACATATAGAGGAAAATATCACACAATGGATGCGCCCAGTGACACATATAGAGGAAAATATCACACAATGGATGCGCCCAGTGACAGAGGAAAATATCACACAATGGATGCACCCAGTGACACAAATAGAGGAAAATATCACACAATGGATGCACCCAGTGACACATATAGAGGAAAATATCACACAATGGATGCACCCAGTGACACATAGAGGAAAATATCACACAATGGATGCGCCCAGTGACACATATAGAGGAAAATATCACACAATGGATGCACCCAGTGACACATAGAGGAAAATATCACACAATGGATGCGCCCAGTGACACATATAGAGGAAAATATCACACAATGGATGCGCCCAGTGACACATATAGAGGAAAATATCACACAATGGATGCGCCCAGTGACAGAGGAAAATATCACACAATGGATGCGCCCAGTGACAGGAAAATATTTTCTTAACTAAACATACAAGAGAAAAACAAACACATGTAAGATATCAGCAACATCAAATAAACACAATAAGGACGTGTCATTTTTTTGGTGGTACTGGCCCTTTAAAAAAAAAAACTAAACTGCCAGCGCCATGCCCCAAAAAAAGGAAACCGGTTCTGTTTACATTTTGTGCTGACGCTTTAAGACGTGATTCAGCATTTATAATCTTTCCTCCTTTGTGGACAGTTTCTGTCTCAGCATTGTAGAATTTATTAATTTCTTTAAGGCCGGGGTCAGACGAGCGTTTTTAAGAGTGGAAGGAACGTCCGTGAGGGGGGGATGTTCCTTCCACTCTGACGCCCGTCTGGCCGCCTCTCTGAGTGCAGTTAGTGTGCTCAGCGCTGCGTGGCTCGATGCTCCTATGGAGGATCTTACACTTATTATTTAAATTTAGCCTCAAAACGTCCAACTTGACCCATTAATAGGAATGTGTTTAAATGGTTTAATCCATTTATATGGAATGGTCAGCATATTTTGGAGGTAGTTTGGCCATATAGACATATTCCTAGTCTGGCGCATCACCAGCCTGAGATATCACCAGCCGCCATTGTGGAAGGACGCCGGCAGAATGACCGGAGGAGTTAGATTTACCGCCAGGTGTAGAGAAATCTAAGGTTCGGTTTTTGGGCGGACGGGCAGCACCGGAGAGCGAAATCCCATGGATTGTGTCCGCTGTTAGATTTATGCATAATCGTATCAAGCCGGGAGTGTTTTGAAGCTGTACCTTGACCAGGGAGGAGTGCAGGTATATGTTGTGCGGCATGATGATGGCACCGATGATCCCCACGGCCTGAAGAAGTTCAGGGGAGCCACAGCCTGAGCAGTAGGGGTAAAACATACCCTTGATCACCTCCACCTGGTTGGGTTTTACCACCACATACTGAAAGAGACAGACAGAGAGTGAGATGCATTATTTTGCATTATTTCTGTGTGTTATTTTGATTTCACACATTCCGTGTCGCTGTCACTGCAGCAGCGCAGGAGATTGACGTTGTCTCGAGCACCAAAGTTTGTCAACGTTATCAGGGTTATCCAAAGAGCTCCGAATTGCTTGAGAAAGGTAACCGAACATTGAAAATCAGCATTCGGTTACCTTTCCTGGCCATTCGGCTATCCAGAGAGCAGGCAATTCGCCAAATCCTGGCGAATTGCCTGCACATACGGTGCCTGTTCGGTGCCTGTTCGAGGGCCGTGAAATCCCCATGAAAAAGCACTGCTTCGGCTATTCAGAGAACACAAACCAGCAGTGAAAGGTTCCCCTAATGCCCTGCCATTCGGTGGTTTAATTCGGCAGATTTATTCAGGAGAATCCCATAGGCTTCAATGTTAAAAATATTCCCATTTTAATTCAATATCTAATAAACCGTTCATTATAAAATTCTGCAGCAAAAAGTCTCTTTATTTATAGATTTTTTAGGATACTTTAAGCATTTTTCTTAATTTTTTTTTTTTTTTAAAAGTCCGATTTTTTTTTTTTTAAACTTTACTTCTTTTTTCTGTAACAGCCCTCTTTATGATCATTCCCTGGACCTCATATGTAAATTTCAGACATTTTCGCTCAGTAGTTTCTTTGCAAACAGCGTTTCACTTTCACACATTCACACAAACTATTTTGCTAATTTATTCACTGCCTCTTCTGTCTCAGCTGCTTCACTGCGTGTGATCGGCTCCTGCTCGGGTTTTTCAAAGGTTAATCCAGATGTTTTTGCGGGTTTTCGGCGTGCATTCGCTGGGTTTTGCGGTTAGTTTTCGTCGGGTTTGCGGCAGCTTTTCCCTGCAATTCGGGGATCCTGTGGTGCTTGCTGAATACACCGCAGGGTCACCGAAATGGGATCGGCAAAAGGAACCGAATTGAAGAGAACGAAAAGTCACCGAACGTGCGGTGACTTTTCGAATCTCTTTGAATAACCCTGTATATAAATCTATGCGGCAAAGACCGAATTTTTAACTCCAAACTCCGCCCCCCCAGATGTTTTTGAACTACAACTCCCATGGTTCCCTGGCCATCATTCTCATTGAAAGAATTCTGGGAATTGTAGGCATCAACATCTGGAGGGCTGTGAGTTTGGCAACTTTGCCATACAGGGTGCCGGCAATGCCAGGTTATAATCTACCCATAGATTGGAAGTCGCAAATGAGGTTTGTGCCAGGTCAGATCTCAGCTCAATTGTGATCATAGCAGGTGGCGAGGGGGTTAATATTTAAAGGGCACACTTGGCGGGGTCTTCACTTTCTCAATTAACCTCTTAAATTTCCAAAGAATTGTATCAACCATTGCTAAACCTGAGAATTTGAGGAGAACTGGCGATATCGAAGTGAATCGGGCGATACGGCGATCTAAAAGGACCGGATCCCCCTTATCTCCACCATAGGGGTTAATTTCCGAGCTGCTTAGTGAATATCCCCTTTATAGTGGAAAGAAGGGAGAACTATGGTGGCAGTTTCCTTAATCGTGATCTGATCACACTGTAGTTTCATCGAACGTTTTTACACTGTATCCACATACACGTACACAAACTCCCTCTGCAGGGTCACAGCGCCTTAAAACATCACCTTTTATTACACATTGGATTCCTGTTTACATATAAACACAGCATTCATCCTACACGTATTGTTTTCTTTTTGTTTATTTTTATATTGCTACAATGTAATAAAAGTTCAGTGTTAAGTCACGTAGCGCTGCGCAGTTTGCGGCTCCTTCGCTACACAAGTTCTATAGGAGCGCAAATTGCACCAAAAAGCTTCAGGGACTTTCGGGTTTGTGGGTCCCCGAGTCGAAGAGGAGGAGCAGCGCGCGGTGAGGGGAGAAGGCGAGAAAAAAATCACCTAAAATGAAAAAAATAATAATTGGTCGGAGGCTGTTGGCAGGATATTTAATGGCAAAAAAAAGGAAACTCTGTTTATCAATATGATTTGTTCCTTTAAACAGGAGTCTAAATTGACTCAGAGAATTAAATGCATTTCCTCCACACTTCCTCCTTCAGGATAATCTGTGTCTCCCATATAATCTGGTGGCGGGTGACTATAAATCATGTGAGCCCTTTCGCAAATGTTTACATGTATCCGACCTTTGCCCCATGGTCTGTTACTTATTACAAAACCTTAAAGGGGAAGTCCCACTGGTTCTATTTATTATGACAGATTTATTGTTACATTGCTTTTGTTTATCGTGTTAAAGGGCCAGCACCACCATAAAATGAAACATCCTTATTGTGTTTATTTATGCTGCTGATTTCTTACATGTGCTTGTTTTTCTCTTCGATGTTTAGTTAAGTAAATATTTTCCTCTATATGTGTCACTGGGTGCATCCATTGTGTGATATTTTCCTCTATATGTGTCACTGGATGAATCCATTGTGTGATATTTTCCCCTATATGTGTCACTGGATGAATCCATTGTGTGATATTTTCCTCTATATGTGTCACTGGGTGCATCCATTGTGTGATATTTTCCTCTATATGTGTCACTGGGTGCATCCATTGTGTGATATTTTCCTCTGTGTCACTGGGTGCATCCATTGTGTGATATTTTCCTCTGTGTCACTGGGTGCATCCATTGTGTGATATTTTCCTCTATATGTGTCACTGGGTGCATCCATTGTGTGATATTTTCCTCTATGTGTCACTGGGTGCATCCATTGTGTGATATTTTCCTCTATATGTGTCACTGGGCGCATCCATTGTGTGATATTTTGTGTTGTATCTTTTCATCACTTGCTCCTCACTGTGTGGCTTTGGCCATAGAATGGAGTGAATGCAAAGGGGGTTGGGCCTTGACCTGTGTCTGTAAGAATAAACTGGCATTCTGCTTTTGACAGTGATCCTCATTCTTTGAGTTGCGGCTAAAGTTTTGGGGAGCTGTTGGGAAAGATTGCTCCGGGGACTGTTACATGGAAGAGAGCCCGCGGACGGAGGTACTCAGGGTACAGTCGCTCCGCCACAATGGACTACTTCAGGACCACAAGACGCTCTATGCTGTACTCAGCGCAGAGCTTTATTGCCCAATGATGGTTAAAGCTAGGGTCAGACGAAAGCATTTTTCCCCGTGAACATGAAAAAGTGCGTCCGAACACATTGACGTATTTTTTCACGGAATGCGCAAAAACGGTCAGACGACGCGCATTTTCGGTCGTGATTTTGTACGGATCGTCAATAAAACTCTTTTTGCGTCTGGACGTTATGTAGGCTGGACATTAGCAGCGTCTGACATCTCCTAATCACGCACACACGCCGCTTATGCCGCAGCTGCGCACTCAGTACGTCAGTACTAGCGGTTCAGCGTTCTCAGAAAAATGCGTTTTCAATCCACTTGCGTTGCACGGCCGGACTTTTGTGCGGCCGTACATCGTATATTGGCCGTCATTGCCCGTCATCTGCTGCTAGTGCGGCCGTAATTATGTGCGCCAGAACGCACGTTAAAAGTGCGCTGGTCTGACCCCAGCCTTAGCTATAAGGGGTTATTCAGAGGTCTGAAATGTGACCAGATGCTGAAATTCAGCGTACGAGGAAATTTCTGTGCTCTCTGAATAACCCCTATAGACTGTCATGCACTGAAATCGCCAAATACAGATTATTACATTTAAATCTCAAAAAAGAAAATGACTTAACATTCTTCTTAGATTTTTTTCCATGTAAAATGATGAAATACAAATATAATGAACAAAAATAAAAGCTGTATCTGTTTTTTTTCAGAAAGATATATAATATGTGGGGGTGCACAAAATGTGAAAGTGGAAAAATCACTGGTGAAATATGTCCAGAGCAACAATGGCAAAATTACTGCAGCCCTTAGGCTGGGGTCAGACTAACGCAGTATTAACGTGCGTTTAGCCGCACTAAATCACGGCCGTGCTAGCAGCAAATCACGTCCAATGCCGGGGAACATACGACGAACAGCTGCACGAAAGTTTGTCCGTGCAACGCAAGTGGCAAACGAACGCATTTTTTCGAGAACTTCAAACCGCTACTACTGACATACAGAGTGCGCTGCGTCCGCTAGCGGCGTGTGTGCGTGATTAGGAGACGTCAGACGCTGCTAATGTCCGGCCAACATAACGTCCAGACACAAAAAGGGTTTTATTGATGATCCGTACGAAAACACGCACGGAAATGCGCATCGTATGACCGCTATCACGTATTCCGTGAAAAAATGCGTCCATTCGTTCGAACAAACTTTTTCACGGACAGCGTGAAAAATGTGTTCGTCTGACCTTAGCCTTAACGCGCAGCCAGGCTTAAAAACCCTTAATGTTATTATCATCATGTATATAGCGCCAACAATATCCACGGCGCTTTCCAATAAGAATAAATCACCTGAGTGACTCGTTAATAGAGACGAAAAGAGACAGACGAGTCAACAAGACACCAAGAAAGAAGGGGGTGAAGCGAAATCATGATGCAACAAGGGCCGACACAAGGTAAAAGGGAGAGAGATAAGCACTGCAGCATCACACACACACGGGGTGAGAAAGACAGAGGGGGCGGCTGCTAAACGACGTGCCCTCATTACCTCATATCCAAATGTGACCGCCATTATGGTGATAAGAAGACCAAAAAATGCTTCCAGCTTCCTGAGACCTGTGAGGGACACCAACACCGTTACCCAGGGCAGAGGAATAAACCTTAAACTTGAGACACCCACACACCCTGAATATATGGAGGAGCCCCTAAAAAGACACCCGCACACCCTGAATATATGGAGGAGCCCCTAAAAAGACACCCGCACACCCTGAATATATTGGAGGAGCCCCTAAAAACCACCCACACCCCTGAATATATGGAGGAGCCCCTAAAAAGACACCCGCACACCCTGAATATATGGAGGAACCCCTAAAAAGACACCCGCACACCCTGAATATATGGAGGAGCCCCTAAAAAGACACCCACACACCCTGAATATATGGAGGAGCCCCTAAAAAGACACCCACACACCCTGAATATATGGAGGAACCCCTAAAAAGACACCCGCACACCCTGAATATATGGAGGAACCCCTAAAACGACACCCGCACACCCTGAATATATGGAGGAGCCCCTAAAAAGACACCCGCACACCCTGAATATATGGAGGAGCCCCTAAAAAGACACCCGCACACCCTGAATATATGGAGGAACCCCTAAAAAGACACCCGCACACCCTGAATATATGGAGGAACCCCTAAAAAGACACCCACACACCCTGAATATATGCAGGAACCCCTAAAAAGACACCCGCACACCCTGAATATATGGAGGAGCCCCTAAAACAACACCCACACACCCTGAATATATGGAGGAGCCCCTAAAAAGACACCCACACCCTGAATATATGGAGGAGCCCCTAAAAAGACACCCGCACACCCTGAATATATGGAGGAGCCCCTAAAAAGACACCCGCACACCCTGAATATATGGAGGAACCCCTAAAAACACACCCACACACCCTGAATATATGAGGAGACCCTAAACAGACACCCGCACACCCTGAATATATGGAGAGCCCCTAAAAACACACCGCGCACACCCTGAATATATGGAGGAGCCCCTAAAAAGACACCCACACACCCTGAATATATGGAGGAGCCCCTAAAAAGACACCCGCACACCCTGAACATATGGAGGAGCCCCTAAAAACACACCCACACACCCTGAATATATGGAGGAGCCCCTAAAATTACACCCACACACCCTGAATATATGAAGGAGTCCCTAAAAAGACACCCACACACGCTGAATATATGGAGGAGCCCCTAAAATTACACCCACACACCCTGAATATATGAAGGAGTCCCTAAAAAGACACCCACACACCCTGAATATATGGAGGAGCCCCTAAAAACACACCCGCACACCCTGAATATATGGAGGAGCCCCTAAAAAGACACACACACACCCTGAATATATGGAGGAGCCCCTAAAAAGACCCCCGCACACCCTGAATATATGGAGGAGCCCCTAAAAAGACACCCGCACACCCTGAATATATGGAGGAGCCCCTAAAAAGACACCCGCACACCCTGAATATATGGAGGAACCCCTAAAAAGACACCCGCACACCCTGAATATATGGAGGAGCCCCTAAAGACACCCACACACCCTGAATACACGGAGGAATCCCTAAAATACACCCACACACCCTGAATATATGGAGGAGCTCCTATAAAGACACCCGCACACCCTGAATATATGGAGGAACCCCTAAAAAAAAAAAAAACGGGAAGGAACAGGGACATGGGGGCGGGGCTGTGTTTCCTAAATGGTAAAACTTAATGGTAGGTTAATTTCATTAATGTGTCACTAATCTCATTTCAATGAAGTAATTGAAAGAATTGTAATCTCCGTCGTTCAGAGGCTGTAGTGTTGACGAATCAGCATATTTGGGAAAAAGCGTCTTTTAATATCGATATTTGATCATTTTGCTGCGATTTGGCTGAATATCCTGGAAATACTCACCATATTTATCCAGAAATAAAAACACCAGTGTGTCGGCGATGGTAATCAGGACGCCTCCCCACAGCGGGATCCTATAAAGCGGCAGATAATTATTGTAATTAGAGTATTATCCTGTCTCCGTTTCAATACATCATTATAAACCCACACAGTGAATAATATATAGAATATCTAGGTGTAAATACACCGGGGTCTCCGCGCGGCGCCTGTCGGTATCTTGGAGCGACATCACAATATCACACACTCAATGATGTCTACTAGACTTGCATATTGTGATGTCGCTCCAAGATACCGTCAGGCGCCGCGCCGAGACGCGGTGTATTTACACCTAGATATTCTATATATTATTCTGTGTGTGCAGTGGGTTTATAATGATTCACCCAAATTCTCTTTGCTTTTTTGAAATAACGAGCCGTGTATGAAATAAACAACAAAAAAAATCACAAAATTGACAAATCCCTCCATTTATTTGCTCGTGTGATGTGTTTTTAATATCTTGCATTTATTACTTTGTATTTCTGTAGCAATTCAATTTTATTGAACCCAGGACGTACTGAGAACGAGAGAAATCTCAATGTATCCTTCCTGATAAAATACTTCATAAATGAATGTGAAGTTGCATAGGGTCGCCACCTGTCCGGTTTTCACCCGGACAGTACGGGTTTGCAATCATGTGTTTAGGTTTCAGTGGACACATGATTCAGACCGGACCAAGTCCAGATCGAATACCATTGGGCGCCTGTGTGACTGCATACCTGTGAGCATCTGTGTGAGTGTATACCTGTGCACACTGTGCCCGTGTGTCTCAGTGTATACGTACCTGTATGTACTTGAGAGTCTGAGTATATCTGTGTTAGTTCCAAGCAATTCAAGGCAGCCGTCCCGATGAACGCTTGAGTATCAAACAGACGAGCCGCTCACTCCATGGTGCAATAAAGTGATTTATTATTGCAACGTTTCAGTTCCTCTTGGAACCTTTATCAGACATACTGTATGCTTAACAAAGGTTCCAAGAGGAAGTGAAACGTTGCACCTTGCTCCAGGACATACTTGAAAACGATTGAAATCTCAATGTATCCTTCCTGGTAAAATGACTTAATAAATAAATATTGATAAATCAGCTCGCATTTTATTGCACGGCGGAGTGAGCGGCTCGTCTGTTTGATACTTGTCAGCGGATGATGTGATTGTCAATGAAATACAAAACAAAATCTATTGATACAAATAAAAATATAACAAAGGCTACAGAACATACCGGTGGAGTAATGCGCCGCGAAGGAACCCAACCATGTATTATGCAATGTGGAGATGAGGGAGACTCACCGTCCAGAGGATAAGAGAGAAAACGCAATGGCGGTACCGATCACTTCTTGCATGTCCGATCCAATAATAGCCACCTCTACCAGGAACCAGAGAATCCAGCGCGGGATCTGCAACAGACAGCGACAAATAGTCGTATAAGCATCGCAGGGGACGCAGAGATAAACTCTAAGCAGGTGTTACTTATTGGGGTGGACAGAGACAGATGAAGCAATCATAGTCAGTTACTATAGGATGCTGGGCAGGACTCGATGGCTGATCTATCAAGGAGAGAGAGAGGGGCAGACAGAGTAACTCGTCCAATAGAGAGACAGGGGCTGACATCCCTAACACAGAGAGACATCCCTAACACAGAGAGAGACATCCCTAACACAGAGAGACATCCCTAACACAGAGAGACATCCCTAACACAGAGAGAGACATCCCTAACACAGAGAGAGACATCCCTAACACAGAGAGACATCCCTAACACAGAGAGAGACATCCCTAACACAGAGAGAGACATCCCTAACACAGAGAGACATCCCTAACACAGAGAGACATCCCTAACACAGAGAGAGACATCCCTAACACAGAGAGAGACATCCCTAACACAGAGAGAGACATCCCTAACACAGAGAGACATCCCTAACACAGAGAGAGACATCCCTAACACAGAGAGAGACATCCCTAACACAGAGAGACATCCCTAACACAGAGAGAGACATCCCTAACACAGAGAGACATCCCTAACACAGAGAGAGACATCCCTAACACAGAGAGACATCCCTAACACAGAGAGAGACATCCCTAACACAGAGAGACATCCCTAACACAGAGAGAAACATCCCTAACACAGAGAGAGACATCCCTAACACACAGAGACATCCCTAACACACAGAGAGACATCCCTAATACAGAGAGACATCCCTAACACACAGAGAGACATCCCTAACACAGAGAGACATCCCTAACACAGAGAGAGACATCCCTAACACAGAGAGACATCCCTAACACAGAGAGAGACATCCCTGAAGGGATTTCACCCTTGATTCCCTTCCCCTACACAGTTAAAACATCCAAAAGCCTTTATGTATCTAAATAATAAAACTCATGTTTTACGCAAGATAACTGTAGTTTAGGAATGCGGCTCACGGCTGTATCTCTGTAAAAGTTTGCGCGTTCTCTTTATTATCTTTGCAAGCGGCTCATGTCCTTGTACACGCCAAGGCAGTAATCAACTTAACTAGAACACATAGAAAAGACCGGTCACTGTGTCCGTACAGTTGAAACCATAATATGAACTTTAGAATGTGTATTTCTCAGAACTTCTGCAAGCGCTTACGTGTGAAAAATAAAACAATAATTTGTTTATGCCGCATGAGATATGTTACCTCGCCTCAGTGTGTCACGACTGATTAATGTGGTATTTTGTATATGTTGCAGGATGTATGACGTATATTGCTTTTCCACTTGCGTAAGTGGTTTTTACATATAAAGCTAGCGTCTTGAAATATTAAAGTCAGAGAAGATTCTGCCAACTGAGCATCGTTATCTGTCTGTGTTCTTTCTGGTCCAATCTCTCTCCAGCGCTGGACGAGTGTTTCCTCTACGAGTGTCCATCCCACCAAAGGGTCAAGTGACCAGTTAACCCCTTCACTTGGAGGCACTGCTTGAGATCTCCGTCAGGCTCTTCTCATTTTGCCTGGTAAGTACCATATGTACTCCGGCACATGAGAGAGACCGCTGTGAGATAAAACGAACTCGGGGTTAACACTAAAGTTCTAAAGTTCTAAGTTTTAAGACAATAAGGGAGGTCTGGGACTACCTTATCTAAAGAATCCAAAGACAAAGAGATTGTTAGATTTGGGAGGACGCTCGTGTGGGACCTCGTGAATCATTGTTTTATTTGTTTGTTTGTCTATGATTTAAAGTATAAGTGTATGGTATAATCAGGTGAATTAGTAGATGGTAAGACGAACATTCCCTGACTGTTGTTATTTTTGTCTGTTTGTAACTTGTTTGTATAGAGCATAAGAATATGGGGAATAAAAACAGTTGTAATGAATATCCACCCCCAGAGACAGGAGAACTATGCAAGGATTATGTAATTAGAGTAGGGGGCGCAGATAGATACCTGGTCGATCCATGGGTAGATAACATGGCGGATGGACCGGTAGGGAGTTGTGATCCCTTCCCACGAGAAGGAGACAACAGTCCATTTCATATGGATATGGTAAAAAGGTCTCTGTCTTGGAGACTCAGAAGCATTTCCATATTACGAAGGAGATCCGGAGTGGGATAAACAGTATATGCAATTAGGAGGAGAACAATGGCTTCTAACCCCAACTCACTGGTAAATGGCGAGATGATGACAATGATTACTCTGATATACATGGCAAATCTATCGCATTTATGGCAGATACAAGTGCAACCACCAGTACTCTGGAGGCTTGTCACTACACGGGTCCCCTTTCTGAGTCAGAACCTTCCACGGGTATCAATGGCGTATCCACACCTACATACACCACTGTTCCTCTCTCTTTAACCTCCGATGACGGCACAACCTTGTTACAACATTGATTTACATATAATCAAAGATTGCCTGTTAGCCTACTGGGGAGGGATTTACTGGCTCTTTTACAATAGTCTATACACAAACACACCAGATAGTATCCACATTGAAAGCTCGGTTATCCCGACTTTATGCAGGACACGTCACTTTTTCCTAACCACAGACACCGCGCCCCCTGAATTAAAGAGTTCACCCCCCTATGGTCACAAGGTCCTTTCGACACCGGAATGATACCATGCACCCCTTATAAGGCCGAGTGCACAAGAATGTTGACCCCGTATACCAAAAACAGTACCCGTTGTCCCAAGAAAGATTGAGGGTATCAGACCTATGCTGCAACAGTTTCTGACAGACGGTATCCTGGAAGAGGTTGTGTCCCCCTTTCCACTCCCATCAACCCTGTCCGCAAACCTGATGGGTCGGTTAGGTTTGTTCAAGATCTCCGTGCCATAAACTCACTAATAATCCCATTGCTCCCATAGTTCCTGACGTTACAACGCTTCTTTCCTCTGTTCCGCAACACACAGTCCTTTCACAGTCATCGACCTAAAGAACGCATTTTTTAGCATTCCTGTGGACCCTGACACGGCACTACTATTTGTTTTTTTCTTTTGAGGGTTGTTAGTATACACGGAAGCGCCTCCCTCAGGGTATATTAATGCCCCAGTGGTTTTGCCATCGTGCTTCAAACCACTTTACAATCGTGGCACCCCAGCCAAGGTTCAGTCCTGCTACAGTACGTGGGATGATCTCCTCCTCTGTAGTCCATCAGGCGAAGCCGCCAAGGCTGACGGACTGTCACTCCTACAATGGTTACGAGATTGTGGTCATAAGGTTTCACTTGAAAACTTACAATGGTGTCAAACACAGGTTGAATATCTATGTTTGTTTTACGGCAGGGGGAAAGGAGTATCAGTCACAAAAGGATCCAGTCTGTCATGGGCCTGGTCACCCCAAGTACCAGAAAAGAAATGCTGTCTTTTCTGGGAATGATAAACTACTGCAGACAATGGATACCTGACTGCTCCTACTATGATAACATCCTGAGACAACACACTGTGGGGAACCAGGCAAGCTCACCTGGACCCCTGAGATGACAAACGCATATAATGCTCTAAAGAACGCTCTTATGTCCAGTCCAGCCTTGGGGCTCCCTGATTACATGTTACTATTTTATTTGTTTGCAAGGGACAACTGTAAAACCATGGCCGGCGTTCTCACCCAGGAACATGGGGGCCGCTTGCGTCCCGTAGCCTTTTTCTCTAAAGTCATGCCAACTCCAGTCCAAGGTATGCCCTCTTGCCTACGCTCTCTGGAGCTAGCTCTATCAGGCGGTGCAAACATAAATGGACTACTCCTCAGTTCACCTTAGGACATCGAAATCCATTTACACACCCCCCGACATGACTGCCTCCTTACCATGACTCTGATACATCCCCCCGCCCAGACATGTACACAACCCCCGTTCCAGAAGCTGACGTAGTATTCGTAGACGGTTCCTGTACCCGTCCCACAGACACCACCTACTATGCAGGTTATGCCATAGTCTCCCTGCCTAACATATTCACGAGGCAGAACCTATCCCTACCGCTCTGCACAAGCTGCCGAGCTCACTGCTCTCACACGCGCTTGCATTCTGTACACAGGTATGCCCGTTACTATCTACACTGATTCTAAATACGCCTTCGGCGTTGTCCACGACCATGGTAGGATATGGCAGAAACGCGGCTACGTAGCAGCGGATGGTAAACCCATATCACACTCATCCCTTGTGTGATGATCTCCTAAGTGACCTAATGCTCCCCTCTGCCCTCACTGTTCTGCACTGTAAAGCACACACACGTAACAATGATGTCGTCCCCCAGGGGACCGAGTTAGCTGACATGGCTGCTAAACGTGCGGCCTCCACCGGCAATAGCCACCTACACCTTCCCATGTAACCCCTTTCTATTGCTAATGAGTTTCTCTTCTGTGAGCTACAGCGGTACGCCATAGACACAGAGTTAGAAGACTGGTGCTATCCCACTCTACACAAGAATTTCACCTCTGGTTTGATTACCAAGGACGGTAAAGTATGCATACCCCAATCCAGTGCCACACTCTTTTGATCAATTCACGGCGCCAGCCACACACAGTATCACACTACCAAACGGTTGCTAGAGTCTCATTTTTATATCACTGATCTTCTAGCCCTCACGAAGGATTATGTTTCCCGCTGTCTCACTTGTCTCCGCATCCATCCCAACAACCCTCACCGTATCGCACATCAGCATCTAGAGTACCCCACGACTTTTTTCACACATCTGCAGATTGATTTCACACGTATCCCCAGGGTTGCTGGTAGGGCTCAGGAGTACGCACTTGTCATGGTAGATATGTTCTCCCGCTGGCCAGAAGTATTTCCCACTAGGGCAAAGGATGCTAAAACAGTGGTTCGCATTTTGACTCGAGAAGTAATTCCCCGGTGGGGGATTCCTCTCCAGCTCAATTCTGACATTTACCTCCCTCCAGATTGACATAGAGCCTTTGTAAGGCCCTTCAGGTGGACTGGAAGTATCATATCCCTTGGCACACGCAGAGTTCTGGCCTTGTCAAGCGCATGAACCGAGCAAACAAAGATTGTCTGCGGAAAGCTACGGGGGGCACCTTTCATAACTGGAAGTCTGTCCTCCGATAGTTTTGGCGGAAATCCGTATGTCCGTCAATCGGAATACTGGGTTTTCTCCATTTGAGATCCTAATGGGTAGACCGTTCCCCAGCCCCTGGGCCCGTCATCAGGTACTCACTGACCTCGGGGACCTCCAGCAGGTTAGGGATGAGTATGTCAGACAGTTGATTACTTCTTGAAAACCCACCAGAGACGAAGTTACGTTCAGATCTCTTTCCCAGGTACACCGACCCATCCTTTCCAGGAGGGGGACCGGATCCTCCTCAAGCACCTACAGGAGGGGAAACGTCCCGAGGATTTCGCCTACGGACCTCCCACCACTATTGTTGCCATCACCAGGACCGCCTTTCTCACGGAGGCCAGCCCCACCTGGATCCATGCCTCCCGTGCCCAGCTAGTGCCTCCGAAAGACAAAGAGAAAGACAAAGAGAAAGACAAAGAGAAAGACAAAGAGAAAGACAAAGTAAAGTCAAGCCCACGACAGCACCAAAGAGGTACTAGCGGACACCCCAGCACCCGATAACGGGGACCTAAAGGTCCCGACCTCCTACGCCATGATGGGACAAAGGGAGAGTATCGAGACCTCCGAAGATACAGAACCGCCAACTACGGCCCATACCCCTAGACAGGATGTTGACACACCCCATGCCACCCAGCCTCACCAGTCATCCACTGGTTGGGTGGAACCTATTATCATGTACCTTTTTTTTGGCCTTTGTTTCACCCCTACGTTGATCCTCACCAATAGACGATTATGTTGCCCTCCGCTGACACATACGCAACCTCTCCAACCTCCAATGACAGGGAAACGATCTAGTGGGATGCTACCACAACCAGGAGCACCCGGAGTAGATGCATTTGCGTGTTACCCCTTCCGCAAATGATATTTCCCACTATTCCGATGTGCTCCACTTGACGTATGTGAGGTTTCCTGGTGAAATCCCATATGTCACCATCTCGCTAGATTCATCATATGTTCTTAATTAACATATGAGGAAAAGAGGGGATTGAAGGGATTTCACCCTTGATTCCCTTCCCCTACACAGTTAAAACATCCAAAAGCCTTTATGTATCTAAATAATAAAACTCATGTTTTACGCAAGATAACTGTAGTTTAGGAATGCGGCTCACGGCTGTATCTCTGTAAAAGTTTGCGCGTTCTCTTTATTATCTTTGCAAGCGGCTCATGTCCTTGTACACGCCAAGGCAGTAATCAACTTAACTAGAACACATAGAAAAGACCGGTCACTGTGTCCGTACAGTTGAAACCATAATATGAACTTTAGAATGTGTATTTCTCAGAACTTCTGCAAGCGCTTACGTGTGAAAGTAACAAACAATAATTTGTTTATGCCGCATGAGATATGTTACCTCCGCCTCAGTGTGTCACGACTGATTAATGTGGTATTTTGTATATGTTGCAGGATGTATGACGTATATTGCTTTTCCACTTGCGTAAGTGGTTTTTACAATATAAAGCTAGCGTCTTGAAATATTAAAGTCAGAGAGATTCTGCCAACTGAGCATCGGTTATCTGTCTGTGTTCTTTCTGGTCCAATCTCTCTCCCAGCGCTGGACGAGTGTTTCCTCTACCGAGTGTCCATCCCACCAAAGGGTCAAGTGACCAGTTAACCCCTTCAATCCCTAACACAGAGAGACATCCCTAACACAGAGAGAGACATCCCTAACAGAGAGACATCCCTAACACAGAGAGAAACATCCCTAACACAGAGAGAGACATCCCTAACACACAGAGACATCCCTAACACACAGAGAGACATCCCTAATACAGAGAGACATCCCTAACACACAGAGAGACATCCCTAACACAGAGAGACATCCCTAACACAGAGAGAGACATCCCTAACACAGAGAGAAACATCCCTAACACAGAGAGAGACATCCCTAACACAGAGAGACATCCCTAACACAGAGAGAGACATCCCTAACACAGAGAGACATCCCTAACACAGAGAGAGACATCCCTAACACAGAGAGACATCCCTAACACAGAGAGAGACATCCCTAACACAGAGAGAGACATCCCTAACACAGAGAGAGACATCCCTAACACAGAGAGACATCCCTAACACAGAGAGAGACATCCCTAACACAGAGAGACATCCCTAACACAGAGAGAGACATCCCTAACAGAGAGACATCCCTAACACAGAGAGAGACATCCCTAACACAGAGAGAAACATCCCTAACACAGAGAGAGACATCCCTAACACAGAGAGAGACATCCCTAACACACAGAGACATCCCTAACACAGAGAGACATCCCTAACACAGAGAGAGACATCCCTAAAAGACAGAGAGACATCCCTAAAAGACAGAGAGACATCACTAACACAGAGAGACATCCCTAACACAGGGAGACATAGAGAGACATCCCTAACACAGAGAGACATCCCTAACAGAGAGACATCCCTAACACAGAGAGACATCCCTAACACACAGAGAGACATCCCTAACACACAGAGAGACATCCCTAAAACACAGACATCCCTAACACAGAGAGAGACATCCCTAACACACAGAGACATCCCTAACACACAGAGAGACATCCCTAACACAGACAGAGACATCCCTAACACAGACAGAGAGACATCCCTAACACAGGGAGACATCCCTAACACAGAGAGACATCCCTAACACAGAGAGACATCCCTAACACAGAGAGAGACATCCCTAACACACAGAGACATCCCTAACACAGAGAGAGACATCCCTAACACACAGAGAGACATCCCTAACACAGAGAGAGACATCCCTAACACACAGAGAGACATCCCTGACACAGAGAGAGACATCCCTAACACACAGAGAGACATCCCTAACACAGGGAGACATCCCTAACAGAGAGACATCCCTAACACAGAGAGAGACATCCCTAACACACAGAGAGACATCCCTAACACAGAGAGACATCCCTAACACAGAGAGACATCCCTAACACAGAGAGAGACATCCCTAACACAGAGAGAGACATCCCTAACACACAGAGAGACATCCCTAACACAGAGAGACATCCTTAACACAGAGAGACATCCCTAACACAGAGAGAGACATCCCTAACACAGAGAGAGACATCCCTAACACACAGAGAGACATCCCTAACACAGAGAGACATCCCTAACACAGAGAGACATCCCTAACACAGAGAGAAATGTGCTAAGAGACAAAGAGGCTGTAATAATTCACTAAGCACTGTCCTTTCATTGAATAAAAACATTGCTTTTACTTCGGCAAACTACGGCGGACCAAGTACGGCGAACAATTTGTGAATTCACGCTGTAGTTCACTGTACTTGTCTTGATTTTCAGCGTAGGTTTATGATATCCTGTGTCAAAGTCTCCACCTTGTGGCCACTGCAGGATATGACGTGGCAAAATAAGTCACTGTTCAAAAATGTTTCCTATTATGCTATTTATTTATTTATTTATTTATTTATAAAGGATTTTACCAGGAAGGATACATTGAGATTTCTCTTGTTTTCCAATATGTCCTGGGTGGCGAGTATGTACCGTTAGGTGTCTTGCCCAAGGACACTTACTGGAGAGGTGCTCTATTACTACACTTGGGTTAAAAGAAGAAGGAGCATAATCTGCAGCCTAAAAATGAAGCCAAAAATGGAGCAGAATCCGTCGGTTAGGATTAGAGGTAAAGGCTGGGATAACCCAAAAAATAAACCTAAACCTAACACCAACATAGATTCTTCACCAGGGTTTCCCAAACCTGTCCTCAGGACCCTCCACCTCGCCAGGTTTGCAGGATATGATTTGCTGCTCAGTGATTGCAGGATTCAGTCTGCTTTTACACAAGGTGATCCTTAAAACCTGGCTTGGTTGAGGGTCCCGAGGACAGGTTTGGGAAACACTGCTCTACATGGTACGGAGTCAGTAAATGATGCTAATATGTGATACATTTGCCAGATATAAACAATGCACACGGCCCGGCATCCTAATATATGGAAACATTTTTAAAAGGCGACTTTTAGCCACTTTGTATCCTGTGGTGACCACAAGGTGGCGACATAACGATAGTAAACCGGTTTAAATCGTGTCGCCAGTGTTTCCACAGTTGTTTCGGGTAGATTTCACCGGAGATTTCATTCGACGTTGTGCAGCATTGCTTTCATTACCAATATCTTGACAGCAGTTTCCATGGCAGCTGCCGGGAGATTCCGCAGTGTTACAAACAACGGTGAAACAATGGTAAATGGAGAATAGACATGAGAGGTTATTCTCTAACCTCCAAATTGACGTTGAATTTCACAGTTCGGTGCAATTTCACGCAAATTCGTCTAATCACTAAGCTGTCAATTCACCAAATACAGGCGAATTAACAGAAAAATACGGTGCAAATCGCGCAAATTTGGCGACACCAAAATTGTCCCATAGAAGACTATCGCGTCTTCTATTCACAGAACGGCGAATTGCACCGAAACTCTGTTAAAATGCCCAGATTTGCAGTGATTCAGTTCAACAGGTTTAAACAGGCGAATCCCATAGGATTCAATGGAAAAATTTTATATCTTTTTAAATGTATTAAAAAAAATAGTTTATTCTTTTCATTTTTAAAAGATGTTTTTTATTCTGTTACAGACTTTTTTACTATTTTTTAAAGGACAGTTTTTATTATTTAGACACATTTTAATACATTTTAATTTGTTTAAACACCTGTTAGGAGACTTCCTTTCTTCACTGATAACAAGTCGGTGTTTATCACCAATGTCCGATAACTGCTTCAGCGACTCCAATTTCTGCAAAATACGGTGACCATTCTCTAAATAGTGAATTCACCATATTTTTGCTGAAATGGGCCGAATCGCAAAGCTTGTCATTTCGGTGCTTTGTGAATAGACCCTAAGGTTTGCTCATTTTATGGACGTATAACGGCAGGAATTCTAACATGATGTTACCTTGGGGTAGTAAGAATGGCAGATTTGTGCCAGGTCCTTCCCCGTCACCACTCCCAGCCTCACAGCCAGCCGCTGGCACAGGAGGCCCAGTATGGTGGCACCGAGCAGCACCCACAAGAGCTGACAATCAAAAGGAAAAGCAAGATTTTATCACACGTATAAGAAACAACCAGACGCCCCCCCCCCAGTTACAATCCAAGCCTTCACTGGACTCGATAATGTGGCCAAGTAATATTAACCCTTTGCATCTGCGAGAACATTTCCATAGAAACTCACAAAGTATTCACCGTGTGCCGTATCCACCTACACCATAATCAATAAACCCTGGCAAAGGCGCTCAGAATTTTCACTCAGTATTTTGAGCCAAAGCAGCCAAAGTGAGGTGGTAATTAACGATTCGTAGCGCGCAGTGGTGGAAGTACCAGCGTCGCCTCGGTCGCACTTGCGACCGGGCCCTGGCATTACGCCACTGGAAGGGGGCCCAGGCAGCCGCAGACAGCTCTTCAATTCGCCGCCAGATGCCGGCAGTCAGCGCTGGAATCTGGGAGCAGAGCTGCTGGCCGTTCCTCTCCCTACGAGCAGCTGCTGGCTTGCAGCTTGGACGCTCGCCTGGGAAGGGAACCACCAGCGGACAAGATCACGGAGTTCACGTGAACTCTGCAATATCGCGAGAATGTGACTGCGCTGGTCAGGTGGTTCCCGGCGAGCGGCCAAGCTGCATGCTGGTGGCCGCTCGTAGGGAGAAGAACGGCCGCAGAGCTGAGAGCTGGGGGCAAATACAAATATATCCATGTGAGCTGGGGGCAATATATCTATGTGAGCTGGGGCAATATATCCATGTGAGCTGGGGGCAAATATAGCCATGTGAGCTGGGGGCAAATATAGCCATGTGAGCTGGGGGCAAATATAGCCATGTGAGCTGGGGGCAAATATAGCCATGTGAGCTGGGGGGCAATAGATCCATGTGAGCTGGGGCAAATATATCCATGTGAGTTGGGGCAATATATTCATGTGAGCTGGGGCAAATATATCCATGTGAGCTGGGGCAATATATCCATGTGAGCTGGGGCAAATATATCCATGTGAGCTGGGGCAAATATATACATGTGAGCTGGGGCAATATACCCATGTGAGCTGGGGGCAATATATATATATATATATATCCATGTGAGCTGGGGAAAATATTGTCACGATGGGGGTCAGGGACCTGACCTGACAGAGAGGGGTGTGAGCCTAATGAGCAGTGAAAATAGACCATGAGCCTGAACTAGAAAAATAAATATATATAATTTATTCTAGGAACCAAGAACTTAAATACAATAAACAGAGCCTTTAACCTCACGGCAAGAAATATAAAGAAAACCAGGTATAAACAAAATAGGCAACTAAACATGGGAGGCAGAATTAAACATGATACAAGAAGGCAAGAAAAACAGTGCAAACCAGACATGAGCCTGTAAACAGAATGACCAGGAAAACAGGCTTAACAGGATAAATCTAGACCAGGGAAAGACCAGACATGAGCGAGCTGGAAGACAGACAGACTGAACAGGATAAAATTAGACCAAGGCAAACCAGACAGGAGCTTGAAGACAGACTGAACTGAATAGATGATTCAGGATGAATCTAGAGCAAGGCAAACCAGACATAAGCTGAATGACTGATCCAGGATGAATGAGACCACACCCTACTAAGGGAGTGGTCTCCATTTATACAAAATGGTCCAGGGTGAACCAATGGAGTCCAGGAACTGATTAGGCCTGGAATCCAAGAAATGAACGAAATCAAAATAATCCAAAAGCAGCAATGTCCATTACTGCCAGAGGGGGCGCCAGAGACCCAGAACGTCACAAATATATCCATGTGAGCTGGGGGGCAATATACCCATGTGAGCTGGGGAGCAATATATATATATCCATGTGAGTTGGAGGCAATATATATATCCATGTGAGCTGGGGGCAATATATCCATGTGAGCTGGTGGGCAATATATCCACGTGAGCTGAGGCAATATATCCATGTGAGCTGGGGGCAATATATATCCACATGAGCTGGGGGCAATATATCCATGTGAGCTGGGGGCAATATATATCCACATGAGCTGGGGGCAATATATCCATGTGAGCTGGGGGGAAAATACTATCTTTTTTATATTGCAGAGAAAAAAAGTAAAAATATAGATCTTTTTTTTGGGGGGCCCTTCATGGATTCTTGCACCGGGGCCCTCAGGTTTCTAGTTACGCCACTGGTAGCACAAGCTTCCTGTACTTACCGCCTCCTATAGTTAACACGGGCAGCGCTACAGAGCACTTTCACTATTCTAACCAACAGATCGTTTGGTCCTGGCAATAATTTTAACGCTGACGCTAATCACAAAAAATTATCAACTGCTCAACCCTGGTGTTAACTGACGGAAAAGGAAGAAAAAAGGGAAAAAAAACATCAAAAGTCCCCAAAATTACCGGGCAATTAACAGGTGATTGAAAGGAATGCAGCACAGGTGCGTCTCTTGGCTCGCTGGATGTAGTTTACGTGTAAAGCTCGTGTCAGATGAGCGCACTGATCACATCCGTGTTGCCGCACGTTTGTATGTCAGTTACAGCATATATTTATGACCAATGGAGCCCCACACACGAAGTACGTCTGCACCGAACTGCGGACGCATAACGGACGCGGCAAATGGACGCAGGTTAGAAAAGAACATAAATCCGCTAGACCGGACACACAGTGCACTGCGTCCGCAACGTCCGCATAGCTTTGTGTGTGAGTGAGGGAACGCGGTCAGACAGACTGCATTTACACGTCCAGCATTTATACGTCCAGCATTTATACGTCCAGCATTTATACCTCCAGCATTTATACCTCCAGCATTTATACCTCCAGCATTTACACGTCCAGCATTTACACGTCCAGCATTTACACGTCCAGCATTTATACGTCCAGCATTTACACGTCCAGCATTTATACGTCCAGCATTTACACGTCCAGCATTTATACGTCCAGCATTTATACGTCCAGCATTTATACCTCCAGCATTTATACGTCCAGCATTTACACGTCCAGCATTTATACGTCCAGCATTTATACGTCCAGCATTTATACGTCCAGCATTTATACGTCCAGTATTTACACATCCAGCATTTATACGTCCAGCATTTATACGTCCAGCATTTACACGTCCAGCATTTATACGTCCAGCATTTATACGTCCAGCATTTACACGTCCAGCATTTATACGTCCAGCATTTACACGTCCAGCATTTACACGTCCAGCATTTATACGTCCAGCATTTATACGTCCAGCATTTATACCTCCAGCATTTATACCTCCAGCATTTATATACCTCCAGCATTTATACCTCCAGCATTTATACCTCCAGCATTTTTGACGGACAAAACGTTTTTCATATTAATTTATTTTCCCTGCTACGGCCCCCGGCACACGAGCGTATTTTTGGCTCATGTGCGCCCGCAATTCCCTGCGTCCGTGCGTTTTTGACGGGGAAAGCCATCCACCGGACGTGAAAAAGTCCTCCCCGTCAAAAAGCTAAACAGACGCTGAAAGGAAACAAAGCGCGATTCTCCATAGGAAGATCGCGCTTTGTACGCTGAGCGCAGAGAGTAGAAGGAACGCCCACTTTCACGGACGTTCCTTCCTCTGCTCGTGTGCCGCCAGCCTAAATCCGTCAAAAATAACGTTAGTCACAAAAAGGACTGTGTGTCTACTACCTTGTCGTCAGTCAGAAAGTACGTCCGTTGTGCACAGATGCACAGTCCACACAGAATGCGCTCGTCTGACCCGAGCCTAAGGCTAGGGTCAAATGAACGCATTATTCGCAGCGACCGTCAAAAAGTGCGTTGGAACGTATTGACGTATTTTTTCACGGAATACGCGATAGCGGTCATACGATGCGCATTCGCATCCGTGATTTTGTACGGATCATCAATAAAACCCTTTTTGCATCTGGACGTTATGTTGGCCGGACATTAGCAGCGTCTGACGTCTCCTAATCACACACACACGTCGCTATGCCGCAGCTGCGCACTCAGTACGTCAGTACTAGCGGTTCTGCATTCTCTAAAAAATGCGTTCGTTTTCCACTTGCGTTGCGCGGCCGGATTTTCGTGCGGCCGTACTTCGTATATTGGCCGTCATTGCCCGTCATTTGCTGCTACTACGGCCGTGATTAAGTGCGCCAGAACGCACGTTAAATATGCATTAGTCTGACCCCGGCCTGAACTGGCGCGCTTCGGGGAATCGTGAGAAGATGCATTGTATAGGTAAAACCTGCCGTGTGCAAAGCCCATAGGATTCAATGTAAAACATATTATCGTTTTTATTCTTTATGTATTCAACCGTTTATTTTTTTAATCCGCTGCAAAAAAGCCTCTTAATTTATTGAATTTTTACAATTTATTAGGTATTTTTCTGGATTTTTCAGGCGAAATTTGGGGTTCTGATTTTTTTAAGAAGAAAAAAACGAGTCTTTTTTGCACTGGAACACTTTTTATTTTTATCCATACAATGCATCTTCTCATGATTCCCGAGGCACACCGGTTTAACCATACAATGCATCTTCTCATGATTCCCGAAGCACCCGGTTTAACCATACAATGCATCTTCTCATGATTCCCAAAGCAGACCGGTTTAACCATACAATGCATCTTCTCATGATTCCAAAGCACGCCGGTTTAACCATACAATGCATCTTCTCATGATTCCCGAAGCACGCCGGTTTAACCATACAATGCATCTTCTCATGATTCCAAAGCACACCAGTTTAACCATACAATGCATCTTCTCATGATTCCCGAGGCACACCGGTTTAACCATACAATGCATCTTCTCATGATTCCCAAAGCACACCGGTTTAACCACACAATGCATCTTCTCATGATTCCCGAAGCACACCGGTTTAACCATACAATGCATCTTCTCATGATTCCCAAAGCACGCCGGTTTAACCATACAATGCATCTTCTCATGATTCCCGAAGCACCCGGTTTAACCATACAATGCATCTTCTCATGATTCCCAAAGCACACCGGTTTAACCACACAATGCATCTTCTCATGATTCCCGAAGCACCCGGTTTAACCATACAATGCATCTTCTCATGATTCCCAAAGCACACCGGTTTAACCACACAATGCATCTTCTCATGATTCCCGAAGCACCCGGTTTAACCATACAATGCGTTAGCGCTGGTTCTCAGCCCGGGTCTTAGCGTTTCCCTAGCGCGCTAATGAATCTTGTACACGGGCTATCGCGGGAAAGGTGATCTGATGGTGCGTTGTCAGGCGCCACCTTTTAGCGACTCGCGCTAGATTTTTCCTGTAGCGTTGGCGTTTGGGCTCTATCAGCTGGTGTGAGCTAATAGGTTTCTGGGGATTGTAGGTCATTTGCCGTGGCCGGAATTATCCGATATCCCTGGTTTAATTAATAATACTAATGCCTAACTAGTGACTATTTAACACCCAGCCCGCCGCACCGCCTCAGCCCCCCCAAAGTTTAGTCCAAGCAGTGAAGCCCAGGGTGACGCTCATTATGATCATGATGTCCATGAAGCCTTTCCCTGTTCACCTTGAATCCTGCGATGGCTCCACATTGTAGATCGGACTCGATGTTACCTGGATCCAGGTAAGCGATGCTCATAAGAAATCCCGGCCCCGTGAACGCCCATAGTTTGCGGAAGCTGAATCCAGGCTGCAAGATGAACGTGACAAAGAAACGAGGGTTAATATGACATCACACCGTGACGTCAACACATCAGAAGAAGAACAAGGGTCCACAAAGTCTGGGGGGATAATTATAAGACGCTATTTCAATGGAAGCTGCACCAGCCAGTGAATTACTGTGCTCAGGAGAATCTGGGGATACAATGTATCAGGAACAAACTCCGGCTTTCTGTGACAGAAATAACTCAGGATCCAGAATTATTGTAGAATAACGAGCGGTTACTGTAACCCAGGAGAAACACGGCGAGAGCAGCGGATACAGAAACTCTGAGCTCCGGAAAGAGGGAGATATGAAGGGATCTTGTCCAGGAGCGCAGGATGAGCCAAGGAAGACCTGACCAGAGAGCAGCAGATACACAATGGGGTGAGAGGAATGGGACCGAGAAACACTGGGGTGAGCGCGACGAGGAAAATGGAGAGTGAGGGGTGAAAGGGATGAGACATGAGCAAAGAGGAACAGAACATGGAGACAGAGGCACAAGGAGATGAGAGAGAATGGACGTGAGGGGGTGAGTCAGGCACAATGGAGGCGAGAGGGATGAGATGGTGGAACAATGGGGTTGAGAGGATGGAGGTGAGGGGGGTTAGACAGGCACAATGAAGTGGAGAGGATGGAGGTGAGGGGGGTTAGACAGGCACAATGGGGTTGATAGGATGGAGGTGAGGGGGGTTAGACAGGCACAATGGGGTTGAGAGGATGGAGGTGAGGGGTTAGACAGGCAAAATGGGGCTGAGAGGATGGAGGTGAGGGGGGTTAGACAGAAACAATGGGGTTGATAGGATGGAGGTGAGGGGGGTTAGACAGAAACAATGGGGTTGATAGGATGGAGGTGAGGGGGGTTAGAAAGGCACAATGGGGTTGATAGGATGGAGGTGAGGGGGGTTAGACAGGCACAATGGGGTTGATAGGATGGAGGTGAGGGGGGTTAGACAGGCACAATGGGGTTGAGAGGATGGAGGTGAGTGGGGTTAGACAGGCACAATGGGGTTGATAGGATGGAGGTGAGACAGTGGCACAGTGGTCGCGAGAGGGATAGGACAGTAGCACAAGGGAGGAGAGAGGGGTGACAGGAATGGGGGAGAAGCACAATGGAGGGATGTCAATGGGACAGAGACACACTGGTGGTGAGAGTGATGGGGCAAATGGAAAGATGAAGTGAAAGGAATGAGACAGATGAACTAGGAGGATGAGAAAGATGGGGCAGAGACAAAATGAAGGGAGAGAAATGTGACGGAGGCACAATGAGACGAGAGGGATGAGACAGAGGCACAATGGGGCGAGAGGCATGAGACGGATGCACAATGGGGTGAGAGTGATGAGACAGATGCACCAAGGGGTGAGAGATATGAGATGGAGGCACAATGGGGCGAGAGGGATGAGACAGAGGCACAATTGAGGTAAGAGCCATGGAACGGAGGCACAATGGGGTGAGAGGGATGATATGGAGGCATAATGGGGTGAGAGGGATGAGATGGAGGCACAATGGGTGAGAGGGATGATATGGAGGCATAATGGGGTGAGAGGGATGAGGCAGAGGCACAATTGAGGTAAGAGCCATGGAATGGAGGCACAATGGGGTGAGAGGGATGAGATGGAGGCACAATGGGTGAGAGGGATGATATGGAGGCAAAATGGGGTGAGAGGGGTGAGACGGAGGCACAATTGAGGTAAGAGCCATGGAACAGAGGCACAATGGGGTGAGAGGGATGAGATGGAGGCACAATGGGGTGAGAGGGGTGAGATGGAGGCACAATGGGGTGAGAGGGATGAGGCGGAGGCACAATTGAGGTAAGAGCCATGGAATGGAGGCACAATGGGGTGAGAGGGATAAGATGGAGGCACAATGGGGTGAGAGGGATGATATGGAGGCATAATGGGGTGAGAGGGATGAAATGGAGGCACAATGGGGTGAGAGGGGTGAGATGGAGGCACAATGGGCTAGTGCAGAGAGCCACACAAATCTTCCACCCCAGGCCCATAAACCCCGAATCCAGCTCTGCAGCCCCCATTGCGGTGAGGCGCCCCCTATAGAGCATTGCTGCGCATTTTAGTATTTTACAGTATTTCCCATTGTGCAGCGCTACGGAACTTGTTAGCGCTTTATATTAAAGACTTGTAACTGTAACTGTACATGCAGAGCTGATTGCAGGGTGGAGGGAGTTACTGTCGATATGTTACGATTTAATCTTTATTTCATGAGACGCTCGCGTTCTGCCTCGTCTCTTGGATCCTCGGCCGGTGTCTGTTGCGCGTTTATCTGGTTTTCTTGTGAGAAGCTCAGTCGATGTATCGGTCGTGTTTTTACACATCTTTGAAAACATCTCTACAGCAAATCCTTTTTTTTCTGATCCGAGCCAAGTGCAGCAGCATCACATGGGGTGAGTGTAAGCTCCGGCACATACGTGGGTTGCCCGGGGCCACGGCATGATCCACATTCCGGCACATGTTTCCCAGAGAAGCCGGATATACATTTTAACGCAAAGCCGCGCGGGGACAAATATATAAATATATTAGAATTGATCGATTGCAAGCTCTTCTGCGATGGATGCAAAATGATTTTATGGACATGTTACAAAATGTGATAGGCGGAGCACAGCCTGCTGGGAAATGGGTCCCCACCCCTTAGGAGCAGGAGCTGGACCTTTATATCCGCGATGTAACGGATTGTATCACTCTCTGCAAACTTAGCAACTCCATAGACATTAATGAGAGGTTTGCAACAGCTCTGGCTAAGTTTTCACACAAGATGGAATTAGAGGTGCCAGATCCTCCATGCTTTCCAGGACACATAATTTATTCACGCTGATGGGCAGTGCATGAAAAATGCCACCCCGCAGCATGTATAATCCATACACTGCAGGTAAGAAATCAAAAAGGAATCCCAGGTGACCTGCCTTGATTTCCTTCCTGCAGCATATGAATCATACATGTTGCAGGACAGCACTTTTCCCTGTGAGCCCTGTAATATGTAACACACACACACTCACCGTGCTCGTGGAGGGAATAAGGATTTTTTCATCCAGATACGTCTGATCTTTCTCCTCCACAGGATCCGCTGCATTGATGGCGCCATAGCTTCTTTTTCTGGGTGAAACATCTGAAACCAAGAATATCCACATATAAAACTTCACTATCATACATTTTAATGCAAGATTGGTGTCCCCTATGAAAATTCCCAGTGAAATCTCTCTCCTGTCACCCTGTATAACTGTAAAGAAGCTGCAAGGAGCAGACCCCATCCTCACTGTAACAAAAAGCTCAACAAACATTACTGCAGCATTCCAGCAGCCAGGGATTTGTCAGAATACAGGGGGAGCTCAGCTGTGGGGTCAGTCGCTGCTATACAGGGATAAGATTCAGGGGGTTATAATGAGTGTAAATACCTGGACAGTACAGATACAAGGTGTCGCTGTAATTGCCATACACAGGCATTATGCAGCACATACAGATACAAGGTGTTGCTGTAATTGCCACACACAGGCATTATGCAGCACATACAGATACAAGGTGTTGCTGTAATTGCCACACACAGGTATTATGCAGCACATACAGATACAAGGTGTTGCTGTAATTGCCACACACAGGCATTATGCAGCACATACAGATACAAGGTGTTGCTGTAATTGCCATACACAGGTATTATGCAGCACATACAGATACAAGGTGTTGCTGTAATTGCCATACACAGGCATTATGCGGCACATACAGATACACGGTGTTGCTGTAACTGCCATACACAGGCATTATGCAGCACATACAGATACAAGGTGTCGCTGTAATTGTCATACACAGGCATTATGCGGCACATACAGATACAAGGTGTCACTGTAATTGTCATACACAGGCATTATGCAGCACATACAGATACAAGGTGTTGCTGTAATTGTCATACACAGGCATTATGCAGCACATACAGATACAAGGTGTTGCTGTAATTGCCATACACAGGCATTATGCAGCACATACAGATACAAGGTGTTGCTGTAATTGTCATACACAGGCATTATGCAGCACATACAGATACAAGGTGTTGCTGTAATTGTCATACACAGGCATTATGCAGCACATACAGATAAAAGGTGTTGCTGTAGTTGCCATACACAGGCATTATGCAGCACATACAGATTTTTTTTTGAGAAAGTATTTTACCTGGAAGGATACATTGAGATTTCTCTCGTTTTCAAGTATGTCCTGGGTGGCAATATGTATTGTTAGGTGTCTTACCCATGGACACTTGCTGGAGAGGTGTTCGTCGGGATCAAACCCATGACTCCACAGGCTCTCTCCACTGCAGAGCAGTGATGTTACCTCTACTCCACCCAGCCGGTTGGTAATAATCTGATTCTGATCACTACAAATCCCCATAAGCAGGAGATCTCACCATTTTATTATCTGTCTGCAGCACATTTACTGCACCTGCCTGTATGCTGATAATGCAGACCCTGTGTAAGCAGGAGATCTCACCATTTTATTATCTGTCTGCAGCACATTTACTGACACAAAGGCCATTTCTGCCTGTATGCTGATAATGCAGACCCCGTGTGACATTGTGCCAGATAAGGGACACCATCTAGAGTTTACAACCTTTCATCCCAGTGATATTTCTGTAAAGTATAAACCAATATCTCAGGTAGAACAATAGCTTCCTGCAGCCTTACTTAAACATTCCCTCCTCCACCTCATTAACTGATAAATACTGTAGAAGTTAAACCACAGCTGTAAAACTTATGCACAGATTTTGGTAAATGTTGCATCATGGGAAAAATCAACAGACTGGAAACAGGAGATAAAAACCTAACTTTATTTTTCCTGTTTACATGAAATTAATTCAAAGAAAAAAAAGCAGCCAGTGTTTTATAATGTGTTTTATAATGTATTTTATAGTGTGTTTTATGATGTATTTTATATTGTGTTTTATAGTGTGTTTTATAATGTATTTTATAGTGTTTTATAATGTGTTTTATAGTGTGTTTTATGTGTTTTTATAATGTATTTTATAGTGTGTTTTATAGTGTGTTTTATGTGTTTTTATAATGTATTTTATAGTGTGTTTTATAACATATTTTATAGTGTATTTTATAGTGTGTTATGTAAGGTGTTGTATAGTGTGTTTTATCATGTGTTTTTTTTTTGTATTGCACATGTAGGGCCATATTACAAACTTGGTGCTAACTTAACCAGAGCAGTTGTAAACTTCCCAGAGCCATTATAGCCTATGGAGGTTTTAAGTTTAACAGCTCTGGTTAAGTTAGCACCAAGTATGTAATACGGCCCGTAATCTAGTTACAGTCTATGTTAGTGCTGAGTCCCTTTAATATCGGGAAGTAGTGACTGACAGTGCACGTGTTCTGAGGTGGAATTCGCCACAGACGTCTTCCACTTTTAAGGACTTGCACAACATCACGTAGTGAAACTGAGCCGGAGGAAGTGATATTTTACAGAGGTCGATGTTTCCATGTATCATGTGGTTTCGGCTTTTTATCTGGTTTTAAGATGTTGATATTCCTTAAATAACAGATGAATGTCCTGTGCTTTGTGTTTATTTCTTACACACTGACACACATTAGAAACATAGAAAAATGTCGTCAGATAAGAACCTTTCGGCCCATCTAGTCGCCCAATTACATGGATACTTTACCTGGATTTATCTTTTGTTTAGGATAGCCTTATGCCTATCCCATGCCTGCTTAAATTCAATTACTGTTTTGGCCTCTACCACTTCAACTGGAAGACTGTTCCATGTATCCACCACCCTCTCAGTAAAATAATGCTTCCTGATGTTACTTTTAAACCTTTGCCCCTCTAATCTAAGACTATGTCCTCTTGTTTTGCTACTTTGTTTCCGTTTAAATATACTCCCTTCCTCTACCTTGTGGATTCCCTTTACGTATTTAAATGTTTCTATCATATCTCCTCTGTCTCGTCTTTTTTCCAAGCTGTACATGTTAAGATCATTAAGCCTTTCCTGGTAACTTTTCTCCTTCAAGCCGGGCACCATTTTAGTAGCCCTTCTCTGAACTCTCTCTAAGATGTCTATATCCTTCTGGAGATACGGTCTCCAGTACTGCACACAGTACTCCAAGTGAGGTCTCACTAGTGCTCTGTACAGTGGCATGAGCACTTCCCTTTTCCTACTGCTAATACCTCTCCCTACACAACCAAGCATTCCGCCAGCATTTCCAAGCATTCTGCCAGCATTTCCAAGCATTCTGCCAGCATTTCCTGCTGCTCTATTACATTGACTACTTACCCTTAGATCCTCTGAAATAATGACCCCTAAATCCCTTTCCTCAGATGTTGAGGTTAGGACTGTATCAAATATTCTACATTGCACTGAAGGTTCTTAAAGTGTTAATGAAGCATGACGTAGGACTCCGTTGCTGAGCATCCTGCAGATAAAAAGACCCCGGGTATCAGCAGGAGGTCCATTCATCAGATCAGAAAAATGGAGCTGCCGCCAATAGCAGTGGAGAAGGAGCATCGCTGCAGCTGAAGAATGCAATGTAAGTGCAGTGTTACACATTGTACGTATATTATATTTATATAGCAGTAAAGTGTACTTAGCACTTTATAGGTTACAGTAGTGGGAGGTGCAGTAAGTGCAGTAGATACTGCTATATAAATATATATAAACTGTGTAACAAGTGTACTCAGTGCTTTACAGCACGGCTCAAAATTTCCACTCGCCTACTAGCATTTGGCGAGTGGAAATTAAGTGAGGGCGAGTGAAAATGCACACGCAGGCAGCACAATAAATTATTTTGTTCTGTCTGTGCTGCATATACCGGCGGCAGCTGTGTTTCTTTTTTGGCCCGGCCACCACCTGGAGAATCCAAGATGGCGACCAACTGACCATCTGGCGGCACCTTTTGATACGTCAGAGAGGGCCCGCCAGATGTCTGCTGCCCATGCCTGCTTTGTCCTGGTGGTTCTCTTATAGCCGCACCCTACCTGTCTGTTACCACGCAGCGCCACGAGTCAACGATCCCTCACTCTGGTCACACTGGGGGTCTGATATCTGGGTGTACATGTATCTGAGGTCTGATAACTTGGTATACATGTATCTGGGGTCTGATGTCTGGATATACATGCATCTTGAGTTTGATGTCTGGCATCTGATGTCTGGGTATTTATGTATCTTGGATCTGATTATTATTATTGTCATCATTTGTATTGCGCCAACAGTTTCCGCAGTGCTTTACAGGATCTGATGTCTGTGTTTACATGTATCTGGGGTTTGATGTCTGGGTATACATGTATCTGGGGTTTGATGTCTGGGTATACATGTATCTAGGGTAAGTCTGATGTCTGGGTATACATGTGTCTGGGGTCTGAGGTCTGTGGGTGTTCATGTGTCTGGGGTTTGATGTCTGGTATACATGTATCTGGAGTGATTGTGGTGATGAAAAAAATGCACTAAGTCTATTAAACGTTGAGCACTTACACTTAATATTTTTTGCATTCCCATTGATGTAAAGTACTTATTTTCCTTTATGTTAATATTGGTAATGTTTTTATTTATTTTTGTAACTTTATTCTGAATAAAATATTTAACAGTGTCAGTTCATAAGATGATTTAAGACAGTGTGTTTAGGGGCGGAGTTAAGGGCAGGGTAGGGGTTAGGTGGGGCAACTGGTGGCGAGTAACTCTTAAGGCCTGGCTAGTAGCTTGGGACTTGACATTTTGAGCCATGCTTTACAGGTTACATTACAGTAGAGGGAGGTGCAGTAGTTATACAGTGTATATGTATATAGCAGTAACAGGTGTACTCAGTGCTTTACAGGTTACATTACATTACAGGGAGGTGCAGTAGTTATACAGTGTATATTTATATAGCAGTAACAGGTGTACTCAGTGCTTTACAGGTTACATTACAGTAGAGGGAGGTGCAGTAAGTGCAGTAGTTATACAGTGTATGTATATTTATATAGCAGTAACAGGTGTACTCAGCGCTTTACAGGTTACATTACAGCAGAAGGAGGTGCAGTAGTTAAATAAGTGTATATATAGTGTATATATGAATAACACTCCCTCATCTATCTATTTATTTATGTTTATTATATGAATGTAATGAGCCGGTGGCATCGCATGTTCCCAGCATGCTTTGGGTGCAGTTGGGGTAGTGAGTTTTTGGGTATATTTCTGTGTATTTTAATGATTACGTCTCACGTTCTGCTTTTCAGGAAACATGGAATAAATGAATTCTTTCTGATCCGGCACCAGACAGACGCGACACTAAGAACGCAAAACGCGTCAGAATTCTGCATTATCTGCCCCTGAGCTGCTCTCACAGACCTGCATGCACCTGAGTGACCAGCAGAGCTTGCACTCTAATTCTTACCTCGTCCCCTCTGTCTCTCCGCTCTCTCTGCAACTTTGGTTTCTTTATATTGGGAGTTTATTGACTAAGCGGTGAACTGGCGGAGAATTGTACAGGACCAGGGATCAGCATCCTTGGTCCTCCAGATGGTTTGGAACTACATTTCCCATGAGGCTCGGCAAACCTAAAAAGTGACTGAGCATCAAAGGAGATGCATTTCCAAAACATCTGGGGGTGCGAGGCTGCTGATCCCTGTGTCAGAGCTTCGCGGCGGAGCCGGAGGAATGCCGGAGTTGGTTAAAATGATCAAATTCTGCTTTTTTTTGTCCTGAATCTGCAATTCTTCATTCCGCTCAGTGAATACAAGCTTTCAGTAAATGACAGACAAGCAGTCACGCCTCAGGTGCCCCCGGGGGACGTGACACATACCTGCTTCATCCTGGGAACCCATGGGTACCACTCCTGAGCCGCGCTGGGTGCAGGAATCCGCTGGGAAGGGCTGCCCGCGGAGGATTACTCGATGCCAGTGCGGCTCGCTCAGCCTCGGGAGCCTTGTAACTTATCCGGCTTTTGCCTCAATGAGGAAATTCCCGTCCGTGCTGTGAGTCAGAAGGAGCTTCGCAGCGGCAGCGCGCGCTCTGCTTCCTCTTTCACTATATAAAAAGGCTGGGATACTGATACCAGAAAACCACACGCCGGTACAGGGGGGCGGACACACCTCCAGCACTGAGCCACGGGGACAGGAGTCATGAAGGGGTTAATGCGCATAAGTCACAGTTACAAGTATTTTATAAAGCGCCAACAAGTTCTGTAGCGCTGTACAATGTGAGAGAGAATTACAAATATACATACACAGAACAGTAGGAGAGGGGACCCTGCTCAAGAGCTTACAATCTAAGAGGAGAGGGGACCCTGCCCCAGAGCTTACAATCTAAGAGGAGAGGGGACCCTGCTCCAGAGTTTACAATCTAAGAGGAGAGGGGACCCTGCTCCAGAGTTTACAATCTAAGAGGAGAGGGGACCCTGCCCCAGAGCTTACAATCTAAGAGGAGAGGGGACCCTGCTCGAGAGCTTACAATCTAAGAGGAGAGGGGACCCTGCTCCAGAGATTACAATCTAAGAGGAGAGGGGACCCTGCCCCAGAGCTTACAATCTAAGAGGAGAGGGGACCCTGCTCGAGAGCTTACAATCTAAGAGGAGAGGGGACCCTGCTCCAGAGTTACAATCTAAGAGGAGAGGGGACCCTGCCCCAGAGCTTACAATCTAAGAGGAGAGGGGACCCTGCTCGAGAGCTTACAATCTAAGAGGAGAGGGGACCCTGCTCCAGAGTTTACAATCTAAGAGGAGAGGGGACCCTGCTCCAGAGCTTACAATCTAAGAGGAGAGAGGACCCTGCTCCAGAGCTTACAATCTAAGAGGAGAGGGGACCCTGCCCCAGAGCTTACAATCTAAGAGGAGAGAGGACCCTGCCCCAGAGCTTACAATCTAAGAGGAGAGGACCCTGCTCCAGAGCTTACAATCTAAGAGGAGAGGGACCCTGCCCCAGAGTTTACAATCTAAGAGGAGAGGGGACCCTGCTCCAGAGCTTACAATCTAAGAGGAGAGGGGACCCTGCCCAGAGCTTACAATCTAAGAGGAGAGGGGACCCTGCTCCAGAGTTTACAATCTAAGAGGAGAGGGGACCCTGCTCCAGAGCTTACAATCTAAGAGGAGAGGGGACCCTGCACCAGAGCTTACAATCTAAGAGGAGAGGGGACCCTGCTCCAGAGCTTACAATCTAAGAGGAGAGGGGACCCTGCCCCAGAGCTTACAATCTAAGAGGAGAGGGGACCCTGCTCCAGAGTTTACAATCTAAGAGGAGAGGGGACCCTGCCCCAGAGCTTACAATCTAAGAGGAGAGAGGACCCTGCTCCAGAGTTTACAATCTAAGAGGAGAGGGGACCCTGCCCCAGAGCTTACAATCTAAGAGGAGAGAGGACCCTGCTCCAGAGCTTACAATCTAAGAGGAGAGGGGACCCTGCTCCAGAGCTTACAATCTAAGAGGAGAGGGACCCTGCTCCAGAGCTTACAATCTAAGAGGAGAGGGGACCCTGCTCCAGAGCTTACAATCTAAGAGGAGAGGGGACCCTGCCCCAGAGCTTACAATCTAAGAGGAGAGGGGACCCTGCTCCAGAGTTTACAATCTAAGAGGAGAGGGGACCCTGCTCCAGAGCTTACAATCTAAGAGGAGAGGGGACCCTGCACCAGAGCTTACAATCTAAGAGGAGAGGGGACCCTGCTCCAGAGCTTACAATCTAAGAGGAGAGGGGACCCTGCCCAGAGCTTACAATCTAAGAGGAGAGGGGACCCTGCTCCAGAGTTTACAATCTAAGAGGAGAGGGGACCCTGCTCCAGAGCTTACAATCTAAGAGGAGAGGGGACCCTGCTCCAGAGCTTACAATCTAAGAGGAGAGGGGACCCTGCTCAAGAGCTTACAATCTAAGAGGAGAGGAGACCCTGCTCCAGAGCTTACAATCTAAGAGGAGAGGGGACCCTGCTCCAGAGCTTACAATCTAAGAGGAGAGGGGACCCTGCCCCAGAGCTTACAATCTAAGAGGAGAGGGGACCCTGCTCCAGAGCTTACAATCTAAGAGGAGAGGGGACCCTGCCCCAGCGCTTACAATCTAAGAGGAGAGGGGACCCTGCACCAGAGCTTACAATCTAAGAGGAGAGGGGACCCTGCCCCAGAGCTTACAATCTAAGAGGAGAGGGGACCCTGCCCCAGAGCTTACAATCTAAGAGGAGAGGGGACCCTGCCCCAGAGCTTACAATCTAAGAGGAGAGGGGACCCTGCTCCAGAGCTTACAATCTAAGAGGAGAGGGGACCCTGCCCCAGAGCTTACAATCTAAGAGGAGAGGGGACCCTGCTCCAGAGTTTACAATCTAAGAGGAGAGGACCCTGCTCCAGAGCTTACAATCTAAGAGGAGAGGACCCTGCTCCAGAGCTTACAATCTAAGAGGAGAGGGGACCCTGCTCCAGAGCTTACAATCTAAGAGGAGAGGGGACCCTGCTCAGAGCTTACAATCTAAGAGGAGAGGAGACCCTGCTCCAGAGCTTACAATCTAAGAGGAGAGGGGACCCTGCTCCAGAGCTTACAATCTAAGAGGAGAGGGGACCCTGCCCCAGAGTTACAATCTAAGAGGAGAGGGGACCCTGCTCCAGAGCTTACAATCTAAGAGGAGAGGGGACCCTGCCCCAGCGCTTACAATCTAAGAGGAGAGGGGACCCTGCCCAGAGCTTACAATCTAAGAGGAGAGGGGACCCTGCCCCAGAGCTTACAATCTAAGAGGAGAGGGACCCTGCCCCAGAGCTTACAATCTAAGAGGAGAGGGGACCCTGCTCCAGAGCTTACAATCTAAGAGGAGAGGGGACCCTGCCCCAGAGCTTACAATCTAAGAGGAGAGAGGACCCTGCTCCAGAGCTTACAATCTAAGAGGAGAGGGGACCCTGCCCCGAGTTTACAATCTAAGAGGAGAGGGGACCCTGCCCAGAGCTTACAATCTAAGAGGAGAGGGGACCCTGCCCAGAGCTTACAATCTAAGAGGAGAGGGGACCCTGCCCCAGAGCTTACAATCTAAGAGGAGAGGGGACCCTGCTCCAGAGCTTACAATCTAAGAGGAGAGGGGACCCTGCTCCAGAGCTTACAATCTAAGAGGAGAGGGGACCCTGCTCCAGAGCTTACAATCTAAGAGGAGAGGGACCCTGCTCAAGAGCTTACAATCTAAGAGGAGGAGGGGGACCCTGCTCCAGAGCTTACAATCTAAGAGGAGAGGGACCCTGCCCCAGAGCTTACAATCTAAGAGGAGAGGGGACCCTGCTCCAGAGCTTACAATCTAAGAAGAGAGGGGACCCTGCTCCAGAGCTTACAATCTAAGAGGAGAGGGGACCCTGCCCCAGAGCTTACAATCTAAGAGGAGAGGGGACCCTGCTCCAGAGCTTACAATCTAAGAGGAGAGAGGACCCTGCCCCAGCGCTTACAATCTAAGAGGAGAGGGGACCCTGCCCCAGAGCTTACAATCTAAGAGGAGAGGGGACCCTGCTCCAGAGCTTACAATCTAAGAGGAGAGGGGACCCTGCCCCAGAGTTTACAATCTAAGAGGAGAGGGGACCCTGCTCAAGAGCTTACAATCTAAGAGGAGAGGGGACCCTGCTCCAGAGTTTACAATCTAAGAGGAGAGGGGACCCTGCTCAAGAGCTTACAATCTAAGAGGAGAGGGGACCCTGCTCCAGAGCTTACAATCTAAGAGGAGAGGGGACCCTGCTCAAGAGCTTACAATCTAAGAGGAGAGGGGACCCTGCTCAAGAGCTTACAATCTAAGAGGAGAGGGGACCCTGCTCAAGAGCTTACAATCTAAGAGGAGAGAGGACCCTGCCCCAGAGCTTACAATCTAAGAGGAGAGAGGGGACCCTGCTCAAGAGTTTACAATCTAAGAGGAGAGGGGACCCTGCTCAAGAGCTTACAATCTAAGAGGAGAGGGGACCCTGCTCAAGAGCTTACAATCTAAGAGGAGAGGGGACCCTGCTCCAGAGCTTACAATCTAAGAGGAGAGGACCCTGCCCCAGAGCTTACAATCTAAGAGGAGAGGACCCTGCCCCAGAGTTTACAATCTAAGAGGAGAGAGGACCCTGCTCCAGAGCTTACAATCTAAGAGGAGAGGAACCCTGCTCCAGAGCTTACAATCTAAGAGGAGAGAGGACCTGCTCCAGAGCTTACAATCTAAGAGGAGAGGGACCCTGCTCCAGAGCTTACAATCTAAGAGGAGAGGGGACCCTGCCCAGAGCTTACAATCTAAGAGGAGAGGGGACCCTGCTCCAGAGTTTACAATCTAAGAGGAGAGGGGACCCTGCTCCAGAGCTTACAATCTAAGAGGAGAGGGACCCTGCTCCAGAGCTTACAATCTAAGAGGAGAGGAGACCCTGCTCCAGAGCTTACAATCTAAGAGGAGAGGACCCTGCCCAGAGCTTACAATCTAAGAGGAGAGAGGACCCTGCTCCAGAGTTTACAATCTAAGAGGAGAGGGGACCCTGCTCCAGAGCTTACAATCTAAGAGGAGAGGGGACCCTGCCCCAGAGCTTACAATCTAAGAGGAGAGGGGACCCTGCTCGAGAGCTTACAATCTAAGAGGAGAGGGGACCCTGCTCCAGAGCTTACAATCTAAGAGGAGAGGGGACCCTGCTCGAGAGCTTACAATCTAAGAGGAGAGAGGACCCTGCTCCAGAGCTTACAATCTAAGAGGAGAGGGGACCCTGCTCCAGAGCTTACAATCTAAGAGGAGAGGGGACCCTGCCCCAGAGCTTACAATCTAAGAGGAGAGAGGACCCTGCCCCAGAGATTACACTGCTGCTTTATCCTAGACCACAGCTGTAAAGCGAGACTTGCCATGGGATTTTGGTAAACGTTGCATCATGGGAAAAATCCGCAAAATGGAAACAGGAGATAAAAAACAAACTTTATTTTTAGTTTCTACATGAAATTCATTCAAACCAAAAAAAACAGCAGCATGTGTTTATAAAACAAATTATAAAAAACACTATAGAACACATTATGAAACACACTATAAATAAATTTAAATACTATTAAACATTATAAAACACAAACAAATTATAAAACACATTATAAAACACACTATTTAACATTATAAAACAAGTTATAAAAAACATTATTAATGTGTTTTATTATGTGTTTTGTATTGTGTTTGTTTTATAATGTGTTCATAATACAAATTCTAATCTAGTTACAGTTTTTGTTCGTGGTAATGTGTCTTTAAGGCTAGGGTCAGACGAAAGCATTTTTCCCCGCGAACGTGAAAAAGTGCGTCCGAACGCATTGACGTATTTTTTCACGGAATGCGCAAAAACGGTCAGACGACGCGCATTTTCGGGCGTGATTTTGTCCGGATCGTCAATAAAACTCTTTTTGCGTCTGGACGTTATGTTGGCCGGACATTAGCAGCGTCTGACGTCTCCTAATCACACACACACGCTGCTAGCGGACGCAGCGCACTCTGTACGACCGTACTAGCGGTTCAGCGTTCTCAGAAAAATGCGTTCAAATTCCACTTGCGTTGCACGGCCGGACTTTTGTGCGACCGTACTTCATATATTGGCCGTCATTGCCCGTCATCTGCTGCTAGTGCGGCCGTAATTATGTGCGCCAGAACGCACGTTAAAAGTGCGCTGGTCTGACCCCAGCCTAAACCGCTGATCGCTGTAGACCTCCTTCCCGCAGAAACCACCGTGAAAACAGTGTCGGTGAAATCTGCGTTCATTAACTTCGCCAGAAACGACGGTATAATGAAACTGAAAAGTCTGACAATCAACGGTGAGTTTCATAAATAGTGAATCCATTCTGGCCTCACCGTTCTTCATCCACCGCATTTTGCCAAAATAAAATCACCGTCCCTTTAATGAGAGGTGTTTAGTGAATGACCCCCTGTATTTCGGCTCATAAGCCCCATTGCACCTGAATGGAATTCCTACAGAAACTGGTATTTCTGGTTGTCAGATTCTCCCGGCGTCCTCTGGCCCCAGTACGACTTTTCGTGACTGCCTTTTATGCCTGCCTTAGGGGAGGCGACGGGACGTGGCAGTGATCTGAGAAGCCGCAAGAGTTTTCTTCATCCCGGGCTCTTGTTTGGACCTGTCGTTTGTACAGCTTGTATGTGTCCGTGGAAAAAAAGCTGCAAACTCTGCTGGATCTGGTGGGACTCCAGTGCAAGGGTCATCCAGCAGGAATACACTGTATTATGTCATTGACACAATCGCACCGATCATTCCTCATTCTTATGGTTAATGAATACAGTTAACAAACCACAGGAAAGCCCTGTATGTTCTTTAAAAAAAAACAACAATATATAACATGTGTGGGCGCCGCGCAACAAAAGGAGAATGAGAGAAATTAAGGTTACAAAGAATATAGCAAAATTAAGGACGGTATTTGGTTCATTAGTGTGCAGAAAAAACATGTGTCATTAAAGGGTTAAATATCACATGTTCATAGCCCCCATAAGTGTTATTTTTTGCAGGAGGTCATGTGATCAGGGGCCCAAGGGGTTATTCAAAGAGCACCGAATTGGCCACCGCATTGCTCCAAGCGGTGAATTTCCCCATACGGTGCAATTTCATGGCCATTCGGCTATTCGAAATCCGGTGCCTGTTCGGCGGCAGTGAAATCCCCCATAGAGAAGCAATGGTTAATCTATTCACATTGAACAGCAGAGAAATGTCAGTGAAATGCCCTGATGTTCAGTGTTTTCATTCGGCAGGTTTATTCCGGCGAATCCCATTGGCTTCAATGTTAAAAATATTCCCGTTTTAAACCAATATCTAATAAACCGTTTATTATTTTCATTTGCAGCAAAAAGTCTCTTTATTTATTAGCTTTTTAGGATTTTTTAGTCATTTTCTGGATTTTTTAAATAGCGTTTTTATTATTATTCATAGGATCTTATAAATTATTTCTATGTATTTTCATGCTTTAGTTTTTTTTAAAATGCCTTTTAAAAGTTGGCTTGGTCTGTTCAGTGGTTTATCGGATGCGTTTGGTGGGTTTATTGAATGCGTTCGGCGGGTGAATCGGATGCGTTCGCCAGTTAATCAGCGGCGTTCAGTGGATCGAGTCAGCACACTTCGGGGACCCTGGGGTGAATGGTGAATTCACTGCAGAGTCGGTGAATTAAGCTCGTGGAAGTGCATGGAAATTTTGGTGAGATTTTGGTGCTCTTTGAATAATCCCTTAAGAAGTGGAGGGGGGGGGATCTAAGATGTACATTTAGTGCAAACCCTGAAATATGCATTTTGATATAAGCGCCTCTAAATGAAAGCAGTGATTTGTCGCTCGGGGCTGCGCTTTATGCTTTCATTCCAGGTTCCCGTGACTGTATGAACAAGCAGAAACATGTAATACAGAGAAAAGGTGTCATAGACAATAATAAATCTATGTTTCCCCTGACTTTTCATGTCCCGTCCAACAGCTTGTAGAGGTTATACGGGTCCAGCAAATCATGGTCAACCCGGTAACCTCAGTCCTATAACAGCGATGGTGAGCCTTGGCATCTCAGATGTTTCAGAATGTTACGTCCCATGATACTTAGTTGCAGATACAGCAGGTTGAGCATCGTGACCTATAATAATTATATTCCGCCCAATCAGTGATCGGTGAAACGACAACGTTTAGACTTATTACTATGTGAAGAATAATAATAGTATTTTAATAATTATCCATAAAAAGTAACATAATCCAGCACAAGAAACATAAAGTGATGTCTGTTTGTATTAAATAGAAGTTATGTTTTATATAGTTTATTATTTAAAAAATAAATTTTGCACTAGCAGGTAATCCTGCAGGAATGTTAAAGATAAGGTGTGTGGAACAAGGGTACAAAGGGACGTCACTAATCTGAAGCAGAGGATCACTGAGGCCACCATTGATGAGGAGATGCTACAGCCAACATGGCAAGAAATCCAGCACCGTCTCGATGTGCTTCCTGCAACTAATGACGCCCATATAGAGGTGTATTAAATGAGGCAAAAAAAAAACAAATATATACGTCTCACTTTGTAATAATTTTCACTTAGCTTTTCATTTGTCTTTGGAATAAATTTATGAAATTGTAAAGAGGCTTTATGGACACCCTGTATATATATTGTGAGACTTTATGGACAGTAGGGATGAGCTGTTCGGTTCGATCAGTTCGGAGTTCGATTCGAAATTTGGCCGTTCGCAAGTTCGCGAACTTCGAACTTTTTGGCGTGTTCAATTCGAGTTCGCAAAAAAAATAAATTTGAAAAAAGTATAAAAAATCCTTAAAAAATCCTAAAAAATCTAGAAATAAAGAGACTCTTTACTGGAGAATATTATAAGCAACGGTTTATTAGATATTGAATTAAAAACTAATGTGTACGTACAAAGATTCTCACCTCTAAATGACCTGGTTTCTCAAACGGTAAACAACAGGTGTTTTTAGTCTGGTCTAATGAATTTGATACATTGTATGTATGTAGACTATACTGAGGGTGTGGTGTCTGCTTCAGAGAAGTGTTAATTTCTCTACTAAATCTTCCTCTAATATGCTGCATTTCACCGCTGTGTGCTCAGCTCATTTTTACCGCTTTCGCTCATCATGTTTAAACGCGATTTGAAGCCACATTTTATTAAATGACCCAGACATTTTATATATCATTCTTTCCGTCAGACTCTGCAGATTCATAATATATCATTTTTATATGTATATGTCATGTCCTGCCTGTATATTATGAAAAAAAATGCAATAAAAATTGAATTTTTAATCATCTGCAGTGTGTAAAGTGTTTTTTTCACATTTTAGTACGAGCATTTGCGGTTATGTTTTCTATGGGGTGCGCTTGTACAAAAATTAGAAATGGGGACTTGTTACATTTTGTGGGGGGAATTACGTGATTTATAGCAAACGCACCCCATAGAAAAAAATCATTACTGCAGCATCATTGTTCACATTATAATTGAAATGTGAACAATATTGCTGCATTAATAAAAATAACACACAAAAAAATACAGTTTTTTTTTTTACTTTATACCTGGTCATGTTGGGTATCATGCTCAAGCCTTTCGATTGACACCCTCCATGACCCCCTAGCTGCCTGGAGATATCGAGGTTCAAATGAACCCCCTATCTCCACCAGGGGATTCCGGGCAGCTAGGGGGTTCCCCGGCTATCTGACATCATCACGCTATGCGTGAGGATGTCAGGCAGTGAGGGGGGACCCGGGGGTGGAACCGCCATCCAAGATGGCGGCCCCCACCGTAACTAGACCGCACTTTGGCGCCGCAAGGCATCTCTATACACAACCTCACAGCATCTTTGCCAGGCTAATTCACCTCACCCGCCGCTCTGTCTCTGCCGCTCCCCTCTGCGAGTCCCTTCACTGGCTCCCCATCCACTGCAGAATTAAGTTCAAAATCCTTATCCTTACCTACAAAACCCTCACTAACTCAGCTCCCCACTACCTGTCCTCACTAATCACCAAATACACCCCAGCCCGCTCCCTAAGGTCAAACAGTGACCTGCGCCTAGCTTCTCCCCGCATCACCTCTTCCCATGATAGACTGCAGGATTTCTCACGCGCAGCCCCCACTCTCTGGAACGCTCTCCCTCGTACTGTCAGACTTTCCCCTAACTTCTCTTCCTTCAAACGCTCCCTTAAAACATTCCTATTTAGGGAAGCCTACCACCCAACACACTGACGCAACCATCAATCACTCTCACCTTACAGTCCTCTCCTCCTGTTTCCAACCCCAACCCTCCCAGATTGTGAGTTCCTACGGGAATAGGGCCCTCATCTCCTCCTGTACTGTTTGTCAAATGTTCTATCCTAAACAAAAGATAAATCCAGGTAAAGTATCCATGTAATTGGGCGACTAGATGGGCCGAAAGGTTCTTATCTGCCGACATTTTTCTATGTTTCTATGTTGTTCAATGTATTGTAACCCTGTCTATACTGTGCTTATTGTACAGCGCTGCGGAATATGCTGGCGCTTTATAAATAAAGAATAATAATAATAATAATAATCTCTATACATGACCTCACAGCATCTCTATACACAAACAGCATCTCTATACACAACCCCATCAGCATCTCTATACACAGCATCTCTATACACAGCCACACAGCATCTCTATACACAACCTCACAGCATCTCTGTGAACCCTCAAATGAACCCCCTATCTCCACCAGGGGATTCCGGGCAGGTAGGGGTTCCCCGGCTATCTGACGTCATCACGCTATGCGTGAGGACGTTAGGCAGTGAGGGCGGACCCGGGGGTGGAGCCGCCATCCAAGATGGCAGCCCCCACCGGAGCTAGGCCGCACTTCGGCGCCGCAAGGCGCCGAAGTGCGACCCGGTGCCTAAGGGGTTAAAAGCCAGGCACTGCTTAAAAGGGGAGACTCTCTCCTTAAGCGGTGCCTGGCTTTTTTTTGTGGGACCTCCCGATCGGGAGGGAGAGGGATCCGAACGGATCCCCCCTCCCTTCCAGGCGATCTCCCAGCATTGGGTGTTCGAATGCGAACCGAACTCGGGGGTGTTTGGCTCATCCCTAATGGACACCCTGTATATATATTGTGAGACTTTATGGACACCCTGTATATATATTGTGAGGCTTTATGGACACCCTGTATATATATTGTGAGGCTTTATGGACACCCTGTATATAGATTGTGAGACTTTATGGACACCCTGTATATATATTGTGAGGCTTTATGGACACCCTGTATATAGATTGTGAGACTTTATGGACACCCTGTATATATATTGTGAGGTTTTATGGACACCCTGTATATATATTGTGAGGCTTTATGGACACCCTGTATATATATTGTGAGACTTTATGGACACCCTGTATATATATTGTGAGGCTTTATGGACACCCTGTATATATATTGTGAGGCTTTATGGACACCCTGTATATATATTGTGACACTTTATGGACACCCTGTATATATATTGTGAGACTTTATGGACACCCTGTATATATATTGTGAGACTTTATGGACACCCTGTATATATATTGTGAGGCTTTATGGACACCCTGTATATATATTGTGAGACTTTATGGACACCCTGTATATATATTGTGAGGCTTTATGGACACCCTGTATATATATTGTGACACTTTATGGACACCCTGTATATATATTGTGAGGCTTTATGGACACCCTGTATATATATTGTGAGGCTTTATGAACACCCTGTATATATATTGTGAGGCTTTATGGACACCCTGTATATATATTGTGAGGCTTTATGGACACCCTGTATATATATTGTGAGGCTTTATGGACACCCTGTATATATATTGTGAGGCTTTATGAACACCCTGTATATACAGTTGTGTTCAAAATTATTCAACCCCCAATGCTGTAAAGGGTTTTAGGGAATTTAGTGACATTTGTAATTGTATTCAGAATGAAATCCTACAAGGACTTTTTAAAGAACCATATGCAACTAAAATGACATCAATTGGTTTTGTAATACAGTAGTAAATGTTTCTTTTGTGAATTCTTCATTGACACAATTATTCAACCCCTTAAAGACTACCACTCTGAAGAACAGAGGTTCATTCAAGTGTTTTCAATCAGGTATTGAAAACACCTGTGGATGTCACGGAGCAGCAATAAAGCATAATAAGCACCAATTAGGCAGCTTTAAAATGACTGTGATACTCAGCTCCTTCTAGACATTTACTGGTGTGGTTACAAACATGGTGAAGTCAAGAGAATGGTCCAGGAGGACAAGAGAAGAGGTGATTACTCTTCACAGGAAGGGCAATGGCTATAAGAAGATTGCAAAGATGTTAAACATACCAAGAGAGACCATAGGAAGCATCATTCGCAAATTCAAGGCAAAGGGCACTGTTGAAACGCTACCTGGTCGTGCAGAAAGAAGATGCTGACTTCGACTGCTGTGCGCTACCTGAAGCGTAGAGTGGAGAAAAGTCCCCGTGTGACTGCTGAGGAACTGAGAAAAGATTTGTCAGATGTGGGTACTGAAGTTTCAGCTCAGACAATACGGCGCACACTGCGTAATGAAGGCCTCCATGCCAGAACTCCCAGGCGCACCCCCTTGCTGTCTCCAAAGAATAAGAAGAGTCGACTGCAGTATGCCAAAAGTCATGTGGACAAACCACAGAAGTTTTGGGATAGTGTTCTGTGGACTGATGAAACAAAATTAGAACTGTTTGGGCCCATGGATCAACGCTATGTTTGGAGGAGGAAGAACAAGGTCTATGAAGAAAAGAACACGTTGCCTACTGTGAAGCATGGCGGGGGGTCAATCATGCTTTGGGGCTGTTTTGTTTCTGCAGGTACAGGGAAGCTTCAGCGTGTGCAAGGTACCATGAATTCTCTTCAGTACCAGGAGATATTGGATGACAATGTGATGCAGTCCGTCACAAACCTGAGGCTTGGGAGACGTTGGACCTTTCAACAGGACAATGAACCCAAGCATACCTCCAAGTCCACTAGAGCATGGTTGCAGATTAAAGGCTGGAACATTTTGGAGTGGCCATCGCAGTCACCTGACTTAAATCCGATTGAGAACCTCTGGTGGGACTTAAAGAAAGCAGTTGCAGTGTGCAAGCCTAAGAATGTGACTGAACTGGAGGCTTTTGCCCATGACGAATGGGCGAAGATACCCGTAGATCGCTGCAAGACACTTGTGTCAAGCTATGCTTCACGTTTAAAAGCTGTTATAACTGTATAAGGATGTTGTACTAAGTACTAAGATTGAATGTCACTTGGGGTTGAATAAAACTGATAATGATGTGAGCACAGAAAAGACATTTGTGGTTATTTCATTATAAATGTTATGTTATATTTGTCTGACCTACACGTGCCTCTTTGATTTAATTGTAAGCAAGATGACTGAATGATCAAAATCAATGTCAAACTGGCCAAAACACTCAATTTCAGTGGGGGTTGAATAATTTTGAACACAACTGTATATTGTGAGGCTTTATGAACACCCTGTATATATATTGTGAGGCTTTATGGACACCCTGTATATATATTGTGAGGCTTTATGGACACCCTGTATATATATTGTGAGGTTTTATGGACACCCTGTATATATTGTGAGGCTTTATGGACACCCTGTATATATATTGTGAGGCTTTATGAACACCCTGTATATATATTGTGAGGCTTTATGGACACCCTGTATATATATTGTGAGGCTTTATGGACACCCTGTATATATATTGTGAGGTTTTATGGACACCCTGTATATATTGTGAGGCTTTATGGACACCCTGTATATATATTGTGAGGCTTTATGGACACCCTGTATATATATTGTGAGGCTTTATGGACACCCTGTATATATATTTGAGGCTTTATGGACACCCTGATATATATTGTGAGACTTTATGGACACCCTGTATATATATTGTGAGGCTTTATGGACACCCTGTATATATATTGTGAGACTTTATGGACACCCTGTATATATATTGTGAGGCTTTATGGACACCCTGTATATATATTGTGAGGCTTTATGGACACCCTGTATATATATTGTGAGACTTTATGGACACCCTGTATATATATTGTGAGGCTTTATGGACACCCTGTATATATATTGTGAGGCTTTATGGACACCCTGTATATATATTGTGAGACTTTATGGACACCCTGTATATATATTATGTGAGGCTTTATGGACACCCTGTATATATATTGTGAGGCTTTATGAACACCCTGTATATATATTGTGAGGCTTTATGAACACCCTGTATATATATTGTGAGGCTTTATGGACACCCTGTATATATATTGTGAGGCTTTATGGACACCCTGTATATATATATTGTGAGACTTTATGGACACCCTGTACATATATTGTGAGGCTTTATGGACACCCCGTATATATATTGTGAGGCTTTATGGACACCCTGTATATATATTGTGAGACTTTATGAACATAGAAACATAGAAAAATGACGGCAGATAAGAACCTTTCGGCCCATCTAGTCGCCCAATTACATGGATACTTTACCTGGATTTATCTTTTGTTTAGGATAGCCTTATGCCTATCCCATGCCTGCTTAAATTCAATTACTGTTTTGGCCTCTACCACTTCAACTGGAAGACTGTTCCATGTATCCACCACCATCTCAGTAAAATAATGCTTCCTGATGTTACTTTTAAACCTTTGCCCCTCTAATCTAAGACTATGTCCTCTTGTTTTGCTATTTTGTTTCCTTTTAAATATACTCCCTTCCTCTACCTTGTGGATTCCCTTTACGTATTTAAATGTTTCTATCATATCTCCTCTGTCTCGTCTTTTTTCCAAGCTGTACGTGTTAAGATCATTAAGCCTTTCCTGGTAACTTTTCTCCTTCAAGCCGTACACCATTTTAGTAGCCCTTCTCTGAACTCTCTCTAAAATGTCTATATCCTTCTGGAGATACGGTCTCCAGTACTGCACACAGTACTCCAAGTGAGGTCTCACCAGTGCTATGTACAGTGGCATGAGCACTTCCCTTTTCCTACTGATAATACCTCTCCCTACACAACCAAGCATTCTGCCAGCATTTCCTGCTGCTCTATTACATTGACTACTTACCCTTAGATCCTCTGAAATAATAACCCCTAAATCCCAACCCTCAGATGTATCAAATATTCTATATTCAGCCCTTGGGTTTTTACGTCCCAGGTGCATTATCTTGCACTTATCCACGTTAAAACTCAATTGCCACAACTCCGAGCATTTTTTTAGTTTACCTAAATCATTTGTCATTTGGCTGATCCCTCCAGGAACGTCAACCCTGTTGCAAATATTTGTGTCATCAGCAAAAAGACATACTTTACCATTAATACCTTCTGCAATATCACTAATAAAAATATTAAAGAGAATGGGTCCAAGTACTGACCCCTGAGGTACCCCACTGGTAACAAGACCTTGCGCCGAATAAACTCCATTTACCACCAACCCTCTGTTGCCTGTCACTCAGCCACTGCCTAATCCATTCAACAATATTGGAATCCAAGCTCAAAGATTGCAATTTATTGATAAGCCTTCTATGCGGAACAGTATCAAAAGCCTTACTGAAATCTAAATAAGCAATGTCTACTGCACCACCTGTGTCTATTATTTTTGTTACACAATCAAAAAAATCAATAAGATTAGTTTGGCATGATCTCCCTGAGGTAAACCCATGTTGTTTCTGGTCTTGTAATCTATGTGTTTTTAGATGTTCAACAATCCTTTCCTTTAACATGGTTTCCATTAATTTCCCCACTACTGACGTAAGACTAACTGGCCTATAGTTCCCCGATTCCTCCCTACTACCCTTCTTGGAAATGGGTACAACATTTGCTAATTTCCAGTCTTCTGGGACGACTCCTGTTAACAAGGATTGGTTAAATAAATCTGTTAACGGTTTTGCTATTACACCACTGAGCTCTTTTAATAACTTAGGGTGGATTCCATCAGGCCCCATTGACTTATTTGTCTTTACTTTAGACAGCTGCTGTAGAACCTTCTCCTCTGTAAACTCATATGTAAATGTCTCGTTAGTGTTTCCTCCTAACTGAGGTCCCTTTCCTTCCTTTTCTTCTGCAAAGACTGAACAAAAATATTCATTGAGGCAGTCAGCGAGACTTTTATCCTCTTCTACATACCTTCCTTCCTTTGTTTTTAATCTAACTAATCCTTGTTTTACTTTTCTTTTCTCGTCTATGTATCTAAAAAATGTTTTGTCCCCCTTTTTTACTGACTGTGTATATATTGTGAGACTGTATGGACACCCAGTTTATATATTGTGAGGGTTTATGGACACCCTGTATATATATTGTGAGACTTTATGGACACCATGTATATATATTGTGAGACTTTATGGACACCCTGTATATATATTGTGAGACTTTATGGACACCCTGTATATATATTGTGAGGCTTTATGGACACCCTGTATATATATTGTGAGACTTTATGGACACCCTGTATATATATTGTGAGACTTTATGGACACCCTGTATATATTGTGAGACTTTATGGACACCCTGTATATATATATATTGTGAGGCTTTATGGACACCCTGTATATATATATTGTGAGGGTTTATGGACACCCTGTATATAAATCTTTATTTATGAGTTTTGCCGAAAAAACATAACAAAATCAAATGTGAGATATCAATAAATAGAACAAGAACAACGGCCACCAAGGTCTCCATACAGAATGCATGAAAAAATGAACACACAGGTGCAGGTAAAAGGAAAACAAAACGGAGCAGTATACCCGTATACCCACAAAACATCTTCAAGCGAGGCGAGAAAAATATAATAGATCCCTGTTTTTCATTACATACATATGATACATGTTTGCATTTGTTGCCGCGTAAAATAGCTGGCGAAAAATAAATATAAAATGTATCAAACGATGTTCTGATAAATACTGTGACATTTGCCTAATGAAATTAGAATTTACAAAAAAAATGGCGTTCCATTGGTGGAGTGTAAAATGTATACAATGTAACAAATTGGGTTTACCTTCTCCTTTTTGCACCCCCGCCCCCCCCCCCCGGACTCACTGACAGAAAATGATTTGACGCTTTGTACTTCAGGTCCCTGAGATGTCATTTGGTTCTTCTTCTCAGCCATGGTGTAAGTGCACGCGGCAAAATCTCCCAAACTAATCCGGCAATTAAATGTGGAATGTCCCAATATCGCCCTGAAGAGGCTGTTTGAGGACAAGACCCAGAAACCAGCTTAAAGCTTTACATTATTTCGCAGGAAAGCTGCCAAAAACCTGCGGGTCTCTCCGAGTCCACAAAGCACCCAAATTCAACTCAATTTCTGCACTTTTCATTTCGGCGCATTTCAGCTCACTTCGGCGATGCTATTTCATTGGAAATTCAGAGAATTCACTATTTAGCGAATGGTCACCGTATTTTTCCAGAAATGGAGTCACCGAAGCAGTTAGTTATCGGAGATCAGCGTAAAGCGCCGGTAAGCGCTGAATTGCACCAAACTGGCCTCAGCGAATTCCGCAAACACTGAAAAAAAAGTTAAGTCTCCTAATACCGAATCAATAAAAATATAGTGAAAATCTGTCAAAAATAATAAAAAGGTCCCTTAAAAAAAAATTACAAAAAGGTCTTTTCCGGAATAATTTTTTTTTTTTAAAAAAATTAAAAGAGGTCTTTTGAAAAATAAAAAAGGAAAAAAAAGGTTTTTGTAAAAAATAAATAATAAATGGTCTTTATTGGCCAGATCCGCATGATGCCAGATCCCAATCTTTACTGGCCGCAGGACACCAGATCCCAAACTTTACTGGCCGCAGGACACCAGATCCCAAACTTTACTGGCCGCAGGACACCAGATCCCAAACTTTACTGGCCGCAGGACGCCAGATCTCAATCTTTATTGGCCACAGGATGCCAGATCCCAATCTTTATTGGCCAGATCCGCAGGACGTCCCTCAGAATAACGTAATTCTGCCGTCTTGCGCATCTGGTGTATTGGTATTGTTGATGTGCCTGAACTATTGCGATATCCTGTGAGTGAGGTCCTAGGGGGCTTCTATATCCTGAAGTGTCTGTTTTTACTGCACCATTATGGGTTTTTATGTTTATTAGAGGTGTGCATTCGTTTCGTAATGAATCTCAATTCGTTTGAAATTTCGTTACTTTGTATTTCGGACGTACTTGCGAAATAACGAATTAGTTTCATCCAAATTGAAACAAAACATTATATAACGAGATTGATACGTTGTACTGAATCACAAGAGAACCATTGATTGGCTGATTCCTCTCTGCACACGGGCCCAGGGCAGCCATCAGAAATGATGGGGCCCCTTACTAAACCTCACGATGGGGCCCCCCTGGGCCCCCCCCCGGCACTCCCTCAACCTCTAACAGCTTTTCTCCCCAATCAAAAAAAAGGACATAACATAGCACCACAGCAATAAAACTCCCAGTAATGTGCAGTGTGTATAAGCATATCACAGTATCCACAGCAATAAAACTCCCAGTAATGTGCAGTGTGTATGAGCGTATCACAGTATCCACAGCAATAAATCTCACAGTAATGTGCGGTGTGTATGAGTGTATCACAGAATCCACAGCAATAAAACTCACAGAAACGGGCTGTATATGATGGCCTTTGGGTCTGGGTCTGGGCCTGGTCCCAGGGTCTGGTTTGGGCCTTGGGGTCTGGGCCCTGGGGTCTGTGCTCTGGGCCTTGGGGTCTGGGCTGGGCCTGGTCCCTGGGGTCTGGGCCTTGGGGTCTGGACCCTGGGTCTGGGCTCTGGTCCCTGGGTCTGGGCCTTGGGGGTCTGGTCCCTGGGGCTGGGCCTTGGGGGTCTGGTCCCTGGGGCTGGGCCTTGGGGCCTGGTCCCTGGGTCTAGGCTGGGCCTGGTCCCTGGGGTCTGGGCTGGGGTCTGGGACCTGGTCCTTGGGTCTGGGCTCTGGGCCTGGTCCCTGGGGTCTGGGCCCTGGATCTGGCCTGGGGTCTGGGCCTTGGGGTCTAGGCCCTGGGGTCTGGGCCTTGGGGTCTGGGCCTTGGCGTCTGAGCCTTGAGGTCTGGGCCTTGGCTCACCACTCCGCTGTCTTCTTTTCTTCTGTCTTCTATCTTCAGCCCGGGCCCTCCGTCTCAGGTGTGCAGCTTCACTGAGTGGAGGGGGCGGAGCCAATGCAGCGTGCTTGGGAGGCCCCCACATGCTGCTTGGCCCCGTCCAGCCAACCAGTGAAGCTGCCAGGAGCCGGAGGAGACACGGTGTCTCCTCTGGCTTCTGCTGCAGGGACACAGCTCCGGATTCGGACTCATCGAGTCCGATACCGGAGCTGTAAAAGGGCGACGCCGCTGCCGATGGGGGCCCGGGACCCCCCCCGTGCCCCGGCAGCCCGGGCCCCCACCGGGCCCGGGCCCCTTACGGCAGCATGGGGTGTAATGCCCTGATGGCGGCCCTGCACACAGCAGCGAAACAGGAATTTAACCCTTGCTTTTTTTTTTGCTTTTTAAGCAATGTTTTGTTTTATTAAGAGCAAAAGAGGAAACCTTACAATCCACATATGACAGTCAACCAAAGGGTGCGGAATACAAAGGAGCACATAACGTGGAAGTTACAAATTGCAAACAGTCTTATTCAAAGTTGTCCAATAAACAGTATAATAACTATGTCATCATAAGAGGAAAGATGATATAAAATCTTTTCAAATCGTAAACAGGAGTAAGAAATAAGAGAGAGGAAGAGGAAGAGAAGAGAGAGGAAGAGAGGATAGCCAATTGACCACCAGCCAGTCACGAGTTGAGGTGAAAGCCACCATGGAAACTGGTCATGAGTCATGACAACCGTCCTAAAGTCGGTGGTTATAATATTAACTTTAGCATGATACCGGAGGCAGGAAAGGGAAGAGAGAGTAGTCAGAAAAGAGAATGACGGAAAGTAGCGAAGAATTAAGGAGAGAGATCCAAAAAGAGGCAAAAAGAAAGTATCATAGTAGGTTAGAATCGATGAAATGGAGGGGAAAAAGTAAAGAGGCAAGAAAAAAAAAGCAGAGTAAACGAATAAAAAAAAAAATGGAAGGGGGGGCACACTAATGGAAGTGGGAAGGGAAAAAGAGGATGTGGCGAGGGTAGTGGGGGTAAAATCCAGGTATGCGTTCCGGGAAAAGAGCCCTGTCTCAGTATATGATGAGGACGGGAGTGCTCCATCCACCGACAACCTTCCAATAGCCGTCGTGAAAAGTAGGTTCAATGTGTTCTAGTAAGTTCAGCATCATACCATCCCGGCCGTTGGGGGTGGGAATGCTGCAAGCCATGGCGGAAGCCTTGTGGAGGAGATAAAGTCGCTCCAATGAAACCAAGTAGCCAGGTAGACCTCTGCATATTGTCACGGTTCCCAGATCCCACCACGCAGTACTTAACGCCCCACACCACAGAGCCCAGAAGCTACCAACAGAGTAGCCGTGAAAGATCTCTAACTGTCTGGTCCTTAGAATTGGCCAGGTAAACTAGCTAGACAGAAAGGGTTAACAACACGGAGAGTAGTCAGCCGAGCCAGAATCAGGAATACAGAGTTCAGAATGGTCAAATGGAATAGCCGGGTCGATATCAGAGCGGTAGCGTAGTACAAGAAAATGGTCTAGGGCAACAGAAGGCAGAATAGTCAGAAACAAGCAGAGGTCAATAACGGGTTAATTCAATATAGCAGTCAGGTAGAAGGAGCTCAGGTATGGATAACCACGATCTGGCAACTGCTGAGAATACACTGAGGGTTTTTAAAGACCTTCACCAGACCACACCCCCCCACTCAAGCCACGCCTCATGCAACCACCTCCCTGCCTGTCTCCATTTAAACCGGGCATTGGTCAGCGAGCAGCATCAGACATGCTGCCCTCAAGCACACAGGTAGGGCTGGAAGCTCCCAACGTTACACATATCTTTCGAGAGGTAAAGCAGTCAATTTGTAAGAGCGGATCAGTTCCACTCTATCCACCAAATCCCGGGATGAAGGGATGGAAGATTGTCTCCAGTGTACTGGAACCAGAGCCCTGGCCGCCAGTAGAATACGTAGGAGTACATATTTCTTCAGAGATTGAATTGATAGGGGAATTTGACTGAGCAGAAAAATTTCCGGGGTAAAGTCCAGTAGGACATCTGTAGTGATTTTAATCAAATCCTGGACTGCCCTCCATAAGGCTGCAATTCGGGGACAGGACCACCAGAGATGGATATAGGTCCCAGTCTCCAGCTCGCATCTCCAACAGAGTGGTGAGGCCGTGGCCTGAAAGCGAGCAATCCAAACCGGTGTAGTGTACCATAAGGCCGTCAGTTTAAATGACGTTTCCTTCAATGTGGTTAGCTGTGATCCATGATGGATAAGGGCAAATGTTTTCTGCCAGTGACCATCTGGGACAACCGTACCCAGGAGAGAATCCCAACAGTGGATATATTCGGGTGGATCGTCGTCCACAGACTGTAGGAGTCGGTAGAGCGTCGAAAGACAGCGATTGAGTGGTTGCGTCGAGGAACAAAACCTTTCAAAGGGCCGAAGGGTTCTGGAAAGATTCGTACCATTCGGCAGTTAGAGAAGAAAGTGGCGAATTTGTGCGAAATTAAAGCGCTCCAGAAAGGTGGGCGCAGGCATTTTTGTTGAGATGGGTATGTCCCTAAATTGTTCCTTGTCAAGCACATGGAAGGCCCGCAACCCCGTTGAGGTCATGAATCTCTTCCGTAAGGATGGTAGCACCCCCCCCGGAAAACGCCTGGTTATGCGAGATTGGTAGTAAAGGAGCTGGGAAAGAAGACAATGAATGAGAGATCCTGAGTTTGTGCCAAAGCTTAAGAGTGATATGTATCGTGGGCAAAGAAAGGCATCGTCTAGGCAAATGGTTCGGTAAAAGCCAGGGCAGTGCCCACATTGGGGACTCCGCCAACCCTCCTTCGAGGTCAACCCATCTTTTCCCTGAGGAGTCAGCCATCCAGTCAACGATCCGCTTTTAACTGAGAGGCGTAGTAATAGAGACGAATATCCGGTAAAGCCAAGCCACTGCTTGATGTCGGTTGGCACATGACTGAGAATTTCAGTCTAGGACGTTGGTCTCGCCAGACGAAGTTCAGAAAGAGACGCCGTATTTTGAGTAAAAACCCTCTTGGTAAAGGGAGCGGAATAGTTTGCAAAAGATACAGGATCCGCAGAAGGACATTCATTTTGAGGACCCCGACTCTCCCAAACCAAGAAAGAGGCTTGGGAGTCTAAATGTCGAGGTCACGCTGAAGGGTCTCTAGCAGTAGGTCATAATTCAAAGCCGGAAGGTGAGCGAGGTCCGGGCATATCCAGACCCCTAGGTACTTAAGTTTCCCTACACACCACCGGAAGCAAAATTGTCATTTCAGGGCCATAACAGTCCCTTGTGGCAATGATACATTCAGAATTTCCGACTTATCTTCATTGACCGCTAGGCCCGATATCTTTCCAAAGGAATGTAGTTCGGAGACGACAGCCGGCAGAGAGAGCTCAGGGTCCGTGAGGAACAACATGAGGTCGTCAGCATAAGCTGAGATTTTATGTTGTCTGGATAGGCCTCGTAGACCTGGGATTCTCGGATTAGCTCTGATCGAAACTAATAGGGGCTCCAGAGCAAGAGCGAATAATAAGGGGGACAGAGGGCAGCCCTGGCGGGTCCCGTTCCGTATTGGGAAACTAGGGGTCAGTGCTCCGTTGACCCTAATCCGTGCTGTATGTACTGAATACAATGCAGAGATCCACTTCAAAAAACCCTCCCCAAGTCCAAAACCCTCTAATACTTTATGTAGATAAGGCCACAGGACTCGATCGAAGGCCTTTTCGGCATCCATCGATAGAAGCAATAGAGGCGTCTTATCTTTGCGTGCCAGGCAGATGGCATTAAGCACTCTCGTAGTAGCATCCCGTGCCTCCCTGCCAGGTATAAACCCGACCTGATCCGGGTCCACCAGCCCAGGTAAATATTTCTGCAAGCGAGTAGCCAAAACTGGTGCCAGGAGTTTGACGTCGGCATTGAGGAGGGAAATGGGTCGATAGCTAGAGCTAAGTAGTAAGTCCTTGCCTGATTTCGGGAGTAAAGAAATAGTGGACGGATGAAAGGTCCCTTCCTCCAATAAGGAATTAAAAGCAGATAGCATATGCGGTAGGAGGTTTTAAAATACTCGGCAGGTAAGTCGTCAGGTCCAGGGCATTTATACGACTTGCTTTGTTTGACGGCCAAAGCCAACTCCTCCCTCCCTATCTGAGAACCCAATGCTGCAGCCTCATCGCAGGTTAAGGAGCGGCGGATAGTGCGTCGTAAAGATCGAGAGATGTCACCTGTGTTTAGCGCAGGGAATTGTGAGGTTTGAATAGAATACAAATTAGTGAAATATGAGCAAAATTCCCCACCTATCAGGTCTGATTTGACGGTGACATGGCCTGAAGGGAGGCGTAGACGTGGGATATAAGCCTTACCGCGCCTGGCGCGCAGGATATGAGCGAGCAATTTGCCAGGTTTATTTTCATTAAGGGGCGTAAAACGCGCTTGTTTTAACGGACAAAAATTTGAGATGGGATGAAAGGTGCGTAATAAGGCTAAGGTCAGACGAGCGCAGTTTTAACGTGCGTTTAGCCGCACGAAATCACGGCCGTGCTAGCAGCAAATGACGTCCAATGCCGGGGAACATACGACGAACGGCCGCACGAAAGTTCATCCGCCCAACGCAAGTGGCAAACGAACGCATTTTTTCGAGAACGTCAAACCGCTACTACTGACGTACAGAGTGCGCTGCGTCCGCTAGCGGCGTGTTTGTGTGATTGGGAGACGTCAGACGCTGCTAATGTCCGGCCAACATAACGTCCAGACGCAAAAAGGGTTGTATTGATGATCCGTACAAAATCACGGACGAAAATGCGCATCGTATGACCGCTATCGCGTATTCCGTGAAAAAATACGTCCATTCATTCGAACGCACTTTTTCACGCACAACACGAAAAATGCGTTCGTCTGACCCTAGCCTATGTGTCGCCCTTGTTTTCAGCAAGGACTGGTAGGTGAGTTGATCCCCAGTGTCCGCATGTAGCGCCTCAAGTGTGTGTTGACCGTTTGGAATAGATCCTTTATCTGAGCTTGTCTGAGTTTCTTAGCTGCCGTGCCGTGGCGAATCAAGAGGCCTCTAGCTACCGCTTTATGGGCTTCCCATACCGTCGAGATGGGCCTATCAGGAGTCAGATTGTCATGAAAATAATCAGTAATTAGTTGTTTTTACCTCTTGTAAGACGATCAGGTCAGACAGCCGTGTTAGGTTAAGTCTCCAAGTGCGTTCTCTCGGATCATGCAGTGGAGAAACGACATGGACTGAGAGGGGGGGCATGATCCGACCACGTGCTTGTGTGAATAACCGAGGATCGAACAGTCGAGATCTGATGTTGAGACATAAAGATGTAATCGATGCGGGAGTAGTTTGCATGAAGCGGGGAGTAAAAAGAGTAAGCTCTCTCGCCTCTGCCTTTTAACCCTCATGTTTAACCCTAATCTAACAGTAATTGAGCAGGATTTGATTTATTGTTGTTTATTTTTTTAGTGATCCAAAAATTCGAATCGATCCCAAATTACAAAAAGAAATAATGAAAACGAATGAGTTTCGTTTTACTGTTTCACAAAGCACCCCCCCCCCCCGTCCCTGTCAATTGACTGAGGTGCTGAATCTGTTTTGATATAGTGGGGTTTAATTTTTATTGATCCTAAAATTCGAATGAAATCAAAATTAAGAAAACGAATCAGTAATCAAACGAATTCTGTTTCGGACTAAATTTTTTTCAAACGAAAAAAAAATTTCAGCTGTGCGCACCTCTAATGTTTATATATGTTTATATATTTATTCTTTGTATTTGTGGCTGACGTCTAGAGGAGGGGACGCCGGGGACTAAGAGATCAAGGTGCTTTGTTTAAACGAATACTTTTCACCTCTTGCCTGTGTGATTTTACCTTTTCTCCTTGGCCGTGACAACCTCGGCACTTCTAGAATTGCCGTAACTAATTTTCCCATGATGCTCAGACAACCCAACTGGTTACTGAGCCCTGTCGGCACTGCTGGATTAAGGGCCTCATGCGTCCTGAGCTGAGGATTTTCGTGGGTACTTGCTCCATCCCATTCATGAGCAGGTTCCCCAAATCCCGTACCTCCGTGCCGGGCCGCCTGGCAGCGAATGACTTGCAGAGATTGGCACCATCCTCGGTAAAGTGCCCGCTTCTCCGGCCCGTGGGACTTGGCTGCACCACAAACGGCCGCACTTTATGGAATGAGCTTGATGATCTGTAATCCAGGGATCTCGTTCCTGCAGCGTTTCCCACAGTTCAGAGGCCGCTCGCTTTGCTCTGTGATCCTAATTAATGATTTAAATGAACAAAGCAGTTTCTAGAAGCTCAGCGCCGGCAGGATCGGTGCCCCATCGCCCGAGGATGATCTCATTGGGTGACGGCGGGCAAAACGTACATTTCATGCACCCAGTCGCCATCTAAGCGGGTCGAGATGGTGGAATCCAGAATCATCTCACAGACCGCTTTCACCTTCCGTTATTTGTAAATTTTTATTTTTCACTAATTGTATTTTTTTTTTTATCACTTTTTTCAGATCCTCGGAGTCAGCGCCGCGTCTGAAGAATGAAGAATTCCTCCAGCTCTATGGCCAGACTGACGGAATGATCCGGATCCATCCGATGTGTCCCGGATAAAGAAGAAATCTGCACTGGTCCTGTTTAAATCTTCTGCACAGAGAGAGAGCGCTGGCATTATCTAATGTTATATAGCTTAATTTTACTTTTTAATAAAATATTTATATATTCACAGCCTGGACAAAAAAATCCCGTCCCCACCTGGATGTAACTCAGCCAATAGGTGCTCTCGCCTTCCATTGGGTAATTACTGCAGTGATTAATATGTTGCAGCATAAAATGAGGTCATGTGACTGCCTGAATATACTGAATGAGCAGGTTTTTCCATCAATGGGTTTTTTCTCCCCTGATGGCACAGCGGGCATATTCCAAGATGGCAATGCTAGGATTCATCGGTCTCAAATTGTGCGAGAGTGGTTGAGGGAGCATGAGACATCATTGTCACACATGGATTGGCCACCGCACAGTCCAGACCTTAACCCCATTGAGGTTAATCTTTGGGATAATGTGCTGGAGAAGACTTTACGCAGCGCTGCGACTCTCCCATCATCAATACAAGAACTTGGCCACAAATTAATGCGGCTCTGGATGCCAATAAATGCTGTGACATCGCATGAGCTTATCCACACGATGCCGCGGCGAATGCGTGACGCAATCACCGCATAACAATGCAGCGGGGAATGTGTGCCACAATCACAACAAAACGATGCCGCGGCGAATGCGTGACGCAATCACAACAAAACGATGCCGCGGGGAATGCGTGACGCAATCACAGCAAAAGCGACACAACCACATATTACTGGGGGTGAGTTTATTTTGGCAGGAGCTGTGTGATACAAAACATCTTGAAGGATGAACTTGAGAACTTTAGATGAAAACTAAAGGGATTATTCACAGAGCAATGACATGTCGCCAACATTTGGGTGCTCTGTTGTTCCCCGCACTTCAGAGAATCAGCCGCTGAATGCTGCCGCCAAACCGCTGCCGCCAAACCGCTGCCGCCAAACCGCTGCAAACCTGTCACTGCAAACCTGTCACCAACCCACCACTGCAAACAGACAGACGCCGAAAACACACCAGACAGCCGCCAAACGCTGCCGACGAGCCGCCAATCACCTGCAGAAAAAAGCCGACAAGCTGCCAGACTTGGGTAAAAAAAACAAAAAAACAATACGCTTGAAAGTGTCGCAAATGAAACGCTGTTTGCAAAAAACCTACGGAATGAAAATGCCTGAAATTTACATATAAAATCCTATGAATGATAATAAAAAGGGCTGTTACGGAAAAAAGAAAAAAACGCTTTTAAAGAAACAGAAACAAAAATTCCCGAAAAATGCTGAAAAGATCAATAAATAAAGAGACTTTTTGCTGCAGATTAAAATAATAAACTGTTTAATAAATATTCAGTAAAAACGGGAATATTTTTTCCATTGAAGCCTATGGGATTCGCCTGATTAAACCTGCCGAATGAAACCACTGAACAGCAGGGCATTTCACTGACATTTCTCTGCTGTTCAGTGTGAATAGATTAACCATTGCTTCTCTATGGGGATTTCACTGCCGCCGAACAGGCACTGTATTTCACTGGCAATTGGCCAAAATTTGGTAAACTGCCTGCTTTCTGAATAGCCGAATGGCCCCGAAATGTCCCCAATACTAGGAACTTCACTGTTCGGTGACATTTCGGGGCCAGATCCTCTCTCTGATTAACCCTGTAAGAGTTTCTTAATAATGATTCATGTCACATGGACACCGACACATTTTTTTACATATATATACCTGAAAAAAGGGATCTTTGAGTGTATTTTTTAACCATGGATCCCCTGTCTGTGCTTCACATTGACCCTGCGGGATACTGACTGGCCATTGGGCAAGTAGCCAGTCTGCTGAATGGAGAGATCTGAGGACCCTCCAGAGGGCTCATGAAAGACCAGGCAATGGGCATATCAGAGGTTCCCCAGGCTGGTCCAGTGCTGGTTTCCTGCTATGGTCTAGTAAATTGTGGGAAGGACCTTCTGGATCCATCCATGATCAGTCAAGAGCTCGCTGGGTGTCCTGGGTCCTACCCGGGGTGTTTCACTCCTTCCTACCACAAAGCGGAATAATTCCGTCTTGGATGTCCTAAAGTTAAGATCACATGGTTTACATCATGGTGGGCAACCAGCAGATTCGAGCCGATACATCTCTCGCACCCCGGCAGCGGCATATCATGATGTCACAGTACATGTGGTCTCCGTGACGGGCAATCGCAGCGATCATTGTGCCGGCTCATGGTCTGACCGGCCTCTGTCGATGTGCACCGGCTCAGGCGTGGATGAGAAGAGCCGGTCAAAGGCATTTCAAGGATTGAGATCTCCTAGAACAGTGATAAGTAATGGTGACCTTGACACCCCAGATGTTTTGGAACTACATTTCCCATGATGCTTAGTCACAGATAAGCCTGGCTGAGCATCATGGAACATGTAGTTCAGAAACATCTGGGGTGTCACGGTTCACTATCAATGTCCTGGGACACTCCAGAAATCATTGTGACCTCAACGGGGATTATGTGACTTGGCATCGAAACAATGTACACCCGGCTATTAATAAATCGTTATTATGCACACAAGGACAGAATCTAAAGAAACGGAACAGAGAATCCATTGTAATGACGGATATTAATCCTCCCGACGGGGACAAAAAAACTGAATCAAACAGGAAAATAATAAACATGCTGGTATTCGCTGCGCTGTACATCATATCTCACGTCCCTTCCGGCATCATTACTGGTGAACTCAACCACGGACCTGTGAGGGGGGCCATAAAGTAACACAGCTAACCTCAGAACCCCCCTGCAAAGGCCTATGGGTAGCAACGTAAGATTGTTTTATATATATGGAGGCCTATGGGCAGCAACGTAAGATGGTTTTATATATATGGGGCCTATGGGTAGCAACGTAAGATTGTTTTATATATATGGAGGCCTATGGGTAGCAACGTAAGATTGTTTTATATATATGGGGCCTATGGGTAGCAACGTAAGATTGTTTTATATATATGGAGGCCTATGGGTAGCAACGTAAGATGGTTTTATATATATGGGGCCTATGGGTAGCAACGTAAGATTGTTTTATATATATGGGGCCTATGGGTAGCAACGTAAGATGGTTTTATATATATGGGGCCTATGGGTAGCATCATAAGATGGTTTTATATATATGGGGCCTATGGGTAGCAACGTAAGATTGTTTTATATATATGGAGGCCTATGGGTAGCAACGTAAGATGGATATATATATATGGGGGCCTATGGGTAGCAACGTAAGATGGTTTTATATATATGGAGGCCTATGGGTAGCAACGTAAGATGGTTTTATATATATGGAGGCCTATGGGTAGCAACGTAAGATGGTTTTATATATATGGAGGCCTATGGGTAGCAATGTAAGATGGTTTTATATATGGAGGCCTATGGGTAGCAACGTAAGATGGTTTTATATATATGGGGCCTATGGGTAGCAACGTAAGATGGTTTTATATATATGGGGCCTATGGGTAGCATCATAAGATGGTTTTATATATATGGGGCCTATGGGTAGCAACGTAAGATTGTTTTATATATATGGAGGCCTATGGGTAGCAACGTAAGATGGATATATATATATGGGGGCCTATGGGTAGCAACGTAAGATGGTTTTATATATATGGAGGCCTATGGGTAGCAACGTAAGATGGTTTTATATATATGGGGCCTATGGGTAGCAATGTAAGATGGTTTTATATATATGGAGGCCTATGGGTAGCAACGTAAGATGGTTTTATATATATGGGGCCTATGGGTAGCAATGTAAGATGGTTTTATATATATGGAGGCCTATGGGTAGCAATGTAAGATGGTTTTATATATATGGAGGCCTATGGGTAGCAACGTAAGATGGATTTATATATATATGGGGCCTATGGGTAGCAACGTAAGATGGTTTTATATATGGGGGCCTATGGGTAGCAACGTAAGATGGTTTTATATATATATGGGGCCTATGGGTAGCAACGTAAGATGGTTTTATATATATGGAGGCCTATGGGTAGCAACGTAAGATTGTTTTATATATATGGAGGCCTATGGGTAGCAACGTAAGATGGTTTTATATATATGGAGGCCTATGGGTAGCAACGTAAGATGGTTTTATATATATGGAGGCCTATGGGTAGCAACGTAAGATGGTTTTATATATATGGGGCCTATGAAAAGCAGGGCAACACTTCCCATGAGTTAAAAATCCACCATTCGCCGTGATTATTATTATTTATTACTCTTTATTTATAAAGCGCCAGCATATTCCGCAGCGCTGATGGAGATGGATGGAGATGTGGTAATGCAGGCACCAGACCAATAACATCCTGAAATTATTATTATTTGTTTATATCACGGCAACATATTCCACGGCGCAGTCCAGTATAACATTAAATGATCACAAGATAGGAATAGACGCAGAAAGTGCCGCTAGGACTGTCAGGTCAGCCATGTTCCTGGACACATATTACTAATTCATGAAGGTGGAGAAGAGCTCAGGGAAGGATGGGCCCTGTACCATGTATAATTTATGTGCCGCAGGAGGGAGATCAAGGCAGGCCACCTGGGATTCCTTAGTGTATGGATTATACATGTTGCGGGGTGGCATTTTTCATGCACTGTCCATCATCATGAATAAATTATATGCGTCCCTTTAAACATGGCCGACATGGTCCCCCCCCCCCCTCCTGTAGCATTCTGCCACTCGGGGCGGTTAGGCATGTTTTCCATGTCTGCTGCTTTGGGCAGATCTAGCTGTTAAGGTGATAAACCCTTAACCCAGTGATCAAACGACCCCCACCTGCGCTGAGTGATTGCTGGGTAAGGGGCTGATTGTCGCCCCCTGGGCCGGGTATAAAGCTGCCCCTGAGGGTGACTGGCTTATATCCGCTGAGGAAGCTGCTTGGGGTGTGAGGAGGTTTTGGTTCTGCTGTAGATTTGGTGAGTTTTTGCTGGCTTTCATTAAGCTTGTGATGTTGCAATGCTGGAGTTTTTACTGTGTCAGTGAATGTTTAGTTTGTGGGTTGTGTTACTTTGTGTCATCTCATAACTTTGTATCTGGGGGGGGGTTCTGCTTCCTGGAAAAACCATAAGCCTGGTGACATCTCTCCACTCCTCCATTTTCTCCTAGAAAGCCCAGGATCAATGTCTCTGCATGCACTGACCCTAAAGTGGGTCACTCACTAACACCAAAAAAAATGTTGTCCTGTGGTTTTAGATAATCTTAATTTTTTTTTATTTTTGTCACTGGCTGCATCCATTATGTAACCCCCCCCCCCCCTCCATCGCTTTGCTCATAGAATAGAGTGACTGGGTCGGTTACCAACTCACATCATTGTGTGGGATGTATTCAAAGGACCTCACCAGGGAGATTAGACTCTTACACTTGGTTTTCTCCTGCAGCTGCCAGATCTCCACCTCCAAGGTTTGCTACTGTGGTTTCTTGTACAGTACTTAAAACTTTTGCAGATTTAGCTGTTTCATTATGGGGGAAAAATACAGTGAGTAATATAATATATGGCTCACTTTCCACTCTCCTAGCATTTGGCGAGTGGAAATGCGCGCACACACAGGCAGCACAATGAAAATTATTTTGTGCTGCGTAATCCGGCAGTGCTGCTGTGCAACCCCCCCCCCCCCTTCTCCAGGCTGCACGGTGGCAGGGATCAACTGAATAATCTGACCAAGCTCGTCTGTCACTGGCAGAGGTGGAGCGGAGCTTCCCTGCCTCCTCGCTCTGCTCATATTGGTCTGATGACTGGGTATTGTTATTTTTGTAACTTTATTCTGAATAAAACCTTTAAGTGTAATTTCATAAAATTTATTTAAAGGGGGGGGGGGTGTTTAGGGGCAGAATTAAGGGCTGGGTAGGAGTTAGATGGAGTAACTGGTGGCGAGTAACTCTTCTGGTCTGGTTAGTAGCTTGGGACTTGCTTTTGAGCCCTGTGTGTGCTTGTATCTATCAAGAGAACACACCAGTAGCCTGTTTTAATCCTGGTACCATTAACAGCCTGTATCTGGTTTTCTTGGCTCTGCAAATGTGCGTTCCAGCAGTGACAGTGTTAAGAGCAGCTACTGCTTCAGTGCCGGAAGGTGAACACCGGCTTGTCCCTAACCTTAGAGTATGATGGTGCAGGTGCACCAAAATAATAAAACCTACCAGTGGTGCAGGATGGTGTAATGTGCAGTGCTGCCTGACAATGGAAAGTGCGCAAACCATACGAGAGTTCCATACAGCGCATTGCATGTATAAAATGTCATTAACCACTTAATGGTGCAACAATGCTTGTGATTGGATTCAGATTCAAGTCCTGTTAATGTGTAGATACTCGTGATAGCTGTCTGTCAGATACAAAAAAAAATAATGCAGGTGACCACTTGTCACATAAAATAGGCTCTTGCGAGTGAGTTTCAGTCCTTCGTGGTTCCTGGCTCCAGGTGCCTCTGGCGCTGCCCTTTAGTTGGCGCTGGTCACTAAATCAAAGAACCAGGAGGTGGATCCCCCACAGGACAATAGATCCAGAAGTCAAGTTCTCAATCCCGAGAGAGCTGCAAGGAGTAAACCAGATATTGATCTCCTAGGCTGAGGGTCCTGGGAGTGAGCCGTCCTTATTGTGCTATAGGAGCGCTGCCTCCCTGCTTTCTTTGACAGCACCTACTAAAGGGTAATGCCACTTAATGGCCAGAGGCCCCAATACCTAGAGCCAGGAACCACTTGGGCTCTTACAAATGAGTTTGTATCCTATTATGAAGTTTGGTCACCTGCTGTATCGGATTTTTTATCTTGTTCTGAGACCTTGATCACTCCTAATCTAGACATTAAGGAACGTATTGACTCTTACCTTGCTTTTATACAAAGGACTTTCAACTGATCCGGTTTGGATTTAAGCGCTGTGGCCCACCCTCGCTCTTTAAGGGCTGTGGCCCACCCTCGCTCTTTAAGGGCTGTGGCCCACCCTCGCTCTTTAAGGGCTGTGGCCCACCCTCGCTCTTTAAGGGCTGTGGCCCACCCTCGCTCTTTAAGGGCTGTGGCCCACCCTCGCTCTTTAAGGGCTGTGGCCCACCCTCGCTCTTTAAGGGCTGTGGCCCACCCTCGCTCTTTAAGGGCTGTGGCCCACCCTCGCTCTTTAAGCGCTGTATTTGTCACTAACCTTGGCATTCAGTGGTATCTTAAGTGGCCATAAAACACTTTGAATCATGTCTTGCTGACAGGGTGGGTAACCATGAGCCCCTTGTTTACACGCTTCCCTTGATCATCCATGTACTTCCAGAACACCTGGAGGCCATAGTTGCTGAGGGAGCTGGTAACGTGCTGTAATAGCCAAGTGTCGGCAACACACTGAACCAGATTCCTTATTTGGTTCCCTATATACTTAATGGATTAGTCCACTCTCGTTGTTTGGCACAATCCCACTTCCTGTTTAGCAAGGCTTCTCTTCCTTTAGAGTGCAGCATCCTGTTTATCTCTTCCTACTAGAAAGTGAACCAGAGGCTTTCCTTAACCCCTTCCCCTCATACCAGAGAAGCCCCCCCCTCCTGACCAGAAGACCTTTAAGAGAAGCTCTATAACCACAACACCTTTTTATTTGCTGTTTACTTTCCCAATAGTGAAGAAAATAGAAAGGACTTTGTCCTTTCAAAAGGGGATGAGTTAAGCTATCTGACTTCAATAATATTCTGCATGTGACCCTGGGGTTCCAGACCAGTAACCTCCACCAGTTTTCTCCTAGAACTGCTGAGATGAAGCCTGTTGCACAGAAGCCCATGGCGTTGGCCGGTGCCAGGACACGTGTCCTACACGCTACAGCGCAACCCAAGCAGAGATACTCTAAACATGTCTACAGGCTGGTAAAGCAGGTAAGTGCCCGAGACGTTAGTCTCTTGGTCCATGGGGGGGAAACTTGGGCCAATTTGCTCTTAAAACCTGTCCTGGCTTATCTGATAAGGGGATGCTGAGGTGGGGGGCCTGACATGTGCCGGCTAGTTGTATGGCTGTCACTGTCCTCACATGCGCCGTTGCTGCTGTTTCAGGTCCAGCTGGATGCTACTGAATCCCAGAGGGCCCTGGACTGTCTGAATGGAGGTGATCTAGGACGTGACAGGCTGCGTGACATCGCATCAGAAGCTGCCAGATTGTCATTCTACAACATGAGACACACTATCACCAGCCGTGAGGTCCACCATGCACTGCAGGCTGTAGCTAAGGGTGTCTAGGTGGCATCTGCTGGGCTCATACTGTATCACTGTCTTATTGTGTATGTCGGGGCTGCGCGCTCTGCCGGCTCTAATCCAGAATTTTAATGAGATGTATTTAATCTGTATAATAAAATGAATTTTTATTAATGGTAACATGCGCCTAATGTCGTCACCTTTTCCCCTCATTTACTCCAGAGGAAAATGAGTCTGGGAGTAATGGAGTCCATTAACCCCTGTGGTGCTCTCCTGGCAGGACAGCAGTGCCTGGTTTAGGAGTAACCTTCAAGCCATGTGCCCCTTGGTGCATAAGCGCTGGGTGACAGCTTTCAGAGGGGTCTCAGATTCTGCAGGGCTGCTGCATCCACAATGTATTCTTGGATAATGAATTAATGCTGTGTACAGGGTGGGAGTGCCCCCCCCAAAAAAAATCTCCAACTGGGCAGAATACTTTATTCACCCCAATAGCAGGAATTTAAAATGTCTTTCTTGGATTGAAGTTAACACTGTAAATGGAACAATTTGGACAAGTTTTGGGTTAACCCTGAAACGGTAACAATCCTTTATTTTCGCAGATTGGCCTTTCCCACAATACCAAATACAAACTCGGACCTTTCCAACGATGCTTCACTTCTGATTGGGGGGCTTGATCCAAAGACACCTTAATTGCAACAGTTTAGGTTTTTGTTTCCTCCTTGCAGCACGCAACATCGATACACTTCTACCCCAAGACCTGGTGCAGTCTATTGCTGGATCAGTAACATCCTGGCCTTTCCAATGACTCCTCACATGACCCACTAGCATGTAGGGATCAATATTTTAAGTTGCATGTCCTCAGAGCAAGGACCCCCCCCCCTCGCCAATATACAGTGCCTGATCAGACTCCAGGGGCTGCCAGGTCCTTTTCCATATGAACAGGTCCCATCATGCAGGGCAGCACTTTACCTGTGCACAGAATGGTCCTGGTGTCTGGGCTGGGTCTGTCCAGGAAGTAACAGGTTTAGTTCATGGATCTAAAATCCAGCCTCGTTTCTGAACTACAACTCCCATGATTTCCCTATTGAACCAGGCGAGGTCTGACAGACGATTCAAATGAGCTTTATTGGCAGGACCAAATACACTTAGCATTGACAAAGCATATGGGGGGGGTAGTGGGACATTGCGGACAACAAAGCACGTGCATGGCTCATCGGGCTAAACCACTCCATGGGGGGGCTTACTAGCTCCCCGTTCAAAAGCCTGCGGGAACACTAAGCACTTGCTATGTCTCGCCCCCCCATATCTCCAAGTGGTATGTCCCGCTGACGTCTTATTGCAGTGCATGGCTGGGCCAGTGAGCAGAGGGCGCAGAAACCGGAAGCACGTGGAGACGGCGCAGAGCGGTCACATTACGGCGGGCAGCATCACGGCGAGGCGGCTCACACAGCCCGGGCACCAGCTCCTCCATGAAGCGGACGCGTCGGTGAGTTCTCCCGGGTCACATTCCTCAGTCTATGCGGGTTATAAGGGCGTCATGTGACCTGCGGGTCCCTCTGCCCGGGAGTGAGGATACATTAAGCAGAAATGCAGCTTAAAGGGAAGTTTCCCACAAGTCTCAGTTACTGATATCTGACCATGCGCCCCCCCCCCCCGTGTGATTTCTCACTGGGCGCATCTATTCTGTCCACACGCCGTTTTGGGGGGGGGGGGCTCCATTTTCTGGTCTCGGAGGATGTTACTAAATACGGGCGAGTAATGACAGGGCTGCACTGGAGACACAGGCGAGTGTTTCAGCCTCTGCTGCCAACTGGGCTCCAATAAAGAGCCCACTGCCCTGTATCGCACCTGGGTGGGGCGCTGTGCTGCATTGGCTTATTTTTTTTTTTGGGGGGGGGGGGGGGGTGCTGCAATGCTTAAACCATGTCCTCTTGTTTTGCAGCCAGTGATTGGCTGACACACTGCATCATGTGACCACTGAGATCTGATCTGGGGCTCTGCCATTACTGAGAGTTCCCATGTGCCGCATGGTGAATATACCCCCCCCCCCTCCTACTGCTATTCGTGGCGTTAAAGCCGCTGCTTGCTGAGGAATGATGACATAAAAGGCCGAATTCCAGCGCTGCCTCCGAGCAGTTTACTCTCTGGGTGAGGCGGCGCGATGAAAAAAACTCCTTGAAGCGAAATCAAAACTGACCTCAGTAAAGCAGCCTGTGGACCCCCCCCCCCCCCAAAAAAAATCAGGCCCGTATGGGGAGGGGATATTCCTGATGTCACTCTTAATTAAAATTCACTCAATTCTTTCCTTACAGGTGGTCAGACTCAAGCGCCCCCTCCCCATCTCTAAGTGGTTTGTCCCACTGATGGAGGGTGCAGGAACCGGAAACACATGGAGGCGGTGCAGACAGATTACAGCCGGCAGCTCTGAGCTCACACGGCGGCTCAATCAGCCCGTGCAGAGCACAAGTTCCATGAAGCCGACACGTATGTGTTCTCAAGCAATGACAAGGCTGTATTGGAGACAAAGGTGAGTGTTTCAGCCTCTGCTCTGCCAGTTGGGCTGAAACAGTCCTCAAAGAAAAAAGGTGTCATCTGCACTCGTTTTCTATATGTTCCATGTACAACAAAACTGAGGTTTTTGTTTCAATGGCCATTGCAACGTAAGCTCACTCGCCACTTCAAGGCACCTCTTTACAGAGGGAGTACCTAAAAGAGCCATGGTATTGCCCACTGCCCTGTATCACACTTGGGTGGGGCGCTGTGCTGCATTGGCTTGTTTTTTGGGGGGTTGCTGCACTGCTTATAAAAACATGTCCTGTTTTGCAGCCAGTGATTGGCTGACACACTGCATCATGTGACCGCTGAGATCTGACCTGCGAACTCTCAGTAACAGCTGAGCTCCATGTGCTGCAGAGCCGTATGGCGTGAATGGTAAATATTCTAACCTCCAGTGCCATCAGACCTGGGCACCCCCCCCCCCCCCATACTGCTAGTCGTGGCGTTAAAGCCGCTGAGGAATGATGACATAAAAGGCCGAATTCCAGCGCTGCCTCCAAGCAGTTTACTCTCTGGGTGAGGCGGCGCGATGAAAAAAACTCCTTGAAGCGAAATCAAAACTGACCTCAGCAAAGCAGCCTGTGGACCCAAAACCAACCCGCACGGGGGGGGGGGGGGGGGGGGGGGGGGGGATATTCCTGGTGTCACTTTAAGAATTGCTAAAGTGAAATTTCATTTCTTCCAGGTGGTCAGACTCGAGCGCCCCCGTCGCTGTGAAAGCTGGAGCCAGCAAGTGGAACCTAGTGCTTGGATGCAAAGCTGCGGTGTCTCCAGTGCTCTTCGTATTCTCTTTAATAAATCTTTGACTCTATGAAATTTAATGTGGATTTTTTTTGTTTCTGGTTTAGAGATGGGAGGGTGATCCTGAGTTTGGCAGCGATACTGGCCTTGTGTTACTTCCTGAAGTCACCAGAGCTAAGTGCTGGTTAATATCCCGGGAGAGACATGGAGCGATGTACAAATATTTTGACTTGTGCAGAATCTAAACTGGGCAATGGCCAAAAGAATCGTTGCTAGGCCTGATCTGTATCCACGACAATGGCGCAAAAAACCTGCATTCAATTGAATTTTGATATTAATTGGATCACAATCTGCGTCCCGTCCAATTACTGTGAATCAAAATTCCATTGCGTGCAGATTTTTGCACTTTTGTGGATATTGTTTAACCACTTCAATGCTAAGGACGCGCTCAGCGCGTCCTCAGCATTACCGCTGGTGTGCTGAGGACGCGCTGAGCGCGTCCTCACATTGGGGTCAGCGTTCGGCCGGGTTCCGGCCGATCGCTGGCCCCTCCGGTGCGGGCTGACATCCTGGATGTCAGCCCGGCATCCGGACCAGCAGCCGCCATTATTAGGTGTCATCGCGGGGGCGCGATGACACCTAATTCAGGCGCCCCCCCCCCCCCGCATGTGCGGAGGAGGCGCCTGAAAGGGAGGGGGGGGAGGTCCTTCGGACCTCTCTCCCTCCCGATCGGACGCCAGTCCTACAGTTAACCCCTAACTGCCACCAAGTGTGGAGATAGGGAGTTCATTGGAACTCCCTATCTCCCGATCCGTGGCAGCTAGGGGTTAAATTTTGATATCGTTGGATCGGCCAGAGCATGGCCGTTCCAACGATACCAAACATTGAAAGTTTAAAATGTTGTAAAAAAAAAAAATAAACACTTTTTTTTCTTTTGGGTTTGTTAATGCAGCAATATTGTTCCCATTTCAATTATAATGTGAACAATGATGCTGCACTAACGATTTTTGTATGCGGTGCGTTTGTTAAAAATAGTGTCATTTTCCCCAAAAAAAAATCTAACGAGACCCCATCTCTAATTTTTTTAACAAGCGCACCCCATACAAAATATAACCGCAATTGCTCGCATGTTAAAATGTGGAAAAAAAACACTTTACACGTTGTAAATTATTAAATACATATTTTATTGCATTTTTTGTTATAATATACAGACATGACATAACGTATACATATAATAATGACATATTATGAATCTACCGAGTCTGACAGAAAGAACGATATATAATATGTCGGTGTCATATACTAAAATAAGCCTTCAAAACACGTTTAAACATGATGCGCAAAACAGGTAAAAAATGACCTCAGCACAGGGGCGGGAAAAGCCTCAGCAGCGAAAGGGTTAAAGGCTTCGAGGTGCATTTTATTTTTTGCAGGGGTAGACTGAGAACTTTGACACTTTTTCTTTTATTTCTGATCTGTGCTTATGGTGCAGAGTCCCTTTTACATCAGCCTGGAATACAGCGCTGCCGCTATTACTGCTCGGTGTGACAAAGCCCATCTCTGACTCTTAAACCTGTTTGCCAAATCTGTCCTCAGGACCTGCCGGCACAGCAGGTTATCCGCAGCACAGGTGGTGGTTTGCTGCTCAGTTATTGCAGGATTCAGTCTGAACTCTTCTCTCCTCCCCCCCCCCCCCCCCCCCCCCCCCCCACCCAAACCTTTCCTGTTAGTCCTGAGGAGAGGTTTGTGGAAACACCGTCCTAAAGACAAACTTCATCCTGACTTTTTGGGGGGGCGCAGCCCACACACCTGCACCAATTGGTATCCACAAGATGGCTGAGGCAGCCGTTGGCTTGGATATGTACATGCACGCAGGTCTAATCCATCTGACTGCAGCTAAGTTTATCTGCACCCCCCCCCATGTAACTTTCATACATATCTTGCATACTTCTTTGTACACTGAGCGCCTGGTTGGTGTGGTGGATGGATTGATGCTGCTCACGGAGCTCAAGCCCATGTCTGCCAGCTCTCCAACACTGCTACAAGCACTCGGACGTGATGGTGGCCGCATTAAAGAATGGGGGGGCACTTCATGCAGCCTGACCAGTGTCCCTGTCTAGAATTCTAATGACTCGGAGGCGAGTATTTGCATTTCTTCCTTTATTACTCAAACGGCAGCAAAGGGTAACAGAAGAAACAATCCCCTCCCCAGCATAGGGAGGCCCTCCCATAGTCATTGTCCCACCCCAATCCCACGTTCAAGTAACCACTGCGGGAGCTTCCACTGCCTCTTCCTTTGCTGCTCTCGCAGCGGCAACATTGTGACTTGAGATAAGTAAAAACGCTAGCGCGCTATACTTGTCTGTCTCTATTCACTTTAATTCATTTTTAAATTCTTTACTGAATTCGTTTTTCTAAACTCTCTCCTGTTACTCTCTGGTCTCTGCTCCCAGCGTTAACCGGGGACTGACTCATTCTCTCCTCCGGTGGCTGGCCATTACCTGCCGTCGGGGGTGGCCTTTTAACCTCCTGTTTTATCTAAAACTTTTTACTGCGGTTGTTTAGTTCCCCCGCTGTGCGCCACCCGCTGGTCCGGAACACGCAGCTTGTTCCATTCACATTCCGGCTGGCCAAAAAACCCCTGATCTCCACAGCGCTCGGCCAGGCGGTAGCCCCACCTCACATGCGCGATTCTCGCAGGGTTTGCGGTGGCCATTTTAACTGCATTAAGGTGCGCACGCTTCCCACATCGCTCCACGCGGTTTTAAACGGCTTACACCGAGTAATAACCATGTCCCTGTCTAAGCCCTCAGCACTCTGCCAATGCATCGGACTCCAGCTCCATGCAGGCACAATCTGGAGACCGCAAAAGGTACTCTAAATCCGAGGCACGTCTCCAGCGTTTGGAAGCTTCCCTCCAGGCCTCCATGTCCTCTGCTGTGCAGTCTGCTGTATCCTCCCTGGCTGATTCATGGGAACAATCTCTGAATGCCATCCTAAACACTCAGGTACCACCTACCCCTGACCGACAGCATTTCCCTGCGCACTCGCAAGGTTCCAGAAGCAGTTCTGTGCAAGGCCCCTCTGTTGAGCTGGGCGCCTGATTTTTCCCCCCCCCCCCGGGACGATTCTGTGCCGTCCAAGAACGCGCACGCTGCAAACATGGCAGTCCCTCCACACTGCAGGGTCCCAGCACCCAACTGGTCCCTGGTAAGAGCCCTTGACCGCGGGGCCCCTCGAGCGGTCACCTCCAAACAACAGCGCCAGGGGACACCAGCGCTGACCGAGTATGAGGATCCAATGACGGAGGAGATCCACGCTCCATAGGATCATGGCCGCAGTGGTTCCCACCCGAGCTGTCCGCTCCAAAAGCTTGGTCATCCTTGACACCCCCTCCCCGGGCAACCCACTGTTTGAGCCAGAGGACCTCAAACGTTGTAGATCCACAGCCTGGTGTCCCGCTGCGCACGTCGAGCAATGGGTTGATGCCCATATGCACCAGCCACTCGAGAGTGGACCGTGCGAGATTACGGGCAGAATGCCCTAGACCCACCACCATGGGTAAAACGTGTCTGACCCCTGTGATAGACAAGAGCTTCCAAAAATACACCAGCAGGCGCGGTTGGTCGGCCAAAAAAGGCATTGACAGTGTCCTGAAAGGTTGTCAGGACAAAGTTCTAGATGTTGCAGGCCCTATGGTCCGCATATTTGAGTTGGTGGAGGAGGCCAAGACTCAAGATCTGTTCTTAGACCCCCAAACAAGTGGGCAAGTGGCTGCAGTGTGTGTTTTGCCTCCTGGGGAACGCCAACGCTGCTATTTCTGCTGACCGCAGAAAGAGTATTCTCTTGAAAGTTGACTCCGGTCTGGTTGACCTGGCCACCAATGATTTGGGTGCAAAGGCCCAGGGCATGCTCTTTGGCAAACCTTTCTTGAAAGATATGGGCGAATACACCCAGGCTTTCCAGTCCATCGATAAGTCTGAATCAACCATGAAACACATCTTCTCCAAGAAGCGAGTTTTTGGTAGAGCCGGCAGCTACAGGGGTCGTGCTGCTGGCCGAGCGGGCTATAACATCTCCCGCAATGCTCAAGGCCCCGCTGCTGCAAACATCTAACACCGGTTCTGCTGGTCCGGTCCCGTACATGAGAGCCGGTCCCTGGCGTGGCAGAGGCTACCGTGGCGGCAGAGGTCCCTCCTATCAAATTATTCATTGTTTGCAAGGGGGGGCCGCCTCAGTCTTTTTTCCAGCGCTTGGCGACACATATCGGACCCGTGGGTCCTTCAGGTAGTCTCGGGGCTCCTAGAGTTCGTTTCCCCTCCTGCACAAGACTCCTTCCCATTGCCTCTTCGTTCTGCGCAAGACCAGATGAATCTGGTTCAAGAAAAAGTACACGCGCTCCATAAGAAAGGCGCTATAGAGCTCGCATCCCCCGCTCCACCTGGGTTCCTCAGCAACCTTTTTCTCGTAGCGAAAAAAGGGGCGGCAGGCGTCCCGTCATCAATCTCCGGTCCTTGAACGAGTGGGTGGTCTACCATCACTTCAAGATGGAAGGCATTCACACCCTCAGGGACTCCCTATCCCAAAACGATTGGATGGTCAAGCTCGATCTAAAGGACGCCTACCTTTCGGTCCCGATCGGCCAAGCTCATCGACTTCAAGTTCGCGTGGGGCCCTCACACCTGGCGGTTTACATGCCGACCCTTTGGCCTGTCATCCACCCCGTGGTGCTTCATTAAACTACTAAAACCGGTGGTGCACCACCTACACGCTCGGTGTACAGTTAATTATCTATCTGGACGACATACTTTTGATGTTCCCCCTCTCGCGGTTACCTATTACTGCACCTCTCTTGGACGATAACCCTCCTCCAAGATCTAGGGTTCCTAATAAACAAGGAAAAATCTATCCTAGTTCCCGCTCGTCACCTGGAGTTTCTGGGATTCCTGGTGGATTCAGCTCAAATGTCTCTATGCCTGCCAAACTCCAAGGTAGTTTCCATAAAGGAGATTCGATCTCTCTCTCTCTCCTGCGAGTGGGCCATTGCTCCCTACGCTCTCTGGCCCGTATGGTCGGACTCCTGGCAGCGGCAAGACTAGCGATTCCACCGGGTCCGCTTCACTACAGGGCCCTCCAATTCTTGAAGGCCCGTTCGGTCCGGTCTGGATTATGCCGACATCAATCTCACTCCGGACGCGGTGGTAGATCTCCGATGGTGGCTCCTCAACATTCTTCGCTGGAAAGGGAAACCGTTTCGTTCGCCAACTCCCTCCATGGTGGTGGAGACGGGCGGTTGTTGGTCACAAAAAGAAGCAGATTACCACATCAATGCTTTGAAACTCCTGGCCGGTCTGTTCGCCCTCCAGTGCTTCACGAAGCAACGTCGGCCGGACAGCGTTCTTCTAAGGATGGACAACGTGTCCGCAGTACGTTACGTCAACGGCCTCGGAGGCCCACGATCGCCGAGACTGACTTCCCTCGCCCAGAGGTTTTGGGAGTTCTGCTTCCGCATGAACATGACTGTATAGGCCCAGTTCCTCCCCGGCCTCCTGAATCAGGTGGCAGATTGGAACTCGAGACACCTCTCGGACTCCGGAGACTGGCGGCTTCATCCATCCGTTTTCTCCGTGCTTTCCGACACCTGGGGTCCGTTCGACATAGACCTCTTCGTCTCCCGCCTCAACACCCACCCCTCGGTGTTCTTCAGTTGGCGCCCGGATCCGGAAGCCCTGCAAACGTGGTCGGCTACCCGCTCGTACGGGTTTCCCCCGTTTTCCACGATTGCCCGCTGTCTCCTTCATGTTCGACGCCATCAAGTTCAGATGGTCCTCATCACCCCGTATTGGACGTCGTGGTTCCCCACCCTGCTCAGCATGGCGATGGACGCCCCGTGCTTGCTCCCGCTATCCCGGTCTCTCCTCCTGAATCCGTCGGAACAGCCACACCCGTTAATCCTGGCGGACATACTGCAGCTATTGGCATGGTTGATCTCTGGCAACCCCGCGGACCCACAGGCGTTTCGGACCGCACTGCAGACCTCCTCCTCCAATCCTGGGCTCCTGGAACCCGATCTTCCTACCGCGCAGCCTGGGACAAATGGGCTGCTTGGTGTATGGGGAGGAGTTGGGATCCCTTCACGGCCCCTCTGAAGGTGGTCCTGGATTTTCTCACCGTCCAGTTCGATGAGGGGAAGGCCTACCGGACGGTCAACGTAATTCGTTCGGCCTTGTCGGCTGGTCATGCGGGCCTTTCGGGGGTGCCTATTGGCAACCACCCATTGGTTTGTCGGCTTTTACGCGGCATGCGTCTTACTAGACCGCCCGCTCCCCGCTATACATCCACTTGGGATGTTACTTGAGTTCTGTCCCTCTTGTGCTCCTGGCAAGATAATGATCTCTTGTCCCTCAGAGCTCTCTCCGCCAAGTTGATTTATGTTGTTCTGTTTAGTTGCTTGTAAGCGCGTCAGTGATGTTCGCGCTCTGGATTTTGGGGTTCGTTCTTTTGTACCCAAAGGTGTACGTTTTCGTATCTCACGACGCACAAAGACTTCACTGACCTTTGTCCTTTTTCGCGCTTTTCCTGCCGAACCCCTCTTGTGTCCAGTACGTTGCCTACGGAGCTACGAGTCCCGTACTGCCCCCTTCCATTCCCTACCAGACTCGCCCCTGTTTTTATCCTTTTGTCCTCCCCACCGACCGGTGGTTTCTGCTACTCTGGCACGCTGGCTTATGGAGTTGGCAGGAGTCGACGTCACCTGTTTTGGGGCTCATTCCATACGTAGTGCAGTGGCATCCAGGGCAGTGTCTGTGGGCTGTCGCATTGAGGATATTATGCGGGCTGCCGATTGGTCAAGAGCATCCACTTTCCGCACATTCTCTTTTAAACCTATTGCGGCAATGTCAGATGCTGTCTTGGGACGGCGTTGAACTTGCAAATAGGAGCCATCCGAGTACATGCCTTAGAATTCATAAATTATCCTATTAACATGACGGAAAGTTTAAATTCTAATAATGACTCGGAGGCGAGTATTTCCCTCCCTGTTCCTGTCCTACACACACCCGCTTCTGAGGTTTACATTCACGAATATTATTAAACTTCACACACTGTTCATGAGTAGTGTCTTTTATTCACACATTTATCGCTGCTGTCAGTGTGCCTGTCTGAATGGGTGTCTGTTATGGACGTGCCGTGTTGGTGTATACACCCTGTTACGGCTCCGTCTCTAACTTCCGTTCCGTGTCCCTTACTGTTTTTCAGCGTCCTAGAAGGAGTTACGTCTTCTGGATATGCCTGATATCTTCGGATCCGGTTTTCCGTTAATTATTGAAGCTGGTCCGTCCTAGTTGGCTTTTGTTGCCTTGTCGCAGGCTCGGAAGTGGAAGCTCCCGCAGTGGTTACTTGATCGTGGGATTGGGGCGGGACAAGGACTATGGGAGGGCCTCCCCATGCTAGGGAGGGGTTGTTTCTTCTGTTACAATTTTTTTCAAAAGTTAACCCTTTGCTGCTGTTTGAGCAATAAAGGAAGAAATGCAAATACTCGCCTCCGAGTCATTATTAGAATTTAAACTTTCCGTCATGTTAATAGGAAAATTTATGAATTTTAATACATTGACTCTGAGGCGTATTGCTTTATGAAACCTAGCAAGTGGCAACTAGCAAGAACTTTGAAAATATGAAGCATTTATCTGTTACTGTTTTGTCTTCTGACACTCCATTCCTTTGGACCTTTGGATCTTTTTGATCAGGGCAAGGCTTACCGCACACTTTATGTATATAGATCCGCTTATCATATAGGTTTTCAAGGAACGCTTTTAGGCAAGCACCCTCTGGTTCGCCGTTTGCCTAAGTGTATCAGGTCTGATTGTCCTCCGTTACCGCGATATACGGTAACTTGGGACGTCACCCTTTTACTTGATTTCCTGGCGCAATGGCCTTCTAATCAGGATTTAACTTTGCGTCAACTAAGTTGTTGGCCCTTTCTCTGCTTGATATCATGCAAGCGAGTGGCTGATGTCAGGGCGTTGGACTTCCGGGCCCGTTCTTTCGTGCCTGGGGGTGTTTGTTTTGACATCTCCCGCCGTACTAAGACATCTATTTCGTCTGCCTTTTACCCGGCATTTCCCTCACGCCTGGCTTTATGCCCGGTTCTGTGTCTCCAGGTGTATGAATCCCGTACCTCTACACTTAGGGGGCCTGAACCTTCTCCTCTTCATCTCGTTTAGATCTTTCGCCCCAGTGGGTACGACTAAGCTTGCGCGCTGGCTGTTGGGTTTGTCAGGGGTTGATACCTCGGTATTTGGCGCTCATTCGCTTCGCAGTGCGGTGGCGTCTTCCGCTGTTTCGGCAGGTTGTCGGTTGGACTTATTGCGATCAGCTGACTGGTCCAGAGCGTCCACCTTTCGATCTTTCTATTTCAAGCCTGTTGTTCATTGGTCATCTGCAGTTGTGGGTTAGCTTTGAACAAGCAATATGAGCCTCAGAGTCGATGTATTAAAATGATAGAATTTAGCTAAGTTAGAATTTTAATAATAAAGACTCTGAGGCGAGTATTGCCCGCCACTCCCACCGCTGCTGTGGTTTGTTTATTGGGTCTGCGGATCTACTATCTTCCACTCTCACGTCCTTTTAATAAAGCAAGAAAGAGAAACCATACTCGCCTCAGTCTTTATTAAAATTCTAACTTATCGTCATACTTAGAGGATCCAGATTCTGGAGTAGTTTTGTTGGGTCTCTCCCCCTTCTTTCTCTTCCCCCCCCCGTGTTTTATGCTATAGTTCTATTACGGTCAACGACTGAGCTCCTTGTAACCACTTCAAGTTCTAAATTATCCATAATTGAAGGTATCACCATTCTTCCCTCAGCCAAAGTTCGCTGCCTTGGAGTGACTCAACTCCAATCACCTCAGCAATATTGCCAAAATTCATCCATTTCTGACTGCCATCTCCCACCTGGACTACTGCAACAACCTCCTGACTGGCCTCCCCACAGCAGAATTAAATCAACTACTCACCCTGACATACATGTATCTGCTTGCAGGAATACCGACCTGTCTCCCATATGTATTGTAGAATTGTCCTGTCTTTACCCATTACACCTTGTACAGCGCTGTGGAATGGGTTGGTGCTTAATACTCTTGCAAATGACTTGAGTAGAGGTAACATCACTGCTCCTATAACCATGGAATCCTGGCCAGAGCACCTCTCCAGTGTCCTGTGGCGAGATCAAAGACTCAGCACCACGTGACCTGCCGCAGCCGCCTGCCTTTATGTCAGCACAGGTTCTCGGCTTTGTGCTGCTACCACACCAGATGGCCCCACGCACAACCCTACCGCAACCTGGAGAAACCCCCCTGCTGCCAACTCTGTCTCTGGGATCCCCACATCTGACAGAAAAGAGTTGGGAGCCTGCACAGCCGTACCGCGGTCAGAGGCCAGTATATAACAAATGATTGCTGTGCGCTCATATTCACGGCCTTTTGTGTTTTTTTGCTGTGGAGTTCTGACACACATACAATTTGCAATAACTTTGTAGGATTCGCCCGGGTTCCAAATGTTCTAACACCTCACGGGGTTAAGAGTGTTTGGCGCTAAACAATTATTAATTTCACAATAATTTGATCTGTGCAGTTTGTACAAGCAGGCAGCTCAGCGCAGATGTGTCCCTCACCCACAAGAATATGGAAAAATACAAACTATTTGTAAGGGAGCGCAAAAAATATATACAGCTGGTTTCCGTCCCCAGGTGATATCCCAATTTTCTTAGTGGCCAATGAATGTATTCAATCACTAAAATGTAGACAGATAAAACGAATTGCGCAGTATTGTTACACACTTTATATCACCTGGGAACAGGTACCAGCTGTATATATTTGTTGCGTTCCTTTACAAATTGCGTTTGTATTTTTCCAAACCCCTGTGCTTATCTACAATTTGACGAATCGTTGGAGATACAGTTCAGAAAACGAGAGGACAGCTGTTGATTCCTCCATGGTCTGATGTTTAGTGCGGCTCTACTTTGCAGTTTTGGCCTAGAAGTGGTAAAGCGGGGCTGTTGAGCTCTGGCCCCCCATGCTGATGCCTACAATTCTTTCAATGCAACAGATGGCGAGGGAACGCTGAGAAGGGAGCGGTTTATATAAACCCTTGATCTTCTGGAGCTTATGACTTTTTGGAGTTGCGCGCGCGCCCCCCCCCCCCCCCCCAATCTTGAAACCGGAAGGCTGCAGGCACGAGTAAAGGGCACAGCTCACTTTCAGGTTTGGTTAAATTTATGTAATCTTGAATGGACTGGGAACCTTGGAAGAACAAAAGGGTTCGCCGCCTGTTTGGGCGACGGAAAAAGGTCCAAAAAACTCTGCAGCAAATGTGAAGACATCGGTGGGCTTTCTCAGGAGCAGGAACTGCATGAAGTCTGCCAGGAGAAGCCTCAGCTCTGGGTGCCGGCGGAGGTACGTCTCGTGGTCAGCAATGAGCTCGTCCTGCGTGAGGAGATGCAAATATTGTGTCAACGTTAACAATAGCTAATAGCGGGCTTTCCTGTACTACACAAGAAATTATATTGCATGCTTAACTCCCATCAGGAGGAGCCACACAACTCCAGCAGCCAGCCCTGGAACTAGGACAAAGAAACATGACGTACGTGCTCAACCCTGTATAATGAACAAACAATCAACGGAGCGCCAGTTACAACTGGTATATATGATTAAACACTATACATGTCCATCTGTGTTTCTTCTGAATTCTCCCAGAATCCACTCTTTACAGTTCTGGGAGAATTCAGAAGAAACACAGATGGACATGTATAGTGTTTAATCATATATACCAGTTGTAACTGGCGCTCCGTTGATGGTTTGTTCTGTATATTCTCAGGTTTTTAGAGGTACCTCCATATACGACGTGTAGCGTATATGATTATCCATTATTCCTGAGGGCGCTTCACTGTTTTCTTTTTTGTCAACCCTGTATAATGCCTACAATATGAGATTTTGGGTACACTTACAATGGCAAAACGCAAGCCCAGCTGCCGCGTCGAGACAAATCTCATGGGTGATTGAATTATAAACCCCATAAGATTTGCCTTGACGTGGAGTGTGGGTTTACGAATGGAACGGCCATTGTAAGTGTACCAAAAACCTCCTGGTATAATTTGGGAGGACGGTGCAGAAAACTGAAATGTAAAGATCAGAGGCGTCTGCTTTATGCAATCCAATATCTTCCTATCTTTGTTCTGAGCCCTCACATCTTCTGAGACGAGATCTCAAACTCCAGCCCCCCAGATGTTTATTGCCTACAATGCCCAGAATCCATTGGATGTAATAGATGGCCAGATAATACTCGGAGCTGCACTTCAGAAACATCTAGGGGGCCAGAGTTTTAGATCCCTGCTCTATGTCCTAGTGCTGGGCGAGAGGCATTCCTGGAGGAATGAGAGACGTCTCTCTGAACCCCCATTTGAATGGGTCATGTGAGCAGGGAAGAGGCCAGTCTATAATCCGAAGCACCGTCCATAATACTGTATCGATGCCGGTAATGTCTCGGTTCCACAGTGAAAGCGTTCTGAATCTATACGAGCAAATCCACCAAAATAGCCTGTTTTTACCGGCTGGGATCATCATGCTAATGTGCTCTGGCTGTACAGACCTCTGACCAGCTGTGAATAATCCAGAGGAAAGTAGTGCCGCGCTCCATGGTATGACTATACCTTCAAAACTGCCAAATATATAATATTCGCTTGTTCTGCTAACAGTTTAAGGTGTCATACCGCGGGGCGCGGCACTACTTTGGACTATTTACGCTTGATTTTTGCACTGTATGATGGAATTCAGTGTTAGTTAAGAGCTAGCAACAGGTGTTTAGTTATTTAGCATTTAATCACAGGGTGAGGGTGGTGCTGGTATATCATCATTCTGGTACATTGTGTACACACTTGTCTCTCTGACCGGTCGTCTGTATCCACGTACCTTTCTGTCCAGGAACTTTGAGTATAACTCTGCGTCCTCCTGCCAGATCAGAGGCTTCTTTCCAAACACCGGTTTTGGGTCACATTCCACTAGAAAGGGGGGAAATTAAAGGCTATCACAATATCGATAGACAGCTGCTTGTGCTTCAGTGACATTCAATGCAGAGATGGAGGCAAAGTGTTGCCTAATAGTCACATGTGGACACCAACACTGTCAGGTTGTACACGGGAAACATTGACTTTCTTCATGGGTGACAACAGTCAAAAACCTGGTTATTGCTTCCTCTACTTTATATCAGGTGAAGGAAGAGGATTAATACAGAGCTCTGGGCTTGTGCGGACTCCGTCTCTCAGTATGCTAAGCCAGGATATGGTATAGTGAGGGATACAATGTAAGCGACTTGCTTCATGGAGTCCTGTGGGCGCTGGATGGGCGTTCAAGGATAGGGGAGGTGAGGGGTTAAAAGAAAGCACTCTATGCTTGAACAAGTAAGGAAAGAAAATACCTCCAGCGCTGCAAGGAATGGTGCACTTGAGCTACCACATTTATTTCAAATAAACAAAAAGAAAACCCAAAGCAAACGTTTCGGGGACACAGCCCCTTCCTCAGTGTATAGTGCCTTACCAAACATATAGAAAGAACCCCCTTATAAACATATAATAGCAAGGGTAGAGCGAATCAGGCAATTAGAGACACACATGGAAAAATAATTAATCAAAACCTGTTCACTTACAAACTCGAGGGGATGCAGGTTGTTCCCCGAGTGTTCCCAGTATACAGGCGCATGTAACGCCAATGGGTGTGCCAAGATGGCGGACAAAGCACAGAGCATGTGCCGACACACGGAATCCTGGGAGACTGCGAGTGCGCATGCGCACAGGGCAAAAAAAGGAACTTAGTGGAAATGATATTACAAAACCACATAACTATAACTTCCCACAAGTGGGGAAGAAAAGGATAAATTGATACATTAATCCAGCGGTTATACATATCCATGATGGCCCGAAAAACTGCCTCAAGAAGCAGCGCCTGAAAAAGATAACCCATACAAATAAACCCAAAGTGAATACATAATAACTAATCATAAATAATAATAAGTAAAATGAAGGTGTCTTAGGGTAAATATTATGAAGGTACTGATATTCCTTTTCCAACAAAATTCCTACTCCAACAGAGATAAGGCTGGGGTCAGACGAGCGTAGTGTTCACGTCCGTGATTGCGCCTAAAAGTACGTCCGTGATAGCATGAAAGTAAGTCCATTGGAGCCTGACACATGAAGTACGTGCGCACTGAACTGCGGCCGCGGCAAACGGACGCAGGTTAGGCAAGAACGTAATACTGCTAGAACGGACGTGCGGAGTGCGCCACGTCCACAACGTCCACATAGCTTTGTGTGTGAGTGATGGAGCGAGGTCAGACGGACTGCATTTATACGTCCAGCATTTTTCACGGACAGAATGTTTTTTCATTGTAATTTATTTTTCCCTCCTACATCCGTCATAAAATAACTTCAGTGAAAAAACGGACTGTGTGACCACTACTGCGTCATCCGTACTGACGATGTCCGTACTGCACGCACGTACAGTCCGTAGAAATCACGCTCGTCTGACCCCAGCCTAAAGGTGCTACAAAAAGGCCTAAAATTCGCTCCAACTAATAAGATTGATAAATTCGATGTATTTGTCAATTTACAAAAATTTAAAAGAAATCTATGTTTAAAGAAATTCTTTCTCAAAACTCCCCTAGAGAGGGACATTGTTCCTAATGATCGATATGTACATACCACTCTTAAACCAAACTCCACTTTTTTCCCACGTAACCATATTTCAGATGAAATGAAAATGTTTGAAACATTAGTAATGACAGATTTGGAAAAGAATACGAAAAATAAGAAAATTAAATTTAATTTATCTAAAGAAGAAAATACAGCTATTAGGGATTTAGAGCGAAGTGAATCAATTGTGATAAAGCCAGCCGATAAAGGGGGGGTAGTTATCCTAAAGAAGGATAACTATGTGGCAGAAGTAATGAAGATTCTAAATGACGGTGTTACCTATAAAGAGATTAGGGAAAATCCGATTGATTCAATCAAAAGATCATTGAAAGCCTATCTTGATAAGGGAAAGGAAGTAGGAATTTTGTTGGAAAAGGAATATCAGTACCTTCATAATATTTACCCTAAGACACCTTCATTTTATATACTCCCTAAAATCCACAAAAATCCAATAGAACCTCCTGGACGCCCTATAGTAGCTGGGATCAATTCCATTACGAGTAATCTATCCCAATATGTGGATAAAATTTTACAGCCTGCAGTTAAAACAATGGTGTCCTACACTAAAGACACTATGGATATGCTTCAGATATTAAGGGAAGCCAGCTGGGAGGCTGATTGTTTTTTAGTGGTTTGCGATGTAAATGCACTTTATAGTAATTTCCCACATACTAAGGGAGTAGAAATTGTGAAAGATCAATTAAATCTGTTAAGGGATTTAAACGGTGAACAAGTTGATTTTGTTATGGAGGGTATTCAGTTTATATTAGACAACAATTACTTTCAATTTGATGTGAAATTTTACCTTCAGACCAGAGGCACAGCTATGGGCACTCGATTTGCGCCCAGTTACACGAACCTTTATATGGCAGGTTGGGAAACCAACTTTGTCTATGGTTCACGTGACTGGGCTCAAGGAAGAGTGCCCATATATAAAAGGTACATTGATGACCTATTTTTTATATGGAAAGGTGAGGAGAGAGATTTAATAATATTTTTGGATCAGTTAGATATCCAGTTTTATCCCCCAATCTGGGCTAAGAAATGGAGTAGGGATAAAATAGCATTCCTTGACCTGGAGATCTATATAAAAGAGAATAAGTTACACACTAGGACCTCTTTTAAGGATGTCGACGTAAATACTTATATTGATAAAACCAGTTGCCATAATGACATCCGGCTAAAGGGAATCCCAAAGGGTCAATTAACCAGATTGAGGAGGAATTGCACAGAGGTCAATGTATTTGAAAAACCAGCAGAATCCCTCAAAGCTGATTTTATAGAGAAAGGGTATAATAAAGAATTGGAAGATCTTATAAAAGAATTGAAGGAGGTAGACCAGGAAAGCCTTATAAAATATAAGAAACAAAAAGATGTTACGAAAGAAGTCCCTTTTATTTGCGAATTTAACAATGAAGATCAATTGATTAAAAGAATATTCAAGAAACACTGGCATATCCTAAAGAAAGACAAAGATCTCGATAAGATATTGGGGAAAAACCAAGGATATTGTTTAGAGGAGCAAAAAATATCAAGACAAAATTGGTGAGAAGTAAATTTGAGAGAAAAAGAGAAACTCCCAATCATTTAAATTTAAAAGAAGGATTTTATCAGTGTGGCCAATGCCTTGCATGCAGATCTACGGGCAACACTAAAACACTTTCAGAAAATTATTATAACAAGAAAACTGAAAAAGAGGTTAGGATCAAGGGTATTCTTACTTGTTGTACAAAAAATGTCATATACCTATTAGACTGTCCATGTGGATTACAATATATAGGACGAACTAGTCAAGCCCTTAATGTGAGGATATCCGAGCATGTGAGGAATATAAAAAACCAATATGAAAAGCATTCGGTATCCTATCATTTCAAACATGTACATAACAGTTGCCCAAAGGGTCTAAAGTTTAGAGCGATTTAAAAGGGTTAGATCCATTAATAAGGGCATGAGTGAGACCACTGTTTTAGGGAGGGAAGAGATGAAACTCATATTTGAATTGGGAACTATGGCCCCCAATGGTCTTAATAATGACTTTGAGTTGATTCATTTTCTTATGTAAATGGTTATTTACTGCCACTGTCACTTTAATTAGATTAATATAAATTGATAGGACACTTTATATAGTATACATTTTATCACTTTACATAAATAAATAAATGAAGGTTGTAAAAACACTTTAAAAATAATCTAAATAAAAATAATTTAAATATAAATTTTGTCACACAGCACTTTATCTTAATCAATATAAAATAAATAGGGCACTTAATTATATGTTCATTAGCCGTTATGGCTTTATACTTGAATTTATCAATTTGATATTGCACATATTGTATTTTAAAAACCTTTTTAAAAAAAACATTTGTATCCAGTGGGTTATTACTGAGGATAGATATTAATTACTCATTAGACTATCGATACTGTATAGCTGCCCAATGTTGGGGGACATTGAGGCGCCTTATGAGCCGATGAGAGGTGCCATTTTGGTCCACATACACATTAGGTAATATATATAAGATGTACAATAGAAGTTACGCGCAAGTTATATGCATGATGAGGTATGTCAGACATAGCGCATGCGCAGTTGAGGCGTTGTTGATCTTTAACGCCAATGGTAAAAATTAAATATAAATTCTTTATTAAGGCGAACATAGAATGAAGGCTGAATTTTATTTAATCTAAAACAGATAAGCACTTTAAAAACAATTCACTTAGCACTTTATTAATTCTAGTATAATTAATATAAGACACCATGACACTTTAAAAATTATATACACCTACTAATTGAATTTACTTGGTATTGATAATTATTATAATAATGTTAAAATTTGTGATGATTTCACGGTGATTTATCACTTAGCAATTGTTTGATTAATCATCTTTTTCATGTTTATTTTGTTATAGATGCATAGTCACTTTCTGTAAATTGAGGTTTCATATATATGGTCACAATTATGGTTCATATTACATGTGATGGATAATCCACTATGTTAGAATAATAATCGCCCCATAGGATAGCTGGAGCGACATATGCGCCGATGCGGGGTGCCAGCATCTGTTTACATGCGCAGTAGAAGCTGCGCGCAGGCCGTTTATTGAGGTTTCATATATATGGTCACATATATTGAGGTTTCCTATAAATGGTCACAATTATGGTTCATAGTACATGTGATGGATAATCCACTATGTTGGAATAATAATCGCCCCATAGGATAGCTGGAGCGACATATGCGCCGATGCGGGGTGCCAGCATCTGTTTACATGCGCAGTAGGCCGTTTAGTAAGAACTGCACGCAAGTAACGTCTACGTTGTGATACGTCTAGCTTTGCGCATGCGCAGTCGCGGCAATGTGCCGATTCCAACACCAAGTGGTGTAAATAAGAACCCTCTATGTAATTAAGGTTGATTACCATGCGTCCCAGATTGAGAGACAGCGCAGATGCGCAGGCGCCCATTAAATTAGTTAATAAAAGGATACATATGATCTTAATTGTTTTTAATTGATTTTAATTATTTCCATCTGATGAACTGTGAATGATTAAATGGACATTTTAAAACAGTATATAAGGAAGCAGCAGACATAAGATCAGTGATACCAGCTGAAGAAGCTCTGAGGAGCGAAACGCATTCTGGTAATATAATTTATGTATCAATAAATTTATTTTTATTTTAAACCACTGCTGCTTCCTGATTGAAAGAAGGCTTTGGAATTGCCTTAATATTCCTATGCGACATCTTGGAGCCAATGCGGCTCATTAATATGTGAGTGCAACCTTTAGGAGTATTCACTCTATTATTATTTTAAACGATATTGCACCAGGAAGTGCGTTGTTATTTTTCTGATCCACTGCAGGAGAAAGTGTTTGAAGAAATCTAATGCGGGTATATGGGCAACTGAACATCGTTTTGAAGACCAATAACTGCTATCCATCCTAGAGCTAAGGTTAGGCTCAAAAGAATGTGAGTAAGACTACGACCGCTTTTCTTTTATCTTACGGTGGACCAACATACTGCGCTATTATATCCATTCTCTTCCACAGAAATTTTATATTTGAAGAAGTGATGTCCTTTTGATGGATTAGAAGATATTCAATGGACATGTTTAATGATTAACCGTACATCCAGTTCGCTGGCGCTCCGTTGTTTATTTTATGTATCTGTCTGTACCATTTATCCCTTTTCGTGTCTTTTTATGTATTAAACCCCTATTTAATAGCTTTCTGGTGTTGGCTGTTTGGGATTACCAGTTCTATCCAGTATTTTTGGGAACCATTTGTGTCTGGGGGACAAGCCCAGCGTTATGTCACAGTAAGTGTGTGCACCTTCCCTCCTTTCTTGCCTAATTAAGTGCTTTCTATACTAGTGTATCTCAACTCTGGTCCCCCGTAACAGGCCAGGTTTGCAGGATATGTGAAGCACAGCACAGGGGATATGATTTGCTGCTCAGTGATTGCAGGATTAAGTCTCTATTTCCCCAAGGTGAGCCTTAAAACCTGACCCTGTTAGGGGGACTTGAGGGCCAGGGTTGGGGAACACTGTTCAATACAATCTGATATCCGTTATTCACTGGGGCGTGAGTGAAGAATGGAAAATTGTGGGCCAGAAATGGCTGAATTGTAATGTTTTTTTTCTCCAGCATTCCTTCAACTGAAATATTTTGGCCTGTAATGTTTGATTCTCTTGCGGTTCTCCACCTGGTCGAGGATTTGTATTGTAAGGTCAATGTGTGTTTAAGGCCTGCATTAAAACGCGTTGGGTGCTCTCTGCAACGTGTGGGTATTACCTGCTTCAGAGAGTACCGGCATCTCTGTGAGTATGACAGCTGCGGGCGAACCGACCTGAACCCGACTGGCCAAGTGTCTGGAAGAAACACCAAAAAAGGTAACAGTTTAAACCACATACAATTACCATGAAAACACACCAACCCGATGGTATAAGCGTACCGTGCATTATCCGTGCACAGCAGTTGTTGTTGTTTTCTGATAAACATGGTAAAGGCATTAGCAGCGATGTTAAACTGTGCCTCCCCCCCAGATTGTTGCTGAACTACAACTCCCATGATTCTCTGGTCATTTAATGCATTGTAATATTTCTGGGGATTGTAGACTAACATCTGGGGGGGAGGGGAGTTTTAGGTCGCTGCATTACAGTATAGCGTTACCCATCGGAAAGGAAGTAACACTGCCACGTTACGGGGACGTCTTCAGAATGGACCGTCCTCTCTAGGCCGTACACCTCCACGGTGTCTCTACCGATCACTTGGCTGCGCGATCCCAGCTCGCTCTGTCACAGACAAAGAATAAAGGGAATTAATATCAAATGACTAGTAATATTCTACTCGGAGAGGAGTATCTGCTCAGCCATCCCACACACTGCTCCTACGTGCTGATGGTCGACTCGTGAAAGTGTTGCCCTGCAGTACATAGAATGAAATCCCAACTCCTTACCCTGAAGGGATCCCAATGGAGTAGCTGCAAATAGTGAACGGATTGTCGTCCTGTGGCATATGAATTATTCATGTTACAGGGCAGCAGCTTCCATGTGCCACTTTGCCCGTATAAATGATAAAGTCCAGGACAGTATGGTACATCGCCCGATATGCCAATCATCAGCGAGGTGGGCAACGACCTGGGCCGATCCCCCAACTCACATAACTCGAGGTGCACAGGTTCATCTCTGTGTCGAATGTCAGGAAGACCAGCTCCCGCGAGGGTTTCTTCCTAGCCAGAAGCCGCATAATCAGCAGGTTGGACGCCTCCGATATCAGCCCTTCCAGCGAGCTTAATGGGTGGGAGACCGATTCCCGACGGACGCTCTAATGTAAGGAATATAGAATATTAATCCGCAGGACAGACGGACAGTTTTTTTTTGTGTTGCACCAGACTCAAGTATGGTTTTATTTACATTTATTTGTTAAACCTGGACCAGGAAAACCAACCCGTGGAACACAACCCTCAGCCCCAAATAACCGAGATGGAAAAGTTCACCAACTCCGGCTTGGGCACAAGCTGTCATTTGAAATTATTTAATTTCCGATGTGTTAACTGTCCCCAAGAACTGGAGAAGTGAATAAACATCTCAGTGTTTTCTGTAGAAAAAGGGCATTTTCTGATCAAAGTGCGTGCGTCACGGATCTAGTATTACAGTGTCATCGTGACCCCTTCGGATCCAACGAGGTTAATTAGTCATAAAAAAATTTTTGTAAAAAAAAGTGCTACTTAAAAAAATTATGTCTGAATATGACTGCCAGTTAAAGAATAATAAAAAAGGTAAAAAAATTGACCCTAACATGAATAGAATAGATAAAAACTAACACTACCTTCAGAAAAACTGAGCTAGAAATAAAAATGGTTATGGAAACATTTTCCAATAAAAAACCTCTAAAGATTCTGCGCAATTGTTTCCATGCAAAAGTACATATTTGGTTTTTAACTGGCGGTGAATTCAGGCGTCTTTTTTTTTCTTTTACGCACACTGTACAAAAATATAATATAATATATATATATATATATATATATATATATTGAACCTATGATCCTGCCACAGCTTCAAAAAATAATGCATATATCTATGCGGTGCAAAGCCAAAAAATGGTAAATAGATACATACAAAGAGAGAATGGCTGCACTCGAAAAATAAAATAATAAAGTTTATTAAAGCATGTTAAAAAATGAAGACCGACGTTTCGGCTCTCTCTGGAGCCATTATCAAGGTTACAGCTTGTACTAACGGCATGTTTAAATACAATAAGCAAAACACAACTTACCTATCGCGTCGCCCGTCTCAATCAAGCATTCCACGTGGACGCATTGAGAAACTGGGGGCTGGTCCGGGATGCGTCACAACGTGTGACAAAACCACACGTCTGGCGCTTCCCCGTTGCTGTGGCAACTAAAATCTCGATTAAAAACATTGCAGGAGAATAAAATGTGAGGAACATAATGGCAGCTATAGCAGTCCCTGGGTACTTATATTATGTTGGTAAGCAAATATAGGAGACAGAACGATGAATGAAAATCTAGATATAAAATATCCCCTGTTCTCTCCCTTCTTACTCGCATGTGATGGCTAAGATCTGGGCAAATAATATATAATTCATATAGTTCAATTTAAGCACAAAACATGGGATATCCAATGTAAAATCTTAAAAGTGTATTGTGTCAATTAATCATATAGTGCTGTGTGTGTGCAAAAAAATATCTGTGTGTGTCCTGGTGTATATTCAGAAATACCTGTGTATTATACGTGTGCTTTGACGCTGCCTAAAGCTGACCACAAAGTGATGGAAATGTTTGTGAAACTGATAAAACGTATTGTGAAACCAATAAAAAGTGATTAAACAAAAACCTGAGTGTGATGTCTCTATATGGTGTGGACTGTGTGGTCTAGTGTTGCATGCTAAAAAATGAAATCCATTATAAATGTATGGGAAATAATCCACAGCTGTATTATTTACAGCGCCAGACGTTGTTTTAGAAATTAGTCTACTTTTAATTTCTGTGTAGTTTGATCCGCTGCACTTACAAGCAGCTCTCTGCTCTCCCTGCCATACTTACCTGAACGCTCCCTGTATAATGGATCCCTTCTCTATCCCAGAAGGAGTCACACACACACGCTGCTTTAGCTGGAGTTCATCTGACCAACTGGGCTGTGTGCCCCTGGTCTGCTTAATTTAATACACCATAGGACAACGCCCAGTGGCTCACTGGCTTTACAACAGGAACCAGTTTGCCCAGTAATTACATTTACATATCAAAAGGACAGGGGAGTGGACTAGAATGACCGACCAGCCCCCTGTACATGACTCATCCCTGAGTCATCTCCATGGTCCCCGTCAGCCATGTTTGTCCGACCATCCCCCATCACTGTCAGTATGGACCCCATTCAGATACTGCTCAGAGTAATCAGCATCTAGTGAAGATCAGTCTACTTGTTCTTATGGATTTGCGACTTATATCTGCGGAGACATTCAGTTATTGTCAGTACACGGTACCAGTGTACAGACAAGGCTTAAATGTCTTAAAAGCAGGTATGTATCCAGAAAGGGATAGCGTAGCCGCAACATAGATATAATACGTATCTCTCGTTATGCAGACTTCACTTCTCCAATGTGCATAGACATTGGGAGGTAAGAAGCCCAGCGCATTGCACTTAGTACTCACAAACCGCCAAACGCCTACACACACTGAGAACACGTCTCTAAACCTAAGAGAAGGTTTTCATACTGACGGTTTTGCCGCTGGTTCTGATTAACCCAAAATACACTCTGCTAGAGCGATTCTCAGTTTAATCCAAACACAGGGAGACAGATGACAATTTATAAAACACACACATCCTAGAATATAATGTCCACATAATAAAATTTCCACAACAACGTGCTGTTTCGTCACACGTTGTGACGCAACCCGGACCAGCCCCCAGTTTCTCAATGCGTCCACGTGGAACACTTGATTGAGACGGGCGAGGCGATAGGTAAATTGTGTTTTGCTTATTGTATTTAAACATGCCGTTAGTACAAGCTGTAACCTTGATAATGGCTCGAGAGAGAGCCGAAACGTCAGTCTTCATTTTTTAACATGCTTGAATAAACTTTATTATTTTATTTTTCGACTGCAGCCATTCTAATATATATATATATATATATATAAAGTCTGGGAGTACAGTCTATAAAACAACAACAGATTATTTTATGGTGCAGCAATAATTCCGTACAGCCACGTGGAAAAGCACTCACGGTACTTTTCCTTCCCCCTGATGAAGTCTAATCTGCTATAGACGAAACGCGCTGGAGTGTTTTTTATCTTGCTGTCGTTACCAATAAATCTCTTTTAAAACCAGAGCGACTTTCTGTTAGTGTGTCCTGTGGCGGCGGGATAAACCAGGATTGTGTCGTGTGGCGGCGGGATGAACCAGAAGTGTGTCGTGTGGCGGCGGGATGAACCAGAAGTGTGTCCTGTGGCGACGGGATGAACCAGAAGTGTGTCCTGTGGCGACGGGATGAACCAGAAGTGTGTCCTGTGGCGGCGGGGTGAACCAGGATTGTGTCCTGTGGCGGCGGGGTGAACCAGAAGTGTGTCGTGTGGCGGTGGGATGAACCAGAAGTGTGTCCTGTGGCGACGGGATGAACCAGAAGTGTGTCCTGTGGCGACGGGATGAACCAGAAGTGTGTCCTGTGGCGGCAGGGGTGAACCAGAAGTGTGTCCTGTGGCGGCGGGGTGAACCAGAAGTGTGTCGTGTGGCGGCGGGGTGAACCAGAAGTGTGTCGTGTGGCGGCGGGATGAACCAGAAGTGTGTCCTGTGGCGACGGGATGAACCAGAAGTGTGTCCTGTGTTGATGGGATGAACCAGAAGTGTGTCCTGTGGCGGCGGGGTGAACCAGAAGTGTGTCCTGTGGCGGCGGGGTGAACCAGAAGTGTGTCCTGTGGCGGCGGGGTGAACCAGAAGTGTGTCCTGTGGCGGCGGGGTGAACCAGAAGTGTGTCCTGTGGCGGCGGGGTGAACCAGAAGTGTGTCGTGTGGCGGCGGGATGAACCAGAAGTGTGTCCTGTGGCGACGGGATGAACCAGAAGTGTGTCCTGTGGCGACGGGATGAACCAGAAGTGTGTCCTGTGGCGACGGGATGAACCAGAAGTGTGTCCTGTGGCGGCGGGATGAACCAGAAGTGTGTCCTGTGGCGGCGGGATGAACCAGAAGTGTGTCCTGTGGCGGCAGGATGAACCAGAAGTGTGTCCTGTGGCGGCGGGGTGAACCAGAAGTGTGTCCTGTGGCGGCGGAATGAACCAGAAGTGTGTCCTGTGGCGACGGGGTGAACCAGAAGTGTGTCCTGTGGCGGCGGGGTGAACCAGAAGTGTGTCCTGTGGCGACGGGGTGAACCAGAAGTGTGTCCTGTGGCGACGGGGTGAACCAGAAGTGTGTCCTGTGGCGGCGGGGTGAACCAGAAGTGTGTCCTGTGGCGATGGGGTGAACCAGAAGTGTGTCCTGTGGCGGCGGGATGAACCAGAAGTGTGTCCTGTGGCGGCGGGGTGAACTAGAAGTGTGTCGTGTGGCGGCGGGGTGAACCAGAAGTGTGCCCTGTGGCATTCAGCGAAGCGGTAACACTGAAAGCAAAGATCCCTTTATGTGCCTGAATATATCTATATCCTGCGAGTGCTTTTCCACGGGGCTATATGGAATTATTGCTGCACCATGAAACCTGTTGTTTTATAGACTGTACTCCCAGATATATATATTTATATGTACGTTGTGATTTTGCTGTGACGCCAATAGGAAGAGACGTCGGCGGGAAGTACAAAAGGTCCCGCATAATTATTTATGAACCTCAATGTGACACCATGGTTATTATTTGTCTTCAGACCACGGAGGCCAGGGCAGGCAGATAAAACTGAAATTGCTGTAGAAAAACCAGAAACACAGAATGTGTTACAGGCTGTTGGTGCCATCTTTAATTTACTGAAGCTAGAGCAGCCCAGCTCCTCCTTCCAGCACAGCCCCGCTTTCTACAGGAGTCAAGAAGGACCATAACTGATTCTCAGTAACCTATTAATGGAAATGCATAAAATGTATTGCTGATTAAAGCATTGAAAAAATAAAATAAGTATAGGAGGAGACTTTTTCCTTTTTTTCCTCTATTTATTTGTAGTCCACTAGCCATGGTTGACCAGGGGAGGGGGGGGGGGGGGTTGCGGTTTAATGATGAGCTTTGCATGAATTCCCGGTATGTAATCATTGAGTAAACACTGTATCTGTGCAATGTGAGCTGCTCTGTGTCTGAAAAGCAGATTATTGCATTAATATGTTTGTATAGGTGAGGTGTAGTGTTTTGTGTCAGACGTGGCCTCACCTCTCCCTCTGTAATCACCGTGCTAATAACCAGGTGGTCCTCTTGTCTCAGCATCTGAGTCTTCTTGTCCACAGAGTGAGATTTCATCTGTATTACACAAAAACAAGGAAAAAGGAGTTTGTTTGCTTCTTCGGCAAAGACAATGCAATCACACCCAGGTCTGCGCGTGCAGGAAGATGTATTTGTTTCCAGCGTTCCGTGGCATATGGCGGATCGAGACGCTGCTGCAACGCCGGACCAGGGTAAGTATCGGATTCTATTGAGCTACTCATTGTACTGTGTTAAGTGAGTTTTGCAAAATCTTGTAATACCGGGGTCTATGAGCAAATATTACAGAATGGAGCCAAGAATAACGAGCAAGAAGGGAACAGGTCATTATTCTCCGGCTGATCCATCGTTAGTGGCTCCTATACAAAGTATACGACGCACGAGGAGCTGTTAACTTACAGTAAGATGCAGGAAAAGCTTACGACTCCATCAGAATAATGTCTCCAGTAAGGTTGCTAGATCGGCCACATTTTCCTGGACACATATCTATTTCATGCAGAGGGAGAGCACAGGGAAAAGTGCTGCCCTGCAACATGTGTAATTCATATGATGTAAAACAAAAATACCACAGTACATTCGGGAGCGCAAATATATGTTAGTCCTCCTTAGGATACCAAAAACTGGAAACTTAAGAATCTCCGAGAAAAGTCTCTTTTGAAGATGGTCAACATACCAAGGAGAAAAGGGAAAAAAAGAAAAAAACACCAATTGGGCAATATCGTATATCTCGTATGCACAAAGCTGTATAATCGCATATGAAAAAAACTCACAAGTGTAGAGCTGGATAGCTCAATAATGTGTGCAGTCGAGTCACTATGGGGGACTCCGCCCTTTGATCGTGGTGATTTCTGTTCCCTTGTTCGCTTCGGTCAGTTGCTTCACAGTATGTGTACACCAAATAGACATGCTTGAGAACCTCCTATGAAGGTGGTTCCATAATAACAGCAGTAGACCACTTCCCAGGGGGTCTTAGCCTCTAGCTGGATATGCTGGTATACTCCAATGGGTAGGTGGATGGATAACGGTTGGGCGAATAAGTATGCAATATGGCATAAAGTATATGGGCATATACCATATAGAAGCGTGGAGAGGTTAAGTGGAAAAAAACTTTTATTAAAACATATAAAAATATAAAAGAAAAAGGAGAGTCATCGAGACGCATTTCCCTTACCAAATCTGTAAGCTTTTTCAGTCAAATGATCCCCCACAATTGTACAGCCACAATATATAACCTCCAAATGTTCATGCCGCAACGTATGGCGTGCGTTCCACCTCGAGCCCTTCCGCATGCGTTCCATCCAGATCACTTCCGCATGCGTTCCACCTAAAACGCTTCCGCATGCGTTCCATCACTAACACGTCCGGTTACATGATTCTTCAGATCTTGGACAACAATACATTCGAATTCCCCACCAATCTCCGTTCAAAAGCTGGCCACATCACAACAGATAGAATCAATTAGCCTCGTTATTTGCACGTCATCTCATGCATCCCACAAAGCCAAAAGCAAGAAAAAAAGGAACAAAATGAGAACAGAAAGATAATAAACAAAAGCAATACATGAGAATTTGTGCAGTGAACCTATTGCAAGAAGTGTGTAATACAATTATTTGAAAAAATGACTGATTTCGAAATCGGCATTCAAGCCGCCTGGAATAAGGGTGTCTAGTGTATAAATCCACCTCATCTCAGTCATAATTAATTTTCTAATCAGGTCCTCACCTCTCCAATTCCGTTTAACGGCCTCTATTGCAAGAAATTGAATATCTTTTAGGTTACAATTATGTGTATCCCGAAAATGGAGGGACACACTGTGTTTTTCGTAGCCCCTCGTTATGTTGCAGAAATGTTCGTTAATCCTTACATACAGAGGTCTTGACGTTTGTCCTACGTAGTTTTTGCCACATGGGCATTTTAATAGATAAACTACGTTCTTGGAGTACAATAGAAGAGTCAATGGAGCGCCAGTGCAAGGCTGGAATTACGAAAAATCACTTAACATGTCCTTCAATACTTCTTCTCGATCTTCTCAAAAAATCACTCTTGAATGAGGCCTCTCTACAAAAAAGAATATGTCATCGCGCAATATATTGATTCACCATATATGGAAAGTAGGGGAGAGAAGGTTCTACTCACATATTCATGAGCCTGACCTAGGCTCTAGGATGGATATCTGGTATGGGTCTTCAAAGATATTCAGGTGCCCATGTACCCCCAATGTGGTGGTTATCTTCAACAGCTTTCCTCTATAGTAAATCACGGAGAGAAAAACAGTACACTCCCCTAGTGCAATATCGTTAAGATATAATACAATGGATCAATTTAAATGATGCACTCACATGTGGGTGAGCTGCATTGGCTCCAAGACTTCACATAGGAATTTAAAAGGGAATTCCGAGAAACCTTCTTTTGAAAATCACGTACCAAGAAGCAGCAGCAATTTAAAATAAATTTATTAATACAAAATAGATATTACCAGAACGCGTTTCGCTCCTCAGAGCTTCTTCAGCTATGTACCTACGTAGGTACATAGATGATGTTCTGATTGTGTGGGAAGGCAGTTATACTGATCTTGAGTTATTCATTACTCATTTGAATACCAACTCAGTTGGCATTAAATTAGAATCCACTATTAATAAAGACAGAGTTGATTTTCTTGATCTTACCCTATACATAGAAAATGGGAAGGTTTGCACCAAAGCCCATTTTAAGGATGTCCATGTGAACGGATATATCGATAAGAGGAGCGATCACTATCCACCCTGGCTTAACGGTTTCCCTAAGGGACAGATGGTGAGGGTCCGTCGAAATTGCTCTGATGTTGAACAATACCAGGTGCAATCCCAGAAATTTATTCATGAATTTGCAACCAAGGGATATCAAAAGCGAACCCTCAATACCATTAAGGAGGATGTATTACAAATGAAGAGATCAACTCTTTTGATTAATAAACAACGAGAAAGCACTAAAGAAAACGCTATGTCTTTCATTTTAGATTACAACATATATAATAGGGAGATCAGGAAATCTATAGAAAAATATTGGTCCATCTTGAAGAGAGATCCTATCCTCAATTCAATGCTGCCCGACAAACCATCTATTATATACAGAGGTGGAAGAAGTTCAGGACGTCAATTAGTCAAAAACCACATCATAGAAAAGAAAGTCACACTTGGGAATCCATTTGGAATGCAAGCTGGCTTTTATGGATGTGGCCAATGCATTGCATGCAGGAAGACGTAGAATAAAAAGAGAACGATTCGGGAATTTGTTTCATCTAGAACCAACTTTACCTACAAAATTCAGCAGCTTATCACCTGTCACTCCAAGAACGTAGTTTATCTATTAAAATGCCCATGTGGCAAAAACTACGTAGGACAAACATCAAGACCTCTGTATGTAAGGATTAACGAACATTTCTGCAACATAACGAGGGGCTACGAAAAACACAGTGTGTCCATCCATTTTCGGGATACACATAATTGTAACCTAAAAGATATTCAATTTCTTGCAATAGAGGCCGTTAAACGGAATTGGAGAGGTGAGGACCTGATTAGAAAATTAATTATGACTGAGATGAGGTGGATTTATACACTAGACACCCTTATTCCAGGCGGCTTGAATGCCGATTTCGAAATCAGTCATTTTTTTAAATAATTGTATTACACACTTCTTGCAATAGGTTCACTGCACAAATTCTCATGTATTGCTTTTGTTTATTATCTTTCTGTTCTCATTTTGTTCCCTTTTTTCTTGCTTTTGGCTTTGTGGGATGCATGAGATGACGTGCAAATAACGAGGCTAATTGATTCTATCTGTTGTGATGTGGCCAGCTTTTGAACGGAGATTGGTGGGGAATTCGAATGTATTGTTGTCCAAGATCTGAAGAATCATGTAACCGGACGTGTTAGTGATGGAACGCATGCGGAAGCGTTTTAGGTGGAACGCATGCGGAAGTGATCTGGATGGAACGCATGCGGAAGGGCTCGAGGTGGAACGCACGCCATACGTTGCGGCATGAACATTTGGAGGTTATATATTGTGGCTGTACAATTGTGGGGGATCATTTGACTGAAGAAGCTTACAGATTTGGTAAGGGAAATGCGTCTCGATGACTCTCCTTTTTCTTTTATATTTTTATATGTTTTAATAAAAGTTTTTTTCCACTTAACCTCTCCACGCTTCTATATGGTTGATGCCCATATACTTTATGCCATATTGCATACTTATTCGCCCAACCGTTATCCATCCACCTACCCATTGGAGTTAGCCATCCACCTACCCATTGGAGTATACCAGCATATCCAGCTAGAGGCTAAGACCCCCTGGAAAGTGGTCTACTGCTGTTATTACGGAACCACCTTCATAGGAGGTTCTCAAGCATGTCTATTTGGTGTACACATACTGTGAAGCAACTGACCGAAGCGAACAAGGGAACAGGAATCCCCACGATCAAAGGGCGGAGTCCCCCATAGTGACTCGACTGCACACATTATTGAGCTATCCAGCTCTACACTTGTGAGTTTTTTTCATATGCGATTATACAGCTTTGTGCATACGAGATATACGATATTGCCCAATTGGTGTTTTTTTCCCTTTTCTCCTCGGTATGTTGACCATCTTCAAAAGAGACTTTTCTCAGAGATTCTTAGGATACCAAAAACTGGAAACTTAAGGAGGACTAACATATATTTGCGCTCCCGAATGTACTGTAGTATTTTTGTTTTACATCTTCTATATATGGGTGAGGGATACACCCAACGGTGAGCTGCATTACTGGTACATCCCATTTCATATAACTCACGGTATAATATTAGCGCCTATAACACTTTCGACCTTTGTTGGGTCACCTTTCTTTTTTAATTCATATGATGCAGGGAGGAAATCAAGGCAGGTCACCGGGGATCCCTTTTTTTGATTTCTTACCTGCAGCGTATGGATTATACATGCTGTGGGGTGGCATTTTTCATACACTGCCCATCAGTATGAATACATTATATGCGTCCAGGAAAACATGGCAGATCTGGCACTCCTATTAGCAGCCAAGTCCTGTACCCACCTTTATAAATTCGTGGTGATGCTGCTCCAGGGTTTCCATGTTTTGAGAAATATAAGCTGAAAGGGAATATAAACCAATCTCGGTGACTAGAAGACAAGAGCATCCCTTTTGACAGAGTCACACAACAAACATCTGCAGTGTCTGTTTATTTCTCTTGTAATAAAAGTTGTTAAATCCTTAAATGAAATTGTATTTCAAGCCATTTGATGATAAAGAAACCCTCACCAACTATGGAGGAGCCTGTGGGAATATTGTCGATGGTGCTGTGTGTGGAGGCGTGAACCAGAAAGCATCTCTCTTCGTCGTGTCCCTCAGGATGGTGGTACGCCGGCTGTACGCTGACCGTGAAGGAACCCAACTCCTGGCCGGCCTCTGAGAAGGTCTGTAAGGACTCGTTAAACAAGCACAGACCCAGCTCCTCCAGCCCTGCCAGGACAGACCAGACATCATCATCTGCAAGTATAACACACTGACCCTGGCCTGCAGGACCTTTCAGAGAAGGGCGGTCAAAATCACAGCCCTCCAGATGTCAATGCCTACAATTCCTTGAATTCCTTCAATGCAACAGATGGCCAGGGAATCATGGGAGTTGTAGTTCAGAAATATATGGAGGTGGGGCGGAGTTCCACAGCCCTGGTTTAGGGATTACAGGAGCTGCAGATCTGCAACATTCGAGGAGGAAGTGCTATATGGAGGCGAATGCAATGAGGAGCAACGCAAGTTATTTACTGAAGAGGAAATTTCAGTAATCAGGGGTGTGGAAATTTAAAAAAAAATCTACTTGTCTAACGGACTAAGTAGTAGTCCAATCTACTTGTCCTGATAATTTCAACAAAATAGTGTTTAAATAGAGGTCTTTATTCATAACAGCCTATGGAGGCAGCGTCAGATACATGTGATGAATAAAGACCTTTATTTAAACACTATTTTGTTATATATATATATATATATATATATATATATGTATATATAAATATATATAAAAATCGTTAGGAAAGGACGCACTCCAGGGCTTAAGTAATGGGGCACTTTTTAATGTTGTCTTAATAAAGCATTGAATTTTAGCTCTTTACTTAAGCCCTGGAGTGCGTCCTTTCCTAACGATTTTTACATAGATGATTTCCGGATTTTGCACCCAGGCAGGGCCGCCATCAGGGGGGTACAGGTATTACTGGTGTATGGGGCCCGGTGCCTCCAGGGGGCCCTGAAGGGTCACTGCCAAACTTGGCTATGCCTAGTTGCCATGGGGACCTTGAAGCTGCTGATCTCCAGTTATAGACTGACTAGAAATATGGGCACTGAGTGAGGGCCCGGGCTGGCAGCACAGCGTGCCCCCCAGGTTCGGGGCTCTCCACGTGCCTTTGTAAACAGTTACACGTGGCATCACTAGGCGCCGCTAGCAGGAAGCTGGCTGTGGCCCCGCCCCCAAATGACAGACTCGCAGGTGCCCTGCTGGAAACGGTGAGCTGATGTAGAGATGTGAGCCTGGGCCCAGCATGGAGCTCTCCTTCCTCCTGTCAAAGGCAGACCCAGAGGCAGCAGAGAGGATTCCACTCACCATTGTAAGTATTTGCTCTCTTGGAGGCTGCCCTGGGTCTCCTCCTGCAGATTATACCGGAGGGGAGGGAGAGAAAAAAAAACAACAAAAAAACGACCCTGCACTGATATGCCCCGCCCACAAGAAGCTGATGAGAACTTCAGGGTAGAGGAGGCCTTCCAAATGTATGTGCAACCTGTGTGTATGTGTGTGTGGTGTATGTGCAGCCTGTGTGTGTGTGTGGTGTATGTGCAGCCTGTGTGTGTGTGTGTGTGTGTGTGTGGTGTATGTGCAGCCTGTGTGTGTGTGTGGTGTATGTGCAGCCTGTGTGTGTGTGTGGTGTATGTGCAGCCTGTGTGTGTGTGTGGTGTATGTGCAGCCTGTGTGTGTGTGTGGTGTATGTGCATCCTGTGTGTGTGTGTGGTGTATGTGCATCCTGTGTGTGTGTGTGGTGTATGTGCATCCTGTGTGTGTGTGTGGTGTATGTGCAGCCAGTGTGTGTGTGTGGTGTATGTGCAGCCAGTGTGTGTGTGGTGTATGTGCAGCCTGTGTGTGTGTGTGTGTGGTGTGTGTGTGTGGTGTATGTGCAGCCTGTGTGTGTGTGTGTGTGTGTGTGGTGTATGTGCAGCCTGTGTGTGTGTGTGTGTGTGTGTGGTGTATGTGCAGCCTGTGTGTGTGTGTGTGTGTGTGTGTATGTGCAGCCTGTGTGTGTGTGTGTGTGTGTGTGTGTGTGTGTGTGTGGTGTGTGTGTGGTGTATGTGCATCCTGTGTGTGTGTGGTGTATGTGCAGCTGTGTGTGTGTGTGGTGTATGTGCAGCCTGTGTGTGTGTGTGTGTGTGTGTGTGTGTGTGTGCAGCCTGTGTGTGTGGTGTGTGTGTGTGTGTGTGGTGTATGTGCAGCCTGTGGTGTGTGTGTGGTGTATGTGCAGCCTGTGTGTGTGTGTGTGTGTGGTGTGTGTGTGTGTGTGCAGCCTGTGTGTGTGTGTGTGTGTGTGGTGTATGTGCAGCCTGTGTGTGGTGTGTGTGTGTGTGTGGTGTATGTGCAGCCTGTGTGTGTGGTGTGTGTGTGGTGTATGTGCAGCCTGTGTGTGGTGTGGTGTATGTGCAGCCTGTGTGTGTGTGTGTGGTGTATGTGCAGCCTGTGTGTGTGTGTGTGTGTGTGTGTGTGTGTGTGCAGCCTGTGTGTGTGTGTGTGGTGTGTGTGTGTGGTATGTGCAGCCTGTTGTGTGTGTGTGTGTGTGTGTGTATGTGCAGCCTGTGTGTGTGTGTGTGTGTGTGTGTGTGTGTGTGTGTGGTATGTGCAGCCTGTGTGTGTGTGGTGTGTGTGTGTGGTGTGTGTGTGTGTGTGGTGTGTGTGTGTGTGCAGCCTGTGTGTGTGTGTGTGTGTGGTGTGTATGTGCAGCCTGTGTGTGTGTGTGTGTGTGTGTGTGTGTGGTGTATGTGCAGCTGTGTGTGTGTGTGTGTGCAGCCTGTGTGTGTGCATGTGCAGCCTGTGTGTGTGTGTGTGGTGTATGTGCAGCCTGTGTGTGTGTGGTGTATGTGCAGCCTGTGTGTGCATGTGTTGTATGTGCAGCCTGTGTGTGTGTGCGTGTGTTGTATGTGCAGCCTGTGTGTGCATGTGTTGTATGTGCAGCCTGTGTGTGCATGTGTTGTATGTGCAGCCTGTGTGTGCATGTGTTGTATGTGCAGCCTGTGTGTGCATGTGTTGTATGTGCAGCCTGTGTGTGCATGTGTTGTATGTGCAGCCTGTGTGTGCATGTGTTGTATGTGCAGCCTGTGTGTGCATGTGTTGTATGTGCAGCCTGTGTGTGCATGTGTGTGCATGTGCAGCCTGTGTGTGCATGTGCAGCCTGTGTGTGCATGTGCAGCCTGTGTGTGCATGTGCAGCCTGTGTGTGCATGTGCAGCCTGTATGTGCAGCATGTGTGTGTGCGTGGTGTATGTGCAGCCTGTGTGTGTGTGCAGCCTGTGTGTGTGTGCAGCCTGTGTGTGTGTGCAGCCTGTGTGTGTGTGCAGCCTGTGTGTGTGTGCAGCCTGTGTGTTGTGTGTGAAGCCTGAGTGTGATGTATGTGTAGCCTGCGTGACTGGTGTGATTGTGGGAGGCATATATGGTGTGTGTGTGCCATGTGCTGCATGTATGGGGTGTGTGTGTGTGCTTTGCGGCATGGGTGTGTGTGTGGCATATATGGGGTGTGTGTTTGTGTTTACAGCATGTACGGGGTGTGGATCACATGGTCTCCATGTGTTTGTGTGTGAGCAATATTATAGTTTTAAATACAAAAATAAACCGTCTGCTGTGGGGCCCCGATCAGAGCTTCAGTAAGGGGCCCCAAGATTTCTGATGGCAGCCCTGCACCCAGGCATGTATATTTTGAGTGGATTATTTGCAGGTTGCCACTAGAGATAGATAGATAGATATATATATATATATATATCTATCTATCAGCCCTGTGTGTGTATTTACATATATACACACATGTATGTACCGTGTGTGTATACATACACATTGTATGTATGTATACACACACATGGCTGCAATGTGTATGTATGTAAATACACACACGCAGGGCTGTAGTGTGTGTATACATATATATGTATATAAATGCATACATACACACTGAGGGTTGCAGTGTGTGTGTGTGTATACACACTGAGTTTTGAAGTGTGTGTGTGTGTGTATATATATATATATATATATATATACACACACACACGTCAGAACTCTGTATATATACAAACACATTGCAGCTGTGTGTGTGACACACACACAGCTGCAATGTGTTTGTATATATACAGAGTTCTGAAATGTGTGTGTATATATATATATATATATACACACATATATATATATACACACACACACACACACACACACACACTTCAAAACTCAGTATGTATACACACACACACACACACTGCAACCCTGCGTGTGTGTATATACATACATTGCAGCCCTCAGTGTATATAATTATGTGTGTGACACACACACAGCTGCAATGTGTTTGTATATATACAGAGTTCTGAAATGTGTGTACATACACATTGTATGTATACACACAGGGCTGCAATGTGTATGTATGTAAATACACACACACACACAGGGCTGATTATATATATATATATATATATATATATAAATAATCAGCCCTGTGTGTGTGTGTATTTACATGCATACACATTGCAGCCCTGTGTGTATACATACAATGTGTATGTACACACACAGGGCTGAAATAGTGTTATATATATATATATATATATATATATATATCTGAGGGCAGCCGTGTGTGTGTGTGTATACACACACAGGCATGTTTCAGACCTCAGACCAGACATGGGGCGCTGTCCGAACGCTCTATCTGCGTTTGGACAGGCCCCTGCAGTTTACCGCGTTTCGTACCTTCTACCGAGTGCCGCGTGCAAAGTCTCCCAGCGGCCGCTCGTTGCTAAGCCCCCAGCCGCAATCTTGCGAGATTGCTCCCAGCACGATCTCGCGAGATCGCGCCTCGGGGCTTCCCAATGAGCAGCCGCTGGAAGACTTTGCACGCGGCGCTCGTTAGAAGGTACGAAACGCGGTAAGCTGCTGGGGCCTGTCCGAATGCCGTTAGAGCGTTCGGACAGCCGCCCCAGCCGCTCAATGCTGGCTTCCGGTATTGGGGGAGTCCCTGGAATTAGTCCACAGTCCGGCGGGCTAGAAGCATCTAAAAAAAAACTACTCGCCCGGCGCGTCTTCATGTCCCGGGCGTCGGGCGATACAATTCCCACACCCCTGGTAATATTTTTGGCAAAAATGTGTCAGTTTTCCTTCTCTACAAATGAATTTCATTACATTCAGCTATAGGCGGCTGCGGTCACACAAGCGCACTGATTGCGCACAATGCGTCCGTTGAAATGGATGCACTTTATAACGGATGAGATTGTGGTTACATTGTATCTGTTAGTTTTGACGGATGTTGAGAAAAAGAAACAAAAAAGCTGTATGCAGGGGTTTCTCTATGTCCGTTGTAGCTTTTTTGGCGTCCGTTGCTACATGCGTTGTCCGTGCGTGAGAAAGTGCTTTGTGTGTTGTTCTCTATTGACTTCATTGAAAAGTTCCGACAAACAGCAAACAGTGTGGTCAGACGGACGCGAAAAGTGTGCTCGTCTGACCGCAGCCTAAGGCCTTGCATAATGGGATGACAAGCAGGTGACCTCTGTGTCACAAAATGCTTTGGGATAAAGTAGATTAAAAATATTAATGAGCGAAGCATTGAATGTGTAGAGAACAGTACTGAAGGCTGCGTGTTCTGTCACGCTTGCCTGCACTTTGCACTCGGACTGCCAGATCGGCCATGTTTTCCTGGACACATATGATGTATTCATGCTGTTGGGCAGTGCATGAAAAATGCCACCCCGCTGCATGTATAATCCATACGCTGCAGGTAAGAAATCAAAAAGAGATCCCAGGTGACCTGCCTTCATTGCTTTCCTGTAGCACTTGCATTATACATGTTGCAGGGCAGCACTTTTCCCTATGGCTGATCTGGCGACCTTAATTCGCATGTAGCGAGTTTATCCTTCAGGAATAAATTTAATTACTTACCCACATCAGCCATAAATTCTATCGCCTCCGGACTCGCCTTCAAGACTTTATCGGACGTGGGATCCTTAATGTCTGAATTAAGAAAAAAAAAGTAAATCACTTCAAATCAATCATCACTGCACAAATCATATCACCTGCAATCAATCGTCATGTCCTGCAATCATTAAACACTCAATGCTATTCAGGAGGTGAAGAGAAATTCCCAGATTCCCCTATTATCATGACGGGGAATCATAATTATAATAAAGACACGGAGGCTCTTATTATGCTATCTTTTCTTTACTTAAGCCGATAGCAGCAAAGAACAATCTCTCAAATACCAAACAAAGTATTTAGAGAGTGAAAAAATACATTAAACAGTATATATACATAACAATGGTACAGTCCAGCATAACAATGGTACAGTCCAACTCCTCCAATCATCTGACGACCGTTGGCCTCTTCTCTTTTCTGATGCGAGACACATACTGATCTTCTTTTAACCAAACAAACAACAGAAGAACTCCATTCCTTCATGGAAACCTCGAACATGTAGTTGAATCCTTCCGTGAGAAATTCCAACCCAAGGATTAAGCTTCAGCGTAGACTCCAACTTGAAGCTCAAGCATGGACGAATATTCATCCTTCAACGAAAACTCCAACACAAAGCTCACGCTCTTCTCCAACGAACAGAACAATGGAAGAACTCTTCCTCATCCAATGAAAGCTTTGACAAGAAGTTTAGGCTGTCGGAACATAAATGTATTAAAGATCACCAAGAGCTTATAATAAGAAGGTTTGAAAAAAATCTGTAATGACTATTGAAACATCAAAACCTTATAGCCAAATATAAAGGGTGGGAATAACCCAATTATCGGGTGGGATAATACTCGCCTCCGTGTCTTTATTATAATTATGATTCCCGGTCATGATAATAGGGGAATCTGGGAATTATCCCACAAGACACGGAGGCTCTTATTATGCTAGTTCAAAGCTTAATTAATTAGTGATAGTGACATGTGACACACTGGTTTAAAAGAACACTCCCTAAAAGGTGGATTCTCTGGACCAGTCTGCTGTTTTAAGATGTCTACAAGACGACATCCACGGAAGAAAAAACCTCGGAAGCAGAAGCACTCCGGGATGAATGAGCTCCGAACACGGAGACGACTACACCAGCTCCTGACTTGATCCATTTAACAGACCTATTGAGTGTGGTGGAAGTTACAGAATTGTATGGTTTGCGTAAGGATATGAATAACCGTTGGGATTAGATAGAAGACCTCTGACAATGAAGTCTTTGTCCTATAGGAAAATTGAACATTTCTCCCCGTGTCGGGTAAAACTCCTTCCCGTTAAGTTTAGGGCTCGAACGTGTGAGACTCTATTGCAGGAAATCAAACAAAGTAAAATGGCCAATTTCACAGAAATCCGTTTAATAGACCTAGTTTCATTCTCGGGTCACTTATCCAGAAATTAACTAGAATGACATCCCAGATGTTAGAATAACGGGAACGAGGGGTCGTTTACACTGTATACCCTTCAAAAACCTACATGTAATGGGGTGATTCCCGGCAGGAATACTAATAAAACCCTGATGTGAAGCAGGTATCGCTGACCTGAGGTTATTAATCGTACGATACGCTTTACCATCCCCAAATAGATGTGTGAAGAACTAAACAAGTTACTCAAGGAAACTGATATGGAATCAACTTGATGTTCCATGCACCAAAAAACCCATGAGTTCCATGTGCTACCATATCTCCTCCTAGTAGAGGGGCCCAGGAACTCGACCAAAAAAGTGGCAGATGCATCCGAAATGTTGACTGAAGGCCAGTGACCTTTGATATTACACTTAACAGCTTAAAAAATTAGTGAAGACTCAAAGAATTCTGAAGCGTTCCCTCCGGATCTCCCAGGGTGGACGATGGGACACGAATTAGCCTGGGAATGTCCACAGACGGTTTCAGGAGGTGCGGGAACCATGCTTGAGACCGCCATAAGGGTGCTATAAGCACTATTGTAGCTAATTGTACTTGTACTAGTCATATTAATGTTGAAATCAGAATGGAGGGAAAGCGTAAAGCGTCCAGGTCTGGACCAGAGCATCCGTTGGCAAAGCCATGGGTCTGGTCTCCAACAGTAGTATTGTGGTAAAGGAATATTAAGGCTAGAAGCCAATAAATCTATAGCGAAGGGACCTCAGAGGGATGACAAACTGGTAAATACCCTGGCGTCTAATCTCCAATTGCTGGAGTCTATCAGATACTTTGAATTCCAGTCCGCAACGACATTGCTGGACCCTGGAATGTATTGGCCTGGACTGATAAATTGTGAGGCAGGCAAAATCCTCACAAGACTTTGGTGTCTCTGCTAACTGTTTAGACCTGGGGCCACCTATAAGGTTGATATGACGCACAGAGGACAGGTTGTCCATCTCCAGGCGTATAGAACTCGTCTGGAAATGCTTGATAAACTTGAATAGTAAACAATCCTGCAAGGAGTTCTAAACAATCATATACAATCCTATCTCTCTGGAACCCCAACTGACACTTGTGGAAAAAGATCCGCAGCGCGCCCCAGCCAGATCTGCTGGCGTCTGACTCTATGACCAACTCTGGAGTTGGATAGATGATGGCTTTGCTGTTGCCTGACACTAAATGATTTAGCCACCACTGCATCTCCAATTTCGACTCGTCGTCCAGAGAGATGCAATCTGGATAAAGCCATCCCCTCCGCAGAAATTGTGCTTTCAGACATTGAAGAGCTCGACAATAAAACGGTCCTGTAAAGACCACTTGTATTGCTGCAGAGAGTAGGCCCAGAAGGTGAGCTAACCATCTCAGAGAGAATTCTTCTGCAGATAGAAGACATCTGATTTCTCTGTGAATCAGCCGAACTTTGTCTGAAGGCAGAGAAAGAGCCATCTCCATCATAGTTACGGTGACGCCAGAAATTCGATAGACTGTGTCGGTGTAAGGACAGATATTTTGTAGTTTTATTGGATTGTCAGATAAGCGTCTATTAGGTCTATATTGACCATCCACTCTTGTGGAGATAAAACTCCTTGTAATGACGGAATGTCTTCCCTTTTGAAATGATTGTACACAACGTACTTGTTTAGGTGTTTTTTCCAAATTGATACTGGGCGGAATTCTGTGCCTTGGATAGTTGGTGTGAAACCATACTCACCAAAATTCCTGATCTTCTCGAACCCCTTTAACCACTTTGACGGTGGAATTATGGTCTATCTTGGTACTCTAGTTAAGAGGATTTCAAGGAGCCTCTTGAGGTGGAATAAGGAATGTGAAAAACCTATTTTGAGAAAACCTTCCTGATATTAGCCTTTATCTTACCTGTGGTCAAGAAGGACCTTGTATATTCGGTCATCTCCTTGAAGATGCCTTCTCCAAATAACAGACCCTCAGCGTTGGAACCAGGCTCATAATTATTATTATTCTCATTTATATAGCGCCAACAGTTCATTATGCGCTAAGGTCGCTACTTTAGGGTGGATCCTGAGGAGAATTGAACGTCTCCTTTTTGCTTGATAAAGCTGTGTTATGTTACCAAAAACACAGACTAATCTCTGTACTCAGCCCCTGTGTTCAAACAGGACTGGTTTTCATTAGTGAGGAAAAACCTCAATCGAATTTATTAATTTTTGCCAATGGACCTACAAAATCAAGCAATTTATCATGACACACCTTAAGGTGGCCTCTACTCCTCTTTTTCGGGACCAATTTGACTCGTTAAGGATGTGAATAATTTCCGGATCTAACTCGGGGTTACATTAAACTTATGTGGCAAAGTTGGGGCTGGACACTCAGCCCAAAAATTACTTCTCGTTTGTTTATCTATTGGCATACGGATATGCTGTTCTATATAACGAGCCACATGCTCTATGTGTGTCCATTCCACTGACTGAATTTCTTAGAGCATCTACCGGATCAATAACCGGTTTTTAGAATCAGTGGAATCAGGTGAGGAAACTGAATCTGACGCCTCAGGAGAGGAGACTGGATCGTACTCCGGGTCAGAGAAATTCACCTCAGAATCTGATTCCTCTCTAGAATGTTCTGAGGAGCTGCCGGTATCTTTGCGCCTCTAGCGCGCTTCCACTTTCTTTGTCAGCCGGAGTTAACTGGCTCCTTTTTTCGTCACAGTGATGTGCTGTGGAAATTCATTTCAAGTACGGGTAGACGTACGTTTTATGAGTGCTATTTTTTGGGAGTTGCTCTTCTCCCTCATTGAAGTCTCAGGGACCTCATTATCCGGTCAGGAATCACTAGATAAAAATCTATCTGAAGTTGGGGAAATTATAAATGAACGTCTGGCTGAGAAATTCTCTAGACATTTTAACCATATTATACTTCAAGTATGAGGAAAAAATCCGGGCATAAGAACGAGGGCACCTGGGGCAACAGGCAGGTTCGGGCCAGTCATAAACCACTTCTTTATTTATTTTAATCACTTATATTACTTATTTTACAAATTTTATTGGGAAATTTCCCGAGGCAACAAGCTGCGGCGTTCCGCGCATGCGGAACCGCCGCGAGCGTTACCTCAGAGCAGTGGCGCGAAGCCGCGCCTCTCCTCAGGAACAGCTGAGGGGGGGGCACCAAATCCCCACAGAAACCGCCGGAGAGACGGACCCGTCTCCCCAGAGAAAACAACGGGAACAATTAAATTAAATAAATTTGAGAGAACTCGCTGGTTCATTTTCAAACGTACATCACCTGAGGTAAAACTCGCCTTTAGTCATTGCGAGCGTTTACCTCAGGCAGCGGCACGAAGCCGCGCCTCTCCTAATGACGGAGATACAGGGGAAGCGCGAAAACACACTAGAAAGCCGCCGTAAAGACGGACTCGTCCCCCAAAGGCAAAAAACACTGGAAGCAGAAAAATATATATTTATACAATCCCCCAAGAGACAATTAAAACCAAATAAAGGCAAAGCCTAGTCCCTGCACATAAGTCCCTAACGGGTTGACAATAAGTACAAACAAACACAAGCTAACAGTGTGTGTGTATAAACAATATGCTAAATTAAAATATATATATATATAACACTACAATAAAATACAGTGAAAATGTCAATTAATATAGAGCTTGCTGCTAATACTCATCTCATCTCGGCGAGCAGCAAAGAAAAGAGAAGAGGCCAACGGTCGTCAGATGATTGGAGGCGTTGGACTGTACCATTGTTATGCTGGACTGTACCATTGTTATCTGTTATGTATATATACTGTTTAATGTATTTTTTTCACTCTCTAAATACTTTGTTTGGTATTTGAGAGATTGTTCTTTGCTGCTATTGGCTTAAGTAAAGAAAAGATAGCATAATAAGAGCCTCCGTGTCTTGTGGGATAATCACCACTTACCCACATCAAAAACGACTTCTCCACCAACCCCATTCACCACAGTCACTGTATCTGTAGCTACTGCTTCCTCTAAACAGAAAAAAAACACAATGAATACAGGAGGCACTTTACACAGTCAGTAAAGAGCCGCTATATGCAGATAGACAGTCAGTAAAGAGCCGCTATATCCAGGTACAGAGTCAGTAAGGAGACGCTATATCCAGATACAGAGTCAGTAAAGAGTCGCTATATCCAGATACAGAGTCAGTAAAGAGCCGCTATATCCAGATACAGAGTCAGTAAAGAGCCGCTATATCCAGATACAGAGTCAGTAAAGAGCCGCTATATCCAGGTACAGAGTCAGTAAAGAGCCGCTATATCCAGATACAGAGTCAATAAAGAGCCGCTATATCCAGATACAGAGTAAATAAAGAGCCGCTATATCCAGATACAGAGTCAATAAAGAGCCGCTATATCCAGGTACAGAGTCAGTAAAGAGCCGCTATATCCAGATACAGAGTCAGTAAAGAGCCGCTATATCCAGATACAGAGTCAGTAAAGAGCCGCTATATCCAGGTACAGAGTCAATAAAGAGCAGCTATATCCAGATACAGAGTCAATAAAGAGCCGCTATATCCAGATACAGAGTCAATAAAGAGCCGCTATATCCAGGTACAGAGTCAGTAAAGAGCCGCTATATCCAGATACAGAGTCAGTAAAGAGCCGCTATATACAGATACAGAGTCAGTAAAGAGCCGCTATATACAGATACAGAGTCAGTAAAGAGCCGCTATATCCAGATACAGAGTCAGTAAAGAGCCGCTATATCCAGATACACAGTCAGTAAAGAGATGCTATATCCAGATACAGAGTCAGTAAAGAGATGCTATATCCAGTGTTGTTATATAGAGGATGTATGAAGCAAACTGTCCATACGGTCATCATACAGTGACACACGGGCAAGATGATGACGATGATGATGATGTCACACTCTTGCTGTTATCGCATCCTTTTCGTCTCACGTTGTTTAATACCCGGCATGGTATTTTATCGTTTCTCTGATAGTGATATCTCTGGATCAGTTCAGGAATTTGTAAATTTGCAGAAATGAATAATATTATGATATGAAATGTACGCAGGAAAGTTTACGTTATTTTTAAAGACCAAGCCCCTCACCTGCTGTACATTTGGTGCCTGGAGACTCTTGATCTGCCGTGGGGATGTCTGCAGGGGTCGTGACCTCTTTATCTTAACAAGAGTATTATCGAGTATTACATGATGGAATAAGAACGGGCAGGACACCAAGCGACTTGTAATTATAACGTACAGACAGAATGGCAAGTAAAGCAAGCGTCCGCTCACCGGGATCTGGTGGGACCACCAAGGTGTCTCGTTCAACACTCAGGACATCTGTGGGCGCAGGAGACACGTCCTCTAAGAGAAAATAAAATCAGGACATCGGCTTATTGTTTACAGATTTAGGGGCTGGGACCTGAGGCATATACATAACACACAGAGAGGACACAATACAGGGAGTCTGGGATTTTCTGATATGTCTGCATTACACATAATGCACAGAGAGGACACAATACAGGGAGTCTGGGATTTATTGATGTCTGCGTTACACATAATACACAGAGAGGACACAATACAGGGAGTCTGGGATTTATTGATGTCTGCGTTACACATAATACACAGAAGACACAATACAGGGAGTCTGGAATTTAATGATATGTCTGTGTTACACATAATGCACAGAGAGGACACAATACAGGGAGTCTGGGATTATACACCAAGACACGGAGGCTTCATATTATGCTTTACTCTTCTTTACTCTTCCAACAGCAGCAAAGAAAAATTCAATAAAGCTTTGTAATTTTGAACAAAGGAAAAAAAGGTTTCACATATATACTGTATAATATCATAACCAATCACTGTAGGGCACTCCAACTTGGGCCAATCAGTGTCCAGCATCGGTTATATATCCTTCGACCTGCGTCACATTCTTCTCTTTTCTTTGCTGCTTTCGACAGCTAAGTATATTTTATTACATTTGCGCACATATGCTTATATGTCCTTTGTTTTTAAGTACTTTCAGCGTCTGGTGCAATTTCCACCAGGTTTTCTTTCTTATAACTAGGTCTCTACGGGCGAGCGGCGGTGCGCTTTATTCCCAGTTTTAAAAATAGGGTAGCGGCGTACCGCCGGTCTCTCAAGGAGCCCACAATATAAGTTTATTATTTCCCGTTTTTTTCCCCAGTTCGGGCACGGTAGCGCCTTCATTATACAGAGCAACTGCCTTTTGCAGACAGGCGTGGCTTTGCGCTTTTAGCCTGCTAAGGCGGGAGCTCTGCCCTGCGCTCGCGCGTAGTTACCTCAGAGCGGACGAGTTTTCCCTGTGGTAACAAACGGCTAATTATTCGCTCCTCATGTCGGACCCTGAAACACCAACGACAGCTATGAGCTCCGCTCAACGACCCGCCGTTTCGGCGGAGGTAATTTCAGCCATTGCCTTAATGTCCACCAATTTTGAAAACACCCTATTGAAGCTATTGGCGGCTCAAAATACTGATAAGACTCTGGGGGAAAACCCTAACGTTATGGTGCCTTCCACATCAGACAAATACTTGTCGGCCCAAGAGGGTGGGGTACCCTATACCCTGACTAAGGGAGTTGACTGTCTCCCTAAAAAAACAGCTATAGAAACGACTCCTGCTAAGGAGCTGGAATTACAGAAATTACCACACAAAAGTGGCAAAACCCGTAAACGAAGGCCTATCCGCAAGGCCAAAAAACGCGGCTGGAAAAGGGCCAGGCGCACCGAGTCTAACAGCTCTGACGAAGTTAGTTCAGAAGCTGCAGAGGATGAGGAGTCGGACACTAGCGACACAGACTGGGCCCCGAATGATTCCGAAGGGGTTTCAGATTCAATCTCCTCAATTTCCTCTTCTTTTTCAAGAAGGCATGGGGACAGTGCGGCTCCATTGGACGCTTTGGGACAGGCTATGTTCGTTCCTGAGATGCTGAAGCATCCCCGCTCGTCTGAATGGGCCCCTTTGGAACATGTGGCTAGCTATATTGAGGCTCGGATCAGAAAGCCCATGGACAGTAAGACACGGAACAAAATGAGGGCTGAATGCCCAAGACCTGTTCTATCCAACGAAGTGGCCTCTGCGCCCGTTGTAAACGAAGATATTATTGAGTTCCTCAGCAAAACAGGTTGGTCCCCTAAAAGAGGTCTGGAAGCAACCCTGAGAGTATGCCAAGATAAACTTTTGGACATCTTAGGTCCATTAACTAAATTGTTCAATGCCATCGAACACTCCCTTTTGGGAAATGCTAAGCCTGATATTTTCGAGTACCGCGGCTGGGTACAGAGAATGGTGTGTATGTTAGGAAATGCCAATACAGCCATTTCAACAGAGCGCAGACGCTCTATTCTGCTTAAGGTAGAACCAAAACTGGTCTCTATGGCCAATAAGGAACCTGGCCCGCAAGAAAGCGGAGGTCTGTTCGCCGAAGATTTTATCAAACAAATGGGTTCCCGAGCGAACTCTTTTCATAATATAAAAAAAGTCCAGGCCACTATGAGGAAAACCTTCCCAAACAAGGTTTTTGACAGGGCCGGGAGAAATAGAGGCCGTTTTCCCGGCCGAGGTTCTCAATTCCACTCCAGAGGCTTCGCCCATGCTCCAACAGGACGCTCTGAGTCGGCTGGACATTCAACCTTCTTTCCTCAGAGGTCCAGACCAGGTCGAGGACGACCTTATCGCGGTTACCGCAGAGCAGCATATTCTGGTGAGTACGCCACACAACTTACCTTTTTTACAGGCTCCAATAGGGGGCAGGGTTCACCTTTTTTTCCATCATTGGAGTCAGATCACATCAGACCCTTGGGTGTTAGACGCAATTATGGGTTACGAAATAAAGTTCGACACTTTACCATTTCAAAGAGAGTTACCTCAACCTCTGTTTATGACATCAAATCACCAGCGTTTGATAAATCAGGAGGTTCTGGACCTATTTCAGAAGGGTGCTATCGAAAGGGTAGTTCCCTCGCATCCAAGCTACGTGAGCAATGTGTTCCTTGTCCAAAAGAAAAGCGGCGAGTACCGTCCTGTGATAAATTTAAAAAAATTGAACATGCATGTTCAATATCATCATTTCAAGATGGAGGGTATCCCATCTCTGAAAGACAGCTTATGCCCAGGGGACTGGATGGTCAAGATAGACCTCAAGGATGCTTACTTGACAATTCCAATTGCTATTCACAGCAGAAATTACCTCCAGTTCCTCTGGAAAGATCAATTGTGGAGGTTCAAATCTCTCCCGTTCGGTCTCTCATCCGCCCCTCGTTGCTTCACCAAGATCATGAAACCGGTGGTTGCGTTTCTCAGAACCAAAGGAGTTCGTTTGGTCGTATATCTAGACGATATACTTCTAATGGCTCAGGATACTTCCGTAATAATTCTCCACAGAGATTGGACCATCAATCTTCTGACGAACCTGGGTTTCATGATCAATTGGGAGAAGTCCAATCTAGATCCAGCCAAGAGCATGGAATTTCTGGGATTTCTGGTGGACTCAGTACAAATGTCACTCAGTCTTCCAGCTCAGAAAGTCAGTCAGATTCGGAAGGAAGTACGAAGGTTGTCCACGCGGCCAACATTTCCTTTGAGAGCCCTTGCCCGCCTGTTGGGAATGCTGTCAGCATCGATTCAGGCCATCTTCCCGGGACCTCTGTTCTATCGGGCCCTTCAACGACTAAAGGCGGTCTATCTCCGTCAAGGGTTACTATATTCCGACATGATTTCTCTAGACGACGAATCTCGAGAAGAGTTGCGATGGTGGCGGGACCACCTCGTAACCTGGAATGGCCGCTCTTTTTTCCCTCCTCAACCAGAGGTCGTTATAGAATCCGACGCCAGCAACTATGGCTGGGGTGCGCGTTTAGGTCCTACATCCACAGGAGGCAGATGGGCTTCTGTAGAAGCTTCTTTTCACATAAATGTTCTCGAACTCCTAGCTGGTTTTTTCGCTATTCGGAGTTTTCTAAAAGACAAACCTTTCAATTCAGTCCTACTTCGCATGGACAATTTTGCCGCAGTAAGACATATCAATCATCTAGGTGGCCCCAGGTCAAAGCAACTGTCGGAAGTCTCCAAACTGTTTTGGGGATTTTGCCTATCCCACAATGTTACAGTGACCGCTCAGTTCATCCCGGGGCTATGCAACATTGTAGCGGATTGGAATTCAAGGTATCTGATGGATTCCAGCGACTGGAGATTAGACAAGACAATATTCGGATTTTTGTCTTCAATGTGGGGTCCGTTCAAATTGGACCTTTTCGCTTCTCGTCTGAACGCGCAGATCCCAGATTATTTCAGTTGGAAACCAGATCCAGATTCACTAGGAACAGACGCGTTCTATCAAACGTGGCCACGGGGAATTCTGTACGCATTTCCCCCATTTCTTCTGATTTCAAGGGTAATCCGATTGATGCGTTCCAATCAGACGACTTTAATTCTGATTACCCCATGGTGGACGACTCAACCATGGTTTCCACAGTTATTAGAGCTAGTGGTAGACGTTCCTCGGATTCTCCGGTCGAACCCCCCTCCCCTGGAGGATCCAGAGAACACTATACAGAACATTCTGTCAGTACCATCGTTCCGTCTCGTCGCTTGGAAGGTGTCAGGCAATCTTTCACTGTCGGTCAACTTTCGGAAGTCACTTCCGAATTACTCTCCAGCGCTTGGGCACCAGGTACTAGAAAGCGATACCTTTGTTACTGGAACTGCTGGGTTTCTTGGTGTTTGGGCAAACAAGTTAATTCCCTTTCAGCCCCTATAGAGGACATTCTGCAGTTTCTGACCTCTTTGTTTGAGGAAGGCAGAGCTTATCGTACCATTAATAATTTTAGGTCAGCTATTTCTGCTTATCACCCTAGCATTGAGGGACTCCCTGTAGGTCAACATAGATTAGTCTGTAGATTGTTAAAAGGTATTCGGTTGAAACGTCCGCCTAGATCCCGTTACTCGTTTACATGGGACGTTAACTTGGTCTTAGACTTTTTGGATCAGTGGCCTTCCAATACTGAGCTATCAATTAAACAATTATCTGCTAAATTAACTATGCTTTTATGTCTAATTTCCTGTAAGAGGGTCTCTGACGTTCGTGCTTTAGATTTGTCGGGGAGATCTTTTACTCCATTAGGTGTTTTGTTTTCCATATCTAGACGCACTAAAACTGCCATTTCCCAGGTATTTTATCCGGCTTTTCCACAAAAAACTAATTTATGCCCAGTACTTTGTTTACAGGAATACGAACGGGTGACGGCCCCATACCGTCTACCTTCCTTTGACAGATTGTTTCTAACCATGACAAAGCCGTATCACCCGGTTTCAACCACTACCTTAGCTAGGTGGGTTAAATGGCTCATGACAGAGGCAGGAGTAGATACCTCTATTTTCGGGGCCCACTCCTCTCGCAGTGCGGCGGCCTCTACGGCTGCTTTTCGGGGTTGCAGACTAGAAGATATTATGAAAACAGCTAATTGGTCTAACGAGTCAACCTTTAAAGAATTTTATTTTAAGCCTATAGTTCATTTTGCGCATTCTATCATTAATTAGCTTTCAACAAGCATAATATGAAGCCTCCGTGTCTTGGTGTATAATCCCTAGATTCCCCTATACATTTGACGGGGAATCAAGATTATAAATAAAGACACGGAGGCGAATATTATCCCGCCCAAGTACTATGTTATACATTGAGTATTTTGCCCTACCCATGACATGTTATTGTTACGTATAGATGGAATTGTGTTCGGATAAATATAATCACACCTAAAGGTTGCACATTATGTTTGCATGTTCGAGTTTCTAATCTATAGATTCTCGTTTGTTTCTGTTTCAGGTCCGCAATAGCGACATCTTGTTCTTCTATAAGTTTTCGTTCGGATCTCGATGTTGCTGTTCCAAGTTAAAAGTTTGCATCCAAGAAAAGAGAAGAATGTGACGCAGGTCGAAGGATATATAACCGATGCTGGACACTGATTGGCCCAAGTTGGAGTGCCCTACAGTGATTGGTTATGATATTATACAGTATATATGTGAAACCTTTTTTTCCTTTGTTCAAAATTACAAAGCTTTATTGAATTTTTCTTTGCTGCTGTTGGAAGAGTAAAGAAGAGTAAAGCATAATATTCGCCTCCGTGTCTTTATTTATAATCTTGATTCCCCGTCAAATGTATAGGGGAATCTAGGGATTTACTGATATGTCTGCGTTACACTTAATACACAGAGAGGACACAATACAGGGAGCCTGGGATTTATTGATGTCTGCGTTACACATAATACACAGAGAGGACACAATACAGGGAGTCTGGGATTTATTGATGTCTGCGTTACACATAATACACACAGAGGACACAATACAGGGAGTCTGGAATTTACCGATATGTCTGTGTTACACATAATGCACAGAGAGGACACAATACAGGGAGTCTGGAATTTACTGATATGTCCGCGTTACACTTAATACACAGAGAGGACACAATACAGGGAGTCTGGAATTTACTGATATGTCTGTGTTACACATAAAACACAGAGAGGACACAATACAGGGAGTCTGGGATTTACAATAAGATTAAAAATAAAATCAATAACTCACCAGTACCAGATATAATATTTGAGGGCTCTGTGTTGGAATTCAGGGTGTCTGTAGTCACCGCCACTTCTAGGGACTCTGTCTCCATCTGTATCGAAAGTACAACTGATCCTGTGTTGGAGAGAGGTTGGGGTAACAAAGCCAGCAACACAAAAATACTTTCATATTTAAATAACTTTTTTGAGAGACAATGAGGAGCGTTGACCTGGTCCCAGCAACTTCTCATCTTTTGCTAGAGTTGCCAGGTCGGCCATGTTTTCCTGGACACAGCTTGCTATTTCATGCAGTGGGGGAGCACAGGGAAAAGTCCTGCCCTGCAACATGTACAACTCATATGCTGCAGGAAGGAAATCAAGGCAGGTCACCTAGGATTCCTTTTTGATTTCTTACCTGCAGTGTATAGATTATACATGCTGCGGGGTGGCATTTTTCATGCACTGCCCATCAGCGTGAATAAACATACAGAGTTATTCAGAGAGCGGTGAAAACAGGAGAATGACTGGAGAATGAAAAATTCTAGGTCAAAATAGCCGATTTGGAAAGTGAGATGAAAGGGAGAGTTTTTCTGGTTTGGCTATTTTGACCTAGAATTTTTCATTCTCCAGTCATTCTCCTGCTTTTCACCGCTCTCTGAATAACCCTGTATGTGTCCAGAAAAACATGGCCGAACTGACAACCCATACTGCGCTGCGGCATCTGCTGGTGCTGCACAAACCAAATAAAGAGCACAATAAGGACCATTGTGGTCTTCAGGAATAATGTCACCTAGAAGGCGAGAATTAGGTGAATGACATCACGCCCCTGACATCAACAACCCCCCCCCCACATCTATTCATCTGTCCCTGAACTACAATTCCCATGATGCCTGTCTGTGAATGAGACGCACCGGCAGAGCTTGTGGAGGGGCTTATAGGGGATCTATATTTACCTCTGTATAGCAGCTGAGTCTGGTCCCGGTTCCACTACTAGCCCTGAAGCTGCATAACATGTGAGCGTCCTCACCATGGCAACTGCAAAAGTATCCATAGCAACGCGGCAAGGAGCATGCGCGCCAGCCTCAGGCCTGCTGCTCTGCGGGCTCCGGTGACACCTAGTGGTCATGGCCTGGTACTGCAGGCTGAGCTGAGTAATAACAGGGGGCGATTGGAAAGAATACAAGGAGGGTGAAGAATAAGTGACCCCCCCCCCCTGGTTTGGAGTGCAATCATTATTTCATATTCTTTACTTAGTTTTCTGTAATGTAAGTCCATATGTTTTATTGAACCAGTGATATATGTGTGTTTAATCCAGGGGGTCAGCAGCCCCGGCCCTGCAGATGTTGTAGAACTACATCTCCCATGATGCTCAGCTACTCATTAGCTTGACTGAGCATCAAGGGAGATGTAGTTCCAAATCATCTGGAGGGCCAAGGTTGCTGACCCCTGGCTTTAATTTGTATAGTGCTGGAATGTGAGGTTGTTATCCCATTGACCAGTCCCTCCATTCATTCTGGCCCAAAACATGTCCTCAACTGTACAGCGCTGCTGAATCTGTTGGAGCCATATAAATACCAAGCAGTAATAGTAATACATGGAGTTAATCCTATTTTTTTTGTTGTTTTGCCCAGGTGTAATCATTTTTTTGCAAATAAATGCTCAAAATGAGAAGAATTTTATTTGGAATTAAGGGGTTATTAACGTAAGGGGGTTATTCACTAAACTCCGAATTGGCCCCAAACAGTCATTTTCACCATTCAGCGTAATTTCGTCTCAATTCGTCAAGCTGTCAATTCCCCAAATACCGGCGCCTTGACACCAAAATACGGGGAAATTAGCCCCAATTCGGCAGCACCAAAATTGTCCCATAGACGACTGTCGTGTTTTCTAGTCACAGAATGCCAAATTGCACCAAAATTGTGATGTAATGACCTGATTTTTGGTGTTTCAATTCAACATGGTTAAAAAGTTGAATCCTATAGGTTTCAATGTAAAAAAAAAAAAAATAAAATAAGATTTATTTTTAAATGCCTTTTATTTTTAAGACCTTAATGTATTTTTTTTTTTAGATTACATTATTTTGGCTTTTTTTTTTAAAAATCTTATTTTTTAAAGGACACTTTTTTATTAGTAAATTTTTAACGATTTATTTTCGATGAAATGGAATCTCCGAAGTGAGCAAAAAAGGGCCGAAACGCAAAGCACCAAAATTTCTTTGTGATCTTATTCTGTCTTCGGTGTGCTGATTGTCACCTGACCCACAAGAGCTTACAATCTGAGTCAAGTTAGCATATGTTACATACAGGGGTCAAGTCCTGGGAAAAAAAGTGAGGGAACTCACCCCCGAATTCCACAACTCCTATTACCCGAAGAAAAAATATATATATTACGAGTATAGCAGTGCGTGCCGGTGATACCATTTTTATTGGGTTAACTTTACATTTAAAAGACAAGCTTTCAAGAGTGTAAACTGGAAACTATACTGAGCAGTGAAAGGTATCACTACGTACAGGTATACTCGTTATTGTGGCAACTGGACTAACACGTTATATATATATATATATATCACATATACAGTTGTGTTCAAAATTATTCAACCCCCAATGCTGTAAAGGGTTTTAGGGAATTTAGTGTACATTTGTAATTGTATTCAGAATGAAATCCTACAAGGACTTTTTAAAGAACCATATGCAACTAAAATGACATCAATTGGTTTTGTAATACAGTAGTAAATGTTTCTTTTGTGAATTCTTCATTGACACAATTATTCAACCCCTTAACCCTTTCGCTGCTGAGGCTTTTCCCGCCCCTGTGCTGAGGTCATTTTTACCGATTTTGCTCATCTTGTTTAAACGTGTTTTGAAGGCTTATTTTAGTATATGACCCAGACATATTATATATCGTTCTTTCCGTCAGACTCGGTAGATTCATAATAGGTCATTATTATATGTATACGTTATGTCATGTCTGTATATTATAACAAAAAATGCAATAAAATATGTATTTTCAATAATTTACAAAGTGTAAAGTGTTTTTTTTTCACATTTTAAGATGCGAGCAATTGCGGTTATATTTTGCATGGGGTGCGCTTGTTAAAAAAATTAGAGATGGGGTCTCGTTACATTTTTTTTGGGGGAAAATTACACTATTTTTAACAAACGCACCGCATACAAAAATCGTTAGTGCAGCATCATTGTTCACATTATAATTGAAATGGGAACAATATTGCTGCATTAACAAACCAAAAAAAAAAAAAAAAGTGTTTATTTTTTTTTTATAATTTTGTTTTTTAATTTTTTTTTATTTTTATTTTTACAAAATTTTTCACTTTCATGTTTGGTATCGTTGGAACGGCCATGCTCTGGCCGATCCAACCATACCAAAATTTAACCCCTAGCTGCCACGGATCGGGAGATAGGGAGTTCATTGGAACTCCCTATCTCCACAGTTGGTGGCAGTTAAGGGTTAAGTCCAGGACTGGCGTCATCGTGCTACGCACGATGACGCCAGTCCTCAGGGGGAGTTCCCGGAGGCTTGGCCGACATCCAAGATGTCGGCCAGCTCCGGGAAAGGATCGCAAACCGGCGCTTTTCAGCGCCGATTCGCGATCCAGCTCCCCAGGGGTTAATGCCAGGCATCATTTGGAAGGGCAGGCTGTGCCCTTCCAAATTATGCCTGGGTTAACCCCCGCAGAGCCGCCGATCGGGAGGGAGAGAGGTCCGAAGGACCTCCCCCCCTCCCTTTCAGGCACCTCCTCCGCACATGCGGGGGGGGGCGCCTGAATTTGGTGTCATCGCGCTGCCGCGATGACACCAAATTCCGGCGGCTGCTGTTCCGGATGCCGGGCTGACATCCAGGATGTCAGCCCGCACCGGAGGGGCCAGCGATCGGCCGGAACCCAGCCGAACGCTGACCCCAATGGGAGGACGCGCTCAGCGCGTCCTCCGCATACCAGCGGGAATGCTGAGGACGCGCTGAGCGCGTCCTCAGCATCGAAGTGGTTAAAGACTACCACTCTGAAGAACAGAGGTTCATTCAAGTGTTTTCAATCAGGTATTGAAAACACCTGTGGATGTCACGGAGCAGCAATAAAGCATAATAAGCACCAATTAGGCAGCTTTAAAATGACTGTGATACTCAGCTCCTTCTAGACATTTACTGGTGTGGTTACAAACATGGTGAAGTCAAGAGAATGGTCCAGGAAGACAAGAGTAGAGGTGATTACTCTTCACAGGAAGGGCAATGGCTATAAGAAGATTGCAAAGATGTTAAACATACCAAGAGAGACCATAGGAAGCATCATTCGCAAATTCAAGGCAAAGGGCACTGTTGAAACGCTACCTGGTTGTGGCAGAAAGAAGATGCTGACTTCGACTGCTGTGCGCTACCTGAAGCGTAGAGTGGAGAAAAGTCCCTGTGTGACTGCTGAGGAACTGAGAAAAGATTTGTCAGATGTGGGTACTGAAGTTTCAGCTCAGACAATACGGCGCACACTGCGTAATGAAGGCCTCCATGCCAGAACTCCCAGGCGCACCCCCTTGCTGTCTCCAAAGAATAAGAAGAGTCGACTGCAGTATGCCAAAAGTCATGTGGACAAACCACAGAAGTTTTGGGATAGTGTTCTGTGGACTGATGAAACAAAATTAGAACTGTTTGGGCCCATGCATCAACGCTATGTTTGGAGGAGGAAGAACAAGGCCTATGAAGAAAAGAACACCTTGCCTACTGTGAAGCATGGCGGGGGGTCAATCATGCTTTGGGGCTGTTTTGCTTCTGCAGGTACAGGGAAGCTTCAGCGGGTGCAAGGTACCATGAATTCTCTTCAGTACCAGGAGATATTGGATGACAATGTGATGCAGTCCGTCACAAACCTGAGGCTTGGGAGACGTTGGACCTTTCAACAGGACAATGATCCCAAGCATACCTCCAAGTCCACTAGAGCATGGTTGCAGATTAAAGGCTGGAACATTTTGGAGTGGCCATCGCAGTCACCTGACTTAAATCCGATTGAGAACCTCTGGTGGGACTTAAAGAAAGCAGTTGCAGTGCGCAAGCCTAAGAATGTGACTGAACTGGAGGCTTTTGCCCATGACGAATGGGCGAAGATACCCGTAGATCGCTGCAAGACACTTGTGTCAAGCTATGCTTCACGTTTAAAAGCTGTTATAACTGTAAAAGGATGTTGTACTAAGTACTAAGATTGAATGTCACTTGGGGGTTGAATAAAACTGATAATGATGTGAGCACAGAAAAGACATTTGTGGTTATTTCATTATAAATGTTATGTTATATTTGTCTGACCTACACGTGCCTCTTTGATTTAATTGTAAGCAAGTTGACTGAATGATCAAAATCAATGTCAAACTGGCCAAAACACTCAATTTCAGTGGGGGTTGAATAATTTTGAACACAACTGTATATATCCAGCTCATATGGGTATATTTGCCCCAGGCTCATATGGGTATATTTGCCCCAGGCCAGCTCATATGGATGTATTTGCCCCCAGCTCACCTCTCCTTCGCCAGGCCTGTTTCGCTGGCCGCACATGGCGGGCGGCCGAGTGTTCTCCCTCCTACAACAAGCGGCAGCTGGTATGAAGTGCGGCCGCTCGCCTGAGATCCAACAGCCATCCACGATCTCGCGAGATCTGAGTCCACGTGGCTGTTGGATCCCAGACGAGCGGCCGCACTTCATACCAGCTGCCGCTCGTCGTAGGAGGGAGAACACGCGGCCGCCCGCCATGTGCGGCCAGCTGATTCAGGGCTCGGGCCACAGCGGGAACCTGCATTCCCGCTGTGGGAAAAGTGCGGGAACGTCGTTCCCGCTGTGGGAAAAGTGCGGGAACGTCGTTCCCGCTGGACTCCAGCCCTGGTTACACATTGCCATGAGTTTTATTGCTGGGATCGCTGCAATACGCTCAAACACACTGCACATTGCTGTGGAATTCTATGAAATGCACATACACAGGGAAAAGTGTTAACTATAATGAATGGAGGCCCCAAACTGGTAGCCAGCCTTGGGCCCGGTCTCTGGTGTGTATGCATGTCTACCTTTACATGCATCTGCCTAGCAGCACGATCTGCCTTGTTATATATACAATATTGACGTGTGTGTGTGTGTATATATATATATAATATGCGTGCACACACTCACGTATCTGTCTGGATAGATTGGGGTGTGGGTGTGTGTGTGTATATATATATATATATATTATATATATATATATACATATACACATATACACACACACCACAGTTATCTGCTTGGTAATAGATACACATACCTGTCCTATATGTCATAAATCGGGTTTTCTTACCTGGCCCGGCAGCTGACCATACAGGTTTTCCCCATCAATGGATATTTTTGTACCTAATAAGGCCCGCGTCAGAAGAGCGCACTTTTCGCGTCTGTCTGACCGCACTGTTTGCTGTCCGTTACTCCTTTAAAAAGCTACAACACATAAAGCACATGCGCACTTTTTCACCCCCGTGCAACACATGTTGCAACGGACGCCAGAATGGCATCAACGTGAAAAAGCTAGACGGACGTAGAGAAACAACTGCATACAGGTTTTTTTTCTTTTCCTCGACATCCGTCAAAATTAACTGATACAATGCAACCACAATCTCATCAGTTAAAAAGTACGTCCGTTACTGTGCGCAGGCAGTGCCCTCGTCTGACCCCAGCCTTAGGCCCGAGTCAGACGAACGCAGTGATCACGTCCGTGTTGCCGCACAGTTTAACGTCCGTCGTAGTATAGAATCATGATCAATAGTGACCCACACACGAAGCATGTGCACACAGAATTGCACACGCACAACGCACCTGGCAAACGGACGCAAGTTTAGGCAAGAACGTAAAACTGCTAGACGGACGCCCAGTGTGCACCACGTAGTGTTCTGTGTGAGTGATGAGATGTCAGACGCAGCGCATTTGCGACGTCCAGCACCTTGACGCACACGATGCCTTATCATATCCTTTTCAAATTGTTATCATTTTTCATATTAAATTTTGTTTCCCATGATTCCCTTTTTTTTCTACGTCAGTCAAAGAACAGACCGTGTGGCATCTAAAGTATCTTCCGTCAGTACGTCCGTCCGTTGTGCACGCGCGCAGAGTGCGCTCAGACTGCGTTCGTCTGACATTCGCCTCAATCCAGACGGTAAATTTTGTTTTTTTGACCAGACAATGTGTGTAATTATATGATATATACACAACAGTGTGTTTGTGTGTGAAATATATTTACATAAAGACACCCAATAGATATGAAGACCCCAGAATATATATGCACGCGCACACACACACACACACAGAGCAACTTTTTAATGGATTAATAAAGCATTGTTTATCTTTTGATCTAAGTCCCTGAGTGCGTCCATCCATTTCTCTTATACATTGTTATCTGACTGTGCACCTGGACATTAGTAATTTTTTTCTTGGTGTCTTTTTGGACGCACGCACACGCACGCGCACGCACGCACACGCACGCACGCACCCGCACACTTCTATTTGATTCACCACTTCAGAGACGCACGATAGACACTGACACAGCATTTTAATCAGGAGGTAGAGGATCATAGGATTTTGGTTACAAATCATGGGGATGACAGTGATTGTTGCAGAAAACACGTGTTTAAAAAAATGATAATACTAACAGCATTGTGAGATCATTGTGATTCATGGCGTGGATTTACTCGTCCTGCGGTAACACTGTATCCATGAGGTAAATCGAGGGAACGTGACGAGCGACACTGACTGGCACAACACCTTATTACAGTGAAAAAACCCCACCCTACGTACCGCATAATGAAGAGACAGGACGGGGGGGCGCACCGGTCAGCGGAGTAAACGTTAGTGTCATTACCAAGAAACAAACCCAAAAAACCCACAATTTAACTCATTTCACCCTCAAACGTTAACAAATCACAGCATGAAAAAAATAAAATATAATAATTGCATAAAAACGTACAATTTCCATTTTCAAAGTCATTTTTCATCCCAGAAGATTCAGAAAGACGGTCATTTGCCAGTTTCCTGATACAAGTGATCCAGCCAGGGGTTATTCACCAATCCGGGAAAAAACCCGGAGGAAATTCCAGATTTTCGGCCAAAGAGGAATTTGAAACATTTGACAAATCAGGTATTTAGTCAGCATCACAGTTTTGGCCTAAATTGTGTGATTTTCTCCATGAATTCAGGGCTGTGTGAATAAGCTCGCGTGACAGCGACGCTCCAGGAACAGGATCCCGAAGGGTTAATTAGGATTAATATTATTTTTCTTTTATAAGAGAACATCTCGGGCTCTTATTTCTTCTCACCAGATTCCTGGCTTTCTTTTTTTCTTCAAATTAATGCGTCTGTATGTAAAGGGTTAAAGAATATAGCCAACTCCTATCGGAAGTAACAGGAGACTCGGGATCGGCTGATTAGCTTCAGCCACTTCCTGGCCCCGGCTCATTGCAGAAGCAGCACAGGAACCTCAAAGGACAATCTGAGATTTTTTATTTAATGTATTATTTATTAAAGGGATATAAAAGGGTGGATTTTAACCCCTCACCACATGAAGCGGCCCTTTAAACCCCCCCAAAACCCCTAAAATTGTCTTCAGTTCTGTATTGCAGTGAGTAGACGGAAGGCATGCGGATACATGCGCTTGACATGTAGATTATCCATTAGCACAGTGTGTCCCAAATCTGAGGACCCGCTGACAGGCCAGGTTTGCAGGATATGTGAAGCTCAGCACAGGGGATATGATTTGCTGCTCAGTGATTGCAGGATTCAGTCTGCATTTCCCCGAGGTGATCCTTAAAACCTGTCCTGTTAAGAGGAACCTGAGGGCAGGTTTGGGAAACATTGTATTGGCAGATGCACCATGATTATCAGAAGAATCGCGTTTCTGGGGCTGGATTTCAGTTTCTTTTTTTTTCGGGGTACCAGGAAATTATATATACACATACACCCAGGACAAGGAGATACAGCTCCTCATGGGCGGGTCTTACAAGTAGGGTCGCCAGGTCGGCCATGTTTCCCTGGAAACAGGTTACTATTTCATGCAAAGGTGGAGAACAGAGGAAAGTGCTGCCCTGCAACATGTATAATCCCTATGCTGCAGGAAGTAAATCAAGGCAGGTCACCTGGGATTCCTTTGCTGCAGTGTATGGATTATACATGCTGCGGGGTGGCATTTTTCATGCACTGCCCATCAGAATGAATACATTATACAGATCAAGGAAAACATGACCGATCTGGCAACCCTACTTATAACAGCAGTTCCTGGCCTACCCCAGGCTGTGCGCTTATATGTACCTGTCATTAATCAGTGTTTAACAATATGACAGGCTAAGGTCAGACGAAAGCAGTATTAACGTGCGTTTAGTCGCACGAAATCACGGCCGTGCTAGCAGCAAATGACGTCCAATGCCGGGGAACATACGAAGTACGGCCGCACGAAAGTTCGTCCGCACAACGCAAGTGGCAAACGAACGCATTTTTTCTAGAACGTCAAACCGCTAGTACGGACGTACAGAGTGCGCTGCGTCCGCTAGCGGCATGTGTGCGTGATTGGGAGACGTCAGACGCTGCTAATGTCCGGCCAACATAACGTCCAGACACAAAAAGTGTTTTATTGATGATCCGTGCAAAATCACGGACGAAAAGGCGCATCGTATGACCGCTATCGCGTATTCCGTGAAAAAATGCGTCCATTCATTCGAACGCACTTTTTTAAGGACAACGCAAAAAATGCGTTGTCTGACCCTAGCCTAAAGCAAATATCCCGTGAGCTATACACTGTACCTAAAGCTCTGCAAGGGAATGTATAGATCAAGAGCTGATCCACCCTGTACCAGTGATTACGCATGGCTCAGCCTTCGCGTGGCTTGGTATACAAAGCGTTAAACATACGGGCCCATGCGGTGATGTAATAAACATAGGATGGCAGCAAATGCAACCCTTGATCTATACATCTGCCTCCTGTCTTCCCACCACAATGTATAGAGCCGTCAGCTTCATTTCAAGTGTGTCCCATTTTTTTTTTTTTTCAGAATGCAGTTTTTTTCCCCCATTCCCAACAAACAAAAGAAAAGAAGTGATGTGTCTGTACGGATCCACATGAAATACGGGAAATACTTTACATGTCCCCCCCCCCCCCCCTGACCCCTGGTTTGTTGACATTATGCAGCGCCCTCTCCATCCGAGCAGCAAATCTTGAGATCTTTAGGCCGGCGGATGAGGATTATGGACAACGTGGGCCACATGGATCCAAATGTCCTGAATCTAGAATCTCACATTAAGTAGTGCTTTGTTCTGTGTTATAATACATCCAGGTTCCAGCGGGTCAGAATGAGGACAGTCACTGAATCTGAATATAAAGTATCCAGCATCCTTCATTTCAGTCAGAGACAATGTGTCATTGATGTTCATGTGCGGAATGAGAACTCCTCAGCCTCCATTCATCATCCAGTCCAATGGAACACACGGAGCAGAGGACACAGTGAGAAGCCCGAGGTCCATCCAGAAAACCAAGGCAGGAAGCACTAGAGCTGGACACGACCGATGGAGGATGCGAGGAACAGGTGAAGGTCAGAGGACGTGGCCGTGTCCACTCCATATATATGCAAAATCAAAACTATACAGTCAGTAGTTAAACGCTAAGGGCTACATCCTAAAGACACGTGCTCCATCCTTTGCAACCCGGCACATAGCAGCGCAGAGCATCCTCCCTATTCCTGGCAGACCACAGGACTATCTCCCCTTAAAGAGGTCTTTCCGCCTCCGTACCTCCTCCAGGATTCTGGCTCGGAAGTGACCCCATTCTTCATTAGGCCCTGGCTGGAGGTCAAGGGCCAGGTGTAGATCTGGGCAGTGAGTCCGTAGGAAGGGATTGTACTCTTTCTCCTCTCCAAGCGTAGAAGGGCACTGCGAGGGCGACAAGGACGTTATAAACAATATCTGTTGACAATCGCCAATAAAGCATATAGAATCAGGAAGTATATATATCAGCCTATGTAACTTTATATGTATATGTGACAGAGACATAGTGCTTGGGTTGGGGAACAGAATGTCTGGGAGAGTAATCGAGGGAAGTCATTTAGGACCCAGATTCCTGCACAGCCTCTATCCTCTCGCACACTTGTTGCCAATTAATAAATTAAGCGACAGGTAAATTCTCCAGCTGCCGACTCCCCAGAGAAGTGTTTAATCAGACTGCTCAGAGCAGGTCAAGACGCAGTAACACTTCTAGAGACAAACGGATTTTCTTTTGTTCATTAGATTATGGTTTCTGGATAGTCAGGATCACTGTATGTATAGCAAGTGCTCTAATTTGAGCTAGGATTTCGTTTTATAGTTTGTTTAATCAACTGCAATAGTGATTCAAAGCCAAGTGTGTGGTTTGTTTATGCTGGAATAAAAAGACCTAATTTGCACAACTTCATGTCTGCGGCTATTTATACCCTAGAAGACCATGTTGTTTGACTGGAACCAAGTATCCCGAGTGGTTGATAAAGCACAATACCTTTCAATGTTGTGCCCGCATTCTCCACCGTGTTGTGATTGAGATAGACACACACAGCTGTTTTGTTGAATATAAAGCCGCTAATACACGGCTGTCAAACTTCAGCCTCCTAGATGTTTCTGAACAGCAACTCCCATGATTCTCTGGCCATCTCTTGCATTGAAAGAATTCTGGCAATTGTATGCAACACCATCTGGGGGAGTTTGAGATCCCTGCTCTAAGGTTTCTATTGGGCCACCATGATGAAAGAGGTCATTTTTGCAGTTGATATCACTGTCTTTGAAGCCCATGGGGCTGACGATCGAATAGTATGGATCTCCCCATATGTCTGCGCTGGACCCCCATGCTCACCGTGCATTTTTTCTCCAGTCTGTGCTGCAGAACCCACTGAAACTTCCGATCTCGGACTGTATTATCTGGTTCCACCACTGCTGCAAACGTTAGATTATCAGCGGCGTACTCGTGTCCTGGAGAGAAAAAGACCAAAAACAAACAATGAGTGTGTAGTGAGATCAAAACACATAAACACACCGAGAGAAACCTTCACAGAGATGACAGTGCAGACACCCACATAAAAACACACAGTGACCAGACTGTGGAATCGGGGTCAAGTGAACATAAAAAAAAAAAAAGGATTTACATGTGGATGGAAAGAATTAAAGAACATTGTGGCTTTGTCTAAATCTCCCAGGTGTTTCAAATGTTAAACCTGGTGAAGAAATCTGGCTGTGTGTATAGTATTCCCAGCATCGTATATAATGTCCCGGGAATGTAAACATTTCCCACTGACTGTTAATCATTCCCGGCATTGTTTTAAAGTCTCAACATCATATATAATGTCCCAGCGATGTAAATAATTCCCGACTTTGTATATAACGTCCTAACAATGTAAACATTTCTCAGGGATTGTAAAGAATTCCTGCCATTGTTTTAAAGTCCCAGCGTCGTATATAATGCCCCCGAAATGTAAAGAATTCCCAGCATCGTATATAATGTCTCAGTGATATGAAGAATGGTCACGCTGCACAGAAATCCTCGGCATCTTGCAGGATTCCCAGGCATCGCATAGAATTCCAAGTAACCGTGCAACATCCACATTGATTCCATAGACCCCTCAGGCATTCTATAGAATTCCAGGTAACTGTAACAACCACATTGATTCAATAGAACCCTCAGGCATTCTATAGAATTCCAAGTAACTGTAACATCCACATCTATTCTACAGAACCCTCAGGCATTCTATGGAATTCCAGGTAATTGTAACATCCACATTGATTCCATAGACCCCTCAGGCATTCTATGGAATTTTAAATTATTGCTCAGCATTAATATTTATTCTATAGAAGTCCAATACATTCCAGGTTATTCGTAGCCAGTATTAATAATGCTTTTATACCGGGACATACAGGGTAATTCAAAGAGATCCGAATTGGGGCCGAAAGGTAACCGAACACTGAAATTCAGCGTACCTTTCTTGGCCATTCGGCTATTCAGAGAGCAGGCAGGTCGCCAAATGTTGGCGAATTGCCTGCACATATGGTGCCTGTTCGAGGGCAGTGAAATCCCCATAAAAAGCAGTCGGGTTCCTCCAGCATGTTCGGCGGGTTAATCCAGATGTTTTTGCGGGTTTCTGTGTGCGTTCGCCTGGGTTTTGCGGTGAGTGTTTGGCGGGTTTGCGGCGACTTTTCCCTGCACTACGACGGCCCTGTGGTGCTTGCTGAATACACCGCAGGGTCGCCGAAATGGCATTGCCAAATCTCACCGAATTGAAGAGAACGAAAAGTCACCGGACGTGCAGTGACTTTGATTCCCTTTGAATAACCCTTATAGTCTTAAAAATGATAAGTGCAGGAACTCTCCAAGATTTCTGCTCGCCAATCAACCAATGATAACCAATTAACCAAGATAACCAACTTATCCGATTTGCATGCTGAGTGGTGGGTTATCAAGGTCTAAACATAAAGATAGGATTCCCTAAAACCAAGCCGTGTGATATCTGTAATAAATAGCATATATTTAGGGTGATTTAATAAGTAAACATATGACTGGAACCCAATTAAAGCTTCTCATAGTCCTATAGAACCACCAGGCATTCTATGGGTTTCCAGTTACTGGTCAATGCATTCATATGGAGTCTATAGAACCACCAGGCATTCTATGGGATTCCCAGTTACTGGTCAGTGCATTCATATGGAGTCTATAGAACCACCAGGCATTCTATGGGATTCCCAGTTACTGGTCAGTGCATTCATATAGAGTCTATAGAACCACCAGACATTCTATGGGATTCCCAGTTACTGGTCAGTGCATTCATATGGAGTCTATAGAACCACCAGGCATTCTATGGGATTCCCAGTTACTGGTCAGTGCATTCATATGGAGTCTATAGAACCACCAGGCATTCTATGGGATTCCCAGTTACTGGTCAGTGCATTCATATGGAGTCTATAGAACCACCAGGCATTCTATGGATTCCCAGTTACTGGTCAGTGCATTCATATAGAGTCTATAGAACCACCAGGCATTCTATGGGATTCCCAGTTACTGGTTAGTGCATTCATATAGAGTCTATAGAACCACCAGACATTCTATGGGATTCCCAGTTACTGGTCAGTGCATTCATATGGAGTCTATAGCACCACCAGGCATTCTATGGGATTCCAGTTACTGGTCATGCTTACCTTAGGCATAGGGGATGGTGGTTCCTCAACTATGGTGTCTGAGCCTACTTCCGTCTCACCACTACACTCTGAAAGTGCCTCAAAATAATTAAGAAGAGCCACAGACTGTGGGACATGCCTTCTATCCACAACTAGAGTAAGGGGGTATATTTAAACGGAAACAAAGTAGCAAAACAAGAGGACATAGTCTTAGATTAGAGGGGCAAAGGTTTAAAAGTAACACCAGGAAGCTTTATTTTACTGAGAGGGTGGTGGATACATGGAACAGCCTTCCAGTTGAAGTGGTAGAGGCCAAAACAGTAATTGAATTTAAGCAAGCATGGGATAGGCATAAGGCTATCCTAAACAAAAGTTAAATCCAGGTAAAGTATCCATGTAATTGGGCAGACTAGATGGGCCGAAAGGTTCTTATCTGCCGACATTTTTCTATGTTTCTATGTTTCTATGGTCAATGCATTCATATGGAGTCTATAGAACCACCAGGCATTCTATGGGATTCCCAGTTACTGGTCAGTGCATTCATATGGAGTCTATAGAACCACCAGGCATTCTATGGGATGCCATGTTTTTCGGCCAGTCCTCGGGGGACAGACACACACACTTCATATACCCAAGTTCCTCGATCCTTAGTGAACGTTGGTTGTGAGATAAATTAAATAGACCATGAAACCCATCGAAAGCTGGGAGGGGACAGCTGGTTACCCCAGGGTTAGAGACAGGGGTCTAGACGCAGGGGAATGATTGGGAACGCAACTCCTGCACCATTTTTGGAGAGGGAACTCCGTTCCCATTGGTTCCATACACTATAAAGCTTGTATTCCAATGATCAATCATACCTGTCCAAGTCACAATAATTATAGGATTTATCATATTTTTGATAAACAAATCCACATAAATACATAGATATCAGAACGGAGTGTGTGTTTAGTGCGAGATGATAACTGTAACCCGGTCTATATCTGCCCATTGTTCAGCGCTGCGGAATATGCTGGCGCCATATAAATAAAGAATAATAATAATTATTGCTAATTGGGGACCAGAAATCTTGGCGAGTTCCCACACTTCATTTTTTAGGACTTGACCCCTGGTTAGTGAGGTGTATTCGTTACCTTCTCACAGGCTGCGGAAATTAGAGCACATAGAAGGTTCCAGAAACACAAAACAAGTTCAACCCTAATTATGTTTTAAATATAATTAATTACTTAATTAAATTCTTAAGAGGTGACTAAGCTGCTCGTTCGCCGTAGAGCGCAGATATTACCCCAGGGCCACCGTGTAAGTAATTACAGGGGGTGCTCAGGGTCCGGATCGGTCACGTGATTTCCTTTTAATAAGATCAGGGGGATGGAGACACGATTTGTGTTTCACCTTCATTAAAAAGCGTTTATTACACAACGTGACTTGGAGATAATCCCAGAAATTATGACTGTACTTACAGAAACGCATTTCGCATTCGACCAGGGTGACATTAAACTGGTGGATCGCGTATTTCAGACCCCGCTACGCCTCTTGTTTCTATGTTTGTTTATTTGTGGCCCCCACCCGTCGACTGCTCGAGATATGCCATGGGAAAACACCAAAGGGGTTATTAAGCGAGCACCGTTAAGTCACCGACATGTCGGTGCTCTCTCGTTCCCTGCACCTCGGGAAATCAAACTCCCTGACCCTGCAGTGAATTCAGCATTCACCGCAGGGTCCCCGAAGTGCAGGTAACGGATCCGAAAATCCACCGATACGATGTGAAACGCCGCAGAAAACCCATGGAACGTGTCTGGAAAAAAAAAGCAGACGATCCACCGAACACAGCGCCGACCAGCCGCCAGAAAAAAGAGACAAGCCGACGAACGGGGTAAAAAAAAAGTTTAAAAAAAAAAAAACCACGATTGAAACTTTCAAAATTTTAAACGCTGTTTGCAAAAAAAATAAAATACTGGACGAAAATGTCTGGAATTAACATATAAGATCGTATAAATAATAAAAAAGGTCTGTTACAGAAATAAAATAATTAAAAAAATAAATAATAAAATCTGAAAAAAATCCCCAAAAAATGCCTAAAAACAAATCCAATTTTTTAAAAAAATAAATAAATAATATATAAAATAAAATAAAAATAATAAATATAAAATAAAAATCTTTTTGCTGCAGATTAAAATAATGAAACGGTTTATTAGATAAAAACAGGAATGTTTTTATTATTGAAACCTATGGGATTCGTCTGATTAAACCTGCTGAATGAAAACACTGAACATCAGGGCATTTCACTGACATTCGGTGTCTCTGAATAGATTAACCATTGCTTCGCTATGGGGGATTTCACTGCCTTCAAACAGGCACCGTATTTTGCTGGCAATTCGCCAATATTTGGTGAATTGCCACGAAATGTCACCGTACCGGAAAATGTACTGTTCGGTGCAATTTCAGGGCCAGATCGACTCTCTGAAAAACCCTATAAATAATTCATAAATGCAGATTTATGTAAAATATATCCCTTTAGTGCTGAATAATCCCCTAAATAATTTATATTTCCTATTATTTCATGATTCTCTTTAACCCCTACACTACCAAGAGATTTTCTAGAAACCACAGTCAGGAACCAATGGGATGTTTTCCATAATTATTTTTTTGTAATCATACAGTAAGAAATATTTGGGAATATTCCAAGTGTATTCATTACTGTAATAAGCTATTTAGTGGGGAGATGTCGCCATCTGCTGGCCAGAAGGAGTTACTGCAGTTCAGGTCTCTGTGCAGGATCAGCTGGGGAGACGTCATACAGACACATTCCCAGCTGGTTCCCACCTCGAGCATCATGTCCACGCTGCTAAAACCTTACGGGCATGTTTTGTAAAAGGAAATTCATTTGCGTTTTTCTTCTGGAAACCGATAGTAAAAAGAAAAAAAATTTAGAAAAAAAAAGGAAATTCTTTTAATTCATTTATCAGCACTATTATTAATTAAAATCACCAACAAATTCCATAGCGCTGTACAATGAGCAGGACAAGACAAAGCAGGTAAGTCTGAAATACAGAGAACAATGGGAAAAGAGAAACCTGCTGAAGAGCTTACAATCTAATCGGAGAGCGGCCAAAAATTGAGTTGAGGGTAATATCACTCGACTTTTATTGCTGAATAAATGAGCACCCCTTTATCCCTGCCGTGTATAATGTGTCCTGCCTGCCCTGACCATGAACCCCACAACCCCCTTTAAAAATCGCTTCTCATCCCATCCTCTGCAGCATCGCATCGGGAACACGCTTCACCCTCTCAGCTGGGGTCGCCAGATCGGCTATGTTTTCCTGGACACGTGTTACCATTTTATTCAGAGGGGGAGCACAAGGAAAAGTGCTGCCCTGCAACATGTATAATTCATACGCTGCAGGAAGGAAATCAAGGCAGGTCACCTGGGATTCCTTTAGGATTTCTTACCTGCAGTGTATGGATTATACATGCTGCGGGGTGGCATTTTTCATGCACTGCCCATCAGCGCGAATAAATTATATAGGTGTCCATAATAAAAAAACATGGCCGACCTGGCCACCTTAAAATCGACTCCCTGGGAGCCGGGCTTCGATCCCAGCATTTGGATCCGAGAGAACAGAATGATATTTGCAGTGACTGACGATCTCTTTCCGTCTCGGATCTGGAAGGCTGGCGGCGTCTGCTTTGGCGCAAAATATGATGGGTATTAAAAATGCCAAAAGAACAGGAGCTTTCTTTATGCAGTACATATCGCAGAGTCAGGGATGCCATATGGGGAGGAAGCGTAGATGGGAAAAATAATATATATATATATATATCTCAGTTTGTATATATTTTCTTTCCATTTCCTGTATTTATAAATATATACATTATGTGTAAATAATAAAATGTTAAAAGTCAGAGCATCTATTTATATAAATGTGTAAGAAATAGACAGCGTATCAGTGTTTATCACACACACACACACACACACACAGGTGTGAAACTCAACAACATGGGAAGCTGAACAGAATTGGGAAATATGACAATCAGATTGTGTGTTAGACATGTGACACCTACGCAAAGCTACCCCATGCCTGGCGCTGCGCCAGAAACTCATTAAAAACCAGGATGTAAGACCTAAAAAAAGGAAACCATAAATAAATGAAAAATGGTATTGGGGTGCGCGGTAGAGAGCGCACTGTAACCGCATGGCGTGCGCGGTAGAGAGCGCTCTGTAACCGCATGGCGTACGCCAGAATCTCAGACCTTGCACACCTGGGGTGGGGGGGGGGGGAGTTTGACATTCCTTTGCAGAAATCTTTGAATGCACTAGATAGGCAGAGAGTCATGGGAGATGTAGTTCAGCCACATCTGGGGGGGGGGGCAGCCTGAGTATCTGAAGTGGAAATAGACTGGAAGATTGCCCCCATTATAAGCCAGGCGACCATCTTGTTCAGAATATTGGTTCACTTGAAAATAACTAGGCAAGTTTTTAGCTGAAACTAGAATGACATATACGTAGAAATTTAGGAATGTGTTAGATTAGCAGAAAAAGTAATTAGAATTTGAGAAAGATCTAGGCTGTTCCTGGCACGGAAAGGCAGAAAGAGGAGTAGATACACCAAGGTCGTTGAGGCCCGCTGAGAGACAAAGGAGTATAGAGATCAGACCAGGTGTTAGCTGCAACAAGTGATTGTAGGCGCTAGGGAGGAGGGCGCAGCCCGGGATGGGAAAAGCAACTAATTATGATTCAATGAAACTAACATAAAGTTTGCCAATTTACAGCCAATTTAATGGAATGTCTTTGTATTAGCCAAAGGGAGGTATTAACCCACGTGGGGTGGGAGAGTGTTATAGGGAGGTGGGCTACTTGGGATGTACCTAATTATGTATTTGTGGTATAAGATTTCATGTCACTGTGTAATCGAGGCTCATTCTTTGCGATTCAATCCTGTTTGAGCATCTGTTGTGATATCACAATAAAGTTTGCCTTTCCTGAAGAGACTCGTGTTCAGACAATCCTTGCTCGTGTCCGGTCCGGCCTCGTCCCGAGTGAACCCGTCTGATTCCGGTTACATATCGTTCCTGAGCCCTGTTCAGTTCCTCAGCAGCTGCTGAATTGCTGCAGCGCAGCAATTCAGTTTGCTGCAGCAGTGTCACTGAAAGCTTTGGATGCGAATTTCGAAGTAAAATGGCCGCCGATTTCTTAATGAAAGATTCAGATTGTTTTTCGTATGACTCGGACAAAATATGATAAAGAAAAGCAGTCAGCACAATCCGTTTTGTATGCGCACACCACAAATGATAGTCTTTATTGAATAAACGTTATGTTTACTTCTGAAACAAAATGTAATTGTACTGTAATATATGTCTATGTGCCGGGGAAATAATAAATATTTTGTGCTTTGGTGAACAAAAACCTCAAAATTAACATTGCTGTACGGAATTGTTACCTGCTTCATGGCGGCGGCCATCTTTAATACGTCACACTCAGCTACTCGCAGCATCTCCTCAGGTCACTGCAAGTGCTAAGTTAGCAGCGCTGAGCGCTGAGCGACAGAACGGCGTTCAGTGGCAAGTTGCTAACTTAGCACTTGCGCTGAGCTACTGAACGCACCTCTGGTGTACAGCAGGGCTCAGCAACCTTGGCTCTCAAGATGTTTTGGAACTACATTTCCCATTAGTCTCCACTAGGGTTGTCAGGTCGGCCATGTTTTCCTGGACACCCATTGCCATTTCATGCAGAGGGGGAGCACAGGGAAAAGTGCTGCCCTGCAACATGTATAATTCATATGCTGCAGGAAGGAAATCAGGGCAAGTCACCTGGGATTCCTTACCTGCAGCGTATGGATTATACATGCTGCAGGATCACATTCGTCACGCACTGCCCCTCAGCATGAATAAATTATATGTGTCATGGGAAACATGGCCGACCTGGCACCTCTGTTATGAAAAGGCCTGAATTCAGAGTCTCCTGGATAAGACTCTTATTATTCTCCCCTTATCCAGGAGACTCTGAAATTATAGTTTAATGCTTTTTCCTGCCCTCTGAGCCGGAGCCTGAAACACACCCCTCATGCGCCACTAGGGGGCGATCTGGTACCATATTTCCTGCAAGGCATAAAATGCACATTAATCAGATTTTTGCACATACATACCGGGCCAGAGCAGCGCACTGTCACTCAGAGAGGCCACCGTATCCAGAGACTCCAGCATGGTCTTCGGGGAACCCTCAAACATCCGCCCTGCAGACACAGGAGACAGAACGTGCTCAGAATACAGAGAACCATAAGAAAGAGCGCGTCCCGAGGAGGCCGGGGCAATGGGCGACCATCGACAGCAGAGTCACCGCGCGGCTGGATGGCTTAGTGGTAGCCATGGCAACTGAACAAAAAGCACCATTCTTGCGTATCTCAAGAGGTCAGGAGTGTTATTTCACAGACGAGGATTAAATGTTTAAATGCAGCCAGTGACGCAGCGCAGGACAGTCAGGTGATCATCGCCGACGCCTGAGCATGATGGCAGTTACAGTCTACCGCCCTCCAGCAACGCCATTTTACCCAAAAGTGGAGTCGCAATTAAATGCTGTCCATGGACAGACCTGCGCGCCCTGAATATAGGGAGACATTGCGGGCAAATTATTTATACATATATATATATATATATATATAATGCAGTTCTTTGAATTGCTGTGATGTACAGATTGCTTCAGCAATAATAAACATTGTGGGCTCTATTACAATCCCCTTGCTAAGGCTGGAGTCAGACGAACGCAGTGTGAACGTGCGATTCGGCGCATTTTATTACGACTGTGGTAGCAGCAAATTAAATCCAACGCAGGCCCACACACGAAGTGCGGCTGCGCAACGCAAGTGGAAAATGAACGCATTTTTTAGAGAACGCAGAACCGCTAGTACTGACGTACAGAGTGCGCTGCGTCAGCATAGCGGCGTGTGTGCGTGATTAGGAGACGTCAGACGCTGCTCATGTCCGGCCAACATAAAGTCCAGACACCCAAGGTTTCCTGGTTTGGATCAGTAAAAAATCACGGCCGAAATTGCGCATCGTATGACCGCTATCACGTCTTCCGTGAAAAAATGCGTTCGACGCATCAACGCACTTTTTGACGGTAGACGTGAAAAATGCATTCGTCTGACCCTAGCCTAAAACGGGGGACGGTAGGGAGGAAAAACGGCGCCTGCAGTTTTCCCCCTACTGCCCAGTTTTAATGGGGATTACAATGCAGGCGCATTGTTTGTGCCCGATATGTCCCGGGATGTGCGCGGCAGCGCTAAGCGCAGCCGCGCACATCCTCTCAATGGATTCCATAGGACTCCATTGAAGCAGACGCCGGCAGTCACATGACCACCCGGATCTCGCCTCGCCAGTCGGCGTAGGGATACACAGGGAGAGACTGGGGGGACTTTCCCTGCTCCTGCCGGCCGGAGGAGGTGGTTGGAGCCGCGGTCCTCACCGCAAGTCAGAGGGTGAGTATCTGTTCTGTTTTTTATTTTTTTTCGCCTGGTGTTAATGGATTCTGCAGAAGCGGAATCCGTTAACACCAGGTTCTGGCTCTGGTTAACTTTCCACTAACCAGAGCCGGATGTTAAATCAGCGCTGGGACTTTGCGTTCCCTATACTTAACATGGGGAGCGCAAAGTACAGTAACCTCGCGCAGAGGAGCGCAAGATACCAAACGCAAACGGGTTTTATAAACACACATAACCCTGTGTTACTGCACACATCTACACACACATATAATATAGATCTACACACACACCCCTGCGTTACTGCACCCTAATATATACAGTCATGGCCGAAATTGTTGGCACAGAAAAGTATTGCAGTAACACATGTTTTGTTATACACATGTTTATTCCCTTTGTGTGTATTGGAACAAAACAAAAAAAAAGGGAGGAAAAAAACAAACTGGACATAATGTCACACAAAACTCCAAAACTGGGCTGGACAAAATTCTTGGCACCCGTAACTTAATATTTGGTTGCACACCCGTTGGTAAAAATAACTGAAATCAGTCGCTTCCTATAACCATCAATAAGGTTCTTGCACCTCTCACCCGGGATTTTGTACCACTCTTCCTTTGCAAACTGCTCCAGGTCTCTCTTATTGGAAGGGCACCTTTTCCCAACAGCAATTTTAAGATCTCTCCACAGGTGTTCAATGGGATTTAGATCTGGACTCATTGCTGGCCACTTCAGAACTCTCCAGCGCTTTGTTGTCATCCATTTCTGGGTGCTTTTTGACGTATGTTTGGGGTCATTGTCCTGCTGGAAGACACAAGATCTCGGACGCAAACCCAGCTTTCTGACACTGGGCTCTACAGTGCGACCCAAAATCCTTTGGTAATCCTCAGATTTCATGATGCCTTGCACACATTCAAGGCACCCAGTGTCCGAGGCAGCAAAACAACCCCTAAACATCATTGAACCTCCACCATATTTCACTGTAGGTACTGTGTTCTTTTCTTTGTAGGCCTCATTCCGTTTTCGGTAAACAGTAGAATGATGTGCTTTACCAAAAAGCTCTATCTTGGTCTCATCTGTCCACAAGACGTTTTCCCAGAAGGATTTTGGCTTACTCAAGTACATTTTGGCAAACTGTAGTCTTGCTTTTCTATGTCTCTGTGTCAGCAGTGGGGTCCTCCTGGGTCTTCTGCCATGGCGTTTCATTTCATTTAAATGTTGACGGATAGTTCGCGCTGACACTGATGCTCCCTGAGCCTGCAGGACAGCTTGAATTGCTTTGGAACTTGTTTGGGGCTGCTTATCCACCATCCGGACTATCCTGCGTTGCAACCTTTCATCAATTTTTCTCTTCCGTCCACGTCCAGAGAGATTAGCTACAGTGCCATGGGTTGCAAACTTCTTGATAATGTTGCGCACTGTGGACAAAGGCAAATCTAGATCTCTGGAGATGGACTTGTAACCTTGAGATTGTTGATATTTTTCCACAATTTTGGTTCTCAAGTCCTCAGACAGTTCTCTTCTCTTTCTGTTGTCCATGCTTAGTGTGGCACACACAGACACACAATGCAAAGACTAAGTGAACTTCTCTTCTTTTAATCTGCTTTGAGGTGTGATTTTTATATTGCCCACACCTGTTACTTGCCCCAGGTGAGTTTACAGGAGCATCACATGCTTGAAACAATGTTATTTATCCACAATTTTGAAAGGGTGCCAAGAATTTTGTCAATTTTGTGTGACATTATGTCCAATTTGCTTTTTTTCCTCCTTTTTTTGTTTTGTTCCAATACACACAAAGGGAATAAACATGTGTATAGCAAAACATGTGTTACTGCAATACTTTTGTGTGAGAAATACTTGATTTTCTGGAAAAATTCCTGAGGTGCCAACAATTTCGGCCATGAGATATATATATATATATATAATATGAGATATTTGTACCACCCATAGAGTCACATGATTAAAACTCATTATGCGCATGTTATCACTCCATGCTTCATTCTGACAAACACATTTTCTGTAATTGTGGAAAAAATTTATAGAATAGGTGAATGATCTGTGATAAAATGTATCTATCGAGCGTTTTCCCTGATACGGAATGAATAAAATATAGATATATCAACAGAATAAAACAAAACAATCCAAATGGATTTGATGCTCAGACTTTCAGCTTTAATTCAAGGGATTGAACATAAATATCAAGTACAAACGTTAGGAACTGCCACCATTTTTTATCCACAGGGCCCCCCCCCCATTTTCAGGGGCTCAAATGTAATTGGAAAAATTAATATAATCATAAATAAAATGTTCACTTTTAATATTTTGTTGAGAATCTTTACTGACAACGACTGCCTGAAGTCTGGAACCCGCGGACTTTACCAAAGGTCAGGGTAAACATTTGCAGTAATTGATGTCTCGCCGAAGAAAAACGACTTCTTTCTATGGGGTTATGTTAAAGATATGGTGTTTGGTACAAAGGGACGTCACTAATCTAAAGCAGAGGATCCCTGACGCCACCATTGATGAGGGGAAGCTATAGCCAACATGGCAAGAAATCCAGCACCGTCTTGACGTGCTTCCTGCAACTAATGGTGCCCATATAGAGGTGTATTAAATGAGGCAAAAACCCTTAAATATATACGTCTCATTTGATAATAATTTTCACTTATCTGTCTTTTCTTTTACCTTTGGAAGAAATTTTTGAAATTGTAAAGAGACTTTATTGACACCCTGTATATATATATATATATATATATATATTGATTGAGGCTTTATGGACACCCGGTATATATATTGTGAGGCTTTATGGACACCCTATATATATATTGTGAGGCTTTATGGACACCCTATATATATATATTGTGAGGCTTTATGGACACCCTGTATATATATTGTGAGACTTTATGGACACCCTGTATATATATTGTGAGGCTTTATGGACACCCTGTATATATATTGTGAGACTTTATGGACACCCTGTATATATATTGTGAGGCTTTATGGACACCCTGTATATATATTGTGAGACTTTATGGACACCCTGTATATATATTGTGAGGCTTTATGGACACCCCGTATATATATTGTGAGGCTTTATGGACACCCTGTATATATATTGTGAGGCTTTATGGACACCCTGTATATATATTGTGAAGCTTTATGGACACCCTGTATATATATCGTGAGGCTTTATGGACACCCTGTAATATATTGTGAGGCTTTATGGACACCCTGTATATATTGTGAGGCTTTATGGACACCCTTATATATATTGTGAGGTTTTATGGACACCCTGTATATATTGTGAGGCTTTATGGACACCCTGTATATATTGTGAGGCTTTATGGACACCCTGTATATATATTGTGAGGCTTTATGGACACCCTGTATATATATTGTGAGACTTTATGGACACCGCTGTATATATATTGTGAGGCTTTATGGACACCCTGTATATATATTGTGAGGCTTTATGGACACCCTGTATATATATATTGTGAGACTTTATGGACACCCTGTATATATATTGTGAGGCTTATGGACACCCTGTATATATATTGTGAAGACTTTATGGACACACCTGTATATATATTGTGAGGCTTTATGGACACCCCGTATATATATTGTGAGGCTTTATGGACACCCTGTATATATATGTGAGGTTTTATGGACACCCTGTATATATATTGTGAGGTTTTATGGACACCCTGTATATATATTGTGAGGTTTTATGGACACCCTGTAATATATTGTGAGGCTTTATGGACACCCTGTATATATATTGTGAGGTTTTATGGACACCCTGTATATATATTGTGAGGCTTTATGGACACCCTGTATATATATTGTGAGGTTTTATGGACACCCTGTATATATTGTGAGGTTTTATGGACACCCTGTATATATATTGTGAGGCTTTATGGACACCCTGTATATATATTGTGAGGTTTTATGGACACCCTGTATATATTGTGAGGCTTTATGGACACCCTGTATATATATTGTGAGGCTTTATGGACACCCTGTATATATATTGTGAGGTTTTATGGACACCCTGTATATATTGTGAGGCTTTATGGACACCCTGTATATATATTGTGAGGCTTTATGGACACCCTGTATATATATTGTGAGGTTTTATGGACACCCTGTATATATTGTGAGGCTTTATGGACACCCTGTATATATATTGTGAGGCTTTATGGACACCCTGTATATATATTGTGAGGTTTTATGGACACCTGTATATATATTGTGAGGTTTTATGGACACCCTGTATATATTGTGAGGCTTTATGGACACCCTGTATATATATTGTGAGGCTTTATGGACACCCTGTATATATATTGTGAGGCTTTATGGACACCCTGTATATATATTGTGATGCTTTATGGACACCCTGTATATATATTGTGAGGCTTTATGGACACCCTGTATATATATTGTGAGGCTTTATGGACACCCTGTATATATATTGTGAGACTTTATGGACACCCTGTATATATATTGTGAGGCTTTATGGACACCCCGTATATATATTGTGAGGCTTTATGGACACCCTGTATATATATTGTGAGATTTTATGGACACCCTGTATATATATTGTGAGGTTTTATGGACACCCTGTATATATTGTGAGGCTTTATGGACACCCTGTATATATATTGTGAGGTTTTATGGACACCCTGTATATATATTGTGAGGCTTTATGGACACCCTGTATATATATTGTGAGGTTTTATGGACACCCTGTATATATTGTGAGGCTTTATGGACACCCTGTATATATATTGTGAGGCTTTATGGACACCCTGTATATATTGTGAGGCTTTATGGACACCCTGTATATATATTGTGAGGTTTTATGGACACCCTGTATATATATTGTGAGGCTTTATGGACACCCTGTATATATATTGTGAGGTTTTATGGACACCCTGTATATATTGTGAGGCTTTATGGACACCCTGTATATATATTGTGAGGCTTTATGGACACCCTGTATATATATTGTGAGGTTTTATGGACACCCTGTATATATTGTGAGGCTTTATGGACACCCTGTATATATATTGTGAGGCTTTATGGACACCCTGTATATATATTGTGAGGTTTTATGGACCCCTGTATATATATTGTGAGGCTTTATGGACACCCTGTATATATATTGTGAGGCTTTATGGACACCCTGTATATATATTGTGAGGTTTTATGGACACCCTGTATATATATTGTGAGGCTTTATGGACACCTGTATATATATTGTGAGGCTTTATGGACACCCTGTATATATATTGTGAGACTTTATGGACACCCTGTATATATATTGTGAGGCTTTATGGACACCCTGTATATATATTGTGAGGTTTTATGGACACCCTGTATATATATTGTGAGGCTTTATGGACACCCTGTATATATATTGTGAGGTTTTATGGACACCCTGTATATATATTGTGAGGCTTTATGGACACCCTGTATATATATTGTGAGGCTTTATGGACACCCTATATATATATTGTGAGACTTTATGGACACCCTGTACATATATTGTGAGACTTTATGGACACTCTGTATATATATTGTGAAACTTTATGGACACCCTGTATATATATATATTTATTGAAACCTTGCTTTATCACCTGGTTTATAGGAGTTCGATGGTTTGGATATGAAGAGGACGGGGCACATTATTTTATATGTTTTTTGAAAATTAACATTTTGTAATTTTGGTTTAAAATATAAATTCTTTACAAATCTCAGATAGTCGTATTTGTTCGGGGTTTGATGAGAGGCGACAACTCCCATCATCCTCCCGGAGCCGAGACAGCCTTGGCTTAAAGCCGTCATTGTGTGTAGATGCCGGTGTATTCGCCTCCGCTCCGGCACCGCACGAGCCTCAAGATTTCGAGTCCCATTAACGTCTCCGTCAGTCAGCGCTGAGCCTCGGGACAGAGTCTCCGAGCCCCCGATTTCTCGCTCATTATTCCTGTCTGCGGCAGCCGCGGGGAGGAGGGGGGGGGCGACCGCGATCTCAAAGCAAATCATGATGAAGAGAGATCGTGTGTCGCTCCGAGCCGAGCAAGCTATTTCTGCATACAATAAAACAGATTGACGTGTTCAGCGGGGCCGGGGGGGCGGAATGTGACAGGTGACAACAACGACAAACATAGACCGACTTCTCACGCTGGTTCCCATTAAGAGACGCGGTGCGGCGAGACGATACCTGGACGCCAGGAACGCAAAGACGTCCACTATAATATAACCGGGTGATCAGAAAACAGAACGGCTACAATCATAGGCCGAATGAGAGAAGACACCTGCACACCCCGAATATATGGAGGAGCCCCTAAAAACACACCCGCACACCCCGAATATATGGAGGAGCCCTGAAAAACACACCCGCACACCCCAAATATATGGAGGAACCCCTAAAAAGACACCCGCACACCCCGAATATATGGAGGAACCCCAAAAAGACACCCGCACGCCCTGAATATATGGAGGAGCCCCTAAAAAGACACCCGCACACCCTGAATATATGGAGGAGACCCCTAAAAAGACACCCGCACACCCTGAATATATGGTGGAGACCCTAAAAGACACCCGCACACCCTGAATATATGGAGGAGCCCCTAAAAAGACACCACACACCCTGAACATATGGAGGAGACCCTAAAAAGACACCCACACCCTGAATATATGGAGGAGCCCCTAAAAAGACACCCGCACACCCTGAATATATGGAGGAACCCCTAAAAAGACACCCACACCCTGAATATATGGTGGAGACCCTAAAAGACACCCGCACACCCTGAATATATGGAGGAGCCCCTAAAAAGACACCCGCACACCCTGAATATATGGAGGAGACCCTAAAAAGACACCCACACACCCTGAATATATGGAGGAGACCCTAAAAAGACACCCACACACCCTGAATATATGGAGGAGCCCCTAAAAATACACCCGCACGCCCTGAATACATGGAGGAGCCCCTAAAAAGACACCCTGAATATATGGAGGAGCGCTTAAAAAGACACCTGCACACCCTGAATATATGGAGGAACCCCAAAAAGACACCCGCACGCCCTGAATATATGGAGGAGCCCCTAAAAAGACACCCGCACACCCTGAATATATGGAGGAGACCCCTAAAAAGACACCCGCACACCCTGAATATATGGTGGAGACCCTAAAAGACACCCGCACACCCTGAATATATGGAGGAGCCCCTAAAAAGACACCCACACACCCTGAACATATGGAGGAGACCCTAAAAAGACACCCACACACCCTGAATATATGGAGGAGCCCCTAAAAAGACACCCGCACACCCTGAATATATGGAGGAACCCCTAAACAGACACCCGCACACCCTGAATATATGGTGGAGACCCTAAAAGACACCCGCACACCCTGAATATATGGAGGAGCCCCTAAAAAGACACCCGCACACCCTGAATATATGGAGGAGACCCTAAAAAGACACCCACACACCCTGAATATATGGAGGAGACCCTAAAAAGACACCCACACACCCTGAATATATGGAGGAGCCCCTAAAAATACACCCGCACGCCCTGAATACATGGAGGAGCCCCTAAAAAGACACCCTGAATATATGGAGGAGCGCTTAAAAAGACACCTGCACACCCTGAATATATGGAGGAACCCCTAAAAAGACACCCGCACACCCTGAATATATGGAGGAACCCCTAAAAAGACACCCGCACACCCTGAATATATGGAGGAACCCCTAAGAAGACACCCGCACACCCTGAATATATGGAGGAGCCCCTAAAAAGACACCCACACACCCTGAATATATGGAGGAACCCCTAAAAAGACACCCGCACACCCTGAATATATGGAGGAACCCCTAAAAAGACACCCGCACGCCCTGAATATATGGAGGAGACCCTAAAAAGACACCCACACACCCTGAATATATGGAGGAGCCCCTAAAAATACACCCGCACGCCCTGAATACATGGAGGAGCCCCTAAAAAGACACCCTGAATATATGGAGGAGCGCTTAAAAAGACACCTGCACACCCTGAATATATGGAGGAACCCCTAAAAAGACACCCGCACACCCTGAATATATGGAGGAACCCCTAAAAAGACACCCGCACACCCTGAATATATGGAGGAACCCCTAAGAAGACACCCGCACACCCTGAATATATGGAGGAGCCCCTAAAAAGACACCCACACACCCTGAATATATGGAGGAACCCCTAAAAAGACACCCGCACAGCCTGAATATATGGAGGAACCCCTCCAGGACAGGAGACAAAGGGGATTTGGCTCAAAAAAAAAAAAAAAAAAATGTATGTGTATATATATAAAGTTTAGTTTGCTTGATAAGTTGTCACATATAATATCTATATAAATAAAAAGGTTTTCAGGGAATGACAGACATTGAGTCGCTGCTGAGTAGGGATGAGCCGAACACTCCCCGAGTTCGGTTCGGATCCGAACCCGAACTCAATACAAGTCAATGCTGCTGAAAATTCGTTTTTTTTAGAGTGCCCTCCAAGAAGGCATATATGCTAGATATTTGCCATAAAAGGTGTATGGGGGTCCGGGTAGTGCCCTGGGGGACAGGAAACAAGGACAAAAAGTAAAAAAAAAAACGTTTTTAAAGGGACAGTGAGTTTTCCATGAAATAAGGGTTAAAAATAAAAACCAAAAATTCCTTCAAATATCGTGCCTAGGAGGTCCCCATAACCTGCCCGTGAAGTGGCGGATTTCTAGGATGTATAGAAATATGTAAAAACCAAAAAATGACGTTTCAAATGACGGTAAATGCTTTTCCTTTAATCTATCCATAAACAACTGCTTGGAGCGGCAGTCTGTATGAAAAGAGGAGGCATTTTCGGACACGCAGAAAAAGTTTACTGATTTTTTGGCGGTGAAAAGCAGGAGAATGACTGGAGAATGGAAAATTCTAGACCAAATAGCCGATTTGGAAAGTGAGATAAATGGGAGAATTTTTCTGGTTTGGCTATTTTGACTTAGAATTTTCTCTTCAGTCATTCTCCTGAGTTTCACCTTTCTCTGAATAACCCTGTCAGGGTTATTCAGAGAGCGGTGAAGAGCAGGAGAATGACTGGAGAATGGAAAATTCTAGGTCAAAATAGCCAAACCAGAAAAATTCTCCCATTTAGGCTAGGGTCAGACTAGCGAATTTTTAACGTGCGTTTAGGCGCACTTAATCACGGCCACACTAGCAGCAAATGACGGGCAATGACGGCCAATATACGAAGTACGGTCGCACGAAAGTCCGGCCGCGCAACGCAAGTGGAAAATGAACGCATTTTTTCGAGAACGCAGAACCGCTAGTACGGACGTACAGAGTGTGCTGCGTCCACTAGCGGCGTGTGTGCGTGATTAGGAGACGTCAGACCCTGCTCATGTCCGGCCAACATAACGTCCAGACACCCAAAGTTTCCTGGTTTGGATCCGTAAAAAAATCACGCACAAAAATGACCGTTTTCACGCATTCCGTGAAAAAATAAGGCAATGCGTTCGGACGCACTTTTTGACGGTCGCTGCGAAAAATGCGTTAGTCTGACCCTAGCCTTATCTCACTTTCCAAATCGGCTATTTGGTCCAGATTGTTCTCTTTTCCTGCCATTCTCTTGGTTTTCACCTTTCTCTGAACAACCCTGAGAGAGAGGTGAAAGCCAGGAGAACTGGCAGGAGAAGAGAACAATCTAGACCAAATAGCCAATTTGGAAAGTCAGTTAAATGGGAGAATTTTTCTGGTTTGGCTATTTTGACCTAGAATTTTCACTTCTCCAGTTATTCTCCTGCTTTTCACCGCTCTCTGAATAACCCTGTGAATGTTTAATCCCGAGGTGAAAAATAACATTGCTTTTAGTTGTTATTTTGAATTTTTTTCAAACACCAGTTAAATGCAGCATATTAGGAAGTTTTAGGAGGGAAATTAATTCTCAAATCTCAATCAGAAGCAGACACCCCCTCAGTACCTCAGTATAGTGTACAATGTATCAAATTGATTACCAGACTAAAAACACCTGGTGTTATGCCCGTTTGTGAACAGAGGTCATTTAGAGTTGAGAATCTTTCCATGTACACATTAGTTTTTAATTCAATATCTAATAAACCGTTGCTTATAATATACTGCAGTAAAGAGTCTCTTTATTTCTAGATTTTTTAGTATTTTTTTTTAAGCATTTTCTATACTTTTTTCAAAATGTCTTTTTTTTTTCGAACTCGAACCGAACACACCCAAAAAGTTCGAAGTTCGCGAACTTTCGAACTGCCAAAGTTCAGGCCGAACTCCGAACCGTCCGAACCCGAACAGCTCATCCCTAGGTGCTGACACGCGGGATGCTTGTATCTTTGTGCATCGAGATGTGAAAAAATAAACACCATAATGCCAAAATACTCCTGTACAGGCAGAAATGAACAGAATGAGTCTCCGGCTGCGCTTCTCTGGTGAAACTGGATAATTGGGTCCACTTGGCACTTTTTGTAAAGGACACTAGCATTTACATAAGCTGTAACTAGATTACTCACGTTTTATAGTGTGGTTTTATTTGTAATGCACATTATCAAACACATTATAAAACGCATTATAAAACACATAAAACACATTATAAAACACATGCTCTTGGTTTTTTTCTTTGCGTGAAGTATTTGCATGTAAAAATGAATCTACAGTATTTAACAGTTAATGAGATGGAGGAGGGAATGATTAGATAAGGCAGCAGGAGGTCTATTGTTCATAATCTAAACTTACCACATCCAGCCAAAAAGAGCAAATCTCCAGAAAAGAGGCAGTCCGGTCCATCGCCCGATTTGCCATCCAGCAGGTATATCATGTGACCGACGGTGTGGCCAGGAGTGAAAAACGCCTGGAACTGCAGCCTCCCCACCGTTACCTGTTCTCGGTCTTTCAGCGGGCTGAAACGGGAGGAATCGCTGCGATTATTACAAACATCGTCAGGTGTTACCAACCTCAAACAAATCAGAACAAAGTGGTATCCTGTGACTGCGCCACCATGTAACCTGCTCCTTAAACCACACGCAGGAACAGAAAGGGAGCGACAGATGACATCACTAAGCACCTCCTCGTGGCAATATATAACATCACTAAGCAGCTCCTCGTGGCAATATATAACATCACTAAGCACCTACTTGTGGCAATAGATGACATCACTAAGCACCTCCTTGTGGTGATATATAACATCACTAAGCACCTCCTTGTGGTGATATATAACATCACTAAGCACCTCCTTGTGGCAATAGATGACATCACTAAGCACCTCCTCGTGGCAATAGATGACATCACTAAGCACCTCCTCGTGGCAATAGATGACATCACTAAGCACCTCCTCGTGGCAATAGATGACATCACTAAGCACCTCCTCGTGGCAATAGATGACATCACTAAGCACCTCCTCGTGGCAATAGATGACATCACTAAGCACCTCCTCGTGGCAATAGATGACATCACTAAGCACCTCCTCGTGGCAATAGATGACATCACTAAGCACCTCCTCGTGGCAATAGATGACATCACTAAGCACCTCCTCGTGGCAATATATGACATCACTAAGCACCTCCTTGTGGTGATATATAACATCACTAAGCACCGCCTTGTGGCAATAGATGACATCACTAAGCACCTCCTCGTGGCAATAGATGACATCACTAAGCACCTCCTCATGGCAATATATAACATCACTAAGCACCTCCTCGTGGCAATAGATGACATCACTAAGCACCTCCTCGTGGCAATAGATGACATCACTAAGCACCTCCTCATGGCAATATATAACATCACTAAGCACCTCCTCGTGGCAATAGATGACATCACTAAGCACCTCCTCGTGGCAATAGATGACATCACTAAGCACCTCCTTGTGGCAATAGATGACATCACTAAGCACCTCCTCGTGGCAATATATGACATCACTAAGCACCTCCTTGTGACAATATATAACATCACTAAGCACCTCCTCGTGGCAATAGATGACATCACTAAGCACCTCCTCGTGGCAATATATGACATCACTAAGCACCTCCTCGTGACAATAGCTGACATCAGCAAGTACTTAATTTCATCATCATTTAATATAAAAATGTCTCAGGAAGACAAATCTTCACAAGGTGTTATATATCTATCGGATACATTCTCTAATTTTTTTCTCCTCTCCTTTTTCTAGAAGTCCCACTTATCATCTCAGACTCTTCAATTGCCTTTTTGGGATTCGTGCACCTATACATTCCCTGCCGCAGCGCGCCCCCGCGATGACACTCCGCCGAGAGAAAGGCTATAATATGAGCGATTGGCTGTAATTAGCGTTTCCTCTGGTGTCACATTGTAACAGAGACGCGTTTCTACCTTTCAAACCAGACAAGCCACGGCAGAAACAAGAGCTCAGGCTCCAGTCACACCTCGCTCGTTATTCGGCGAAGCGGGCGATCCGCCTGCTAAAAGGGGCAATTAAAAGGGGAAGCGGTGAAAAAGGGAATTAAAAATGTAATTTTAGCCTGTGCTTTATTCTCCATAATTGCATTTCCTGGGGGGGGGGGGGGGGGGGGGGGGGGGAATCAGGAACCATTCTGTGTCCTGTAAGAACAAGGCAGCATTAACGTGCAATCTATACTCAAGAGGGTGTGTGTGTGTGTGTGTGTGTGTGTGTGTGTGTGTGTGTGTGTGTGTGTGTGTGTGTGTGTGTGTGTGTGTGTGTGTGTGTGTGTGTGTGTGTACGCATACACACCTCTCTAGTAGTGATAATGCAAGTTAAGCTCCCGCGTGAGGGGGGGGGGTAGAGAAGGACCCATCAATATTGGGGTCCCCTGACATACGGCATGGCCAGTGGAAGGAGGGGGTCCCATTAATTGGGAGGGAGGGGGTGCAGAGGCCAGATCAGATTAAGAAAAGGAATTAAATCAATAATTATGTAATAATTTGCACAATTCTCCATAGTCTATGCAGGCACCACACTCACTGAGTCAGCTCGGGGATGTCATCGGTGGAGCTTCCGTAAACACGACAGGACTTGTACTGTCTCTTCAGAGCCTTGTTGCCCCCGCTGTGATCCCTGTGGAGGAACCGGAGGATTACGCTAAATAAAAACCTGAGCAAAAGATTCAAAAACTAAATATCTCCATGAGGAAGAAAGGGTTAACATCAAAAAGTCACCGCAGTGGAAGTTCTTAGAAGGTATATCCCACTTTTCCCAAGCTTTCCTCTTTATGCAGCAAAAGAGAAAGGGAACGCCGCTCCTCCTGCCAAAATACTACAGGTACGCCGTCCCCGTCACCCCCCCCCTCGACGCAACCCATAAATAAGAGTTATATGAGACATAAATGAATTTCAGGTTTAGACTTGGGTCCAAGATATCGCATTATTCTATGAAAATGTCCCAAAATCTCCAAAAGTCCCGAATCCACAAAACATCTGGTTCCCAGCATTTCTGAAGAGGTATACCCACACCCAGCCCGTGTTACGGTTTAAAAAGCCCAAACATCTCACGTGGCGTTTTACAATGTGAAATGAGGAATAAAACTGCCAGAAAACGCTACAGAACAGAAACAGGATGCGTGGCAGAGCATGCCACGGGCTTAATAACAAGTCACGTGGTGTGCGCAGGCTTACCAGTGTTTGTGCGTGCACAGTATGGCTTCCAGCGTCGCTCCTTCCCGTTCCAGGTATGTCTGCGGGAAACACAGATACATTTTTAAGGCTTAAATCATAATTATTGCAATCTAGAACTCAGGGGTTTATTTTAAAAACAAATAAAAAGTGCAAATATAGATTTAGAATTTTATTGGCAAAGAAATTGCAGTTTTTCGCCCAAAAATAAAAAAATAAATATATTAGTGTGCGTGATATATATATATATATATATATATACACACATCTCTATAAATCTATCCATCTATAAACACACGCACACACACACCCCAGCAGCACTCTGGGATTTCCTCCAAAATCAAACTTCATTTATCCATAATTAAGGCTAGGGTCAGACTGAGGCAGTGCGAACGCGCGTTCTGGCGCACTTAATCACGGCCGCACTAGCAGCAGATGCCGGGCAATGACGGCCAATATACGAAGTACGGTCGCACAAAAGTGCGGCTGCGCAACGCAAGTGGAAAATGAACGCATTTTTTCGAGAACGTTAAACCACTAGTACTGACGTACAGAGTGCGCTGCGTCCGCTAGAGGCGTGTGTGAGTGAATTGGAGATGTCAGACGCTGCTAATGTCCGGCCAACATAACGTCCAGACCCAAAAAGTGTTTTATTGATGATCCGTACAAAATCACGGATGAAACTGCGCATAGTATGACCGCTATTGCGTATTCCGTGAAAAAATACGTCCATTCTTCGAACGCGCATTTTCACGGACAACGTGAAAAATGCGTTAGTCTGACCCTAGCCTCAAAGTCAACGTTTCTGTTCCTTCTAGGAGCTTTCTTCAGGATAATACATATACAGCTTCTCATATAACCATTAGGGATCATTTTACATCAATAAATATTAATGAAATATATACATTTATTGTATAAACACAAAGGTTTGAATATAAACCCTCAGAGAGTTAAGGCTGAGGTCAGACCAGCGCACTTGTAACATGCGTTCTGGCGCACATAATTACGGCCGCACTAGCAGCAAATGACGGGCAATGACGGCCAATATATGATGTACGGCCGCACAAAAGTCCGGCCGTGCAACGCAAGTGGAATTTGAACGCATTTTTCTGAGAACGCTGAACCGCTAGTACTGACGTACAGAGTGCGCTGCGTCCGCATAGCGGCGTGTTTGCGTGATTAGGAGATGTCAGACGCTGCTAATGTCCGGCCAACATAACGTCCAGACGCAAAAAGAGTTTTATTGACAATCCGTACAAAATCACGCCCGAAAATGCGCGTCGTCTGACCGTTTTTGCGCATTCCGTGAAAAAATACGTCAATGCGTTCGGACGCACTTTTTCACGTTCGCGGGGAAAAATGCTTTCGTCTGACCCTAGCCTAAAACCTTGATACAGTATTTTAAATGTTCTAGAAGAGTTTAGTTTTAATGAAATCTCAGGAATTAGGGCGGCCAGATCAGACATGTTTCCCTGGACACATATAATGTATTCAGGCTGATGGGCAGTGCATGAAAAATGCCACCCCGCAGCATGTATAATCCATACGCTGCAGGTAAGAAATTATAAAGGAATCCCAGGTGACCCGCCTTGATTTCCTTCCTGCATCATATGAATTATACATGTTGCAGGGCAGCACTTTTCCCTGCGCTCCCATTGGCATGAAATAGTAAAACGTGTCAAGGAAAACAGAATACATCCCTCTACCTTAGAGATCTAGAAATTATATACAGACACACACACCTTGGCCAGAGAAATAAGCCACCACCTCCCGTACCAGCCTGTTATGACCCTGGGGGGGCGTCAGTCAGGTCTAGGTTCTGCAACGTTATGAGTCCAAAAAAAAGGAGGTCATGTGACTCCCTGAATATACTGAATGAGCAGGTTTTTCCATCAATGTTTTTTTTCTCCCCCTGATGGCACAGCGGGCATATTCCAAGATGGCAATGCCAGGATTCATCATTGTCACACATGGATTGGCCACCGCACAGTCCAGACCTTAACCCCATTGAGGTTAATCTTTGGGATAATGTGCTGGAGAAGACTTTACGCAGCGCTGCGACTCTCCCATCATCAACACAAGATCTTGCCACAAATTAATGCCACTCTGGACGCCAATAAATGCTGTGACATCGCAGGAGCTTATCCACACGATGCCGCGGCGAATGCGTGACGCAATCACAGCAAAACGATGCCGCGGCGAATGCGTGCCGCAATCACAGCAAAACGATGCCGCGATGAATGCGTGACGTAATCACAGCAAAACGATGCCGCGATGAATGCGTGACGCAATCACGGCGAATGCGTGCCGCAATCACAGCAAAACGATGCTGCGGGGAATGCGTGACGCAATCACAGCAAAACGATCCCGCGGCGAATGCTTTCCTGCAATCACAGCATAACAATGCAGCGGCGATTGCGTGCCGCAATCGCAGCAAAACGATGCCGCGGCGAATGCGTGACGCAATCACAGCAAAACGATGCCGCAGGGAATGCTTTCCTGCAATCACAGCATAACAATGCAGCGGCGAATGCGTGCCGCAATCGCAGCAAAACAATGCTGCGGCGAATGCGTGACGCAATCACAGCAAAACGATGCCGCGATGAATGCGTGACGCAATCACAGCAAAACGATGCCGCGATGAATGCGTGACGCAATCACAGCAAAACAATGCCGCGGCGAATGCGTGCCGCAATCACAGCAAAACGATGCTGCGGGGAATGCGTGACGCAATCACAGCAAAACGATCCCGCGGCGAATGCTTTCCTGCAATCACAGCATAACAATGCAGCGGCGAATGCGTGCCGCAATCACAGCAAAACGATGCTGCGGGGAATGCGTGACGCAATCACAGCAAAACGATCCCGCGGCGAATGCTTTCCTGCAATCACAGCATAACAATGCCGCGGCGAATGCGTGCCGCAATCACAGCAAAACGATGCCGCGGTGAATGCGTGACGCAATCACAGCAAAACGATGCCGCAGGGAATGCGTGACGCAATCACAGCAAAAGCCAACACAACCAGATATTAGAGTGTGTGAGTAGAACAAATGACAGACGGTTAGTGATAGTGTATTGGGTACTAGAGTGTAAGCTCACCGACCAACATTTTCAGGGAGTCCGAGATGTTAAACTGTGAATAGATCCCTCTGTTATTTAATATACGTTTTGGGTTTACATTAAAAAACTCGGGGGATATTTTTGTTTTTCACCAATAAGTACTGTTTTGCTGCACTTTGTGTATGTGTATAGAAGATGTGGATAATTAATGCCGCTCGTTACTGTAACCTGTGATTCTAAGTCACTGTTTATTTTTTCTTACGGTAACATTAAATAAATAACACAGTGTTGCGAGTATTTATAAAGACATTTTTCCCCTAAATGTCAGGCATTGTTCCTGTGTGGGATTTCATTCCAGCGCACGTCCTCTCCCCTCCACGCCTGTCATTCGTTTCGCGCCAGGTTCTTTCATGTGCAGCTCCGCGGCAGGCCTTTTCCTGCTCCGGCAATCTGGGCCTTTGTGTTTATACAGATTAAAACTCCAGGAACGAGAAGGACAAAAGCCGAGAGCGGAGGCCGCCGCGATACACGTCCTACCCCAAAATAACCGGGGAGGCCGAGAGAGCCGGGGATGTCACTCAGCCAAGAGCGAGATCAGAGGACAGGAAGCGAGGAGAGCCGAATAAATGTCACAATATTCATCTTTCACTCACAATCACTGAGCAACACAGCGGGCCGAGAGACGGAAAAAAAAAAAAATGATACACACTGCCCGGCCAAAAATATATAAGTCACCCCCTGTAAGATCTGGTTGTGTCGCCTTTTGTGGTTATTGCGTCACGCATTCGCCGCGGCATCGTTTTGCTGTGATTGCGTCACGCATTCGCCGCAGCATAGTTTTGCTGTGATTGCGGCACGCATTCCCCGCGGCATCGTTTTGCTGTGAATGCATCACGCATTCGCCGCGGCATAGTTTTGCTGTGATTGCGTCACACATTCGCCGCGTCATCGTGTTGATAAGCTCATGCAAGGTCACAGCATTTACTGGCGTCCAGAGCGGCATTAATTTGTGGCAAAGATCTTGTATTGATGATGGGAGAGTCGCGGCGCTGCGTAAAGTCTTCTCCAGCACATTATCCCAAAGATTAACCTCAATGGGGTTAAGGTCTGGACTGTGCGGTGGCCAATCCATGTGTGAAAATGATGTCTCATGCTCCCTCAACCACTCTTGCACAATTTGAGCCCGATGAATCCTGGCATTGCCATCTTGGAATATGCCCGCTGTGCCATCAGGGAAGAAAAAACCCATTGGTGGAAAAACCTGCTCATTCAGTATATTCAGGGAGTCACATGACCTCATTTTTTGGGGTGCATAATGTCGCTGAACCAACCCCATAATACTGCCCACACAGGTTTGTTTGGTAGGTGGGGGACTTCTATTGTATACACACAAGCGCACACACCTTTTGGTTGTTTTATCTTATCCTCAGTTGCAGCAGCCACTGTTTACAATGTTGCACAAGACACTGAAGCAGTTAACCCTTTCCTGCATTGCAGTAAAGAAACCACAGAGGTGTTAGTGTTTGTTTTAGTGTTACTATTTCTGCTTGGTTTAGGATTTACTTTTAGGGCTAAGATTAACCCTAACCATAGCCCTACGTTTCTGCTCCATTTTGCCCTTCATGTTTAGTCAACAGATTCTGCTTCTTTTCCGTTTCATGCTCGCTTAGCTCACGTCAGAAAAAAGGAGCAGAATCTGTTGTCTAAAATTAAAGCAAAAACTCAATAGAATCTTAAACAGTAACCCTAACCCTAAAACAAGCACAAATAGTAACCCTAAAACAAGCACAAATAGTAACCCTAAAACAAGAAAACAGTAACCCTAAAACAAGCAAACAGTAACCCTAAACAAGCACAAATAGTAACCCTAAAACAAGCACAAATAGTAACCCTAAAACAAGCAAACAGTAACCCTAAAACAAGCACAAATAGTAACCCTAAAACAAGCACAAATAGTAACCCTAAAACAAGCAAACAGTAACCCTAAACCAAGCAAACAGTAACCCTAAACCAAGCAAACAGTAACCCTAAAACAAGCAAACAGTAACCCTAAAACAAGCACAAATAGTAACCCTAAAACAAGCAAACAGTAACCCTAAAACAAGCAAACAGTAACCCTAAAACAAGCACAAATAGTAACCCTAAGGCTAGGGTCAGAGTGGGGCAGTCGGAACGCGCGTGCAGGCGCACTAAATCACGGCGGCAGTAGCAGCACATAACGGCCAATGACGGCCAATATACGCAGTACGTGCGTACAAAAGTGCGCCGACACCACGCAACCAGCAAATGAACGCATTTTTATCAGAACGTTAAACCGCTGCTACTGACGTACAGAGTGCGCTGCGGCCGCATAGCAGCGTGTGTGCGTGATTAGGAGATGTCAGACGCTGCTAGTGTGCGGCCTACATAACGTTCAAACAGCCGGATTTCCCTAGACTTCTTTTTACCCCATCGTCATGAAATACGTCCAGAATTGCGCATCGTCTGACCACTTAAGCGTATTCCGTGAAAAAATGCGTGCGCACGCATCGACGTACATTTTGACGGTGGCTGCAGAAAATGCGCTCATCTGTCCCTAGCCTAAAACAAGCACAAATAGTAACCCTAAACCAAGCAAACAGTAACCCTAACCCTAAAACAAGCACAAATAGTAACCCTAAAACAAGCACAAATAGTAACCCTAAAACAAGCAAACAGTAACCCTAAAACAAGCAAACAGTAACCCTAAAACAAGCACAAATAGTAACCCTAAAACAAGCACAAATAGTAACCCTAAAACAAGCAAACAGTAACCCTAACCCTAAAACAAGCACAAATAGTAACCCTAAAACAAGCAAACAGTAACCCTAACCCTAAAACAAGCACATATAGTAACCCTAAAACAAACACAAATAGTAACCCTAAAACAAGCAAACCGTAACCCTAACCCTAAAACAAGCACAAACAGTAACCCCATTTCTCACCCTATCACCAGTACGCTTAGTTCTGCCACCATAGGGAATTAAATAAGCTAAAATAACGAGTATATATAACACACACACACTTATTTGTCGCCGGCGCCTCGTTCATCGTCCTCTGGGAATTTATTAAGCCCACATGTAGTGCAAAGGTTTTTAGAAAGGAGGTTGATGCCCTCATCACACACACAAGATGCACGGAGCCGTTAAGCTGCTCACACCCGCCCCCATAGACCATAAAATGCAGATTCTTCTATAGGATTAGCGACACGGTCCATTTACTGCATAATCCATACCCCGCATTACATACATGTGGATGGAGCCAGCGTGTGTTTTATTATTATTTTCATTTCTTTTGTCTCGGTGCGCATTTTATATAAAAATAAAACATTTCCCTCTGGTATCAGATCTGTAATAGGATCAGGATTGGGCAGGCCGTGCGCAGACCCCCCACGATGCAGCATGTTCACGCGTTTCGCCGGGCTCGTCTCTCCCTGCTTTCTGTCATTTGTTTTAAATAATGGAATTCTTAAATAGACACAAACCGCAGGAATAAAGTGCACATGTGCACGTTCGGTGGTCAGGCCTGAAGGTGGCGTCAAATGGACACATTCAGGATCTCTGGGTAAACCGGTATTAATGTGGGGGTGAATGAGCAGATGCGCAGGGTCTCGTGGTAAACTGACTATTCAGTTCGGCTGCATGGGAGGATTTTCAGGATTTGGCCATTAATATTCTCTGGGTGAATGAATGAGCAGATTGTCAGGGTCTCGGGGTAATGATCCTCTGGGTGAATGAATGAGCAGATTGTCAGGGTCTCGGGGTAATGATCCTCTGGATGAATGAATGAGCAGATTGTCAGGGTCTCGGGGTAATGATCCTCTGGGTGAATGAATGAGCAGATAGTCAGGGTCTCGGGGTAATGATCCTCTGGGTGAATGAATGAACAGATTGTCAGGGTCTCGGGGTAATGATCCTCTGGGTGAATGAATGAGCAGATAGTCAGGGTCTCGGGGTAATGATCCTCGGGGTAATGATCCTCTGCGTGAATGAATGAGCAGATTGTCAGGGTCTCGGGGTAATGATCCTCGGGGTAATGATCCTCTGGATGAATGAATGAGCAGATTGTCAGGGTCTCGGGGTAATGATCCTCTGGGTGAATGAATGAGCAGATTGTCAGGGTCTCGGGGTAATGATCCTCTGGGTGAATGAATGAGCAGATTGTCAGGGTCTCGGGGTAATGATCCTCGGGGTAATGATCCTCTGGGTGAATGAATGAACAGATTGTCAGGGTCTCGGGGTAATGATCCTCTGGGTGAAGGAGTAGATTGTCAGGGTCTCGAGCTAATGATCCTCTGGGTGAATGAATGAGCAGATTGTCAGGGTCTCGGGGTAATGATCCTCGGGGTAATGATCCTCTGGGTGAATGAATGAGCAGATTGTCAGGGTCTCGGGGTAATGATCCTCTGGGTGAAGGAGTAGATTGTCAGGGTCTCGAGCTAATGATCCTCTGGGTGAATGAATGAGCAGATTGTCAGGGTCTCGGGGTAATGATCCTCGGGGTAATGATCCTCTGGGTGAATGAGTGAGCAGATTGTCAGGGTCTCGGGGTAATGATCCTCTGGGTGAAGGAGTAGATTGTCAGGGTCTCGAGCTAATGATCCTCTGGGTGAATGAATGAGCAGATTGTCAGGGTCTCGGGGTAATGATCCTCTGGGTGAATGAATGAGCAGATTGTCAGGGTCTCGGGGTAATGATCCTCTGGGTGAATGAATGAGCAGATTGTCAGGGTCTCGGGGTAATGATCCTCTGGGTGAATGAATGAACAGATTGTCAGGGTCTCGGGGTAATGATCCTCTGGGTGAAGGAGTAGATTGTCAGGGTCTCGAACTAATGATCCTCTGGGTGAATGAATGAGCAGATTGTCAGGGTCTCGGGGTAATGATCCTCTGGGTGAATGAATGAGCAGATTGTCAGGGTCTCGGGGTAATGATCCTCTGGGTGAATGAATGAGCAGATTGTCAGGGTCTCGGGGTAATGATCCTCTGGGTGAATGAATGAGCGGATTGTCAGGGTAAATGTCTCCCGGTGAAGGGGTGAATTTTCAATGTCTCAGGGTATACAGTAATTATTTTCAGAGTTAAAAAGGTGAGAATTTTAAAGTATGAGGATGATTGATAGATCCTAACGGGTAAAGGGAAATTCTCTGGGGCGCTTGGTTAATTTTTAGGGTGTCAAACCATCAGGAACTCAGGAGGGGGGGATTCAGAGTATCCCACCGCCCGATTTTTTAATACATCCCCAGTTGTCGCTTTACTGCTCAGTAAATCCCCGGTAACATTCTCACGGTGTGGCTTTGGCCACAGAATGGAGTGAATGGGTCAGTCACCGACGCACATCATTGTATAGTGTGGGATGTATTCAAAGGACGTCACCGGGGGTAGATAAGAAGTCTTTTAAGCTCCCTGTCTTCTTTCATTCAGCTGCCAGCTCTTATCTCAAGTAGGCTGAAGAAAACAATACACCCCCTGCAGCCTTATCTAAACATTCCCTCCTCCACCTCATTAACCGTTAAATACTGTAGAGTATAAACCACAGCAATAAAGTAAAGGTTTTGCTCAGATATTGGTAAATGTTGCATCATGGGAGAAATCCACAATATTGAAACAGGAGAAAAAAAAAACATAATTTTGAAGTATTGGCAAGTGACGAGGAAAAAAAAAATCCCAGCATCATGTGTTTCATAAAGTGATTTATAAGGTGGTTTTGCTTGTAAAGCACAAGTAATCTAGTTACAGTTCATGTAAAGGGCTCCTTTAAATAGGAGCGCCCCCGATAAAAAGGCACCCCCAGATTAACCCCTGAAATGACGGAAAGTACCATCTACCTTTGCTCGGAGGAAAAAGAAGTTTCCGCGCATCGCGGTGTTAAACACATTTTTCAAAACAAACAATAGTATCTGTCATCAGAATATTCAAAGCACGACGGCTCACTTTCCCTTTTCTGCCCAGATTTTCCAAGCTTTGAACTCTATTGTTTGTCGCTCCCTACAGACTGCTTTCTTGGACCTGACCCAGATGGGACGGGGCGCGTTGGCCTTATATTAAGAGGGGCCACTAGATGTATCAAGCGTTAACTTCCCCCTAATCACCGTATCCAGGAACCTCAACGCATCAACAGCGCAGGTCCCACATCCTGCCACGCAGCAGTGCATTGCACCAGCGAGTGATACAATCAGGGGAGCGGAGGTACCCCACGCACACAGCGCGCAGGAATTTATGGAGTCAGCATTATTATCGCGTACCCCTGCAATCCACATCCACATACCTCCCTATGGGAGAGCGTGAGCTTCCTAAAGGGCAGCCAAAAATAATGCAAAAAAAATATATATACCCTGCACGATCCCCTTTAAAAGGGAATTTATGTCAAAAGACGATAAGGTCACGGGATGCGAATGGCTAGCGAAGGAAATAGAAGGTAAACTAAATGCACAAACAAGGGGTTATCTGCTAAGCAGTGCATTACAGGGGGCGGAAAGACAATAAAATACATTTTAGACTTTACTGTCTGAATTTGGAACTTTTTACAAACTGGATATTTCTTCAAAGCAACATTTTATGGCATAAAATCTGCAAAACTAACCTGCACTGCATAACAGTTTAGTGATTGATCCCCTGCAATGTACAGTAACAGTATCTGTACTAAAGCTTGCTTTAACCCTTTGTCATTCAAGGTGAGGAGTATAGTATGTTATATATGAACCTTGATGGTAAAAAAAATAAAAAATAAACTGGCTCCAATCTGATCAGGTTAATTCCTTTTTATATAGTCATATTATATATAAAATATGCTGAAGTATTTTTTTAAAAAAAATATATACAAATTATTACAGTAATATAAATATTGAAATATTTAAATACGGTAATAATGTATAATTTTTAAAAATACAACATTATTAGAGTAATGCCACAATAAATAATGAAGCAATAAAAGATTAGACATAAGACTCCCGGGAGTGTGCGCCTTCTTGGTGAATTAAAAATAATATACATATTATTACAGTATAGTATATTGAAATATATTTAAAAATAATAATATATATATCATTTTAATACAGAGATGTAGGGTATGCAGCTCCCCGCAAACACACCTTCATAAACTTACATTGTAGAACTCCTTTTCCTACAGAGCACCGCAATTATGGAATAATCTCCCAGTCACCATCAAATCTTCCCCCCAGTCTAAAGTCACTTAAGAGATCTCTATTAACATACCTCAATACAGAATGCACTTGTAAACATGTAACACAGTGACTATATACAGAATGCACCTGTAAACATGTAACAAAGTGACTATATACAGAATGCACCTGTAAACATGTAACAAAGTGACTATATACAGAATGCACCTGTAAACATGTAACAAAGTGACTATATACAGAATGCACCTGTAAACATGTAACAAAGTGACTATATACAGAATGCACCTGTAAACATGTAACAAAGTGACTATATACAGAATGCACCTGTAAACATGTAACAGTGACTATATACAGAATGCACCTGTAAACATGTAACAAAGTGACTATATACAGAATGCGCCTGTAAACATGTAACAGTGACTATATACAGAATGCACCTGTAAACATGTAACAAAGTGACTATATACAGAATGCACTTGTAAACATGTAACACAGTGACTATATACAGAATGCACCTGTAAACATGTAACAAAGTGACTATATACAGAATGCACCTGTAAACATGTAACAAAGTGACTATATACAGAATGCACCTGTAAACATGTAACAAAGTGACTATATACAGAATGCACCTGTAAACATGTAACAAAGTGACTATATACAGAATGCACCTGTAAACATGTAACAAAGTGACTATATACAGAATGCACCTGTAAACATGTAACAGTGACTATATACAGAATGCACCTGTAAACATGTAACAAAGTGACTATATACAGAATGCGCCTGTAAACATGTAACAGTGACTATATACAGAATGCACCTGTAAACATGTAACAAAGTGACTATATACAGAATGCACCTGTAAACATGTAACATAGTGACTATATACAGAATGCGCCTGTAAACATGTAACATAGTGACTATATACAGAATGCACCTGTAAACATGTAACACAGTGACTATATACAGAATGCGCCTGTAAACATGTAACATAGTGACTATATACAGAATGCGCCTGTAAACATGTAACATAGTGACTATATACAGAATGCGCCTGTAAACATGTAACATAGTGACTATATACAGAATGCAGCTGTAAACATGTAACATAGTGACTATATACAGAATGCACCTGTAAACATGTAACACAGTGACTATATACAGAATGCACCTGTAAACATGTAACATAGTGACTATATACAGAATGCACCTGTAAACATGTAACAGTGACTATATACAGAATGCGCCTGTAAACATGTAACACAGTGACTATATACAGAATGCACCTGTAAACATGTAACATAGTGACTATATACACAATGCGCCTGTAAACATGTAACATAGTGACTATATACAGAATGCACCTGTAAACATGTAACAGTGACTATATACAGAATGCACCTGTAAACATGTAACATAGTGACTATATACAGAATGCACCTGTAAACATGTAACAAAGTGACTATATACAGAATGCACCTGTAAACATGTAACATAGTGACTATATACAGAATGCGCCTGTAAACATGTAACATAGTGACTATATACACAATGCGCCTGTAAACATGTAACATAGGGACTATATACAGAATGCACCTGTAAACATGTAACACAGTGACTATATACAGAATGCACCTGTAAACATGTAACATAGTGACTATATACAGAATGCACCTGTAAACATGTAACAAAGTGACTATATACAGAATGCACCTGTAAACATGTAACAAAGTGACTATATACAGAATGCACCTGTAAACATGTAACATAGTGACTATATACAGAATGCACCTGTAAACATGTAACATAGTGACTATATACAGAATGCACCTGTAAACATGTAACAGTGACTATATACAGAATGCGCCTGTAAACATGTAACACAGTGACTATATACAGAATGCACCTGTAAACATGTAACTAGGGATGCACCGATACCGATACTAGTATCGATATCGGTGCCGATGCTGAGTATTTGGGCGAGTACACGTACTCGCCCAAATGCTCCGATGCCTAGCCCGAGTACATTTGCCGCACCCGCACGAAACCGCCGGGGAAGGATCGGCTGTTCATTGACTGGAGAATGAAAAATTCTAGGTCAAAATAGCCGATTTGGAAAGTGAGATGAAAGGGAGAATGTTTCTGGTTTGGCTATTTTGACCTAGAATTTTTCATTCTCCAGTCATTCTCCTGGTTTTCACCTCTCTCTGAATAACCCTGTGCATTTCCTAAATGTTTATTTTCTGGATTAATCTGTATATTTGTGTTTTTAATATCTTGCATCTTATTACTTTGTATTTCTGTAACAATTCAATGTTATTGAACCCAGGACGTACTGAAAACCAGAGAAATCTCAATGTATCCTTCCTGGGAAAATACTTAGATATAATATTACGGTCTTTTAATCCCTTTATTGTTATGGAATGCAGAGGGAGCTTTGTGCTGAATTATTGAGAAAACTCTTTGCCAGAAAATTTAGGAGCCAACCATGTATGTTTTAGGAGCCAGGCAAGCAATTCACACACACATCGATTTCCATTGATGAATTCAGGAGTTTGGGAGGTAATGTTTTGGAAGCCAGTGGCCGCCTGGCTCAGGTATCGCTGCAGCAGTAAGGAGAGATTCAGGAATAATAATGATTATGTGTCAGTTTCTCTTTAATGTTGCGTCATTATGCCCACAGCGCCCTGTTTGCACGGTAAATCACGTATACAGGTGTAGATAAACGTACATAAACCTGTTTAGGTTTTTATTCCATCCGCTCTATAACCAGAAAGATTAGCACTTTACAAAACTGGGTCAGAAAACCCTAAACATGTCCTCGCGCGTCTCGCACCCGTCACACTAAACAGGTCGCTTTCTCTGCGCCAACGCGTTTGCAGAAGAGAAATAATTCCATGAATTCTGCAGAATGCTGGGCGAGAGCCGAGAGGAGCCCGGGGGAAATAAGACACGCGCCCCCCCTGCAGAATTTACAGGGAATACTGCGGATAATACACATTATCCTTTGCAAGGCTGAGCTTTATCAATGCTCTAGATCAGGCCTGTCGAACTCCTGACCCCTCAGATGCTGAGGCCTACAATTCCCAGAATTCTTCCAATGTTCTAGAGAGCCAGGGAATCATGGGAGTGGTAGTCCAGAAAAATCTGGGGAGCCGCTGTTTGTCATACCTGCTCTAGACTGTGAGCTCCTGTGAGCAGCGCCTCTACACATCTTATTAATGCTCCTCTGTTTGTGTTAATTTTGACCCCTTCCCATTGGGTATTGTACAGCACTGCGGAAACTGTTGGCACTCTATGTGATGACAATATGTATATGGGTGTACATGCGTGTCTGCCGTGGTGTGGGATCACCAGGTCAAGTGTGGTGTGTGTGTGTGTGTGTGTGTGTGTGTGTGTGTGTGTGTAACCAAATAACACTGAGCCTTGAAGAGGAGTGCGTTTGGAATAGCTTGATCTTTTTCGGCTCTTATACAAAGTATACAAAGCAGGAGCGGTTACGTTGCACTAACCTGCCGCAACGTTCAAGCTGAGAGAAAAGCAAAGCTCGCGTCTGGTGGAAGCGGCTGGAGCCGTTAAGCCAACGCTCGGCTGAAATAAGGCCCATATTGTCAGGATGTTCTTCTCCCACAATGCGGACGCGGAGCGACGTCTAGATTTTTAGTTTCCTCCTGGCAGGACGCTTACGGGTCTTTATCGCTCGGCTTGGATAACCTCAGCACAATTATCAGATAAAGCCTCCACACAGCAGGATCTGCTCGGGGAGACGCGCTCTGAGGGATTAGATGCAGAACACGTAATACCTGGAAACCGATAAAAAGCTCAGAGCGGATAATCAGGAATGTAAATAAAATGTGTGACTGTAATATTGTGTAATATTGTATGGAAACAACTTCAACGGCATCACTGCCCCGGCCAGGCACCCTGCGGGCCAAGCGTCCACATCCCCCAACGCGGGCCAAGCATCCACATCCCCCAACGCGGGCCAAGCGTCCACATCCCCCAACGCGGGCCAAGCGTCCACATCCCCCAACACGGGTCAAGCGCCCCCAGCCCCCAACGCGGGCCAAGCGCCCACATCCCTCAACGCGGGCCAAGCGTCCACATCCCCCAACGCGGGCCAAGCGCCCCCAGCCCCCAAGTGGACCAAGCGCCCCCAGCCCCCAACGCGGCCAAGCGTCCACATCCCCAACGCGGGCCAAGCGTCCACATCCCCCAACGCGGGCCAAGCGCCCCCAGCCCCCAACGCGGGCCAAGCGTCCACATCCCCCAACGCGGGCCAAGCGTCCACATCCCCCAACGCGGGCCAAGCGCCCCCAGCCCCCAACGCGGGCCAAGCGCCCCCAGCCCCCAACGCGGGCCAAGCGTCCACATCCCCCAACGCGGGCCAAGCGTCCACATCCCCCAACGCGGGCCAAGCGCCCCCAGCCCCCAACGCGGGCCAAGCGCCCACATCCCCCAACGCGGGCCAAGCACCCACATCCCCCAACGCGGGCCAAGCGCCCACATCCCCCAACGCGGGCCAAGCGCCCACATCCTTCTACGCGGGCCAAGCGCCCACATCCCCCAATGCGGGCCAAGCGCCCACATCCCTCAACGCGGGCCAAGCGCCCACATCCCCCAACGCGGGCCAAGCGCCCACATCCCCCAACGCGGGCCAAGCGCCCACATCCCCCAACGCGGACCAAGCGTCCACATCCCCCAACACGGGCCAAGCGTCCACATCCCCCAACGCGGGCCAAGCGTCCACATCCCCCAACGCGGGCCAAGCGTCCACATCTCCCAATGCAGGCCAAGTGCCCCCAGCCCCCAACGCGGGCCAAGCGCCCACATCCCTCAACGCGGGCCAAGCACCCACATCCCCCAATGTGGGCCAAGCGCCCACATCCCCCAACGCGGGCCAAGCACCCACATCCCCCAATGTGGGCCAAGCGCCCACATCCCCCAACGCGGGCCAAGCGCTCACATCCCCCAACGCAGGCCAAGTGCCAATATCCTTCTACGCGGGCCAAGTGCCCACATCCCTCTACACGTGCCAAGCGTCCACATCCCTCTACGCGTGCCAAGCGTCCACATCCCCCAGCGCGGGCCAAGCGCCCCCAACGCGGGCCAAGCACCCACATCCCTCAACGCGGGCCAAGCGCCCACATCCCCCACCGCGGGCCAAGCGCCCACATCCCCCAACGTGCCCCAAGCGCCCACATCCCCCAACGCGGGCCAAGCGTCCACAGCCCTCAACGCGGGCCAAGCGCCCACATCCCTCAACGCGGGCCAAGCGCCCCCAGCCCCCAACACGGGCCAAGCGCCCACATCCCCCAACGCGGGCCAACCGCCCCCAGCCTCCAACGCGGGCCAAGCGCCCCCAGCCCTCTACTTGTAACTGTATTCTTCCTCAATACTTCCCACCCTATCAGGGTTATTCAGAGAGCGGTGAAAAGCAGGAGAATGACTGGAGAAGGAAAAATTCTAGGTCAAAATAGCCGATTTGGAAAGTGAGATAAAATGGGAGAATTTTTCTGGTTTGGCTAATTTTGACCAAGAATTTTTAATTCTCCTGCTTTTCACCGCTCTCTGAATAACCCTGTATGTGTCTGATACTCCTATATCCACGCTGCTATACTTCACCCAGAGTGAGTGCACCCAGCCCCCCCCCCATATCCTTACAACCAATGAGAGAGCCGCTCACATCAGGTGAGTTTGATGCAATAGGAGCAGGGATTTATTGGAAAATTTAACGTTTTGCTCCTAACCAAGAGGTTTGATGATGGTCTTTGGACCAAACGATGCATTTTACAATAAAACCCTGACCCCCCCCCCCCGGTTGTACTTCTATTTCTACAGGCTAGAGGAGCAGAAGCCGGCGCCGCCAGACGCCCCGATAAAATGTATCATGACATTTACTGACTAGAAGATACGGGACATTATACTATACAGAGATTTTCTTACAGATCATGAAATTCTTAAGACGTTTAACGCTCAATCGAGTGTGAAGAATTTAACAATAAATAACTCTGTTAATCTTTAGTGAGCGGCCCCTGAAGAGGTCATCACCCTGCACTGCGCGACGCGGCACCTGAAGAGGTCATCACCCTGCACTGCGCGACACGGCCCCTGAAGAGGTCATCACCCTGCACTGCGCGACGCGGCACCTGAAGAGGTCATCACCCTGCACTGCGCGACGCGGCACCTGAAGAGGTCATCACCCTGCACTGCGCGACACAGCCCCTGAAGAGGTCATCACCCTGCACTGCGCGACGCGGCACCTGAAGAGGTCATCACCCTGCACTGCGCGACACGGCCCCTGAAGAGGTCATCACCCTGCACTGCGCGACGCAGCACCTGAAGAGGTCATCAACCCTGCACTGCGCGACGCGGCACCTGAAGAGGTCATCACCCTGCACTGCGCTATGCGGCCCCTGAAGAGGTCATCACCCTGCACTGCGCGACGCGGCACCTGAAGAGGTCATCACCCTGCACTGCGCGACACGGCCCCTGAAGAGGTCATCACCCTGCACTGCGCGACGCAGCACCTGAAGAGGTCATCACCCTGCACTGCGCGACGCGGCCCCTGAAGAGGTCATCACCCTGCACTGCGCGACGCGGCCCCTGAAGAGGCCATCACCCTGCACTGCGCGACGCAGCACCTGAAGAGGTCATCACCCTGCACTGCGCGACGCAGCACCTGAAGAGGTCATCACCCTGCACTGCGCGACGCGGCCCTGAAGAGGTCATCATCCTGCACTGCGCGACGCGGCACCTGAAGAGGTCATCACCCTGCACTGCGCGACACGGCCCCTGAAGAGGTCATCATTCTGCACTGCGCGACGCGGCACCTGAAGAGGTCATCACCTGCACTGCGCGACGCGGCACCTGAAGAGGTCATCACCCTGCACTGCGCGACGCGGCCCCTGAAGAGGCCATCACCCTGCACTGCGCGACACGGCCCCTGAAGAGGTCATCACCCTGCACTGCGCGACGCAGCACCTGAAGAGGTCATCACCCTGCACTGCGCGACGCGGCACCTGAAGAGGTCATCACCCTGCACTGCGCTATGCGGCCCCTGAAGAGGTCATCACCCTGCACTGCGCGACGCGGCACCTGAAGAGGTCATCACCCTGCACTGCGCGACACGGCCCCTGAAGAGGTCATCACCCTGCACTGCGCGACGCAGCACCTGAAGAGGTCATCATCCTGCACTGCGCGACGCGGCCCCTGAAGAGGTCATCACCCTGCACTGCGCGACGCGGCCCCTGAAGAGGCCATCACCCTGCACTGCGCGACGCAGCACCTGAAGAGGTCATCAACCCTGCACTGCGCGACGCAGCACCTGAAGAGGTCATCACCCTGCACTGCGCGACGCGGCACCTGAAGAGGTCATCACCCTGCACTGCGCGACACGGCCCCTGAAGAGGTCATCATTCTGCACTGCGCGACGCGGCACCTGAAGAGGTCATCACCCTGCACTGCGCGACGCGGCACCTGAAGAGGTCATCACCCTGCACTGCGCGACGCGGCCCCTGAAGAGGCCATCACCCTGCACTGCGCGACGCGGCACCTGAAGAGGCCATCACCCTGCACTGCGCGACGCGGCACCTGAAGAGGTCATCACCCTGCACTGCGCGACGCGGCACCTGAAGAGGTCATCACCCTGCACTGCGCGACGCGGCACCTGAAGAGGTCATCACCCTGCACTGCGCGACGCGGCCCCTGAAGAGGTCATCACCCTGCACTGCGCGACGCGGCACCTGAAGAGGCTATCACCCTGCACTGCGCGACACGGCCCCTGAAGAGGCCGTCACCCTGCGCTGCGCGACGCAGCACCTGAAGAGGCCATCACCCTGCACTGCGCGACGCGGCACCTGAAGAGGCCATCACCCTGCACTGCGCGACGCGGCACCTGAAGAGGCCATCACCCTGCACTGCGCGACGCGGCACCTGAAGAGGTCATCACCCTGCACTGCGCGATGCGGCACCTGAAGAGGTTGTCACCCTGCACTGCGCAACGCGGCCCCTGAAGAGGTCATCACCCTGCACTGCGCGACGCGGCCCCTGAAGAGGCCGTCACCCTGCACTGCGCGACGCGGCACCTGAAGAGGCCGTCACCCTGCACTGCGTGACGCGGCACCTGAAGAGGCAGTCACCCTGCACTGCGCGACGCGGCACCTGAAGAGGCCGTCACCCTGCACTGCGCGACGTGGCACCTGAAGAGGTCGTCACCCTGCACTACACAACACGGCCCCAGAGGCTGCCCGTCACCCTGCACGACGCGGCACCTGAAGAGGCCGTCACCTTACACTGCCCGACGCGGCACCTGAAGAGGCCATCACCCTGCACTGCGCGACGTGGCACCTGAAGAGGACGTCAACCTGCACTGCGCAACGTGGCCCCAGAGGCTGCCCGTCACCCTGCACTGCGCGACGCGGCCCCAGAGGCTGCCCGTCACCCTGCACTGCACGATGCGGCCCCAGAGGCTGCCCGTCACCCTGCACTGCGCGACGCGGCCCCAGAGGCTGCCCGTCACCCTGCACTACATGATGCGGCCCCACAGGCTGCCCGTCACCCTGCACTGCGCGATGCGGCCCCAGAGGCTGCCCGTCAGCCTGCACTGCGCAACGTGGCCGCAGAGGCTGCCCGTCACCCTGCACTGCACGATGCGGCCCCAGAGGCTGCCCGTCACCCTGCACTGCGCGATGCGGCCCCAGAGGCTGCCCGTCACCCTGCACTGCGCGATGCGGCCCCAGAGGCTGCCCGTCACCCTGCACTGCGCGATGCGGCCCCAGAGGCTGCCCGTCACCCTGCACTGCGCAACGTGGCCCCAGAGGCTGCCCGTCACCCTGCACTGCGCGATGCGGCCCCAGAGGCTGCCCGTCACCCTGCACTGCACGATGCGGCCCCAGAGGCTGCCCGTCACCCTGCACTGCGCGATGCGGCCCCAGAGGCTGCCCGTCACCCTGCACTGCGCGATGCGGCCCCAGAGGCTGCCCGTCACCCTGCACTGCGCGATGCAGCCCCAGAGGCTGCCTGTCACCCTGCACTGCGCGATGTCACCCTGCAATATGTAACTTGAGTGAATGGTGAGAGTAAACTTCTGAATTCTACAGAAATAATGGAGAATAAAGCGGACTATAAAGCGCATGATTTAATCACTTTCATTATTACTGGGGGACTTTGCAAACCTCGGCCTCCTCATCTGCTTCCAGTGAAGTTAATGAACCCGCGGCTCTCAGCGATTAAGAACATTCCCGCCGCGTCCCTGCGGTTTCTCCAGTGTTTGCACATACATTAATATAATGAGGGAAACGGGAAATTCAATGATTATGCAAGAACCCGCTCACACCCACCCCCCACTCACCACCCCCCCTTTCTCTGTCCTTCACCCTATTTATTTAAACCCGCTCTGTTATCGTGGACATTGCACTTCGTTCAAGGGACACAACGTTCCAATGTTACAATGTTGCGCCACAAAAAAGTCTGCCATAAAAACACACAAGAGTCGTTTTGGCTTCTAAGAGAAGGTTTGTGTCGTAAAGGAGGCTGCGACAAGTAGCTTTAATCACCAAAAAATAAAAATATTCATAATAAAAGCAATTTGTCACGTTTATACCGGCCGTAATGTGACGAGTCGGATTTTCTAGGCACCTAGTTACATCGTTAAACAAAACAAAAAAAAAAAAACAGTCTGTAAGTTAAACAGAACGTGTCTTCTAGACCCTCTGGACACGTTACTTCTGGCAAAAGCAAAGGATTGGCTGAGTAATCCCTGCCGCTTCCAGCAGCTCCATATTATATAAAATGGGAAGGGGGATCATCTCCACCAGTGATTAATGGAAAAGAAGGTGTTATTCAGAGAGCACCGAAATGTCGCTGACAGCTTGGAATAGAGGCTCAAGCCGGGAAGACAACGAGTAGTAAAGGGCATTGGCCGTAGATACGGCATTAGAGGGTCAGAATGAATAAACTGTAAATGGTACTAAAAGCAGCATAAGTTAAAGGCACACGAACATAAGATTATGTGTGCATTATAAATAAAAAACACAGGTTTTTTGGAAGTAAGTTCATGTAAAAAGTTAAAATAAAGTCAGGTTTTTACCTCCCATTTCCATTTTGCAGATTTTTCCCAGGATGCAACATTTACAAAAATCTTATGGAAAGTCTCACCTTACCGCTGTGGTGGTATAGGATAAGCTACAGTGAAGAGGCAATAGGGTAGGAGGTGGGAATGTTTAGATGAGACTGCAGGGGATCTATTGTGTTGCTTGTGCTACCCGAGCTAAGAGATGGCAGTTGGATGGGATCTGACTTTTATATTGAATGGACACTGGGCAAACATTTTAATGGGCACCCCCATGCAATCTTGCCCCCACACACACAAAAAAATGCAACACTCCCTACCACCAAATAAAAATAAATAAAAATTTTATTCCCCCCCAGTTTAGAATGCAGGCCAGACTCTGACCTGTCCAATAACACCTTTCTTGACTTTGTGGGGTGTAAAAAATGGAGACACAGGGTTCCATAGGACTCCCGCTCTCCTCGCAGAGGTACGACAGCTTCTGTTTTAGATTGGCGCAGCACATTATTACGCATTGCTCTATCACCTTCACATTTGCTCCTGGTGTGGGAAATGAGAAGGTGAGTTATAAAGCAAACAATGCTGCTGCACTAAGTAAAAGCACATAATGCCAAAAGTGTAAATTATGCATTTTCTTTCTTCATTATTCTATTTTTTCATGTTAAATGATCATATTTGGCTTTGTTGGAAAGACCAGACCGACCTTTCCTAGGACACCTAACCTGACCTTATGTGATGTAACGATTAGAGACATGGAGGTTCCAAAGTCGTCCCCCCCCCAGTGCTCCTTGCTGCAGTGCAGCAGTTTAGGTTTTTGATGGAACAATGCGTAATAACGCACTGTGACATCACCTCAGCAGTACACTTGCTGGCACCATGGAGAATGAGATGGTGAGTTAGTGCAGCATCAATGTTCACTTAATAATTGAAAAACGGAACAATAGTGCTACATTAGATTAAAAAATATATACACACATGTTTTTTTTTTTTAACACATACCCTGATCATGTTTAGTATCATTGGAAAGGCCATGCTCTGGGGGAAGTCCCATTTCTGATGTCATCATGCCAGGTTAGGTCCTGCAGGCAGGGCTGACAACTTGGATCCAAGATATCAGCCCACTGCGGGAGACGTCTGCAATCAATATCAGATTGGTGCTGAACCGCAGACTGGGCCATGGCTTTTGTGGGTGCAAGGGGCAACTGCCTTGGGCACCACAACAATGACTGGGCCAGGGGAAATTACCCCTTTTTCCCCGTGTTAAAGACGACCCTTGGTAGTGGGCCAATAACACTTTAATATACCCCTCAGTGAGGTTACACACAGCCACCACAATGTCAATAGTTTGGTTTTCTGGACTTCAGACCCAAGCACTCCATTCTATGGCCAAAGCCACACAGTGAGGAGCAAGTGATGGAAAGATACAACACAAAATATCACACAATGGATGCACCCAGTGACACATATAGAGGAAAATATCACACAATGGATGCACCCAGTGACACATATAGAGGGAAATATCACACAGTGGATGCTGCCAGTGACATATATATACAAGAGAAAAAGAAAGCACATGTAAGATATCAGCAACATCAATAAACACAATAAGGACTAGGGATGCACCGATACCACTTTTTTAAGACCGAGTACGAGTACCGATACTTTTTAAAAGTACTCACCGATACCGAGTACCGATACTTTTATTTAATGTCATGTGACGCTTTCCAATAAGAACAGACCATATAAAAATGCCCCCAGCTCACATGTATATATCCCCCAGCTCATGGATATGCCCCCAGCTCACACATGGATATTGCCCCAGCTCACACATGGATATTGCCCCAGCTCACACATGGATATTGCCCCAGCTCACACATGGATATGCTCCAGCTCACACATGGATTTGCCCCATCCCCCTGGATTTGCCCCCCAGCTCACACATGGATTTGCCCCCCAGCTCACACATGGATTTGCCCCAGCTCACACATAGATTTGCCCCCCAGCTCACACATGGATTTGCCCCAGCTCACACATAGATTTGCCCCCCAGCTCACACATGGATATTGTCCCCCAGCTTATGGATATGCCCCCACAGCTCACACATGGATATGCCCCCAGCTCATGGATCCCTCCCCCCCCCGCGACGATACTTACCTTCCTGGGCGCCGCCGGGAATGTCTCCGCGTGTGCGCTCGTTGGAAGGACCCCAGCCGCGACCACGTGGGACCATGTGATCACGGCTGGGGTCCTTCCAACGAGCGCCGTGCGCGGAAACTTTCCCAGCGTCGCCCAGGAAGGTAAGTATCGTCGCGGAGAGCAGCTGCAGGGCCTGTCCGAATGCTCTATCTGCATTCGGACAGGCCCTGCAGCTGCTCACTGTGTTCATACTTACCTTCCTGGGCACTGCCGGGAAAGTTTCCGCGCACGCACGCTCGTTGGAAGTACCCCAGCCGTGATCACATGGTCCCACGTGGTCGCGGCTGGGGTCCTTCCAACGAGCGCACACGCGGAGACATTCTCGGCGGCGCCCAGGAAGGTAAGTATTGTGTGAGCAGCTCCAGGGGCGGCTGTCCGAATGCCGATAGAGCATTCGGACAGCCGCCGCAGCCCCTCGGATGCCGGCAAGCTGGCTCAATGCCGGCTTCCGGTATCGGTAAAAATATCGGGGGGTACTGCAGGAGTACCAAGTACTCCTGCAGTACCCAGTATCGGCCCCGATACCGATACTAGTATCGGTGCAACCCTAATAAGGACATTTAATTTTTTAGTGGTACCGGCCCTTTAAGATGCAATTAGTTATGGACTCTATAGCAAGGGAGCTTAACAGATTTTGGCCAAAAAATAAAAATGGAACTACAGGCCTCCTTATTTCATTTAAGGCTGGGGTCAGACTAGCGCATTTTTTAACGTGCGTTTAGGCGCACTTAATCATGGCCGCAGTAGCAGCAAATGACACGCAATGACAGCCAATATACGAAGTACGGCCGCACGAAAGTCCGGCGCGCAACGCAAGTGGAAAATGAACGCATTTTATCGAACGCAGAAGCGCTAGTACGGACGTACAGAGTGCGCTGCGTCCGCTAGTGGCGTGTGTGCGTTTCTAGGAGACGTCAGACGCTGCTCATGTCCGGCCAACATCACGTCCAGACGCAAAACGTTTCCTGGTTTGGATCCGTAATGAATCACGCACGAAAATGCGCATCGTATGACCGTTTTCGCGCATTCAGTGAAAAAATACGTCAATGCGTTCGGACGCACTTTTTGACGGTCGCTGCAAATAATGCGTTCGTTTGACCCTAGCCTTAGGCAGAGAATAGTGCCTTGTTTTTCTTCTTTTTGTAAAATATAGCAATGTTTATTGTAACAGAAAAGAGTGGATGACCCAAAGGATCAAAGGGTGTTATAGGCGCTCGTGTTATACTGTGATTGATAAAAGATAGAGTGTGCAAATGTTGCAGCTCACCGTTGAGTGTATCCCTCACCCATATATAGAAATATATAACAAAAATGCCACAGTACATTCGGGAGCGCAAATATATGTTCAGTCCTTTTTGAGATTTTGGGATCCCAGGAATCTCCGAGAAGAATCTCTTTTAAAGAAAATCCAAAATGTTCTCCGGTCATATAATGGGGATATCGAATCAAAGAAAGAGGAGAAAGAAGGAGAAAACAATTGGGCAATATCGTATGTATCATATATTCAGTATTGAATAGAAAAAAACTCACAAGTGTAGAGCTAAACAGCTCAATACCATACGCAGTTGAGTCTTAATGGGGGACTGCACCCTCTGGTCGTGATGGTTTCTGTTTCTCTGCTTCCTTCAATCGCTTCACAGTATATATATATACCAAAAATGACCTCGGAAGAAACAAGTTATAGTGTAATTCCGTATTAAACTGGAATAAACATGCAGAGGTCTGTGAGAGAATACTCACATGATTCGGAACCTCCTATATAGGTGGTTCCGTAGTATCAGCGATAGACCACTTCCCAGGGGGTCTTAGCCTCTGGCTGAATAAGCTGGTAAACTCCAATGGATGAATGGGTAGACCACAGTTGGATGAATTTAAGATGATCTGTATGAATGGCTGGATTTCACCTTGTGCAACTGGAGTCTGTTAGCAGTTTCTACAGGCACCAGGAGTGATTCCTGAAGCACTGTGCCCATACAAGAAGTAGTCTCAAAAAAGTAGTGATAGCAAAGTTTAGAAACAGCTAGAGCATGTAGAGCTAGGGCAATAAATTTAAGCTGGCAGGTGCTGTGAGATCTCCTGGTGCCTGTAGAAACTGCTAACAGACTCCAGTTGCACAAGGTGAAATCCAGCCATTCATACAGATCATCTTAAATTCATCCAACTGTGGTCTACCCATTCATCCATTGGAGTTTACCAGCTTATTCAGCCAGAGGCTAAGACTCCCTGGGAAGTGGTCTATCGCTGATACTACGGAACCACCTATATAGGAGGTTCCGAATCATGTGAGTATTCTCTCACAGACCTCTGCATGTTTATTCCAGTTTAATACAGAATTACACTATAACTTGTTTCTTCCGAGGTCATTTTTGGTATATTTACTGTGAAGCGATTGAAGGAAGCAGAGAAACAGAAACCATCACGACCAGAGGGTGGAGTCCCCCATTAAGACTCAACTGCGTATGGTATTGAGCTGTTTAGCTCTACACTTGTGAGTTTTTTTCTATTCAATACTGAATATATGATACATACGATATTGCCCAATTATTTTCTCCTTCTTTCTCCTCTTTTTCTTTGATTCGATATCCCCATTATATGACCGGAGAACATTTTGGATTTTCTTTAAAAGAGATTCTTCTCGGAGATTCCTGGGATCCCAAAATCTCAAAAAGGACTGAACATATATTTGCGCTCCCGAATGTACTGTGGCATTTTTGTTTTATTGTAACAGATCAGCTACGCTGCAGGGGTAGCTCCGTCTGCGGCGCCGAGTCTTGCTGAAGAGCTTAGCCGGGTAGCGAGCTAGCAAGATGGGAGAGAGATTGGCAGCGGTCCCTGGATGGTCTGGAACATAGAAACATAGAAACATAGAAAAATGTCGGCAGATAAGAACCTTTCGGCCCATCTAGTCTGCCCAATTACATGGATACTTTACCTGGATTTATCTTTTGTTTAGGATAGCCTTATGCCTATCCCATGCTTGCTTAAATTCAATTACTGTTTTGGCCTCTACCACTTCTACTGGAAGACTGTTCCATGTATCCACCACCCTCTCAGTAAAATAATGCTTCCTGATGTTACTTTTAAACCTTTGCCCCTCTAATCTAAGACTATGTCCTCTTGTTTTGCTATTTTGTTTCCGTTTAAATATACTCCCTTCCTCTACCTTGTGGATTCCCTTTACGTATTTAAATGTTTCTATCATATCTCCTCTGTCTCGTCTTTTTTCCAAGCTGTACATGTTAAGATCATTAAGCCTTTCCTGGTAACTTTTCTCCTTCAAGCCGTACACCATTTTAGTAGCCCTTCTCTGAACTCTCTCTAAGATGTCTATATCCTTCTGGAGATACGGTCTCCAGTACTGCACACAGTACTCCAAGTGAGGTCTCACCAGTGCTCTGTACAGTGGCATGAGCACTTCCCTTTTCCTACTGCTAATACCTCTCCCTACACAACCAAGCATTCTGCCAGCATTTCCAAGCATTCTGCCAGCATTTCCTGCTGCTCTATTACATTGACTACTTACCCTTAGATCCTCTGAAATAATAACCCCTAAATCCCAACCCTCAGATGTATCAAATATTCTATATTCAGTCCTTGGGTTTTTACGTCCCAGGTGCATTATCTTGCACTTATCCACATTAAAACTCAATTGCCACAGCTCCCACCATTTTTTTAGTTTACCTAAATCATTTGTCATTTGGCTGATCCCTCCAGGAACGTCAACCCGGTTGCAAATCTTTGTGTCATCAGCAAAAAGACATACTTTACCATTAATACCTTCTGCAATATCACTAATAAAAATATTAAAGAGAATGGGTCCAAGTACTGACCCCTGAGGTACCCCACTGGTAACAAGACCTTGCGCCGAATAAACTCCATTTACCACAACCCTCTGTTGCCTGTCACTCAGCCACTGCCTAATCCATTCAACAATATTGGAATCCAAGCTCAAAGATTGCAATTTATTGATAAGCCTTCTATACGGAACAGTATCAAAAGCCTTACTGAAATCTAAATAAGCAATGTCTACTGCACCACCTGTGTCTATTATTTTTGTTACCCAATCAAAAAAATCAATAAGATTAGTTTGGCATGATCTCCCTGAGGTAAACCCATGTTGTTTCTGATCCTGTAATCTATGTGTTTTTAGATGTTCAACAATCCTTTCCTTTAACATGGTTTCCATTAATTTCCCCACTACTGACGTAAGACTAACTGGCCTATAGTTCCCAGATTCCTCCCTACTACCCTTCTTGTAAATGGGCACAACATTTGCTAATTTCCAGTCTTCTGGGACGACTCCCATTAGCAAGGATTGGTTAAATAAATCTGTTAACGGTTTTGCTATTACATCACTGAGCTCTTTTAATAATTTAGGGTGGATCCCATCAGGCCCCATTGATTTATTTGTCCTTACTTTAGACAGCTGCTGTAGAACCTCCTCCTCTGTAAACTGATATGTAATTGTCTCGTTAGTGTTTCCTCCTAACTGAGGTCCCTTTCCTTCCTTTTCTTCTGCAAAGACTGAACAAAAATATTCATTGAGGCAGTCAGCGAGAAGTGAAGGATTCAGTGATTATGCCCTCTCAAATACTCGTCGAGACGCAGTATAGGTTGTAGGTAAATCAGAGTGTATTTAGAATGGGAACAGACAGTGCTTATATACAAAATACAGCCATGCACATTCAGACTTCCCGCCCACCCCAACAGTTCTGATTGGTTGGTTCCAAGACCATTGCAGGCTTCTTTCAGGTCCTCTTCAGTCTTCACTTTGGTCCACTGGTTGTATGCAGATGAAGTCTTGACCCCACAGTGACCACATACAGTGATTTACATAACCCATTGTAAAGGGAATCAGATAGTGGGTGGCTGAGACAATGTGACTCCCAACCTTTCAGAACAGGTAAACAGATAACAGATCCCCAAAGAGAAAGCACTTTTGCATAATCCACAAGTTACTCAAACCTATTGTACATTCTATACAAAGGAAAGCATTTGCCACTAGCGGCAGGTAGTATCTTTAAAAAAACCACATTTAGCTCAAGAAATATAAGTCTATTTAAAACTAAAAATGAGCAATTGACAATACATTTAAAACCACACAATATAAAGTATATTGGAGTTTGAAGCGTGGTGCGTTACATCAGTGACAGATACATTGTAGCACGCATGTACTCCGTGGTTACTAGCAGGATGGTGCTGGGGAAAAACATGATTAATTAGAAGTCTAGCAACAGTTTTACACTAAATCTAACAAAGGAAATGAGTTCCTATAAATAAAGGGTAAACAAAATATAACAAAATAAGAATGAAATTAAACTAAATAAATCCTGTGGCGGCCGATCCGTCACGTTTATGTTTGCAGCCGCCTGTATAAATAGGATTGATGCAAACATTCTCTCTTGTGCTTTATGTGTGTAATGTGTAACGAGCAGACTGATCTATTAATGGAACGAGAATAAAGACACACATTTCTTCAGCAATTCTCTCCAGTGAGCGCAGGCGCAGCCGATCTGTCCTACCTGGACGGCGATGGGGTCAGACGGGTCCACGGCCACGGCCAGGTTCGACGCGGTGTCAATGATCAGGTAACTGTAATTATCGGAGAGCACTGGAACCGGCACCACTTTCACACCTGGAAACAGAATGAAGGCAAAGAAAGAGGTATGTGAGAGCGCCACCTGAAATACCAACCAACCAATATTCATGCCAAGAGCAGGAGGGCGCTGCGCCAACATGTGCAAAGTGACACGGACTTTACCTGTCCCGTATGAAGATAGTGTTGCCAGATCGGCCATGTTTTCCTGGACACATTATTTCTTGCAGAGGGGGAGCACAGGTAAAAGTGCTGCCCTGCAACATGTATAATTCATATGCTGCAGGAAGGAAAATCAAGGCAGGTCGCCGGGGATTCCTTTAGGATTTCTTACCTGCAGCATATGGATTATACATGCTACAGGGTGACATTTTTCATGCACTGCTCATCAGCATGAATACATTATATGTAGGGTTATTCAAAGAGTGCCAAACTTGCCACCGAAGGGCACCGTACGGTGCAATTTCGAGGCAGTTCGGCTATTCAGAAAGCTGTCAATTTGCCAAATACTGGAGAACTGTTGACAGTGAAATACAGTGCAATTCGGTGATCTTTGACGGCAGTGAAATCCGGTGCCTGTTCAGCAGCAGTGAAATCCCCCATAGAGAAGCAATGGTTAATGTATTCACAGACACCGAACAGCAGAGAAATGTCAGGGAAATGCCCTGATGCTCGGTGGTTTCACTCAACAGGTTTAATCGGGCGAGTCCGATATGTTTCAATTTAAAAAAAATATTTTTATTCAACCGTTTATTCTTTCCATTTTCAGAAAAAAAGTATTTTTTTAAGGCAAAATTTTAATTCCTTTTTTTTTTTTTTTTTTTAAAGGCTTTCTTTTTATTCTGTAACAGACCTTTTCATGATTTTTTATAGGACTTTTTTTTATTATTTCCACACATTTTCATTGTTTTAAAATGCCATTTAAAGAATAGCAGAGTTCCGCTTTTTTTTCCTGCAGTTCAACAGTCAGTTTGCCAGTCAGTGCGGCTCCACGTTCGGCGACCCTACGGTGAATAGGGAATTCACTGCAGGGTCAGTGAACTGGAAATCGCCAATGTGCACCCAAGTGCGCCGAACGAGAAAGCACTGAAATTTCGGTGCTTTCGGAATAACCCTCTGTGTGGAAAACATGGCCGATCTGGCAGCGCTATATGAAAATGTCGCGGGCAAGAAGCCTTTCCCATCTCTCGCTTTACGCACATATCGCCGCGGAAGCTGTGGGCGCTATATAAAATAAATCGTAACAGTAAGATGTACATTATGTTGTATTTACTTATTTTCTGTCTTTTCAAAGCATATCAATGTGAGGAGATACATTTACTAAACCCTTACTATGTAAAATATATACATTTAATCCCAATGCAGGTGACGTACGGATCCAAAGCCTGTCTGAGCAGGAAATGTCTCATGGACCCACATCTCCCAGGCCTGATAGCGGCCTGCAAGAAGGAGGTATTTGACGGATTAAATCAAAAGCACAAGGAAGTTGCAGGCTGACCAAAAGAGATTTTATCTTGTGTAAACTTTAAATTTTCCAAACTGCAGTTAACCCTTTCACACCCAAACAGCGTATCCACTACAGAGCAATGAAATAACTAACTTCATATAGGATCCAAACCCTATTTGCATATCCTGTCAATGCTTTAATAGTGTGCCCCTCTAGAGAGAAATTAAAGTCCCTGCGAGATCTCTGTCATCCTGTATTACTGTAAAGAAGCTGCAAGGAGCAGCCCCCTCCCTCACTGTAGCAAAAAGCTCAACAAACTTTACAGCAGCATTCCAGCAGCCAGGAATGTGTCAGTATACAGGGAGAGCTGTGGGGTCAGTCGCTGCTGTACAGGGATAAGATTCAGGGGGTTATAATGAGTGTAAATCCCTGTACAATACAGATACAAGGTGTTGCTGTAATTGCCATACACAGGCATTATGCAGCACATACAGATACAAGGTGTTGCTGTAATTTCCATACACAGGCATTATGCGGCACATACAGATACAAGGTGTTGCTGTAATTGCCATACACAGGCATTATGCGGCACATACAGATACAAGGTGTTGCTGTAATTGCCACACACAGGCATTATGCGGCACATACAGATACAAGGTGTTGCTGTAATTGCCATACACAGGCATTATGCAGCACATACAGATACAAGGTGTTGCTGTAAGTGCCGTACACAGGCAATATGCGGCACATACAGATACAAGGTGTTGCTGTAATTGCCACACACAGGCATTATGTGGCACATACAGATACAAGGTGTTGCTGTAATTGTCATACACAGGCATTATGCAGCACATACAGATACAAGGTGTTGCTGTAATTGCCATACACAGGCATTATGCAGCATGTACAGATACAAGGTGTTGCTGTAATTGCCATACACAGGCATTATGCAGCACATACAGATACAAGGTGTTGCTGTAATTGCCATACACAGGCATTATGCGGCACATACAGATACAAGGTGTGCTGTAATTGCCACACACAGGCATTATGTGGCACATACAGATACAAGGTGTTGCTGTAATTGCCATACACAGGCATTATGCAGCACATACAGATACAAGGTGTTGCTGTAATTGCCATACACAGGCATTATGCATGCAGCACATACAGATACAAGGTGTTGCTGTAATTGCTATACACAGGCATTATGCAGCACATACAGATACAAGGTTTGCTGTAATTGCGCATACACAGGCATTATGCAGCACATACAGACACAAGGTGTTGCTGTAATTGCCACACACAGGCATTATGCAGCACATACAGATACAAGTGTTGCTGTAATTGCCATACACAGGCATTATGCAGCACATACAGATACAAGGTGTTGCTGTAAGTGCCGTACACAGGCAATATGCGGCACATACAGATACAAGGTTTGCTGTAATTGCCACACACAGGCATTATGTGCACATACAGATACAAGGTGTTGCTGTAATTGTCATACACAGGCATTATGCGGCACATACAGATACAAGGTGTTGCTGTAATTGCCATACACAGGCATTATGCAGCACATACAGATACAAGGTGTTGCTGTAATTGCCATACACAGGCATTATGCGGCACATACAGATACAAGGTGTTGCTGTAATTGCCACACACAGGCATTATGTGGCACATACAGATACAAGGTGTTGCTGTAATTGCCATACACAGGCATTATGCAGCACATACAGATACAAGGTGTTGCTGTAATTGCCATACACAGGCATTATGCATGCAGCACATACAGATACAAGGTGTTGCTGTAATTGCTATACACAGGCATTATGCAGCACATACAGATACAAGGTATTGCTGTAATTGCGCATACACAGGCATTATGCAGCACATACAGACACAAGGTGTTGCTGTAATTGCCACACACAGGCATTATGCAGCACATACAGATACAAGGTGTTGCTGTAATTGCCAGACACAGGCATTATGCAGCACATACAGATACAAGGTGTTGCTGTAATGTCCATACACAGGCATTATGCAGCATGTACAGATACAAGGTGTTGCTGTAATTTCCATACACAGGCATTATGCAGCACATACAGATATTGCATTGCTAATAATCTCGTTATGATCACTACAAACCCCCATAAGCAGGAGATCTCACCATTTTATTATCTGTCAGAAGCACATTTACTGACACAAAGGCCATTACTGCCTGTATGCTGATAATGCAGACCACAGTGTGACAGTTTGTAAGATAAAAAGAAGGCCATCTAGAGTTTACAACCTTTCATCCCAGTGATATTTCTGTAAAGGTAAAATTAATACATGACAGATTTAAAATTAGCAAATTTACATTATTCTCTTCATTAAATCTAGGGTTAAATAACCTAATTTCAGTGTTATCCACGCACCCCCATCTCTCAAATAAATGTGATAATATTCTTTGTCACAAAAAGTGCTCAGTAGTGAAGGGGTTAAACCTCTTTCACACCAAGAGCTGTGGGAGATAACTCTTCAGATAATGAGTGGCAGCTAGACATTGGCTGACGGACATTCCTCGCACTGACACGTGTACAACACACATTACTACAGGATGGATAAAACACTAAAACACACACACACTTATTCAAAGAGAGGTGAAACTCAGGAGAATGACTGGAGAAGTGAAAATTCTCCCATTTATCTCACTTTCCGAATCGGCTATTTTGACCTAAAAGTTTCCCTTCTCCAGTCATACTCCTGGTCTTCACTTCTCTCTGAATAACCCTGAGTGTGTTTTATAGTGTGTTTACTAACACTGACGTGGTGTTTACATCCTGTTACAGTCAATTAGTCACAACGGAGATCAACACTGATGGTAAATAGGAGAAACCGAAACTGGAAAAAAAAATGAATCATTACAAAAGGCAGGCGGGAAATTACAAAGATACGTAAAAGTTTGGGCGCCGTTTGGTGGAATTTAAAAATAAATTTTAAAAAAGCCCCCTAGGGACGTTCGTACATTCTGCAAGCTGTGACACGAAGGTAGGTGAAAAGACACATTAATGAGGGGGGGGGGGGCTTCTTTCCTCTAAATGTTTCCCAGTGATCCTTTTGATACGCAGGGAGTGCGCCGGGGCTTTCTGAAGTTGCAAATGGCGACAAACGTCGGCGTTTCACGAAAGAGAAACCTGAGCAGCGTCAAGAGGAGCTTCATGATGACACGTCTCCTGCCGCTGTTTACATTTGCCTTCTGTGAAACGCAGTCGTTGCAGCTTTGGCAAACTCCGGCGCTCTTTGAATTAACCCCATTATGTCACCGTCAGAAACTGACACTTTTTATTTTCTCCGTTCACCATTCATTTTGATTTCACTTGCAGCCGGTCAGTATGCGCCGCCCACAACGCCGTGTTATACCTACACACCGGCCATGGTGTGCGATACTGTTCGGGTTGCCAGATCCTCCATGTTTTCCTGGACACGCAATTTATACATGTCGATGGGCAGTGCATAAAATGTGCCACCCCGCAGCATGTATAATCCATACGCTGCAGGTAAGGAATCCGAGGTGACCTGCCTTGATTTCCTTCCTGCAGCATATGAATTATACATGTTGCAGGGCAGCACTTTTCCCTCTGCATGACACAGTACTGCGTGTCCAGGAAAACATGGCCGACCTGGCAGTCCTAGCTGGGTTGCGCCGCTACGTGCAGAGGGAGGAGGCATGCCGGGAGCGCAGGCGCCGGTGCAGCCACTTACCGCTGAAAACGATGGCCTGAGTGTACGAGTGACCGTGCGGGTAACGCTCCCGCGCCTTTTTCAGCTGCCGCTTGTAGAATAAATACCCCAGCCGGGTCCGGGTATAAAGACTGTACCTGCAATAAACGAGAGGTGGACATTAGGACGGCGAATAGGAACGATAAGAAAAAACATGATAAAACAATATATTACTTAAATACCAAATAATAACAAAGCATTACAGGTCTTTAACCCCTTCACTACCAAGTGATTTTCCAAAAAACTGCTGTCAGGAACCACTTTTTTTTTGGGAAAATCATTTTTAATTAATTATACAATTAGAAATATTTGGGAATATTCCCAGTGTATTCATTACTGTGATAACCTATTTGACTGGGAGATGTCGCCATCTGCTGGCTAAAAGGTGTTACTGCAGTTCAGGTCTCCGTGCAGGATCAGTTGGGAAGATGTCATACAGACACATTCCCAGCTGGTTTTATGAAGTGTTAGCTCCTCGGGCTTAATGCCCGCACTGATAAAACATTAGGGGCATGTTCTGGACCCCAAATGCAAATTAAAATTTGTTTGCAACAAGTGAATTTCATGTGCAAAGACACAGCTTCACATCACGTTCACATGACCTCAGGCTGCTGTGTCTGCTTCTGAGGAGTGTGTATCCATCATCACGGTAGTGCAGGGGTTAAACAGAAGGGCAGAGCCTGTAACCCCCCCTCACTGCCTTATCGTAACCCCCTCTCCCCAGAAACCGGCTCATTGATGAGAGTTGTGGTCTGACGGCAGCGGGGGGACGGGGGGGACGACGCTGGGTTTGGGGGTGAGAAGATGCTCTTTGCTCTTGATTTTGTAAGGATTTCAATTCTCTTTTCAAGCCACAGAAACCATAATCAGTGTTTGCTAAATCCCGTGTTTCTTTCATTTCTTCCTGGAAGCTCGCGAGGGCCGCGCTCCGCAGACTGTGTGTCGGCATTGAACAGGGGGGTCATTCACTAAACCTTCATGTTCTGTGTTTTTGCAGCTACAATGAACTTTGCTGATCCAGAGACGGAAAACACCGGCCATTGACGTTGATGCAAAGAATGGCGAGCACGGTACCAGCGTTATTCTTCAATAAAATGTCTAAACTGTGGCGGTTCTTCATTTACCATTGCTCGTGACACCAGCGAATAAAAACGGCGACAATTATAAAGCGCTGATCTCCACAGACTTACCATGCAAACTACGGCTTTAAAAAAAAAAATGCTGGACGACTTTGAAACATCAGTGGCAATTCTAGTGAAATCTACGCTAAACCTCAGCACCAAATATCACGGCAGAAACCCCCTTAACCCCTTCACCTCGGAGCCATTTCACGTCTTAAAATAACACCTTTTTCTTTTTTTATTATTTTTATTATTTTTTTCTTTACTTTATACATGGTCATGTTTGGTATTATTGGAAAGGCCATGCTCTGGCCTTTCTAATGATACCAAACATGACCCTACTAGCTACCAACAGTCGGGAGATATCGGGGTTCAAACAAACCCACCATCTCCACCCCTATCTCTCCTTAGGAGTCAATGAGGACATTCCCCACACATCCTCAGCAGTGAAAGGGTTAATGGGAAATTCTATTGAAAAACACCGTTCCCATTTTTTCCCTTAAATAATCGGGGAGATCCTGCCGACAGCCTCTGCAAAAATTTATTTATTTTTTGGGGAGGTTTTACTCCCCGTTTCTCCCTCGCCGTGTGCTGGTCCTCCTCTTCGGCTCAGGGACTCCTGAAGGTTTTCTGCACAATTTATTCTCCTATACAACTTGTGTAGCGAAGGGACCACACATTGCGCAGCGCCACAGGACACACTTTACATACACAAGTTCCGTAGCGTCTGCGCAGAGTGATGGATCGGAGCTGCTCGCGCATGCACAGATCTGATCCATCGCTGCCTCTCTAGGAACGCTCGCTACAGCGATTGGTCTCAGAGGGTGACGTCGCCCGCTCTCTGTGTGTGACATTACTAGTGACAGATCTGGTGACCGACAGCTGGGAAATGCAGCGGGGTGGAGGAAACTCTTCCACTTCAACTGGTATTTTCTGCCATCGATCACTGTCTCCCCTCTCCTCTTAGATTGTGAGCTCTTGAGCAGCATCCTCTTCTCCCTTGTTCTCAGTGTGTCTAACCTGTATATACAGTTGTGTTCAAAATGATTCAACCCCCACTGAAATTGAGTGTTTTGGCCAGTTTGACATTGATTTTGATCATTCAGTCATCTTGCTTACAATTAAATCAAAGAGGCACGTGTAGGTCAGACAAATATAACATAACATTTATAATGAAATAACCACAAATGTCTTTTCTGTGCTCACATCATTATCAGTTTTATTCAACCCCCAAGTGACATTCAATCTTAGTACTTAGTACAACATCCTTTTACAGTTATAACAGCTTTTAAACGTGAAGCATAGCTTGACACAAGTGTCTTGCAGCGATCTACGGGTATCTTCGCCCATTCGTCATGGGCAAAAGCCTCCAGTTCAGTCACATTCTTAGGCTTGCGCACTGCAACTGCTTTCTTTAAGTCCCACCAGAGGTTCTCAATCGGATTTAAGTCAGGTGACTGCGATGGCCACTCCAAAATGTTCCAGCCTTTAATCTGCAACCATGCTCTAGTGGACTTGGAGGTATGCTTGGGATCATTGTCCTGTTGAAAGGTCCAACGTCTCCCAAGCCTCAGGTTTGTGACGGACTGCATCACATTGTCATCCAATATCTCCTGGTACTGAAGAGAATTCATGGTACCTTGCACACGCTGAAGCTTCCCTGTACCTGCAGAAGCAAAACAGCCCCAAAGCATGATTGACCCCCCGCCATGCTTCACAGTAGGCAAGGTGTTCTTTTCTTCATAGGCCTTGTTCTTCCTCCTCCAAACATAGCGTTGATCCATGGCCCAAACAGTTCTAATTTGGTTTCATCAGTCCACAGAACACTATCCCAAAACTTCTGTGGTTTGTCCACATGACTTTTGGCATACTGCAGTCGACTCTTATTCTTTGGAGACAGCAAGGGGGTGCGCCTGGGAGTTCTGGCATGGAGGCCTTCATTACGCAGTGTGCGCCGTATTGTCTGAGCTGAAACTTCAGTACCCACATCTGACAAATCTTTTCTCAGTTCCTCAGCAGTCACACAAGGACTTTTCTCCACTCTACGCTTCAGGTAGCGCACAGCAGTCGAAGTCAGCATCTTCTTTCTGCCACGACCAGGTAGCGTTTCAACAGTGCCCTTTGCCTTGAATTTGTGAATGATGCTTCCTATGGTCTCTCTTGGTATGTTTAAGATCTTTGCAATCTTCTTATAGCCATTGCCCTTCCTGTGAAGAGTAATCACCTCTTCTCTTGTCTTCCTGGACCATTCTCTTGACTTCACCATGTTTGTAACCACACCAGTAAATGTCTAGAAGGAGCTGAGTATCACAGTCATTTTAAAGCTGCCTAATTGGTGCTTATTATGCTTTATTGCTGCTCCGTGACAATTACAAATGTACACTAAATTCCCTAAAACCCTTTACAGCATTGGGGGTTGAATAATTTTGAACACAACTGTATATTTGGTTGCTTTGTCCCACCCATTGTACAGCGCTACAGAATTAGTTGGCACTATATAAATACATGTATTTGTATGAGTGGTTAGTGAATATCTCCATTAGTTGGTAACGTTTACGCGTGACGGACACCGTCGTCCTCCGGATGTGGAACGTCTCTGATCGAACTCTTCCTCCAGCGCTGAAATTAAATAAAAGTTGCCCCCCCCCCATTACCATTTTTCCGGGGCCCAGGGACCCTGAGACCCTGAGGAGGTGTGATTTGAAAGGGCTCACACGAGTCGCCGTCCCGGCCGCGGCACAATGTGTCATTGTGGTCGGGGATGTGATGTGTTATATAAGCGATTGTTCCATTGTCTGAGGCAGCGAGGAGGGGGGGGGGAATAGTGAGCAGCGCGGCCAGCTCTTTCCCACAGGAGCGCACACAATGCCTCGTGTTCTGGAAACCGAACGAACACGACAGACCTGTCTGTGCTCCGGCATCCTGCTAACCCCGGGGGGGGGTGCTCATTCTTCTGGTTATTAAATGGTTAAATCAAAGCAAAAATATCTGCAGCGTGGCCTGGGCAGTAAAACATATTTAATGGCCACATGTAACCTTGCTCACCTCCTGCGCCCGTCGACAAATCCTCACTAGCCCAGATCAAACATCTCCTACTATTCCCTAGATTGATGGCTCATCACATACCTGCCAGCGGTCCCGTGTCTAGATGGACAGTCCTAACATGCGACAATGTGTCACCATCACAGGCCTTGTGTCACCTAAGGAGGGAGTTACAGTGGAGGCGCTAGTGTTAATGGGTGGGAGTATTAGTGTTATGCAGCCAACTGGGATATAAGCACAAACCCTCGACAGAAATGTGTGAAAGGTACAGTGGAATTGGAGTGGGTCCTAGTGGCGCAATCTCTTGTGAGGATGATCGATATACAGTCTTAAATACAACAGTAAAATATAAACCTAAGAATAGAAGGGTACAGCGTTGCCACTATTCCAAACAAAGTGCACGGTCGAAACGACCACTAAAGTGCTGCCGTGGATGGTCTATGTGCAATAATGCCACTGTGCAAAGGGCAATAAGTGCAAGTGAAAAAACAATTAAGGTACTAATATAGTCAGAAAAGGACCACATAAGGTGCAAATACAGCCGAAATCACATAAAGTGCAAATGCACGTATGTGCATATAAAGTGCAGTTGATTAGGCTTGTGCACAGATTTTTTTTTCGGTTCAATTCGATTTTTCGGATTTTTAAACTTTTCGATTCGGCTCGTTTCAACCGATTTCTGTTTCGGTTCGGCTCGACTCGTTTTTCGTGTACATTTTTTTTTTTTTCGGAATTTCGACCATTTTTCGTATTTTCGTGTCACAGCTCGTTTCTGTATCGACTTTTCGTAAATTTTCGTTTTTCGGAAATTGTAAATGGTTTCGGAATATCGACCATTTTTCCTATTTTTGTGTCACTTTGCTCGTTTTTTGTATCGACTTTTCGTATTTTCGGAAATTTTAGTTTTTTCGGAACGTCTGTTCTCCTCGTTTCAAAGCAATAAATTTCGATTTGACACATTTCAAGTACATTCGAAAATTCCGAAAATATTTCCTTTCGGCTCGGATCTAGAAATTTTTTCGGAAAATCAACCGCATCCGAAAACACGAATCGGGAAATTCCGAAACCCGAAACGCACATCCCTACAGTTGATAGTCCTTAAATGAACTATTACATTCAAGTCCTATTTTCCAAATCACTGGTGCAGACAGAAATTTATACAAAAGTCCAACCGACCATGCGTTCTATATTGGAGATACGGTAGTCTGATTGGGTCTCCACATGGGCAGTTCAAAGATGTACATATAAGTCCTGGTGCGATGTCCTCACCTAGGTCCTATATAGACTCCCGATTCCCAATAAATGGGAAAGAGAAGGGGAAGAGAGAGAGAGGAAAAAAGAAAGAAGAAAAAAATAGCGCAATATAGTCTGGTATAGAGTCAAGTGCCCATAGACAAGGGAACACTTACACTTTTAATAGCCTCGTTAACCGGCTCTGGTGTGGAGTGCCTTGGGCCTAATTGAGGGTAGCCTCTGCCCTTCTTTAAGGTTTTCTTAGGGGTAGCCTCTGCCGTCCTTAAAGTTTGCTCGATCGTCTCAGGTACAGAAAGAGAGAGAGATCCTCATAGCGTAGCTTGTAACCAAAAAATGGGAATGAGGTAGGTGAAAGTTAAACAAACTCACCGATGGTGGAGCCTTAGGTTCCAGGCTCAACTTGTAAGCGTATGGTACTACTTGTTCGGTGGGTACCTTCACCTCTTTCATCTGCAGGCAGTTCTCCTATCGGTATAGCAGAGGTAGGAAAAGTTCACAGGAGGGTTCCAGATGGGTACTCGAGAGGGGAATCAGATGGGTAGTCCAGAGGGTATAACCGGTAAGAAATCCAGAGGGTGTTCAGAAGGTAAGTCCAGCACAAGGGGTTTCCAAAAGCAGGTCCGCTAGGTACAAAGTCCTGACTTCAATGAGGAACTCTATGCTATTCTCCTAATATGCGTTTAAACCAATAAAAATGTGTAAATAATAAAATAGGTCCTATAAAAAATTAATAAAAAAGGTCCGTTACAAAATAATTTTATAAAAGCGTCTACAAATTTTTTTGTCTAAATATAAAAAAATTAATAAAGCTTTTTGCTGAAACTGAAGAATAAACGGTTGAATAAAAAATGATTTTTTTTTTACATTAAGTTCACACTGTGCGATTTGAAAATCGTGTGATTGTCAGCGTAATTTTCATATTCGTGACATAGAGGGATAATGTCGCGGTTTTGCGCGATTTTGCAAAGCACCACCAATGCAAATCGCAAAAAAAGGGTTATGTACCACCAAAGTGCAGAAAAATATACACTTTGATAAAGACCAATAGGTCGAAACGCGTTAGTGCTGCAATAAATTTTACTTTATTTTATCCTGCCGACTTTTCGTCTGTGACATATCCCGGGGATCCAATATTTCATCTATGGACCAGGTTATCACCACGGATGGTTGCTGGTAGGACGGGCTGGTGAGATCATATCCACAGATATATGCCTATATAGTCCAGAGCCGACTTTATGGGGCTCAGAAAAAAGTGAGTTGAATACTTTCTCTCTGGAAACCTATGGATAGGTTTGTACTGCGCAATGTATGTCTCCTATTATGTTTTCTAGATTATCTTGAAGTATTACTCACTGGACACTTGGCGTAAGCGCGAGGACTCTACCCATTATTTTACCTATATGGGATTCGCCTGTTTAAACCTGCCAAACTGAATCACCAAAAATCGGGGCATTTCACTGATATTTCGGTGCAGTTCGACGTCTCTGAATAGATTATCGCTGCCGCCAAATATCGACAAACTACCCGTATTTCCTTGGCAAGGCGCGAGTATTTGGAGCTTTCTGAATAGACGAACTGCCTTGATACTGCACCGTTCGATGAAATTCGGTGGCAAGTTCGTTGCTTTCTGAATAACCCCTGTGATTTTTGGTAACAGTCTCAGATCAGTCTCGTTATTTTACTCAGTGATGACGAATCTGGAATTTGTTTCTTATAAAAATCAGTGATGTAAAAAGAGAACGAGCCAAAACCGCAAACCTCCTGAGTGAGCAGACAGGCATCCAGAGCTCGCAATCTGCAACATAATGCCCCGAGCATCACATGTATCCACCACTTCTGTGAAAACACCATTGACTCAGATGGTTTATTCCATCTTTTGCCTTCTAGATTGTAAGCTCTTAGGCCACGTTGTCGAGAACCTGCCCTAATCCGCCCCATCCCCTCCCTCTTCTGAAATTTGGCCGAGGAGAACGTGCTGGAAAAGTAAAATGCTTTAAATAAATCCAAAAGGTTGTTACTTTGTCCTGAGGAATCTCGCCGCTCCCTCGAAACACATCGAATCGTTTAATAAAGCGCAGATTTCCACCTTTTTAAAACGTATGTAGGAGGAGTGTGGCTGGGACTCGTTATGCCGAGCCTCGGGCTACCCTTGCGTAACATCACTCCTTGTGTTTGCCAACAAAATATTTTGTTTCAAGTGCGGTAATTCTGGGCACAATACACAGAACGTACACCCTAAAAGCAGTGAAAGTGATCAGAGAACCAAATCCCAGACTCCCTGTATTGTGTCCTCTCTGTATTATGTGTAATGCAAACATATCAGTAAATCCCAGACTCCCTGTATTGTGTCCTCTCTGTATTATGTGTAATGCAAACATATCAGTAAATCCCAAACTCCCTGTATTGTGTCCTGTGTATTATGTGTAACACAGACATATCAGTAAATCCCAGACTCCCTGTATTGTGTCCTGTGTATTATGTGTAACACAAACATATCAGTAAATCCCAGACTCCCTGTATTGTGTCCTCTCTGTGTGGCAGATTCAACACACAACAGAAAAATATAAATCCTAAATCATGGGGCATGACAATCCCAGACTCTCTGTATTGTGTCCTCTGTGTAATGCAGACATATCAATAAATCCCAGACTCCAGCAGGATCATTCAGAAAAAGGTGAAACTCTGCAGAACTTTTGGAGTAGTGAAAATTCTAGGTCAAAATAGCCGATTTGGAAAGTGAGATAAATGGGAGAATTTCTCTGGTTTGGCTATTTTGACCTAGAATTTTTCACTTCTCCAAACGTTGTCCAGAGTTTCACCTTTCTCTGAATAACCCTGTATGTATTGGGTCTTCTCTGTGTATTATAAGTAACGTAGACATAATCAGAGAGGACACAATATAGAGCGTCTGGGATTCACTGTGTATTCTATAGAAGTGAATCCCAGACTCCATGTATTGTGTCCTCTCTTTATAGTATAAGCATCGCAGACATATCAGAGAGGATACAACACAGAGAGTCAGGGATTCGCTGTGTATTATGTGTAATGCAGACGTATCAGTGAATCCCAGGCTCCCTGTATTGTGTCCTCACTGTGCATTGCTCTTTGCCTCATTAATATGGTTATATTGTTACTAATAACATAATGTCATTGCACTTTAATGAATATATGTTAAGCGCGCAGCGCAGGCCATGATGGCGATCCAAGAAGTGTGGCAGTGACAGAGCAGCCGCCGCCGCCGCCGCCTGCAGTGACTCGTGGAGGCTGTGTGACTGAGGAGCTGACAGATAAAGCTTTATCACAGGGACACAGGCCTCCTTCATGACAGGAACACGTGATGAATCCATGTATAAGAGGCTTTCTCACATTCTGCTCCCCTCCCCCACCACCACAGAATGATACGGCCATGCGGTATCCCATCAGACGCCACGCCTGGCGCCCTATATTTATTGGCTTACCAAAAAAAAAACAGGCTAAGCTCAGCACCCCAGATATCTGCGTCCAACATGTGATCCTCTTCCCGCAGCGCACGCATTATAAATAAAATAAAAGGCTTCATCTGGTTTTATTCATTATTTTTTAGGCCTATTAAAAACAAAACATAAAAAGCACTTTCTCTTTATATCCTGCTTCCAACACCCCCCCTAGACGCAGGCGTCAGCGACCTTGTCACCCCCAGATGTTTGGAACTACGACTCCCATGATGCTCAACCATTTATTAGGACAGCTGAGCATCATGGGAGATGTAGTTCCAAAACATCTAGGGAACCAAGGTTGCTGACCCCGAATCTGCATTGTGAGAATGCACAGGTTAGGATTTTGGTCACTTCACATCTCTGACGCTTTTACATCAAGGGACAAACTTCCACAAGGCTCACCAGGACGTGCTGACCGTCTTGTGCGGTTTTGGGGGGCAGAGGATCATGGGATATGTAGTCAACGTAGACCCGGATAGCAAAGCTTAGCTCAGGCAAAATGATTTCGCCTCAGGGAGGAGATAACCGCATCGCTAAAGCTTTAAAACTGCTCAACCGGTTTAAAGATAAAACCATAAACAGGAGGAACGACGATTGATTCACGTCCGGCCGCAGATTATTCTGCGTGTTTACAGAAGCGGCTGTTATGGAGACATGCAACCTGTAAATCCAGGTAATGAGGCCAGGGCGACACATCATCACCGGGAAGAAATCTCAACCTTACGAAAAATCCCAGCAGACGCTTTAAATTACAAGGCTTTGCAGCGAGTGCCGAGAGCTCTGCCCAAACCGGGAAGCTGCACAGCCAATCAGGAGCCACTTTACAGAAAGCAGCTTTTATCCTGCTCGGCTGGAACTGTGTGATTTGTGTCAGTGAGGGGTCGGGTTATATCTGTGTGATTTGTGTCGGGGAGGGGTCGGGTTATATCTGTGTGATTTGTGTCGGGGAGGGGTCGGGTTATATCTGTGTGATTTGTGTCGGGGAGGGGTCGGGTTATATCTGTGATTTGTGTCAGGGAGGGGTCGGGTTATATCTGTGTGATTTGTGTCAGGGAGGGGTCGGGTTATATCTGTGTGATTTGTGTCGGGGAGGGGGGGTTATAGCTGGTGATTTGTGTCAGGGAGGGGTCGGTTATATCTGTGTGATTTGTGTCAGGGAGGGGTCGGGTTATATCTGTGTGATTTTGTTAGGAGGGGTCGGGTTATATCTGTGTGATTTGTGTCAGGGAGGGGTCGGGTTATATCTGTGTGATTTGTGTCAGGGAGGGGTCGGGTTATATCTGTGTGATTTGTGTCAGGGAGGGGTCGGGATATATCTGTGTGATTTGTGTCGGGGAGGGGTCAGGTTATATCTGTGTGATTTGTGTCAGGGAGGGGTCGGGTTATATCTGTGTGATTTGTGTCAGGAGGGGTCGGGTTATATCTGTGTGATTTGTGTCGGGGAGGTCGGGTTATATCTGTGATTTGTGTCGGGGAGGGGTCGGGTTATATCTGTGTGATTTGTGTCGGGGAGGGGTCGGGTTATATCTGTGTGATTTGTGTCGGGGAGGGGTCGGGTTATATCTGTGTGATTTGTGTCAGGGAGGGGTCGGGTTATATCTGTGTGATTTGTGTCAGGAGGGGTCGGGTTATATCTGTGTGATTTGTGTCAGGGAGGGGTCGGGTTATATCTGTGTGATTTGTGTCGGGGAGGGGTCGGGTTATATCTGTGTGATTTGTGTCAGGGAGGAGTCGGTTATATCTGTGTGATTTGTGTCAGGAGGGGTCGGGTTATATCTGTGTGATTTGTGTCGGGGAGGGGCGGGTTATATCTGTGTGATTTGTGTCAGGGAGGGGTCGGGTTGTATCTGTGTGATTTGTGTCAGGAGGGGTCGGGTTATATCCGTGTGCTTTGTGTCAGGGAGGGGTCGGGTTATATCTGTGTGATTTGTGTCAGGGAGGGGTCGGGTTATATCTGTGTGATTTGTGTCAGGGAGGGGTCGGGTTGTATCTGTGATTTGTGTCAGGGAGGGGTCGGGTTATATCTGTGTGATTTGTGTCGGGGAGGGGTCGGGTTATATCTGTGTGATTTGTGTCAGGGAGGGGTCGGGTTATATCTGTGTGATTTGTGTCAGGGAGGGGTCGGGTTATATCTGTGTGATTTGTGTCAGGGAGGGGTCGGGTTATATCTGTGATTTGTGTCAGGGAGGGGTCGGGTTATATCTGTGTGATTTGTGTCAGGGAGGGGTCGGGTTATATCTGTGTGATTTGTGTCAGGGAGGGGTCGGGTTATATCTGTGTGATTTGTGTCGGGGAGGGGTCGGGTTATATCTGTGTGATTTGTGTCGGGGAGGGGTCGGGTTATATCTGTGTGATTTGTGTCAGGGAGGGGTCGGGTTATATCTGTGATTTGTGTCAGGGAGGGGTCGGGTTATATCTGTGTGATTTGTGTCGGGGAGGGGTCAGGTTATATCTGTGTGATTTGTGTCGGGGAGGGGTTGGGTTATATCTGTGTGATTTGTGTCAGGGAGGGGTCGGGTTATATCTGTGAGATTTGTGTCGGGGAGGGGTCGGGTTATATCTGTGTGATTTGTGTCGGGGAGGGGTCGGGTTATATCTGTGTGATTTGTGTCGGGGAGGGGTCGGGTTATATCTGTGTGATTTGTGTCAGGGAGGGGTCGGGTTATATCTGTGTGATTTGTGTCGGGGAGGGGTCGGGTTATATCTGTGTGATTTGTGTCGGGGAGGGGTCGGGTTATATCTGTGTGATTTGTGTCAGGGAGGGGTCGGGTTATATCTGGTGATTTGTGTCGGGGAGGGGTCGGGTTATATCTGTGTGATTTGTGTCGGGGAGGGGTCGGGTTATATCTGTGTGATTTGTGTCAGGGAGGGGTCGGGTTATATCTGTGTGATTTGTGTCGGGGAGGGGTCGGGTTATATCTGTGTGATTTGTGTCGGGGAGGGGTCGGGTTATATCTGTGTGATTTGTGTCGGGGAGGGGTCGGGTTATATCTGTGATTTGTGCTCAATATTTTCACAGTATTTTTTAGAGGGTCCCTATACCGTGTTGTAATAAGGCAATGCGGGTATATAGGTATTTTTCCTGTGCAGCCTTAGGCTGGGGGTCACACAAGCGCCTTGAGTTCCTCCGTGTGTCCCCTTGTCCCTGCATCCGTCGTAGCGTTCTGACAGCTCGACCGGGAGGGCCACATGGTGTAATGTGTGTGACAGTATCGTTGGACGGGCCTACAAAACGTGATCCTCCATAAGAGGTTTGCGCTTTGTAGGGCTGAGCGCACTGACATGCACTCACTGCGAGGTGGCCACGCGGGCGTCTGACATGCACTCCCTGCGAGGTGGCCACGCGGGCGTCTGACATGCACTCACTGCGAGGTGGCCACGCGGGCGTCTGACATGCACTCACTGCAAGGTGGCCACGCGGGCGTCTGACATGCACTCACTGCAAGGTGGCCACGCGGGCGTCTGACATGCACTCACTGCAAGGTGGCCACGCGGGCGTCTGACATGCACTCACTGCAAGGTGGCCACGCGGGCGTCTGACATGCACTCACTGCGAGGTGGCCACGCGGGCGTCTGACATGCACTCACTGCGAGGTGGCCACGCGGGGTCTGACATGCACTCACTGCGAGGTTGGCCACGCGGGCGTCTGACATGCACTCACTGCGAGGTGGCCATGCGGCGTCTGATATGCACTCACTGCGAGGTGGCCACGCGGGCGTCTGACATGCACTCACTGCGAGGTGGCCACGCGGGCGTCTGACATGCACTCACTGCGAGGTGGCCACACGGGCGTCTGACATGCACTCACTGCGAGGTGGCCACGCGGGCGTCTGACATGCACTCACTGCGAGGTGGCCACGCGGGCGTCTGACATGCACTCACTGCGAGGTGGCCATGCGGGCGTCTGACATGCACTCACTGCGAGGTGGCCACGCGGCGTCTGACATGCACTCACTGCGAGGTGGCCACGCGGGCGTCTGACATGCACTCACTGCGAGGTGGCCACGCGGGCGTCTGACATGCACTCACTGCGAGGTGGCCACGCGGGCGTCTGACATGCACTCACTGCGAGGTGGCCACGCGGGCGTCTGACATGCACTCACTGCGAGGTGGCCACGCGGGCGTCTGACATGCACTCACTGCGAGGTGGCCACGCGGGCGTCTGACATGCACTCACTGCGAGGTGGCCACCCGGGCGTCTGACATGCACTCACTGCGAGGTGGCCACGCGGGCGTCTGACATGCACTCACTGCGAGGTGGCCACGCGGGCGTCTGAGCAGAGAGAACGCCAGCTCTTTATGTCCAGGCAGGGAGTTATACAGTTGCTGACGCTCCCTGCATGGATCTGCACACACTCAGTGAATGATTTATTACTATGGTGTGAAAGTTCAAACTCTTTATTTGCTCCTTTACACCCAGGACTTCCTTATATTAGGGTGTGCGCAGCCCTCTACGCGCAGCGTGACGCCCACACTCTGGAGCCGGGAAACAACCCAACAGTCTGTATGAACCTCTGCGATAACAGACAGCGAGAGATCAAGAACGGGTGAACTTTCCTAACCTGCACTTCCGCATGACAGGCATGATGGAGGCCATGGGAGGTTTGCAGAGGATCATGGGATATGTGAGATTTGCATCAGGTGCCTGGATGTGCCAAAATGATTTTCAATACAAAAACTGAAGAAAAAAAAAAACAACAAACATTTTAACTGGTTCATAAAACGCACCTGCAGAGATTATACGATGAAAACCATGACCTCATAAAACTGGGGGGCAAAATAGGATGGCCAGATCGTAATATGTGTCCAGGAAACCTGGCCTATTTCATGCAGAGGGGGAGCACAGGGAAAAGTGCTGCCCCGCAACATGTATAATTCAGATGCTGCAGGAAGGAAATCAAGGCGGGTCACCTGGGATTCCTAGCTGCAGCGTATGGATTATACATGCTGCGGGGTGGCATTTTTCATGCACTGCCCATCAGCATGAATACATTATATGTTGGCAGGAAAATATGGCCGATCCGGCGACCCTAGGACAAAATGATAACAAAGATGTATAACTCGCCCTTCAGGCTGTGTGTGAAACATAAATGAATGTGATGTTTAGACTCAGGTCTCCGAGAGATCTCATTATTATATGCAAATATTCCAAAAATCCCCCGAATCCAGAACACTTCTGGTCCTGAGCGCGTCGGATAGGGGATAGTGCACCTGTTTATGAAGTCGTTTTTTCTCTTTTACAAAGCTATGGGCAGAATTGGATTAAATCACATATAAAATCTTTGCTTTAATCCCTTTGCAGCGTAGACTTATTTATTTTTATGATTTTATTTGTTATTTCTAATTTGTTTAAGATTCGCTAAATAAGGCCAAGGTCAGACGAAAGCAGTTTTAACTTACGTTAAGGCTAGGGTCAGACGAACGCATTTTCGCGTTGTCTGTGAAAAAGTGCGTTCGAACGAATGGACGCATTTTTTCACGTAATACGCGATAGCGGTCATACGATGCGCATTTGCGTTCGTGTTTTTGTACGGATCATCAATAAAACACTTTTTGTGTCTGGACGTGATGTTGGCTGGACATTAGCAGCGTCTGACGTCTCCTAATCACGCAAACACGCCGCTAGCGGACGCAGCGCACTCTGTACGACCGTACTAGTGGTTTCACGTTCGACAAAATGCGTTCGTTTGCCACTTGCGTTGCGCGGACGACCTTTCGTGCGGCCGTACTTCATGTGTTCCCCGGCATTGGACGTCATTTGCTGCTAGCACGGCCGTGATTTTGTGCGGCTAAGGCTGGGGTCAGACCAGCGCACTTTTAACGTGCCTTCTGGCGCACATAATTACGGCCGCACTAGCAGCAGATGACGGGCAATGACAGCCAATATACGATGTACGGCCGCACAAAAGTCCGGCCGTGCAACGCAAGTGGAATTTGAACGCATTTTTCTGAGAACGCTGAACCGCTAGTACTGACGTACTGAGTGCGCTGCGTCCACTAGCGGCGTGTTTGCGTGATTAGGAGATGTCAGACGCTGCTAATGTCCAGCCTACATAACGTCCAGACGCAAAAAGTGTTTTATTGACGATCCGTACAAAATCACGCCCGAAAATGACCGTCGTCTGACTGTTTTTGCGCATTCCGTGACAAAATACGTCAATGCGTTCGGACGCACTTTTTCACGTTCGCGGGGAAAACTGCTTTCGTCTGACCCTAGCCTTAACCGCACGAAATCACGGCCGTGCTAGCAGCAAATGACGTCCAATGCCGGGTAACATACGAAGAACGGCCGCATGAAAGTTCGTCCGCGCAACGCAAGTGGCAAACGAACGCATTTTTTCGAGAACGTCAAACCGCTAGTACTGACGTACAGAGTGCGCTGCGTCCGCATAGCGGCGTGTGTGCGTGATTAGGAGACGTCAGACGCTGCTAATGTCCGGCCAACATAACGTCCAGACGCAAAAAGTGTTTTATTGATGATCCGTACAAAAACACGAACGCAAATGCGCATCGTATGACCGCTATTGCGTATTCCGTGAAAAAATACGTCCATTCGTTCGAACCCACTTTTTCACGGACAACGCGACAAATGCGTTAGTCTGACCCTAGCCTTAACCTTTAAAAATCGTGGTTTTGTTTTTTTTTGTTATTAACCATAGCACCAAATAAACTTAACCCTAAACAATACCTCCCCCAAAAAACCTCATTATTGGAAAGATCAGACAATGTGCTGTCCAGTAATGGGTCTCGTGGGCGTCATGGCAACAATGATAAGGGATTAATTATTATAGACAAAACTTCCAAAATCCCCAAAAATCCGAAAACCAAAACACTTCTGGTCCTCCTGTGCGTTTCAGAGAAGGGATTCTCAGCAGGGCCCAAGTCCTGGAGGAACGTGTGAGAACACAGTTCCTGCACTATTTTTGCAGAGGGAACTGAGTTCCCATTGGTCCCACACATAATAAAACTTGTATTCAGTTGTTCAATTGTAGATTTGCCTGTGTATTCACAATAAATCTATGATGTATCATTTATTTTTGTTATATACACACACATATAAATATAGAAATTTTCAGTGTGTGTTTGTGTTAAGTGCGAGATGATAATTGATAAATGGGGGACAGAAATCTCGGTGAGTTCCCACACTTCTTTTTTTTTTTTTAGGACTTGACCCGATTCTCAGCCCATAAAGTATTTAATATTGTATTGTGTTTCTTATTACATAAACATTGTGACATTATTATTACAGAGATACATTAAACTGCTTCCATGTTTGTATTTTGGTTCGGATCCGGCGAGCAGGGAGAGGCCAAAAACCCAGACAAAACGAAATAAATGAATACTGTTCTGTTTTATCGCTCAAGAAGAAAAAGGGGGGGGGGGACAATGCCTTTACAAGTCACGTCCTGGTCTCCTGGGAATCCGCGCGGAGCTTTATTTTCCTTGGATGTCCTATTCTTCTAATTGTTCAGGCCAGGATTGTTTTGTTACTTTGGGTTAAGACGACGTCATGGCAATTAATCCTAAAACTAACAAAGCAATTAAAAAGAAAAAAAATGACGATTTGAATCCTCCCCATGGAGAAAAAAAAAAAAAAGACACAAAACCTGGAAGAAAGGTCATTTCCAATGGTCTTTCCCTTCCATAGACACCAGGCGTTTGAGAACTTAAATTCTTACAATGCTCTGCCTGAGCCTCCAGCAACATAATGTCAATTTTATATAATATATGAATGTATTTTACAATTAATTTTATCAGATTATACACACAAAACACATTTATAATATTATGATTTTTTTTTTGAAAGTATCGGATGTTTTCTAGGTCACTGTGTAGAACATTTACTACCAGCGCCAGGTATACAATGTATCACTGCAAAATAAGTCCAACCGACACGTTTTACGGAATGTCCCTGAAGGCGACTCCAGAGAAAATCATTACTAAAGCGGTTATTCACAAAGAATCTAAATTTAGGTGCTTTTCTTTTCAGTGAACTTCAATTACCCTGATAAAAATATCAGAGTACTAGTGTCTCTCAGAGACCAAATTAATAATGGTCTTATTTTTAAACCTAGTTCAATAAAAGTTAGACAAAATAAACATAAGTAGACAGTGCTCACAAAAACAAGATATCATAAAAACAAATTCTGCAAAAAAGGTAGTGTATAACGGCAGATAAATGGTCAATAATCAATACAGTAAGTAACCTTCGAGGGTCACTTCAAGGTATTGTTAGCAGATGAGATACTAATGACAATGTAGGACCATAAAGTACTGCAAATATTAAAGCAGAGCGGACAAAAGCAAGATTCTTCTGTTAGGGGAATTGGCTCAAATAGCCCAATATAAACGTACTGCAAATAATTGCACAAGTTTCCATAGTGAAAAAAAACACAAAATAAGAATTGGTATATATATATTCAAAATTTCAAAATACGAATTCCCCAGGTAAAGACAGAGAGTTCTTGCCTGCCAAGTGCACCCGACGCGCGTTTCGCCGGAATGGCTCGTCAGGAGTGCCAATTCCCCTAACAGAAGAATCTTGCTTTTGTCCGCTCTGCTTTAATATTTGCAGTACTTTATGGTCCTACATTGTCATTAGTATCTCATCTGCTAACAATACCTTGAAGTGACCCTCGAAGGTTACTTACTGTATTGATTATTGACCATTTATCTGCCGTTATACACTACCTTTTTTGCAGAATTAGTTTTTATGATATCTTGTTTTTGTGAGCACTGTCTACTTATGTTTATTTTGTCTGTCTTATTTTTAAACCTAGTTCAATAAAAGTTAATTATTAATTTGGTCTCTGAGAGACACTAGTACTCTGATATTTTTATCAGGGTAATTGAAGTTCATTCCTACTATATTAGGGGTAGACCCTCTGGTCTCTCACTTCCTCTTTCACCTCCAATCCTTCCCAATTTTGATATCTTTTTCTGGTATTTGTTATATTTGTTACGCTCTACCATTCTGGTAGCGATCTTTTCTCTTCAGTGATTCCATCTCGATGAAACTACGGGGAATTCACTGTAGGGTAACCGTAGTGGGCCGAAACCTCATGAAAATGTTGGAGAATATCACCATAGTGGCCTTTGAGAAACTCACCAAACTGAGAAGAAAAAAGGGAACACTCCTATTCTCCTAATACGTTATTAAACTAATACAAATGAATTAAAATGTGTCAAATATATATATATATATATATATATTCACACAATTCCGAAGGTCCAGCACACAAGCTATGGCTATGGAGGTGTCCCCGTGCCGTGGTGCTGTACAAATCCCAATAGAATACGTATGGATGAAGCAAGTGGGAGCACTCAGAGTTGTGTAAAACAAAAAAAGTTTAATAAGTATGCATTAAAAAATCCAACGTTTCGGCTTGCTAACAAGCCTTAATTATGGATGATAAGGCTTAATCCATAATTAAGGCTTGTTAGCAAGCCGAAACGTCGGATTTTTTAATGCATACTTATTAAACTTTTTTTGTTTTACACAAGTCCGTGAGTGCTCCCACTTGCTATATATATATATATATATATATATATATATATATATATATATATATATATATATATATATATATATATATATATATATATATATATATATATATTTTTTTTTTTTTTTAAAAGGTCCTTAAAAGAAAAAATTAATAAAAGATCTGTTTTATAGCATTTTTAAAAAATTGGGAAACTAAAAAAAACAATACAAAAAGGTGTTCTAAAAGTAAAAAAAAAAGCATTTTGCTGAAAGTGAAAATAAAAAAACACAAACAATAATATTGTTTTACATTGAATCCTATGGGATTGGCCTGTTTAAACCTGTCGACCTGAACCACTTAGGCTGGGGTCAGACGAGCGTAGTGTTCACATCCGTGATTGCGCCTAAGGCTAGGGTCAGACGAAAGCATTTTTCCCCGCGAACGTGAAAAAGTGCGTCCGAACGCATTGACGTATTTTTTCACGAAATGCGCAAAAACGGTCAGACGACACGCATTTTCGGGCGTGATTTTGTACGGATCGTCAATAAAACTCTTTTTGCGTCTGGACGTTATGTAGGCTGGACATTAGCAGCGTCTGACGTCTCCCAATCACGCAAACACGCCGCTATGCCGCAGCTGCGCACTCAGTACGTCAGTACTAGCGGTTCAGCGTTCTCAGAAAAATGCGTTCAAATTCCACTTGCGTTGCACAGCCGGACTTTTGTGCGACCGTACATCGTATATTGGCCGTCATTGCCCGTCATCTGCTGCTAGTGCGGCCGTAATTATGTGCGCCAGAACGCACGTTAAAAGTGCGCTGGTCTGACCCCAGCCTAAGGCGCACTCTGTACGTCAGCACTAGCGGTTCTACGATCTTGCAAAAATGCGTTTGTTTGCCGCTTGCGTTGCGCTGCCGCACTTTTGTGCGGCCGTTCTTCGTATGTTGCTTGTCATTGGACGTCATTTGCTGCTAGTGCGGCCGTGATTTAGTGCTGCTAAACGCACATTAATACTGCGTTAGTCTGACCCTAGCCTTAGTCGAACTGCCACGAAATTGCACCATACAGGGAAATTCACCGTTCGTTCAATACAGAGACACGTTCGTCGCTTCAGGGGTTATTCAGAGAGAGAGAGAGAGTCGACCTGGCCCTGAAATGTCACCAAACAGTGAATTCCCCCGTACGGTGACATTTCGGGGCCATTCGGCTATTCAGAGAGCAGGCAGTTTGCCAAATTTTGACGAACGGCCAGCAAGTACGGTGCCTGTTCGACGGCGGTGAAATCCTCCATAGAGAAGCAATGGCTAATCTTTTCACAGACACCAAACAGTAGTGAAAAGTTGCCGAAGTGCCCTGCTGTTCGTTGTTTTCAGGATGGGGTCAGACCAGCGCATTTTTAACGTGCGTTCTGGCGCACTTAATTACGGCCGCACTAGCAGCAAATGACGCGCAATGACGGCCAATATATGAAGTACGGTCGCACGAAAGTCCGGCCGTGCAACGCAAGTGGAATTTGAAAGCGTTTTTTCGAGAACGTGATACCGCTAGTACTGACGTACAGAGTGCACTGCGTCCGCTAGAGGCGTGTGTGTGTGATTAGGAGACGTCAGACGCTGCTAATGTCCAGCCTACATAACGTCCAGACGCAAAAAGGGTTTTATTGATGATCCGTACAAAATTACGCACGAAAATGTGCGTCGTCTGACCATTTTTGCGCATTCCGTGAAAAAATACGTCAATGCGTACGGACGCACTTTTTTTGACGGTCGTTGCAAATAATGCGTTCGTTTGACCCTCGCCTCATCTGGCAGATTTATTCAGGCGAATCCCATAGGCTTCAATGTTAAAAATATTCCCGTTTTTACTCAATATCTAATAAACCGTTTATTATTTTTATCTGCAGCAAAAAAATCTATCTATAGATTTCTTAGAATCTTTTAGGCATTTTTTCAGCAAAAAATATTTTCTGTTTTCTTTTTTCTGTAACAAACCTTTTTATTATCATTCATCGGATCTAATGTGTAAATTTCAGGTATTTTCGTTCAATAGTTTTTTCCAAACAACGTTTAAATTTTGACACTTTCAAGCGTATTGATTTTTTGTTTTATTTTTACCCCGTTCGTCAGTTTGTCAGCTTTTTCCGGCGGCTGGTCTGCGCTGTGATCGGCGGCTCGGCGTGTTATTTTTTGCAGCGGTTCTGGTGGGTTTTTGGTGGCATTTCGGCGGGTTTTCCCTGCACTCCGGGGACCCTGCGGTGAATGCTGAATGGTGGGGAACTTTGATTTCCCGAAATTCAGGGAACGAGAGCACCGAAATGTCAGCAACATGTCGGTGCTCTCTGAATAACCCCCTTAGTGAATAACCCCTCTTTGTTTTGACGCAGCTGGTGTTTACCGTCGCGGTAAGAAACACCTGCAAATCTTTACCCAGAAATGAAAGAATAAAGAAACTCATAAGAAAACAAACAAATAGCAGAGAGGGTGACGGCGGAAGCGGTGAGAAGGAGCTGCAGGATTTTGGGGGCACCACCTTTGCTCCCCGCTGGCCCGATAATGACTGTGTTGTTGCAGACAGGAAAAACAAGTCACTTGAGTCCGGCATTGAGCGCGTCCCGGTCCCGCAGCCTTACAGCAACGGAAACGGCTTCAAAGCTTCCAGCAACGCGGACTACGACAAGATTAACAATGTGTCGCCCGTTCTGTTTATTATTTGGATACATAAACCTGAGTATACACAGGGTTTAACAAATTCATATCAAACCCAAGAGCCGCAAGAAATTATAAAGCGCTAACAAGTTCCGTAGCGCTGTACAATGGGTGAGACAGAACAGCAGGAGAGAGGCCCCTGCTCCAGTGAAATTAGGAGCCAGTACAAAAATGTAGGAGCCAATATATAAATTTAGGAGCCAGTATAACAACAACGTAGGAGCCAATTTGTCAATTTAGGAGCCAGCATCAAAACGTAGGAGCCAATATGTCGATCTAGGAGCCAGCATCAAAACGTAGGAGCCAATATGTCGATCTAGGAGCCAGCATAAAAACGTAGGTGCCAATATGTCGATCTAGGAGCCAATATGTCGATCTAGGAGCCAGCATAAAAACGTAGGAGCCAATATGTCGATCTAGGAGCCAGCATCAAAACGTAGGTGCCAATATGTCGATCTAGGAGCCAGCATCAAAACGTAGGAGCCAATATGTCGATCTAGGAGCCAGCATAAAAACGTAGGAGTCAATATGTCGATGTAGGAGCCCGCATCAAAACGTAGGAGCCAATATGTCGATCTAGGAGCCAGCATAAAAACGTAGGAGCCAATATGTCGATCTAGGAGCCAGCATAAAAACGTAGGTGCCAATATGTCGATCTAGGAGCCAGCATCAAAATGTAGGAGCCAATATGTCGATCTAGGAGCCAGCATAAAAACGTAGGAGCCACTATGTCGATTTAGGAGCCAGCATCAAAACATAGGAGCCACTATGTCGATTTAGGAGCCAGCATAAAAACGTAGGAGCTAATCTGTTGAGGCTGGCATCAGACGAGCGTGCTATGTGCGACTGTACTGATGTGCTTTCCGACGTCTGTCGCAGTGTTGGACGCAACGGGGCCAGTCACATGCTTGTGCGCGTGCAACAAGCGTCCGTTATCCAAGCCTCTCCTTCTCCACTCTCATGGACTTTCCTTCCGCTCTTCAAATACGCTCGTATGACCCTAGCCTTAGGAGGCAGCATGAAAACGTAGGAGCCAATATGTGGATTTAGGAGCCAGCATGAAAACGTAGGAGTCAATATGTGGATTTAGGAGGCAGCATGAAAACGTAGGAGCCAATATGTGGATTTAGGAGCCAGCATAACAGCGTAGTAGCCTATTTGGGAGCCGCAAGAAACAGCAAATATGGAAACTTTGGAAAACAGCGGCGCTTATTAAATAAAGGTCTTTGTGAATTATTTGATATTTCGATCCTTTAATTCCTGGCACGGCGCGACTCCCCCCCCCCCCGCCTCCAAATCTGATGAAAAACTCGTTATTCTCCGCATGATCATCTCCCAACATCCTCTTTCTATAGAAACGCTCAGATCACGATGAGACGGATAACGCTGGGGAATTTGCCAATTCACAGTGAGGAGGAGGAGGACGGCGGCGGCTCCATCATCCTGTGCCAACCCGGGGCGACGCCAAGCCCAGCGCTCAGTCCCTGCGCCCGAATGGCAAAATAACCTAGAAACACATTACTACATCACAGGTCGATGTGAGGACCTTAGGGTCACCAGGTCGGCCATGTGTTCCTGGGACACACAATTTATTCATGTTGATGGGCAGTGCATGGAAAATGCCACCCCGCAGCATGTATAACCCATACGCTGCAGATAAGGAATCCCAGGTGACCCGCCTTGATTTCCTTCCTGCAGTTTATGAATTATACATCTTGCAGGGCAGCACTTTTCCCTGTACTCCCCTCTGCATGAAATCGGAACAGGAGAACTTTCTGTCCGGGCTGTACAGGCTGGTATGTGAGGTCTTTGTGGACGGCGCAGGAGAGGACTCACAGCAGAGTCCTGGGGGACCACCAGCCAAAAACTGCTTGGAGTGACTCTCTGCGGTTGTAACAGTTGCGGCTTTGAAATTGGAAATAACCCGGTTTTATGCCGAGTCACAATGAAAAGTGTATAAAAAAAGGAAATGGAGATAAAAAGAAAAAAAAGTCTGTTTTGTTCCTGGAAAAAAATGATACAAACGGATAAAAGAATTACAATTTGTATCGGGGGGGGGGGTCTGATTGTAATTATGGAATAAAGAAGCAATTTATTTTTGGGCACTTTTGGGAAAATATATATTAATTATATAAGGGTTATTCGGAAAGCACCAATGTTTCAGTGACATTTTGGGGCTTTCTGGTTCAGCGCACTTCAGTAATTCCAGTTTCGCCGACCCTACATTGTATTGACTAGTCACTGCAAGGTCGCCAAGACCACCGCCAAACAGCGCCGAACTGCAGGGGGGGGGGGGAAGGAACTCTACTAAAAAGATGTTTAATCCAATAATAATACATTAAAATGTGTGTAAATAATAAAAATGGTCTGAGCATTTAAAAAAAATAATTCATAAAGGTGTTCCAAAAATAAAGGACGGTTTGCTGAAAATAAAAAATGTTTTAAAATAAATAAATAATAATAATGGTAACAATCAATGCCAATATTTTTTTTGATTGAATCCTACGGGATTCTCCTGTTTGAACCTAACTGAATCACCGAAAATCAGGGCATTTCACTGACATTTCATTGCAGTTCAGCGTCCCCTGAATAGATTAACCATTACTTCTCTATCGTACAATTTCGCTGCCGCCGAACAGCACTGAACCGCAGGGGGGAAAAAAAGGGAACTCTGCATTTTTATTGGTTTAAACACCTTTTGGCATTCAAATGTGCGTAAAGAATAAAAAAGGTCTGTTAAAGAATAAAAAAGGAAACCAAAAATGTCTCCTAAAAAAATACAGATATTCATGAAGGCGTTCCAAAAATATATACAATGTTTGTTTTTTTGCTGAAGATAAAAATAATAAATGGTTAAATAAAAAAATAAATAATAAAAACGATAATATTTTTTACATTGAAGCCTATGGGATTCGCCGGTTTAAGCCTGTCGAACAGAATCACAGAAAATCAGGGCATTTCACTGACATTTCGGTGCAGTTCGGCGTTCTGTGACTAGATTAACCCTTACTTCTCTAAGGGACAATTTCGGTGCCGCCGAAGAGCGTCGATATGCTGCGAACTGCACGGTGTTTCACGGTCAACACGACAGCATTTGGAGAATTGACAGGTTAATGAAAAGACGAACTGCCACGAAATTCACATTTCTTTGTTCTCTGTGTCCAGGAAAACATGGCCGACCCGGTAAGCCTAATCACCGCGCCAAAATGATGAAACAAGCATTAAATAAAGCTTCGACAGGAGACTTCCCGTGCGGCTCTGCCGGCTCTGCGCCCGTTCCCTGGAAGATGCACCTGCCGTATTCCCGGTGGACACAGGCGTAAAATATCTCCTGCTAAAAAAAACACATCCTTAAATTGTTGGTGCGTGCAGAGCGCGTTCCAGATGTGATGTCGAGTCCGTCTTTGCTGGCCGGTGTTTGCGAATCAATGAGCCACCTGAGATCACAGAGTTTCCTGATAACAGAGACAGACGGGGTAATCCACACACCGCCACGGTCACTGTCGTTGCAATTATGGTGAACGACGGCGATGCAGAGAAGGAAAATCCAACACCGGCAGGCGAAGCTGCTGCAAACAACGGTAAACAATGCCAAACCACCACTATCCTTCCATACACCTCACTTCTGCATGCCGAAGGGCAGAACATGTACTCCGCTGCCTGGCAGTTTGCGCTCACAGATTACAGGAGGGATATCAGTGTATGTATGTGTATCTGAGTTATACGGCTGTGTATATGTGTGTATAGCTATGTATGTGTATCTGAGTTATACGGCTGTGTATATGTGTGTATAGCTATGTATGTGTATCTGAGTTATACGGCTGTGTGTATATGTGTGTATAGCTATGTATGTGTATCTGAGTTATACGGCTGTGTATATGTGTGTATAGCTATGTATGTGTATCTGAGTTATACGGCTGTGTATATGTGTGTATAGCTATGTATGTGTATCTGAGTTATACGGCTGTGTATATGTGTGTATAGCTATGTATGTGTATCTGAGTTATACGGCTGTGTATATGTGTGTATAGCTATGTATGTGTATCTGAGTTATACGGCTGTGTATATGTGTGTATAGCTATGTATGTGTATCTCGGAGTTATACGGCTGTGTATATGTGTGTATAGCTATGTATGTGTATCTGAGTTATACGGCTGTGTATATGTGTGTATAGCTATGTATGTGTATCTGAGTTATACGGCTGTGTATATGTGTGTATAGCTATGTATGTGTATCTCGGAGTTATACGGCTGTGTATATGTGTGTATAGCTATGTATGTGTATCTCGGAGTTATACGGCTGTGTATATGTGTGTATAGCTATGTATGTGTATCTGAGTTATACGGCTGTGTATATGTGTGTATAGCTATGTATGTGTATCTGAGTTATACGGCTGTGTATATGTGTGTATAGCTATGTATGTATGTGTATCTGAGTTATACGGCTGTGTGTATATGTGTATAGCTATGTATGTGTATCTGAGTTATACGGCTGTGTATATGTGTATAGCTATGTATGTGTATCTGAGATATACGGCTGTGTATATATGTGTATAGCTATTGATGTGTATCTCTGAGTTATACGGCTGTGTATATGTGTGTATAGCTATGTATGTGTATCTGCGTTATACGGCTGTGTATATGTGTGTATAGCTATGTATGTGTATCTCGGAGTTATACGGCTGTGTATATGTGTGTATAGCTATGTATGTGTATCTGAGTTATACGGCTGTGTATATGTGTGTATAGCTATGTATGTGTATCTCGGAGTTATACGGCTGTGTATATGTGTGTATAGCTATGTATGTGTATCTGAGTTATACGGCTGTGTATATGTGTGTATAGCTATGTATGTGTATCTGAGTTATACGGCTGTGTATATAGCTATGTATGTGTATCTCGGAGTTATACGGCTGTGTATATGTGTGTATAGCTATGTATGTGTATCTGAGTTATACGGCTGTGTATAGCTATGTATGTGTATCTCGGAGTTATACGGCTGTGTATATATGTGTGTATAGCTATGTCTGTGTATCTGAGTTATACGGCTGTGTATATGTGTGTATAGCTATGTATGTATGTGTATCTCGGAGTTATACGGCTGTGTATATATGTGTATAGCTATGTATGTGTGTATAGCTATGTATGTATGTGTATCTGAGTTATACGGCTGTGTATATGTGTGTATAGCTATGTATGTATGTGTATCTGAGTTATACGGCTGTGTATATGTGTGTATAGCTATGTATGTGTATCTGAGTTATACGGCTGTGTATATGTGTGTATAGCTATGTATGTGTATCTCGGAGTTATACGGCTGTGTATATGTGTGTATAGCTATGTATGTGTATCTCGGAGTTATACGGCTGTGTATATATGTGTGTATAGCTATGTATGTGTATCTCGGAGTTATACGGCTGTGTATATGTGTGTATAGCTATGTATGTGTATCTCGGAGTTATACAGCTGTGTATATGTGTGTATAGCTATGTATGTGTATCTCGGAGTTATACGGCTGTGTATATGTGTGTATAGCTATGTATGTGTATCTCGGAGTTATACAGCTGTGTATATGTGTGTATAGCTATGTATGTGTATCTCGGAGTTATACGGCTGTGTATATGTGTGTATAGCTATGTATGTATGTGTATCTGAGTTATACGGCTGTGTATATGTGTGTATAGCTATGTATGTGTATCTCGGAGTTATACGGCTGTGTATATGTGTGTATAGCTATGTATGTGTATCTCGGAGTTATACAGCTGTGTATATGTGTGTATAGCTATGTATGTGTATCTCGGAGTTATACGGCTGTGTATATGTGTGTATAGCTATGTATGTGTATCTCGGAGTTATACGGCTGTGTATATGTGTGTATAGCTATGTATGTGTATCTGAGTTATACGGCTGTGTATATGTGTGTATAGCTATGTATGTGTATCTGAGTTATACGGCTGTGTATATGTGTGTATAGCTATGTATGTGTATCTCGGAGTTATACGGCTGTGTATATGTGTGTATAGCTATGTATGTGTATCTGAGTTATACGGCTGTGTATATGTGTGTATAGCTATGTATGTGTATCTCGAGTTATACGGCTGTGTATATGTGTGTATAGCTATGTATGTGTATCTCGGAGTTATACGGCTGTGTATATGTGTGTATAGCTATGTATGTGTATCTCGGAGTTATACAGCTGTGTATATGTGTGTATAGCTATGTATGTGTATCTCGGAGTTATACAGCTGTGTATATGTGTGTATAGCTATGTATGTGTATCTGAGTTATACGGCTGTGTATATGTGTGTATAGCTATGTATGTGTATCTGAGTTATACGGCTGTGATATGTGTGTATAGCTATGTATGTGTATCTCGGAGTTATACGGCTGTGTATATGTGTGTATAGCTATGTATGTGTATCTGAGTTATACGGCTGTGTATATGTGTGTATAGCTATGTATGTGTATCTCGGAGTTATACGGCTGTGTATATGTGTGTATAGCTATGTATGTGTATCTCGGAGTTATACGGCTGTGTATATGTGTGTATAGCTATGTATGTGTATCTCGGAGTTATACAGCTGTGTATATGTGTGTATAGCTATGTATGTGTATCTCGGAGTTATACAGCTGTGTATATGTGTGTATAGCTATGTATGTGTATCTGAGTTATACGGCTGTGTATATGTGTGTATAGCTATGTATGTGTATCTGAGTTATACGGCTGTGTATATGTGTGTATAGCTATGTATGTGTATCTCGGAGTTATACGGCTGTGTATATGTGTGTATAGCTATGTATGTGTATCTGAGTTATACGGCTGTGTATATGTGTGTATAGCTATGTATGTGTATCTCGGAGTTATACGGCTGTGTATATGTGTGTATAGCTATGTATGTGTATCTCGGAGTTATACGGCTGTGTATATGTGTGTATAGCTATGTATGTGTATCTCGGAGTTATACGGCTGTGTATAGGTGTCTGAACCTGTTTCATGTTATTGCTGGTGGTGCTGGAGTCTCGGTGACAGAGCATGTGCCAGAACGCGGAGCATTGCTGTGCGGTGTCAGTCAGGTGTCACCTGTGCCGCATCAGGACAGACCCGGTGCTGCAATATTCTGGAGAGAGTGAGTGTGATGAGCACAGCCTGTGACTAGGGGAGACACTGCCTGTCACTACGAACCCAACACCAGCTCTTAGGCAAAACTGGGAGAGTGCACCCCCCCCCCCCCAGAAACCTGTGCCGGTTTCTACACGTCCTGATTGCGACATGACGGTTATTGTGATGTAATAGCATACGCCAGTCGCTTCCCCATGTTCTACATAAATCTCTCTGCAGCTTTACACAGTATATGGTGGGGGGGGGGGGAATTTATTTGCAGGTTAAGGCTGGGGTCAGACGAGCGTTTTTAAGAGCGGAAGGAACATTGGTGAGAGTGGACATTTCTTCCACTCTGACGCCAGTCTGGCCACCTCGCTGAGTGCAGTTAGTGCGCTCAGCGCTGCAAGGCTCGGTCCGCCTATGGAGCATTGTGCTTTGCAGCCCCGTCGAACGCGCGTCGTAGCGCTTCGACGGGAGGCTTTCAGCACGGCTGCTGTAGCTCTCGCAATTTGTGCGCACGTTACAGCGTGTGGCCGGTCCCATCAAAGCGACCACGATGCGATGGACGCCGGGGGGCACGTCAGTACAGGCGCACATAGTGTGCTCGTCGGACCCCGGCCTCAGTTGTCGGACACACTGATAAAAGTGATGTTTGGAGGGGCCGGCACCTCTAAGAATTTATCAGTCTGACATATAGGAGGCGGAGCAAGGAGGAGGCTTTGTGGTGTAATATATAAATATATACACACACACACACATATATATGAAATATGATTGTACATGCCATAAGAAACAGGGTCAATATATATAGAATCTGATAGAAAGGTTGTTTTTCTGAGCTGTGCATATAGATGTGATTGAACATTCCGTATGAAACTGTTGCAGCATAATAAACACATACCCTTGGAATGCTCACATGTTACAGGGCAATCGGTCAGTGACACATTGGATTCAAGGCATTGATTGAAGCTGGTGAATGGTTTCGACTAGCTCTATTGACCCAAGATCACCTCCTTGAGTAAACTCAGAAACCGCACATTTTCTTCCAGTTTCAATAAATAAGCCTTTTACTATAATCCGTGCACACCGTGACTCAGCCACATCTCTGACCATGCGCATCCTGCCAGACCCGTGTAACCCTTTCACTACCAAGAGCTTCTCCTTGGAAAAAAAATATTATCATAACATGTGGTGAGCAGTTAACACATTTTATATAGGGGGAAACAATTTTTGCATATATATGGTTATTCTGAGTGAAAGATGACAATAATGCGCATTTGATCATTTTTAATTTTCCATGTATCCATATCGCTGGGACAACAGGTGGCAAACTCTAGATGGCGTCCGTTATCTGGCACGGTGTCACACGGGGTCTGCATTATCAGCATACAGGCAGAAATGGCCTTTGTGTCAGTAAATGTGCCGCAGGCAGATAAAATGGTGAGATCTCCTGCTTATGGGGGGTTGTAGTGATCAGAATGAGATTATTAGCAATGCAATATCTGTATGTGCTGCATAATGCCTGTGTATGGCAATTACAGCAACACCTTGTATCTGTATGTGCTGCATAATGCCTGTGTATGGCAATTACAGCAACACCTTGTATCTGTATGTGCTGCATAATGCCTGTGTATTGCAATTACAGCAACACCTTGTATCTGTATGTGCCGCATAATGCCTGTGTATGGCAATTACAGCAACACCTTGTATCTGTATGTGCTGCATAATGCCTGTCTGTGGCAATTACAGCAACACCTTGTATCTGTATGTGCTGCATAATGCCTGTCTGTGGCAATTACAGCAACACCTTGTATCTGTATGTGCCGCATAATGCCTGTGTGTGGCAATTACAGTAACACCTTGTATCTGTATGTGCTGCATAATGCCTGTGTATGGCAATTACAGCAACACCTTGTATCTGTATGTGCTGCATAATGCCTGTGTATGGCAATTACAGCAACACCTTGTATCTGTATGTGCTGCATAATGCCTGTGTATGGCAATTACAGCAACACCTTGTATCTGTATGTGCTGCATAATGCCTGTGTATGGCAATTACAGCAACACCTTGTATCTGTATGTGCTGCATAATGCCTGTCTGTGGCAATACAGCAACACCTTGTATCTGTATGTGCCGCATAATGCCTGTGTATGGCAATTACAGCAACACCTTGTATCTGTATGTGCTGCATAATGCCTGTGTATGGCAATTACAGCAACACCTTGTATCTGTATGTGCCGCATAATGCCTGTGTGTGGCAATTACAGTAACACCTTGTATCTGCACGAAATACGATATACTGACCCCTGTAACACACTTTTATTTTAATTTTAAGTCGACCCTTTGGTTCCTGATATACTCTAAGGGCGAATAAAAATGGCTGCCAAGCGTAGGGGGGATATCCTGAAGCAATGGGAAACCCCAACAGTTTCCTGCAGGACGTTCATTTCAGGACACATTAACGTTTAGTTTTTTTTCTATTTGTAGTTCCATTTTTTTTTGTTTTGTTATTTTTTTTTAATGTCCCTTTAGTAAAAGATTTGAGAGACTTAGGCTAGGGTCAGACGAGCGTGATTTCTACGGACTGTACGTCCGTGCAGTACGGACATCGTCAGTACGGATGACGCAGTAGTGGTCACACAGTCCGTTTTTTCACTGAAGTTATTTTATGACGGATGTAGGAGGAAAAATAAATTACAATGAAAAAACATTCTGTCCGTCAAAAATGCTGGACGTATAAATGCAGTCCGTCTGACCTCGCTCCATCACTCACACACAAAGCTATGCAGACGTTATGGACGTGGCGCACTCTGCACGTCCGTTCTAGCAGTATTACGTTCTTGCCTAACCTGCGTCCGTTTGCCGCGGCCGTTGTGCGTCCGCAGTTCAGTGCGGACGTACTTCATGTGTCAGGCTCCAATGGACTTTCTTTCATGCTATCACGGACGTACTTTTAGGCGCAATCACGGACGTGAACACTACGCTCGTCTGACCCCAGCCTTAACATGTCAGTACAATGTGACAGAAAAAATATATATTTCAATAAATTGATTGTTCGCTAGGACAGGCTCGCCGGCCCATTCCTCACTAAATACAGTGTGGTGCGGCGCAGGAGAGCGGCATCCACAGGGTTAATTTAGAAGGTTATTCAATAACCTCTGAATTAGCACCGAATTGCACATTTCGCAGTTCGGTGCAATTTTAGGGACAGTTCATCTATTCAGTAAGCTGTCAATTCACCAAACACAGGAGAATTGACCGTGAAATACAGTGTTATTCACCGCAATTCGGCAACATCGAAACTGCCCCATAGAAGACTTTTGTGTCTTTTATTCACAGAACACCAAACTGCACCGATATTCGGTGTTCCAATTCGACAGGTTTGAACAGGCGAATCCCATAGGATTCAATGTAAAAACTTCATATGTTTTTAAAGACATTTTATTCTTATTTTTTGTGCAAAAACAAAAACACTTTCAGGATTATTCAGAGAAAATCGAGAAGTCACCGCACTTTCTGTGACCTTTTTCGTTCCCTGCACTTCGGGGTGATTCAGCGATTCCTAGTTCGCGGTGTGTTCAGTAAGTACCGCAGGGCCCGCGTAGTGCAGGGAAAACTCGCTGCAAACCCGCAAAAACCCGACTAGCAGCCGATCACAGCGCAGAGCAGTCGCAGGGAAAAACCCGGCAAGCAGACGAACGTGGTAAAAAAAACAAACAAAAAAAACAGTACGCTTGAAAGTTTCAAAATTGAAACGCGGTTTGCCAAAAAAAAAAAAAAACACTACTGAACGAAAATGTCTGGAATTAACATGTAAGATCCTATGAATGATCAGAAAAAGGTCTGTTACGGAAAATTTAAAAAAGTATTTTAAAAAAATAAGGGAAAAAAATTTGCCCAAAAAAATCCTGAAAAATGCCTAAAAGAACCTAAAAAAATGAATAAAGAGACTTTTTTCTGCAGATTAAAATAATAAACGGTTTATTAGATATTGGCATTAAAACGGGAATATTTTTAACATTGAAACCTATGGGATTCGCCTGATTAAACCTGCCGAATGAAACCACTGAACATCAGGGCAATTCACTGACATTTCTCTGCAGTTCAATGTGAATAGATTAACCATTGCTTCTCTATGGGGGATTTCACTGCCGTCGAACTGGCACCGCACTTGCTGGCAGTTCGCCAAAATTTGGCAAACTGCCTGCTCTTTGAATAGCCGAATGGCCCTGAAATGTCACCGTATGCTGAATTTCAGTGTACGGTTACATTTTGGATCTCTCTGAATAACCCCCTTTATTTCTTAGAAAACCATTTTTTTTAGACAACATTTTTGTTTCTTATTTTTTAACCCCTTCACTGCTGAGCCATTTCACGTCTTTAAAAAAACATGTTTTTCTTTTTATTATTTATTTTTTTTCTTTACTGTAAACATGGTCATGTTTGGTATCATTGGAAAGGCCATGCTCTGGCCTTTCTAATGATACCAAACATGACTTGCCAAGAGTTGGGAGATAGGGGGTTCCTTTGAACCTCGATATCTTTCCTTAGGAGTCAATGAGGACGTTCCCCACACCGCAGTGAAAGGGTTAAATGACTTTTTTAGTTTGTAACAGACCTTTATTATTTAAACACATTCTATTGGTTTATACTTCTATTAGGGGAATAGCAGATTTATTTATTTTCCAATTCGGTGGAATTCGCTGATGCCAAGTCAGCAGTTTTCGCCATCGTGCGATAAATGGTTCGGCGACTATAATTTTGGCAAAATACAGTGACCAATTGCTATATAGTGAACTCACCGTATTTTCATCAAAATATAAATCGCCGAAACACAAAGAACCAAAATTTAACACAATTTTAACGCTTTGAGAATGGAACCTTTACTCTTAGGGAGTAATAAGAATATTTAATTTATAATCCTTAAGTATTATGAATATATGATATATGCACATATGTATGTAAGGCCGGGGTCAGACGAGCGCCCGTACTGAAGTGCCTCCCGGCGTCCGTCAACAGTGTGATAAACCATAGCAAGAATATTTGTAAATAGAATTCTATGAAAAGAGAAGAAATGGGACCTTTCGAAAGTTATCTCCGCTGCCACGTGAATCGCAAACCCACGAGCGTCATTACTGGACAGGATATTATCTGATCTTCCCAATAATGTCACTTTTTGGGGTAGATAATGTCTAAAAGGTTAAATTTATTTACTTCGGAGTTAAAACACACAAAAAAACACCAATTTTTAAAGGTTTATTTAGAGAATCTTAATAATAATAATAATAAAAAAACGATATAACAATTCTAAAAATAACCGAAAAAAAAAATATATGTACGTTTGCACCAAATATTTAAAATATGTGATTTCATCTTATTCTGCCCATAACGGTCAAAAAAAACACCCTCGCGTACCGGCGGAAAATCCATCATCAGAAACGCTCAGGACCGGAATTGTTCTGGATTTGGAATTTTTGGGATATTTGCATATAATAATAATGAGATATCTCGGGGACCCGAGTCTAAACACGATATTTGTTTATGTTTCACACACACGACACTTTATACATAGCCTGCTGAAGGGCGTTGGTTTTATACCGGATTTTAATCATTTAATCGGGGGGGGGTGCTCCTCCTGTGACATCATGTCGCCGCTCAATAAAGTTTTCAGATTTTCGGGTAAGAGATACCTAACCTGGATTCTAACGATGAAGATACAGAGAAACGAATATTAATAAATAATGATGATAATATCATGGTGTGTCTCACCGTGGGTTGGAATGAGGGCGGCGCGCGCTGCCAGGAGGTGAGAAGACAGATTCGGCGTTAAATCCCACGTCCTCGAACTAAGAGCTGACACTTAAACACCCAGGATTTCTCACCTCCTCCTTGTACAGGTCCTTTCTCCCCCTCCCTGAATTCCTGCAGGACAGCAGCCAGCAAAGGGTTAAAGACTGAATCCTTATTGCTTTTTTTCCCCCTGCCTTGAAATATAATGTAACGAGTTATAGGGCTTGATTAGATTAAGGCGCCGCGCGGGAGGAGCGGGGAGCAATAATGCGAGACGCTTGTTATCGCCCTGTCAGCAGGATTTGTAAAATACAGAGAGCCTCCGGGGGAAAGGGGTTTATTCACTAAACTGTTACATCACAGTATTTACATGAATATTTCAGAGCCGGGTCATTAATTTATACTTTAATCGGCTTTTGATTGGGCGGTCAGTGTTGTCATATTCTGGGAGGATAAATCACAGTGTAAGAGCAATAATGAATATATTTTTATGTTCACCTTTCTTTCAGTCGCCTCACACCACCCTCTGCCCTTTTTTAGGGATTTAGAGGTGTTATGTGATTTTTTTGATTTTTGCAAACTCCCTTAACACCAGGCTCTCTGCGTTATTATTCTTTGCAGAATGCCGTCTCAGGCCGGCTAATCCCTGCTAGCTCGCTGTGCTCCTATAAAGCCTTTAACACCTCTTATACAAATTAGGGATGCACCGATACTTTTTTTAAGACCAAGTACCGATACTTTAATGTCATGTCACCGCTTTTCAATAAATAATTTAGGATTTTGCCTGTCCAATTTATGTTAAAATTGAAATGTATATTGTCAGACACTCCATTTACCCCCTGCACACCCTGACCCCACATATATACTGTATACACACATCCACACACCATAACTCAGATACGTGTATATCCTCCCCACAGACCTCAGATACATGTATATCCTCCCCACAGACCTCAGATACGTGTATATCCTCCCCACAGACCTCAGATACGTGCATATCCCCCCACAGACCTCAGATACGTGCATATCCCCCCAGACACATGCATATCCCCCCACAGACACATGCATATCCCCCCACAGACCTCAGATACGTGTATGTCCCCCCACAGACCACAGATACGTGTATATCCCCCCACAGACCTCAGATACGTGTATACCCCCCACAGACCTCAAATACGTGTATACCCCCCACAGTCCTCAGATATGTGTATACCCCCACAGACCTCAAATACATGCATAACCCCACAGACCTCAGATACAGGTATATCCATGGGATGCACCGATACTAGTATCGGTGCAGATACCAGCATTTGCACGAGTACTTGGTACTCGTGCAGATGCCCCCGATACCGTTTCCAATACTGGAAGCCAGCATGGAGCTGGCATCCGAGGAGTTGGGGTGGCTGGTGGAATGCTCTAACGGCATTCTACCAGGCACCTGCAGCTGGTCGCGCTCCATCTTGCGGTGACTGGCAAACATTTAGATTGACCGCTCAGTGGAAGCCCCCAGCCACGATTTTGCAAGATCTCGAACTGCCACTCTAAACCTTTGCCGGCAGCCGCTCGGTGGGACGCTGCCAGCCGCAGGTACCTGGTAGAATTGCATTAAAGCATTCTGTGAGCCGCCACAGCCCCTTGTATGCCGGCAAGCCAGCTCAGTGCTGGCTTCCAGTATCGAAGGCATCTGCCCGAGTACCAAGTAGTCACGCAAATGCCGATATCGGTAAATCCCCAATATAAAGCATAGGAAGTATAGGAAGTATAGGAGCTGCTAATATACAATAAAGCGCACAGCAAGTAAAATAACCTAGAATAGAAAAAACTGATCGGCAGCCGCCGTCACCGGGATCTGCCAAATTATTTCAGGGGAAAAAGAAGAGACCCTGTATCGTTAATGATTTGCTCATTAAAGCCTTTTCCAATAAAGATCTGCAGAGTTTATTTGGATTTTACAAAACTATCTTTAAAATACAATGAATCCTAAGAAGGGCCTTTATTTTGCTTTTTATAGATAGCACCTCCATATTCTGGAGCGCTGTACCATTCTATAATTATTGTGACCATCAACATTTATGTTGTACTTTAACCCCTTCAGGAAAAGCCCTAGCTGCAGTGACAGCCCTGCCACGTGTCTGGCCCTGAATTGGTTAATCCCGGTTCTCAGCATCCGGCATCACACTCGCCCGTCCTGCCTCATTGTCCCCCTCTCCGAATCCTCTACGTCTGAGCGGACACATTTGTATCAGGAACGTTCCAGGGGGGGCAAACATCAGGATCATTCCATGGGTTTCCATGGTAACTGCACCACGAGGCATCTCGCCGTCCCTGCGCGGATTGACGGGAGGAACGCGCTGCTGGGGGATATTTTAACCCTGGTTGCAGCAAACACTCTGAAAACGGGTAAATTCAGATTTTCTGGCTGGCTCGGCGTTACCGGCCGGGCTGAGGATCATAGGAATCGCACTCATTCTCGCAGCATCCCCGCCGCTTCTGTCCGGTCACGCTCCAAACCAACACCGGCGCCACCTTATACTCCTGCTTCATCCGCAGTTTTCTGAAATTAATGTTTTTTGCACGGGGCGGTGCGTGTGTGACCCTGATCAGGACTCCTCGCACGCCGCGTCTCACGCGTCCCTCCCTGTCCATTACACAATATATCGCACGCACGAGCCGGGGCGCACACTCATCCCATTCCTTTAGTTCTAACTGGTGAGTGATGTCGTACCGGCTGCCCCAGTGAGCTTACAATCTATGCCGTTACTAGGGCTTCAAGGTCGACCATGTTTTCCTGGACCCATGTTACCATTTCATTCAGAGGGGGAGCACAGGGAAAAGTGCTGCCCTGCAACATGTATAATTCATATGCTGCAGGAAGGAAATCAAGGCAGGTCACCTGGGATTCTTTATCTGCAGCGTATGGATTATACATGCTGCGGGGTGGCACTTTTTATGTATTGTGCCCCACATGCCCCGACCTTAAAAACACGTGGTGTTAATAAGAGGCTCCGCGCGCGCTCCATGGACGCGATGAGAGGGTCATGGAATCGCCCCTGGGATCGCGTCCGCAGGGATGAATGGGCGCGTCACGACGGGGTTCATCCCGGGTGAAACTGGACGCACAGCTAACGATAAACACATGAAGGACATTAAGAAACGCAGCGTTGCGAAACCATCAACCCGCGCCTGTGGCTTCACACATCATCGCTCAATAAACTGCGAGCGTCTCCGTCCAACCTGAGGGTCCGTCTGCTCAGGGGCGCCAGTCTGTCTGCCTAGGGCACCCTATTGGGATGGGATATGACCGCCCAGGGCGCCCTAACGCGGAGGGGGTCTGTACGCCATGGGCGCCCTAACGCGGAGGGGGTCTGTCCACCCAGGGCGCCCTAACGCGGAGGGGGTCTGTCCGCCCAGGGCGCCCTAACGCGGTGGGGGTCTGTCCGCCCAGGGCGCCCTAACGCGGTGGGGGTCTGTCCGCCCAGGGTGCCCTAACGTGGAGGGGGGGTCTGTCCGCCCAGGGTGCCCTAACGTGGAGGGGGGTCTGTCCGCCCAGGGCGCCCTAACGCGGTGGGGGTCTGTCCGCCCAGGGCGCCCTAACGCGGTGGGGGTCTGTCCGCCCAGGGCGCCCTAACGCGGTGGGGGTCTGTCCGCCCAGGGCGCCCTAACGCGGTGGGGGTCTGTCCGCCCAGGGCGCCCTAACGCGGTGGGGGTCTGTCCGCCCAGGGCGCCCTTAGGCTAGGGTCAGACGAACGCATTTTTCACGTCGTCCGTGAAAAAGTTCGGTCGAACGAACGTACGTATTTTCCCCCGGAATACGCGATAGCGGTCATACGATGCGCCTTTTCGTCCGTGATTTTGTACGGATCATCAATAAAACACTTTTTGAGTCTGGACGTTATGTTGGCCGGACATTAGCAGCGTCTGACGTCTCCTAATCACGCACACACGCCGCTATGCGGCCGCAGCGCACTCTGTACGTCAGTAGTAGCGGTTTGACGTTCTCGAAAAAATGCGTTCGTTGGCCACTTGCGTTGCGCGGACGAACTTTCGTGCGGCCGTTCGTCGTATGTTCCCCGCCATTGAACGTCATTTGCTGCTAGTACGGCCGTGATTTCGTGCGGCTAAACGCACGTTAAAACTGCGCTAGTCTGACCCTAGCCTAACGCGGTGGGGGTCTGTCCGCCCAGGGCGCCCTAACGCGGTGGGGTCTGTCCGCCCAGGGCGCCCTAACGCGGTGGGGGTCTGTCCGCCCAGGGCGCCCTAATGCGGAGGGGGTCTGTCCGCCCAGGGCACCCTAACGCAGAGGGGGTCTGTCCGCCCAGGGCACCCTAACGCAGAGGGGGTCTGTCCGCCCAGGGCACCCTAACGCAGAGGGGGTCTGTCCGCCCAGGGCACCCTAACGCGGAGGGGGTCTGTCCGCCCAGGGCACCCTAACGTGGAGGGGGTCTGTACGCCCAGGGCGCCCTAACGCAGAGGGGGTCTGTCCGCCCAGGGCACCCTAACGTGGAGGGGGTCTGTACGCCCAGGGCGCCCTAACGCAGAGGGGGTCTGTACGCCCAGGCCGCCCCAATGAGAGTCTGCCCGCCCTGGCCCCCGCAGATAGTGGCTTAAGGGAATAGACGTGTAAAAATGAATTTATAAATAGCGCGCAGAGCTACATGGAAACATACGTGAACGTCGTTCAGCGCAATGCGTGACGTTACGCGGATACTCTGAGCCGCCGCGCTATTCAGATACAATCTGACGCGCTCGCACAGGCGGCAAATTAAACAATTTATTACACACCGAGCCCTCACCGAGCATCCAGACGCCGCTCCATGAAAAGTGCTGCCCCTCCCGGCAGTGTTACGGCAGTATGTATGAGGTATATATATATATTTTTTATGCAGTCATTATTTCGATTTGCACAGGATGAGGTCACTGCGCCCGTAAATCTATAAACCAATAAATGACACTATCAGGGTTATTCAGAGAGAGGTGAAAAGCAGGAGAATGACTGGAGAATGGAAAATTCTAGGTCAAAATAGAAAGGGAGAATTTTTCTGGTTTGGATATTTTGACCTAGAATTTTTCATTCTCCAGTCATTCTCCTGCTTTTCACCGCTCTCTGAATAACCCTGGAAATATCCATCACCAGACAACACAACGTACTGTGCCACGTGACAGCAGGTGACACCGATCCGTCTGGGCATCATGACGAACGCTGCGCATTGCAACTCCCACAAACCCAAACCACCAACCTGCCCAGACCTCACTATATGCAGGGGAACCAATGCCAACCTGCCCAGCCCTCACTGTGTGCAGGGGAACCAATGCCAACCTGCCCAGACCTCACTGTGTGCAGGGGAACCAATGCCAACCTGCCCAGACCTCACTGTGTGCAGGGGAACCAATGCCAACCTGCCCAGACCTCACTATGTGCAGGGGAACCAATGCCAACCTGCCCAGACCTCACTGTGTGCAGGGGAACCAATGCCAACCTGCCCAGACCTCACTGTGTGCAGGGGAACCAATGCCAACCTGCCCAGACCTCACTATGTGCAGGGGAACCAATGCCAACCTGCCCAGCCCTCACTATGTGCAGGGGAACCAATGCCAACCTGCCCAGACCTCACTGTGTGCAGGGTTACCAATGCCAACCTGCCCAGACCTCACTGTGTGCAGGGGAACCAATGCCAACCTGCCCAGACCTCACTGTGTGCAGGGGAACCAATGCCAACCTGCCCAAATCTCACTGTGTGCAGGGGAACCAATGCCAACCTGCCCAGCCCTCACTATGTGCAGGGGAACCAATGCCAACCTGCCCAGACCTCACTGTGTGCAGGGGAACCAATGCCAACCTGCCCAAATCTCACTGTGTGCAGGGGAACCAATGCCAACCTGCCCAGCCCTCACTATGTGCAGGGGAACCAATGCCAACCTGCCCAGTCCTCACTATGTGCAGGGGAACCAATGCCAACCTGCCCAGACCTCACTATGTGCAGGGGAACCAATGCCAACCTGCCCAAATCTCACTGTGTGCAGGGGAACCAATGCCAACCTGCCCAAATCTCACTGTGTGCAGGGGAACCAATGCCAACCTGCCCAGACCTCACTATGTGCAGGGGAACCAATGCCAACCTGCCCAAATCTCACTGTGTGCAGGGGAACCAATGCCAACCTGCCCAAATCTCACTGTGTGCAGGGGAACCAATGCCAACCTGCCCAGACCTCACTGTGTGCAGGGGAACCAATGCCAACCTGCCCAAATCTCACTGTGTGCAGGGGAACCAATGCCAACCTGCCCAAATCTCACTGTGTGCAGGGGAACCAATGCCAACCTGCCCAGACCTCACTGTGTGCAGGGGAACCAATGCCAACCTGCCCAAATCTCACTGTGTGCAGGGGAACCAATGCCAACCTGCCCAGCCCTCACTGTGTGCAGGGAAACCAATGCCAACCTGCCCAGACCTCACTATGTGCAGGGGAACCAATGCCAACCTGCCCAAATCTCACTGTGTGCAGGGGAACCAATGCCAACCTGCCCAAATCTCACTGTGTGCAGGGGAACCAATGCCAACCTGCCAAGACCTCACTGTGTGCAGGGGAACCAATGCCAACCTGCCCAAATCTCACTGTGTGCAGGGGAACCAATGCCAACCTGCCCAGCCCTCACTATGTGCAGGGGAACCAATGCCAACCTGCCCAAATCTCACTGTGTGCAGGGGAACCAATGCCAACCTGCCCAGACCTCACTGTGTGCAGGGGAACCAATGCCAACCTGCCCAGACCTCACTATGTGCAGGGGAACCAATGCCAACCTGCCCAGACCTCACTGTGTGCAGGGGAACCAATGCCAACCTGCCCAGACCTCACTGTGTGCAGGGGGACCAATGCCAACCTGCCCAGACCTCACTGTGTGCAGGGGAACCAATGCCAACCTGCCCAAATCTCACTGTGTGCAGGGGAACCAATGCCAACCTGCCAAGACCTCACTGTGTGCAGGGGAACCAATGCCAACCTGCCCAAATCTGTGTGCAGGGGAACCAATGCCAACCTGCCCAGCCCTCACTATGTGCAGGGGAACCAATGCCAACCTGCCCAGCCCTCACTATGTGCAGGGGAACCAATGCCAACCTGCCCAGACCTCACTGTGTGCAGGGGAACCAATGCCAACCTGCCCAAATCTCACTGTGTGCAGGGGAACCAATGCCAACCTGCCCAGACCTCACTGTGTGCAGGGGAACCAATGCCAACCTGCTCAAATCTGTGTGCAGGGGAACCAATGCCAACCTGCCCAGCCCTCACTATGTGCAGGGGAACCAATGCCAACCTGCCCAGCCCTCACTATGTGCAGGGGAACCAATGCCAACCTGCCCAGACCTCACTGTGTGCAGGGGAACCAATGCCAACCTGCCCAGACCTCACTGTGTGCAGGGGAACCAATGCCAACCTGCCCAGACCTCACTGTGTGCAGGGGAACCAATGCCAACCTGCCCAAATCTCACTGTACATAATGAATGTGAATGCCCAGCACCTGCATACTGCCTGAATTTACTGAGGAGAAATCCATAATCCATGCCAACCTGTACTGCAAGACCCAGTGCTGAGTGTCTGTGCCCCCTTGTGATGCCAATGCCCACTGCCTACCCTTTAAATGAGTCCATTGCCTTCTGACCTGCTGCCCCCTGTGCCAAGTCCCTTTACCATGCTGTGACACCTGTCCCTCTGCTCATGCCAGGCTGTGCCACCTAACCCATGCCAGGCTGCCCCTCTTAGTCTGTGCCCCTCCATGCCAGGCTGTGCCCTTTGCCCCTCCCCTCCATGCCAGGCTGTGCCCTTTGCCCCTCCCCTCCATGCCAGGCTGTGCCTTTAACCCTCCCCTCCATGCCAGGCTGTGCCCTTTGCCCCTCCATGCCAGGCTGTGCCCTTTGCCCCTCCCCTCCATGCCAGGCTGTGCCCTTTGCCCCTCCCCTCCATGCCAGGCTGTGCCCTTTGCCCCTCCCCTCCATGCCAGGCTGTGCCTTTGCCCCTCCCCTCCATGCCAGGCTGTGCCCTTTAACCCTCCCCTCCATGCCAGGCTGTGCCCTTTGCCCCTCCATGCCAGGCTGTGCCCTTTGCCCCTCCCCTCCATGCCAGGCTGTGCCCTTTGCCCCTCCCCTCCATGCCAGGCTGTGCCCTTTGCCCCTCCCCTCCATGCCAGGCTGTGCCCTTTGCCCCTCCCCTCCATGCCAGGCTGTGCCCTTTGCCCCCCGCGATCAGACTCACGCGATCCTGAAGAAAGGCTTCTCAGTGCGGGCCATGAGGCGGCCGGAGCCCGGGGCAGCGCGGAGCAGGAGGAACAGGAGGCCGGCACAGCACCAGGGACCCCAAACCACGGCGGGAGCCCCGAACAGCAGCAAGAGACCCGAGGAACAGCAGCAGCAGCAGCACAGAGCCTGCAGCACATCCACCATGGCCCCGCCCACACACAGGAGAAACCCCGCCCAGACGCGCACACCCCCCACTTCAATATCTCTATCACCCCGCCCACTTATCGCCACAGCGACAAGGGCGACACCACGTGGCCAACATGGCGTCCTGCAGCTCAATATGTCCTCTGAAAACACTGCGTTAACTGCAAACATTTTAGGGGTTCCTCCATATATTCAGGGTGTGTGGGTGTCTTTTTAGGGGCTCCTCCATATATTTAGGGTGTGCGGGTGTCTTTTAGGGGCTCCTCCATATATTCAGGGTGTGTGGGTGTCTTTTTAGGGGCTCCTCCATATATTCAGGGTGTGCGGGTGTCTTTTTAGGGGCTCCTCCATATATTCAGGGTGTGTGGGTGTCTTTTTAGGGGTTCCTCCATATATTCAGGGTGTGCGGGTGTCTTTTTAGGGGCTCCTCCTTATATTCAGGGTGTGTGGGTGTCTTTTTAGGGGTTCCTCCATATATTCAGGTGTGTGGGTGTCTTTTTAGGGGTTCCTCCATATATTCAGGGTGTGTGGGTGTCTTTTTAGGGGTTCCTCCATATATTCAGGGTGTGTGGGTGTCTTTTTAGGGGTTCCTCCATATATTCAGGGTGTGCGGGTGTCTTTTTAGGGGCTCCTCCTTATATTCAGGGTGTGTGGGTGTCTTTTTAGGGGTTCCTCCATATATTCAGGGTGTGTGGGTGTCTTTTTAGGGGTTCTCCATATATTCAGGGTGTGTGGGTGTCTTTTTAGGGGTTCCTCCATATATTCAGGGTGTGCGGGTGTCTTTTTAGGGGTTCCTCCATATATTCAGGGTGTGTGGGTGTCTTTTTAGGGGTTCCTCCATATATTCAGGGTGTGTGGGTGTCTTTTTAGGGGCTCCTCCATATATTCAGGGTGTGTGGGTGTCTTTTTAGGGCTCCTCCATATATTCAGGGGGTGTGGGTGTCTTTTTAGGGGCTCCTCCATATATTCAGGGTGTGTGGGTGTCTTTTAGGGGCTCCTCCATATATTCAGGGTGTGTGGGTGTCTTTTAGGGGCTCCTCCATATATTCAGGGTGTGTGGGTGTCTTTTTTAGGGGCTCCTCCATATATTCAGGGTGTGCGGGTGTCTTCTTAGGGGCTCCTCCATATATTAGGGTGTGCGGGTGTCTTTTTAGAGGCTCCTCCATATATTCAGGGTGTGTGGGTGTCTTTTTTAGGGGTTCTCCATATATTCAGGGTGTGTGGGTGTCTTTTTAGGGGCTCCTCCATATATATTCAGGGTGTGCGGGTGTCTTTTTAGGGGTTCCTCCATATATTCAGGGTGTGCGGATGTCATTTTAGGGGCTCCTCCATATAGTCAGGTGTGTTGGTGTCTTTTTAGGGGCTCCTCCATATGTTCAGGGCGTGCGGGTGTCTTTTTTAGGGGTTCCTCCATATATTCAGGGTGTGCGGGTGTCTTCTTAGGGGCTCCTCCATATATTTAGGGTGTGCGGGTGTCTTTTTAGAGGCTCCTCCATATATTCAGGGTGTGTGGGTGTCTTTTTAGGGCTCCTCCATATATTCAGGTGTGCGGGTGTCTTTTTAGGGGCTCCTCCATATATTCAGGGTGTGCGGGTGTCTTTTTAGGGGTTCCTCCATATATTCAGGGTGTGCGGATGTCATTTTAGGGGTTCCTCCATATAGTCAGGGTGTGTTGGTGTCTTTTTAGGGGCTCCTCCATATGTTCAGGGCGTGCGGGTGTCTTTTTAGGGGTTCCTCCATATATTCAGGGTGTGCGGGTGTCTTTTTAGGGCTCCTCCATATATTCAGGGTGTGTGGGTGTCTTTTTAGGGGCTCCTCCATATATTCAGGGTGTGTGGGTGTCTTTTTAGGGGTTCCTCCATATATTCAGGGTGTGCGGGTGTCTTTTTAGGGGCTCCTCCATATATTCAGGGTGTGCGGGTGTCTTTTTAGGAGCTCCTCCATATATTCAGGGTGTGTGGGTGTCTTTTTAGGGGCTCCTCCATATATTCAGGGTGTGCGGGTGTCTTCTTAGGGGCTCCTCCATATATTTAGGGTGTGCGGGTGTCTTTTTAGAGGCTCCTCCATATATTCAGCTGGTGTGTGCGTGTCTTTTTAGGGCTCCTCCATATATTCAGGTGTGTGGTGTCTTTTAGGGGTTCCTCCATATATTCAGGGTGTGTGGTGTCTTTTAGGGGCTCCTCCATATATTCAAGGTGTGTGGGTGTATTTGTAGGGGCTCCTCCATATATTCAGGGTTGTGCGTGTCTTTTTAGGGGCTCCTCCATATATTCAGGGTGTGCGGGTGTCTTTTTTAGGGGTTCCTCCATATATTCAGGGTGAGTGGGTTGTATTTGTAGGGGCTCCTCCATATATTCAGGGTGTGCGGGTGTCTTTTTAGGGGCTCCTCCATATATTCAGGGTTTGCGGGTGTCTTTTTAGGGGTTCCTCCATATATTCAGGGTGTGCGGGTGTCTTTTTTAGGGGCTCCTCCTTATATTCAGGGTGTGGGGTGTCTTTTTAGGGGTTCCTCCATATATTCAGGGTGTGTGGGTGTCTTTTTAGGGCTCCTCCATATATTCAGGGGGTGTGGGTGTCTTTTTAGGGGCTCCTCCATATATTCAGGGTGTGTGGGTGTCTTTTAGGGGCTCCTCCATATATTCAGGGTGTGTGGGTGTCTTTTTAGGGGCTCCTCCATATATTCAGGGTGTGCGGGTGTCTTCTTAGGGGCTCCTCCATATATTTAGGGTGTGCGGGTGTCTTTTTAGAGGCTCCTCCATATATTCAGGGTGTGTGGGTGTCTTTTTAGGGGCTCCTCCATATATTCAGGGTGTGTGGGTGTCTTTTTAGGGGCTCCTCCATATATTCAGGGTGTGCGGGTGTCTTTTTAGGGGTTCCTCCATATATTCAGGGTGTGCGGATGTCATTTTAGGGGCTCCTCCATATAGTCAGGGTGTGTTGGTGTCTTTTTAGGGGCTCCTCCATATGTTCAGGGCGTGCGGGTGTCTTTTTAGGGGTTCCTCCATATATTCAGGGTGTGCGGGTGTCTTCTTAGGGGCTCCTCCATATATTTAGGGTGTGCGGGTGTCTTTTTAGAGGCTCCTCCATATATTCAGGGTGTGTGGGTGTCTTTTTAGGGGCTCCTCCATATATTCAGGGTGTGCGGGTGTCTTTTTAGGGGCTCCTCCATATATTCAGGGTGTGCGGGTGTCTTTTTAGGGGTTCCTCCATATATTCAGGGTGTGCGGATGTCATTTTAGGGGTTCCTCCATATAGTCAGGGTGTGTTGGTGTCTTTTTAGGGGCTCCTCCATATGTTCAGGGCGTGCGGGTGTCTTTTTAGGGGTTCCTCCATATATTCAGGGTGTGCGGGTGTCTTTTTAGGGGCTCCTCCATATATTCAGGGTGTGTGGGTGTCTTTTTAGGGGCTCCTCCATATATTCAGGGTGTGTTGGTGTCTTTTTAGGGGTTCCTCCATATATTCAGGGTGTGCGGGTGTCTTTTTAGGGGCTCCTCCATATATTCAGGGTGTGCGGGTGTCTTTTTAGGGGTTCCTCCATATATTCAGGGTGTGCGGGTGTGTTTTTAGGGGCTCCTCCATATATTCAGGGTGTGCGGGTGTGTTTTTAGGAGCTCCTCCATATATTCAGGGTGTGTGGGTGTGTTTTTAGGGGCTCCTCCATATATTCAGGGTGTGTGGGTGTCTTTTTAGGGGTTCCTCCATATATTCAGGGTGTGCGGGTGTGTTTTTAGGGGCTCCTCCATATATTCAGGGTGTGCGGGTGTGTTTTTTAGGGGCTCCTCCATATATTCAGGGTGTGTGGGTGTCTTTTTAGGGGTTCCTCCATATATTCAGGGTGTGCGGGTGTCTTCTTAGGGGCTCCTCCATATATTTAGGGTGTGCGGGTGTCTTTTTAGAGGCTCCTCCATATATTCAGGGTGTGTGGGTGTCTTTTTAGGGATTCCTCCATATATTCAGGGTGTGCGGATGTCATTTTAGGGGCTCCTCCATATAGTCAGGGTGTGTGGTGTCTTTTTAGGGGCTCCTCCATATGTTCAGGGCGTGCGGGTGTCTTTTTAGGGGTCCTCCATATATTCAGGGTGTGCGGGTGTCTTTTTAGGGGCTCCTCCATATATTCAGGGTGTGTGGGTGTCTTTTTAGGGGCTCCTCCATATATTCAGGGTGTGTGGGTGTCTTTTTAGGGGTTCCTCCATATATTCAGGGTGTGCGGGTGTCTTTTTAGGGGCTCCTCCATATATTCAGGGTGTGGCGGGTGTCTTTTTAGGAGCTCCTCCATATATTCAGGGTGTGTGGGTGTCTTTTTAGGGGCTCCTCCATATATTCAGGGTGTGCGGGTGTCTTCTTAGGGGCTCCTCCATATATTTAGGGTGTGCGGGTGTCTTTTTAGAGGCTCCTCCATATATTCAGGGTGTGTGCGTGTCTTTTTAGGGGCTCCTCCATATATTCAGGGTGTGTGGGTGTCTTTTTAGGGGTTCCTCCATATATTCAGGGTGTGCGGGTGTCTTTTTAGGGGCTCCTCCATATGTTCAGGGCGTGCGGGTGTCTTTTTAGGGGTTCCTCCATATATTCAGGGTGTGCGGGTGTCTTTTTAGGGGCTCCTCCATATTTTCAGGGTGTGCGGGTGTCAGTTTATGGTCCCCTACAAACATTCCCTACATGCATTTGTCTTTTTTAGGGGTTGCTTACATATATTCGGGGTGTATAATATAAGCAGTGATAATAATATGAAACAGTCAGAACGCAGTTGGATTTATTTTACAATGTATCATTTGGATGATGCTCTCAAACAATGTGGCCAAATTACAGGCGTCTCAACGCTGAGAAATGAATAATAGAGTTTACGTTGAATAACTGTATGTTTATTGTTGAAATGTGCATATAAATATAAATTTTAATGCATACAAGCATTAAATCAAAACAAATAAATGGAAAAGAACAATAAGGGCCAGAAGTCAGGAAGGTATGACATCATCGAGTAAGTAATACAAAGCAATAAACCAGCCGTGAACATCGACATCAAAATGTATTATGTCAGAGAAATAATATGATAGAAATACAGTCATCGCCTGATTCATAAAGCGTGTTTATAATATACACATGCCAGGGCTGATACAAACAATGGTTTCATATCGTAAACATAAGACGATACTTGAGCTGGGAATGAGAAGTAACTGAATTTCCATACAAATAAAAATGTTTTACCTATTTATGATAAAAGGTGTTTACAAAACGTTTGGGAAAACAGAGAAACAGAACAAAACAACTAAAACTCTCCCTGTGACAGACATAGCGCCCGACATAGCGCCCGACATAGCGCCCGACACGCTCACATTGATTGAAGTGATGATCTCCAATGAACTCCTATAGAACGGATGCCGGACAAATACCCCTTTGGATCTGCCTTTTTACAGAGAAAACCTATGAAGATCATGTCTGCGCCCCGGGACCTGCATTTACATACAGGGTTATTCAAAGAGAATCGAAAAGTCACCGCACGTTCGGTGACTTTTCGTTCTCTTCAATTCGCGCCGATTCGGCGATCCCATTTCGGCCACCCTGCGGTGTATTCAGCAAGCACCATAGGGCCGTCAAAGCGCAGGGAAAAGCTGCCGCAAACCCGATGAAAAGTCACCGCAAAAACCCGGCGAATGCACACCCAAACCCACAAAAACATCTGGATTAACCCGCCGAAAACGCCGGAAAAACCCGAGCAGGAGCCAATCACACGCAGCGAAGCCGCCGGAAAAAGCCGACACCGCAGACGAATGGAGTGAATAAATTAGCAAAACAGTTTGCATGAATGTTTGAAAAGTGAAACGCTGTTTGCAAAGAAACTACTGAGCGAAAATGTCTGAAATTTACATATAAAATCCAATGAATGAGAATAAAGAGAGCTGTTACAGAAAAATAAGTAAACTTAAAAAAATAAAAAAAGGACTTTTTGAAAAATAATAAAAATCCAGAAAAATGCTTAAAATATCTTAAAAAATCGATAAATAAAGAGACATTTTGCTGCAGAATTTTATAATCAACAGTTTATTAGATATTGAATTAAAACGGGAATATTTTTAACATTGAAGCCTATGGGATTCGCCTGAACAAGGCTGGGGTCAGATGAGCGCAGTATTCACGTCCGTGTTGCCCGCACATAAGTACGTCCGTGATAGCATACAATTGTGTTAAATGGAGCCCCACACACGAAGTACGTCCGCACAGAAGTGCGGGGGCTGACGGACGCTGCAAACGGACGCAGGTTAGGCTGGGGTCAGACCAGCGCACTTTTAACGTGCGTTCTGGCGCACATAATTACGGCCGCACTAGCAGCAGATGACGGGCAATGACGGCCAATATACGATGTACGGCCGCACAAAAGTCCGGCCGCGCAACGCAAGTGGAATTTGAACGCATTTTTCTGAGAACGCTGAACCGCTAGTACTGACGTACTGAGTGCGCAGCTGCGGCATAGCGGCGTGTGTGCGTGATTAGGAGATGTCAGACGCTGCTAATGTCCAGCCTACATAACGTCCAGACGCAAAAAGAGTTTTATTGACGATCCGTACAAAATCACGCCCGAAAATGCGCGTCGTCTGACCGTTTTTGCGCATTTCGTGAAAAAATACGTCAATGCGTTTGGGCGCACTTTTCCACGTTCGCGGGGAAAAATGCTTTCGTCTGACCCTAGCCTAAGGCAAGAACGTAATACTGCTAGAACGGACGTGCAGAGTGCGCCACATCCGCAACGTCCGCATAGCTTTGTGTGTGAGTGATGGAGCGAGGTCAGACGGACTGCATTTATACGTCCAGCATTTTTGACGGACAGAATGTTTTTTCATTGTAATTTATTTTCCCCTCCTACACCCGTCAAAAAATACGTCAGTGAAAAAAACGGACTGTGTGGCCTCTACCTTGTTGTCTGTCAGTAAGTACGTCCGTACAAAATGCGCTCGTCTGACCCTAGCCTAAGGCTAGGGACAGATGAGCGCATTTTCTGCGGCCACCGTCAAAATGTACGTCGATGCGTGCGCACGCATTTTTTCACGGAATACGCTTAAGTGGTCAGACGACCACAGTCGCACAGTCGCAGGTACTCACCAACGCAATTCTAGGGAAATCCGGCTGTTTGAACGTTATGTAGGCCGCACACTAGCAGCGTCTGACGTCTCCTAATCACGCACACACGCTGCCATGCGGCCGCAGCGCACTCTGTACGTCTGTAGCAGCGGTTTCACGTTCTGAGAAAAATGCGTTCATTTGCCGGTTGCGTGGTGTCGGCGCACTTTTGTACGCACGTACTGCGTATATTGGCCGTCATTGGCCGTTATGTGCTGCTACTGCCGCCGTGATTTAGTGCGCCTGCACGCGCGTTCCGACTGCCCCACTCTGACCCTAGCCTAAAACTGTCAAATTAAACCACCGAATGGCAGGGCATTTCGGGAACCTTTCACTGCTGGTTTGTGTTCTCTGAATAGCCGAAGCATTGCTTCTCTATGGGGATTTCACTGCCCTCGAAGAGGCACCGAACAGGCACCGTATGTGCAGGCAATTCGCCAGGATTTGGCGAATTGCCTGCTCTCTGGATAGCCGAATGGCCAAGAAAGGTGACCGAACACTGATTTTCAGCGTTCGGTTATCTTTCGGCAGCCATTCGGATCTCTTTGAATAACCCTGATAGTTTACAGATCTTTCTAGTGAGAAGGGGAATCCCAGAGGTAACCATGACCCCAACAGTACTCCTAACCTTAACCCTAACCCAAATAGTACTCCTAAACTTATACCTAACTCCAATAGTCCTTCTAATCTTAACCCTAACCCCAACAGTACTCCTAACCTTAACCCTAATCCCAACAGTATTCCTAACCTTAACAGTAACCCCAACAGTACTCCTAACCTTAACCCTAACCCCCAACTGTACTCCTAATCTCAACCCCAACAGTAGTCTCAACCCTGGCTCTCGGCCCCCCCTAGCTACCCTGATGCAGTGAAATTGCAGGGTGAAGTGGAGGAGTTTCCTCCACCCCACTCACTTTCACCAGCAGCAGTGATTTTTAAATATCCGGCTGTCGGTCAACAGATCGGTCACTAGTGATGTCACACACACAGAGCGGCTGATGTCAACCTGTGAGACCAATCACTGTAGCAAGCGTTCCCAGAGAGGCAGCGATGAATCAGATCTGTGCATGCGCGTGCAGCTCTGATCCATCGCTCTGCGCTTGCGCTATGGAACTTGTTTCGAGTCCCGTAGAACCGCGCAATTTGCGGTTCTAAATATCTCTTGCAGGACTGCTTGTAAGATACAGTGTGCACTTTAATTTTCCTTTTATACCGTAGGAAGCTTTGCTTATTTGCATTTTGGATCTAGAAGTGTTAAGAAGGAACACTGAAAAGCACCTACGGTTTCGTATAAATCGAATTAATTTTTAGTGTTGGCAGTGTGGAGGAAGCTCCTGTGTCTTGTCTGCCCATAATCAAAAAGCACTGCCCTGATACAGTAATTACTTTTCAACCTGCAAAAAAATGCTATTTAAAAAAAATCATAAAAAAAACATTTTGCCGAAAAAATCCCGAAAAATGCCTAAAAAAACCATTAGAAAAAATAAAGAGACTTTTTGCTGCAAATTAAAAAATAAACAGTTTATTAGATGTTGAATAAAAACAGGGAATATTTTTAACATTGAAACCTATGGGATTCGCCTGATTAAACCTGTCGAATGAAACCACCGAACAACAGGGCATTTCACTGACATTTCTCTGCTGTTCGGTGTGAATAGATTAACCATTGCTTCTCTATGGGGGATTTCACTGCCCTCGAACAGGCACCATATTTCGCTGGCAATTCACACCGGCGAATTGGCAGGTTTTGAGTAGCCAAATGGCCACGAAATTGCACCGTACGGGGAAATTTACTGTTCGGTGCGATTTCGGGGCCAGTTGGGCTCTTTCTGAATAACCCTGATGTGTGAGACACACTTATATATATATATTTATAAATCAGTCAGAATAAAAGTACATCGGTTCTGCTTTGTACACCTCACCTCTCTGTGTCTGCTTCATTTTACAGAACGTGATGAACATTACTCCAAAATATAATGACAAAAATCCTCAATTTACAAATACAGAAAAATTTATATTGGAGAAAAAAAAGGTTTAAGACTATAATGACGGATTGTCGTCACGTACAGCGCGACCAGACCGGTTCGGCGAGTTTGGTGACATCTGGACGGGCTGCCTTAACTGGGATTTCAAGGTGAAGACGAGTAAGGCTAGGGTCAGACGAACGCATTTTTCATGTGAAAAAGTGCGTTCGAACGAATGGACGTATTTTTTCACGGAATACGCGATAGCGGTCATACGATGCACGTTTTCGTCCGTGATTTTGTACGGATCATCAATAAAACACTTTTTGCGTCTGGACGTTATGTTAGCCGGACGTGTGCAGCGTCTGACGTCTCCTAATCACGCAAACACGCCGCTATGCGGCCGCAGCGCACTCTGTACGTCAGTAGTAGCGGTTTGACGTTCTCGAAAAAATGCGTTCGTTGGCCACTTGCGTTGCGCGGACGAACTTTCGTGCGGCCGTTCGTCGTATGTTCCCCGGCATTGGACGTCATTTGCTGCTAGTACGGCCGTGATTTCGTGCGGCTAAGGCTAGGGTCAGACGAAAACATTTTTCCCCGCGAATGTGAAAAAGTGCGTCCGAACGCATTGACTTATTTTTTCACGGAATGCGCAAAAACGGTCAGACGACGCGCATTTTCGGGCGTGATTTTGTACGGATCGTCAATAAAACTCTTTTTGCGTCTGGACGTTATGTAGGCTGGACATTAGCAGCGTCTGACATCTCCTAATCACGCACACACGCCGCTATGCCGCAGCTGCGCACTCAGTACGTCAGTACTAGCGGTTCAGCGTTCTCAAAAAAATGCGTTCAAATTCCACTTGCGTTGCACGGCCGGACTTTTGTGCGGCCGTACATCGTATATTGGCCGTCATTGCCCGTCATCTGCTGCTAGTGCGGCCGTAATTATGTGCGCCAGAACGCACGTTAAAAGTGCGCTGGTCTGACCCCAGCCTAAACGCACGTTAAAAATGCGTTCGTCTGACCTTAGCCTTACACTTTATACGTTGATAATAAGCATATGATATCGCTGAAGGACTCAGGCGCAAAACATACATAAGCAAAACATTTGATTTGCATCTCGTCTCCCGGATCTTTCTTTGATTTCATTTCATCTGACGGGGGCAGCACAGTATGCAAATACCCAAAACATTAATAAACAAATATATTACAGGGATTTTAATGGGACGAATAAAAAGATATTCGGTGTTCTTTGAATGTCTTCAGCCTTATTCCTAACTCCGGCGTAAACATAACCCCGTCACTACCAAGCGATTTTTGTTGAAACTAAATTTTATCATAACATTTATTTGAAACATGCAAAGTTAACAGTTATAAGGTAAAATAGAAATTTTAAGCAGAGATTGTTTTTCTGAGATAAATTTAAAAAATGTAAATATTCTCATTTTTAGTTTTTCATGTATTGGTTTATCCTTTACAGAAATATCGCTGAATATGAAAGGTTGCGAATTCTAGATGGCATCCCTTATCTGGCACATTGTCACACCGGGTCTGCATTATCAGCATACAGACAGAACTGGCCTTTGTGTCAGTAAATGTGCTGCAGACAGATAATAAAATGGTGAGATCTCCTGCTTATTTATTTATTTATGAAGGATTTTACCAGGAAGGATACATTGAGATTTCTCTCGTTTTCAAGTATGTCCTCGGTGTTCCGCAACATTAAATTGTTACAGTCGTTACAGAAATACAAAGTAATAAAATGCAAAATATATTTTTAGAAAAATTGCACAAATATACAGTTTAACAGAAAATAAATATATTCACTATGTTACATGTTTACAGGTGCATTCTGTATATAGTCACTGTGTTACAGGTTTACAGGTGCATTCTGTATATAGTCACTGTGTTACATGTTTACAGGTGCATTCTGTAGATAGTCACTATGTTACATGTTTACAGGTGCATTCTGTATATAGTCACTATGTTACATGTTTAAAGGCGCATTCTGTATATAGTCACTGTGTTACATGTTTACAGGTGCATTCTGTATATAGTCACTATGTTACATGTTTACAGGTACATTCTGTATATAGTCACTATGTTACATGTTTACAGGTGCATTCTGTATATAGTCACTATGTTACATGTTTACAGGCGCATTCTGTATATAGTCACTGTGTTACATGTTTACAGGTGCATTCTGTATATAGTCACTGTGTTACATGTTTACAGGTGCATTCTGTATATAGTCACTGTGTTACATGTTTACAAGTGCATTCTGTATATTGTCACTGTGTTACATGTTTACAGGTGCATTCTGTATATAGTCACTATGTTACAGGTTTACAGGTGCATTCTGTATATAGTCACTCTGTTACATGTTTACAGGTGTATTCTGTATATAGTCACTGTGTTACATGTTTACAGGTGCATTCTGTATATAGTCACTATGTTACATGTTTACAAGCGCATTCTGTATATAGTCACTGTGTTACATGTTTACAGGTGCATTCTGTATATAGTCACTGTGTTACATGTTTACAGGTGCATTCTGTATATAGTCACTATGTTACATGATTACAGGTGCATTCTGTATATAGTCACTGTGTTACATGTTTACAGGCGCATTCTGTATATAGTCACTATGTTACATGTTTACAGGTGCATTCTGTATATAGTCACTATGTTACATGATTACAGGTGCATTCTGTATATAGTCACTGTGTTACATGTTTACAGGCGCATTCTGTATATAGTCACTGTTGCATGTTTACAGGCGCATTCTGTATATAGTCACTATGTTACATGTTTACAGGTGCATTCTGTATATAGTCACTGTGTTACATGTTTACAGGTGCATTCTGTATATAGTCACTATGTTACATGATTACAGGTGCATTCTGTATATAGTCACTGTGTTACATGTTTACAGGCGCATTCTGTATATAGTCACTATGTTACATGTTTACAGGTGCATTCTGTATATAGTCACTATGTTACATGATTACAGGTGCATTCTGTATATAGTCACTGTGTTACATGTTTACAGGCGCATTCTGTATATAGTCACTATGTTACATGTTTACAGGTGCATTCTGTATATAGTCACTATGTTACATGTTTACAGGTGTATTCTGTATATAGTCACTGTGTTACATGTTTACAGGTGCATTCTGTATATAGTCACTATGTTACATGTTTACAAGCGCATTCTGTATATAGTCACTGTTACATGTTTACAGGTGCATTCTGTATATAGTCACTATGTTACATGTTTACAGGTGCATTCTGTATATAGTCACTATGTTACATGTTTACAGGCGCATTCTGTATATAGTCACTGTTACATGTTTACAGGTGCATTCTGTATATAGTCACTATGTTACATGTTTACAGGTGCATTCTGTATATAGTCACTGTGTTACATGTTTACAGGTGCATTCTGTATATTGTCACTGTGTTACATGTTTACAGGCGCATTCTGTATTTAGTCACTGTGTTACATGTTTACAGGCGCATTCTGTATATAGTCACTGTGTTACATGTTTACAGGTGCATTCTGTATATAGTCACTCTGTTACATGTTTACAGGTGCATTCTGTATATAGTCACTGTGTTACATGTTTACAGGTGCATTCTGTATATAGTCACTATGTTACATGATTACAGGTGCATTCTGTATATAGTCACTGTGTTACATATTTACAGGTGCATTCTGTATATAGTCACTGTGTTACATGTTTACAGGTGCATTCTGTATATTGTCACTGTGTTACATGTTTACAGGCGCCTTCTGTATTTAGTCACTGTGTTACATGTTTACAGGTACATTCTGTATATAGTCACTGTGTTACATGTTTACAGGTGCATTCTGTATATAGTCACTGTGTTACATGTTTACAGGTGCATTCTGTATATTGTCACTGTGTTACATGTTTACAGGCGCATTCTGTATATAGTCACTATGTTACATGTTTACAGGTGCATTCTGTATATAGTCACTGTGTTACATGTTTACAGGTGCATTCTGTATATAGTCACTGTGTTACATGTTTACAGGTGCATTCTGTATATTGTCACTGTGTTACATGTTTACAGGTGCATTCTGTATATAGTCACTATGTTACATGTTTACAGGTGCATTCTGTATATAGTCACTGTGTTACATGTTTACAGGTGCCATTCTGTATATAGTCACTGTGTTACATGTTTACAGGTGCATCTGTATATTGTCACTGTGTTACATGTTTACAGGCGCATTCTGTATATAGTCACTATGTTACATGTTTACAGGTGCATTCTGTATATAGTCACTATGTTACATGTTTACAGGTGCATTCTGTATATAGTCACTATGTTACATGTTTACAGGTGCATTCTGTATATTGTCACTGTGTTACATGTTTACAGGCACATTCTGTATTTAGTCACTGTGTTACATGTTTACAGGTGCATTCTGTATTGAGGTATGTTAATAGAGATCTCTTTAGACTGGGGGAAGATTTGATGGCGTCTGGGAGGTTATTCCATAATTGCGGCGCTCTATAGGAAAATGAGGATCGAGCCACTTTCGTTTTGTATTGTGGTATTGTATGTAAGGTGCTGGTCCTGGATCGGAGGTTATAGGATGAGGGAGCTGCCGGGGGAAGCAGCCTATTCAGGTAGGGTGGTAGCTTCCCAGAAAAGCTCTAAGGCTGGGGTCAGACCAGCGCACTTTTAACGGCCGCACTAGCAGCAGATGACGGGCAATGACGGCCAATATACGATGTACGGCTGCACAAAAGTCCGGCCGTGCAACGCAAGTGGAATTTGAACGCATTTTTCTGAGAACGCTGAACCGCTAGTACTGACGTACTGAGTGCGCAGCTGCGGCATAGCGGCGTGTGTGCGTGATTAGGAGATGTCAGACACTGCTAATGTCCAGCCTACATAACGTCCAGACGCAAAAAGAGTTTTATTGACGATCCGTACAAAATCACGCCCGAAAATGCGCGTCGTCTGACCGTTTTTGCGCATTCCGTGAAAAAATACGTCAATGCGTTCGGACGCACTTTTTCACGTTCGCGGGGAAAAATGCTTTCATCTGACCCTAGCCTTAAACAACAGGTTGGAAAGGTAAAGGGTGCATCTAGATTCCAGCGACGGTCAGTTTTGCTCTTTTAACATGTCACAATGGTGGGTCATGTAGTTAAATTGTAGCACAAAGCGGCAGAATGAGTTATACAATGTAGTAAGTTTATGAAGGTGTGTTTGCGGGGCGGCTGCATACACTACATCTCCATATTCAAAAGCTGGCATAAGCATTTGCTGTACAATCTGCTTTCTTACCGCGGGGCTCAGGGTTTGTAGTGATTAGAATGATATTATTAGCAATGCAATATCTGTATGTGCTGCATAATGCCTGTGTATGGCAACTACAGAAACACCTTGTATCTGTATGTGCCGCATAATGCCTGTGTATGGCAATTACAGCAACACCTTGTATCTGTATGTGCCGCATAATGCCTGTGTATGGCAATTACAGAAAAACCTTATATCTGTATGTGCCGCATAATGCCTGTGTATGGCAATTACAGCAACACCTTGTATCTGTATGTGCTGCATAATGCCTGTGTATGGCAATTACAGCAATACCTTGTATCTGTATGTGCCGCATAATGCCTGTGTATGGCAATTACAGCAATACCTTGTATCTGTATGTGCTGCATAATGCCTGTGTATGGCAATTACAGCGACACCTTGTATCTGTACTGTACAGGGATTTACACTCATTATAACCCCCTGAATCTTATCCCTGTACAGCAGCGACTGACCCCACAGCTCCCCCTGTATTCAATTTCTGCCAAATCCCTGGCTGCTGGAATGCTGCAGTAAAGTTTGTTAAGCTTTTCTGTTAGAGTGAGGTTTGATGCGGCTATTTGCAGCTTGTTTTATCTCTCTCCAGGGTGACAGAAAAGAGATAAGACTGAATTTCCTTTCTACATGAGGGTATACTAGTCCTGCTTTAAATAGGTGGCTAATAAAATTAATGGGCTTTTGATACACTAATGGCTGCCTTTCAACTAATTACAATGCACGATTGAGTGAACTCAATGTTGGGAGTCGAGGCGTTAACCTGTGTCATTAAAGTCTATGGAGTTGCTAAGTTTACAACAGCTCTGGTTACGTTTACACCAAAGTTGGAATTGGGCCCCTTGTCTTCATGCAGCTGCGGACTGCCAGGGCTCATCCAGCCAGGAAGTGGATCCACCAATCATGAGCAGCTCGTCCTGATCTGTAGCAGATTTGCACATCCCATAACCACAATTATAGATCCAGGGGTCAAGTCCCAAGAAAAGAAATGTGGGAACTCACCAAGGTTTCTGTCCCCCGAATAAGCAATTTTCATCTCGCACAAACACAAACACTCAAATCTGATGTATTTATGTTTGTATGTGGATTTTAGAAAAAATATATGATACATCCTATATTTATTGTGACTTAAGAGCGTGAGATGTGATTGGGCGCCTGAATACAAGCGTTATAAGGCGTTATTCAGAAAGCACCGACATTTCAGTTAAATTCCGGCGCTTTCTCATTCGGCACACTTCGGTGAATCCATTTCGCTGACCCTGCTGTGAATTCACTATTCATGGCAGGGTCCTCGAAGTGCAGCAAACACAGATTCGGCGAATGCTGCCGAAGACTGCCGAACAGACCGCCAAACGTCGTCCTTCACTGCCGAGATCGAGATATCTCAGGTTTCAAAGAGCAAAGACTGTGTAAAATCGTCTGATGTTTCCCTTACATGGGGCTTTCAGCAGCAGATGTAGGGAATAAAAGAAAAAAGACCAGCAGCTCAAACTGCTGTAACTCAATTTGGCCAGTAGGTGGCGACATCTATTGGCCAAAATAGGTTATTCACAGTAAGAAATACAATGGGGATAAGCTTAAATATTTCTTAATGTATAATTAACTTAAAATGAGTTCTCAAAAAGACACTGGTTTCTGACAATGTTTTTTGGAAAAACACTTGGTAGTGAAGGGATTAAAGCAATAAAAATGCATTAAAATGTCTGTAAATAATAGAAAACATAGAAACATAGAAAAATGTCGGCAGATAAGAACCTTTCGGCCCATCTAGTCTGCCCAATTACATGGATACTTTACCTGGATTTATCTTTTGTTTAGGATAGCCTTATGCCTATCCCATGCCTGCTTAAATTCAATTACTGTTTTGGCCTCTACCACTTCTACTGGAAGACTGTTCCATGTATCCACCACCCTCTCAGTAAAATAATGCTTCCTGATGTTACTTTTAAACCTTTGCCCCTCTAATCTAAGACTATGTCCTCTTGTTTTGCTACTTTGTTTCCTTTTAAATATACTCCCTTCCTCTACCTTGTGGATTCCCTTTACGTATTTAAATGTTTCTATCATATCTCCTCTGTCTCGTCTTTTTTCCAAGCTGTACATGTTAAGATCATTAAGCCTTTCCTCCTTCAAGCCGTGCACCATTTTAGTAGCCCTTCTCTGAACTCTCTCTAAGATGTCTATATCCTTCTGGAGATACGGTCTCCAGTACTGCACACAGTACTCCAAGTGAGGTCTCACCAGTGCTCTGTACAGTGGCATGAGCACTTCCCTTTTCCTACTGCTAATACATCTCCCTACACAACCAAGCATTCTGCCAGCATTTCCAAGCATTCTGCCAGCATTTCCTGCTGCTCTATTACATTGACTACTTACCCTTAGATCCTCTGAAATAATAACCCCTAAATCCCAACCCTCAGATGTATCAAATATTCTATATTCAGCCCTTGGGTTTTTACGTCCCAGGTGCATTATCTTGCACTTATCCACATTAAAACTCAATTGTCATAACTCCGACCATTTTTTTAGTTTACCTAAATCATTTGTCATTTGGCTGATCCCTCCAGGAACGTCAACCCTGTTGCAAATATTTGTGTCATCAGAAAAAAGACATACTTTTCCATTAATACCTTCTGCAATATCACTAACAAAAATATTAAATAGAATGGGTCCAAGTACTGACCCCTGAGGTACCCCACTGGTAACAAGACCTTGCGCCGAATAAACTCCATTTACCACAACCCTCTGTTGCCTGTCACTCAGCCACTGCCTAATCCATTCAACAATATTGGAATCCAAGCTCAAAGATTGCAATTTATTGATAAGCCTTCTATGCGGAACAGTATCAAAAGCCTTACTGAAATCTAAATAAGCAATGTCTACTGCACCACCTGTGTCTATTATTTTTTTACCCAATCAAAAAAATCAATAAGATTAGTTTGGCATGATCTCCCTGAGGTAAACCCATGTTGTTTCTGGTCTTGTAATCTATGTGTTTTTAGATGTTCAACAATCCTTTCCTTTAACATGGTTTCCATTAATTTCCCCACTACTGACGTAAGACTAACTGGCCTATAGTTCCCCGATTCCTCCTACTACCCTTCTTGTGAATGGGCACAACATTTGCTAATTTCCAGTCTTCTGGGACGACTCCCGTTAACAAGGATTGGTTAAATAAATCTGTTAACGGTTTTGCTATTACATATTAAAGGTCCTGTAAAAATAATAGAACGGTCTGATACAGAATTTTAAAAAAAATTGGGAATCAAATTTTGTCTAAAAAATACATAGAGGTGTTCCAAAAAAAAAATCAATAAAATGGCATTTTGCTGAAAATGAAAAGAATAAACGGCGGAATAAAAAAATGAAAACGATTTTTTTATTTTACATTGGATCCTATGGGATTTTCCTGTTAAACCGGTCGAACTGAATCTCTGAAGATCAGGCATTTCACTGACATTTTGGTGCAGTTCGGCATCTCTGAATAAATTATCCATTACTTGGACAATTTCGATGCCACAGTTTAGTGAATAGACAAACTGCCACGAAATTGCACCGTATGGTGAAATTCACCGTTTGGTGCCCCTCGGTGGCAAGTTCATCGCTTACTAGATAACCACGTAAGTGTATCGGACCTATGGGAACTCAGTTCCCTCTGCAAAAATAGTGCAGGAAATGCATTTCTCACGCGTTTTCTCTGGACTTGTCCTCTGTATAAATCAGACCGTCTCAGGAGGGACCGAAATGTTCCACCGTGATCCAATGATAAATCCACTCTCATTTTCTTGCAGTGAGTGATCAGAGTCTGTTTGATACAGTGGTGGAAGTACCAGGGTCGCAGCAGTCGCACTTGCGACTGGGCCCTGGCATTCCGCCACTGGAGGGGGGCCCAGGCAGCCGCAGACGGCTCTTCAATTCGCCGGCAGATTCCAGCAATCAGCGCCGGAATCTGGAAGCAGCGCCGCCGACATGCAGCTTGGAAGCTCCCTGGGATGGGAACCACCTGACCAGAGCACGAGATCGTGGAGTTCAATGTGGCAGCGCTGGTCAGGTGCTTCCCGGCGAGCAGCTAAGCTGCATGCTGGCGGCCGCTCGTAGGGAGTAAAACGGCCGCAGACAGAGGAGGTGAGAGCTGGGGGCAAATATATCCATGTGAGCTGGGGGCAAATATATCCATGTGAGCTGGGGGCAAATATATCCATTTGAGCTGGGGGCAATATATCCATGTATGAGCTGGGGAGCAATATATATATCCATGTGAGCTCGGGGCAATATATCCATGTGAGCTGGGGGCTGTGGAAAATATATCCATGTGAGCCGGGGCAAATATATCCATGTGAGCTGGGGGCAAATATATCCATGTGAGCTGGGGGCAATATATCCATGTATGAGCTGGGGGCAATGTATATATCCATGTGAGCTTGGGGCTAATATATATATCCATGTGAGCTGGGGCAAATATATCCATGTGAGCTGGGGCAAATATATCCATGTGAGCTGGGGGCAATATATATATCCATGTGAGCTGGGGGCAAATATATCCATGTAAGCGAGCTGGGGCAATATACTGTATATATCCATGTGAGCTGGGGGCAATATATCCATGTGAGCTGGGGCAATATATCCATGTGAGCTGGGGCAATATATATATCCATGTGAGCTGGGGGAAAATATATCCATGTGAGCTTGGGGGCAATATAGCCATGTGAGCTGGGGAGCAATATATCCATGTGAGCTGGGGCAAATATATCCATGTGAGCTGGGGGCAATATATCATGTGAGCTGGGGTAAATATACCCATGTGAACTAGGGACAATATATCCATGTGAGATGGGGGGCAATATATCCATGTGAGCTGGGGGCAATATATCCATGTGAGCTGGGGGGCAATATATCCATGTGAGCTGGGGCAAATATATCCATGTGAGCTGGGGGCAATATATCCATGTGCGCTGGGGGAAATATATCCATGTGAGCTGGGGCAATACTATCTTTTTATATTTCAGGGGAAAAAAAGTTAAAATATTGATCTTTTTTGGGGTGGGAGGGGGCCCTTCATGGATTCTTGCACCGGGGCCCTCGGGTTTCTAGTTACGCCACTGGTTTGATACCCTGCGTGGGGTGTCAGTTGGATATCAGAATCCTAAAATCTAACAGCAGAACATAATATCGAAAAAGGATCCTAGAATCTGGTAAAAAAAATACTGATATAAAAAGCTAAATCTGTGGGAAGAGAGTCATGCGAGGGGTTAATCATTAAAGGTTTTCTGTGTAATGTAATGTTTCAAAATCCACGAGCATGAAGCAAATCGTGTTTTGGGTCGTTGGTCCAGGCAGAACATTCTACCCTTTGAGTGTCCACCTAACGGACAACATCCCCAGAGAGAGATCAGAGAGCGTGAAAATGATATTCTGATTAACCCTTCACTACAAAGTGATTTTTCAAAAAAAGCATTCTCAGAAACCAGTGTTTTTTTGTAAAATCGTTTTTAATTGATTTTAAAGTAAGAAATATTTGTGCTTATACCTTTTTGTGCGTCGTACTTACAATATCGCCACTGTGGCAAACATGGCAAACGCTCAAGGAGCGGCAGCAGAAGATTCATTGATGAAGTCTCTCCAGCTGTCGTTGGCATTTCCTTCTCTTGAAACGCAGCAATTATTGAATGACCCCCAATATCTCTATTATCTATTTTCTCAGGATTTGGTGTTAATTAACCATTTGTTTCCTGAAACACAACGCCTCAGAGATATTCTGGTTTTTCCTGCGTCAGTCAGTAATGCACCTCTTGTCATTATTCCTTCAGGCCAAAAGATCCAACGCGCGTCCGTCCCGCCCTATCAGAGATCATTCCAGCACAGGGAGGGGCGGGGGGGTTACATAAGCAAGAAATGGAGGGGGCGTGTCGATGAAGTAACGCCAATTAGTGACGAGGCCTACATGCCTGAAATATGAGTTTATCAGTCTATATTTATTTGCTGTAAGACCCCAAGCTTTGCAGTATCTGCAGTAAGCGCTGCCCAGATCAGGAAGCAGCTCAGCCAATCACAGGGGCCGATTCCACCCACCTGATATCAAATAAATATGAAATGATAGAATGGATAGATGGATTGGCACAGGAAAATATACAAAAAGCTCTTTATTGACCATAAACACAATCCAAAAGCATCGACATATCAAAACAAAACGAAGAAATAAAATAAACAATAATCGTAAACCCAAGAAAAATATAAATACAATATTTACCCCTTCGCGAGCAGCAACAGTAAGCGGGAACCAAGGGCTGTATGGACCGCGTTAAGGTGTGAGCACCCAACTTCCACCTCAGATTGTGTTTTATTATCTCTATTATACACTAGGGATGAGCCGAACACTCCCCGAGTTCGGTTCGAGCCCGAACCCGAACTTCCCATTTGTTCGGGACCGACCCCGAACACGAACCCCCATGCAAGTCAATGGGGCTGAAAATTCGTTTTTTTGGAGTGCCCTCCAAGAGGGCATATATGCTACATATTTGCCATAAAAGGTGTATGGGGGTCCGGGTAGTGCCCTGGGGGACAGGAAACAAGGACAAAAAGTAAAAAAAAACCATTTTTAAAGGGACAGTGAGTTTTCCATGAAATAAGGGTTAAAAATAAAAATGAAAAATTCCTTCAAATATCGTGCCTAGGAGGTCCCCATAACCTGCCCGTGAAGTGGCGGATTTCTAGGATGTATAGAAATATGTAAAAACCAAAAAATGACATTTCAAATGACGGTAAATGCTTTTCCTTTAATCTATCCATAAACAACTGCTTGGGGCGGCAGTCTGTATGAAAAGAGGAGACATTTTCGGACACACAGAAAAAGTTTACTGATTTTTTTTGGCGGTGAAAAGCAGTAGAATGGAAACTTCTAGACCAAAAAGCCGATTTTGGTAGTGAGATAAATGAGAGAATTTTTCTGGTTTGGCTATTTTGACCTAGAATTTTCCATTCTCCAGTCATTCTCCTGAGTTTCACCTTTCTCTGAATAACCCTGTCAGGGTTATTCAGAGAGCGGTGAAACTCAGGAGAATGACTGGAGAATGGAAAATTCTAGGTCAAAATAGCCAAACCAGAAAAATTCTCCCATTTAGGCTGGGGTCAGACTAGCGAATTTTTAACATGCGTTTAGGCGCACTTAATCACGGCCGCACTAGCAGCAAATGACGGGCAATGACGGCCAATACACGAAGTACGGTCGCACGAAAGTCCGGCTGCGCAACGCAAGTGGAAAATGAACGCATTTTTTTGAGAACGCAGAACCGCTAGTACGGACATAAAGAGTGCGCTGCGTCCACTAGCGGCGTGTGTGCGGGATTTGGAGACGTCAGACCCTGCTCATGTCCGGCCAACATAACGTCCAGACACCCAAAGTTTCCTGGTTTGGATCCGTAAAAAATCACGCACAAAAATGCGCATCGTATGACCGTTTTCACGCAATCCGTGAAAAAATACGGCAATGCGTTCGGACACACTTTTTGACGGTCGCTGCGAAAATGCATTAGTCTGACCCTAGCCTTATCTCACTTCCCAAATCGGCTATTTGGTCCAGATTGTTCTCTTTTCCTGCCATTCTCCTGGTTTTCACCTTTCTCTGAACAACCCTGAGAGAGAGGTGAAAGCCAGGAGAACTGGCAGGAGAAGAGAACAATCTAGACCAAATAGCTGATTTGGAAAGTGAGATAAATGGGAGAATTTTTCTGGTTTGGTTTTTTTGACCTAGAATTTTCACTTCTCCAGTTATTCTCCTGCTTTTCACCGCTCTCTGAATAACCCTGTGAATGTTTAATCCCGAGGTGAAAAATAACATTGCTTTAGATTTTTTTCAAACACCAGTGAGGCTAGAGTCAGACGAGCGTGATTTCTACGGACTGTACGTCCGTGCACACGGACGTACGTCAGTACGGAAGACACAGAAGTGGCCACACAGTCCGTTTATTCACTGACGTATTATTTTGACGGATGTAGGAGGGAAAATAAATTAAAAAGCAAAACCATTTTGTCCGTGAAAAATGCTGGACGTATAAATGCTGGACGTATAAATGCTGGACGTATAAATGCTGGACGTATAAATGCTGGACGTGTAAATGCTGGACGTATAAATGCTGGAGGTATAAATGCAGTCCGTCTGACCACGTTCCATCACTCACACACAAAGCTATGCAGATGTTGCGGACGCAGCGCACTTTGTGCGGCCGTTCTAGGGGTTGTACGTTCTTGCCTGCCTTGTGTCCATTTGCCGCGGCCGTTGTGCGTCCGCAGTTCAGTGCGGACGTACTTCATGTGTCAGGCTCCAATGGACTTTCTTTCATGCTATCACGGACGTACTTTTAGGCGCAATCACGGACGTGAACACTACGCTCGTCTGACCCGAGCCTGAAATGCAGCATATTAGGATGTTTTAGGGAAATTAATTCTCAAATCTCAATCAGAAGCAGACACCACCCCACCCTCAGTATATTGTACAATGTATCAAATTGATTACCAGACTAAAAACACCTGGTGTTATGCCCGTTTGTGAACAGAGGTCATTAAGGCTAGGGTCAGACGAAAGCAGTTTTAACGTGCGTTTAGTCGCACGAAATCACGGCCGTGCTAGCAGCAAATGACGTCCAATGCCGGGGAACACACGAAGTACGGCCGCACGAAAGTTCGTCCGCGCAACGCAAGTGGCAAACGAACGCATTTTTCCTAGAACGTCAAACCACTAGTATGGACGTACAGAGTGCGCTGCGTCCGCTAGAGGCGTGTGTGCGTGATTGGGAGACGTCAGACGCTGCTAATGTCCGGCCAACATAACGTCCAGACACAAAAAGTGTTTTATTAATGATCCGTACAAAATCACGGACGAAAAGGCGCATTGTATGACCGCTATCGCGTATTCCATGAAAAAATGTGTCCATTCGTTCGAACGCACTTTTTCACTGACAACACGAAAAATGCGTTCGTCTGACCCTAGCCTAAGGCTAGGGTCAGACGAACGCATTTTTCGCGGTCGACCGTGGAAAAGTGCGGTCGAACGAACGGACATATTTTTTCACGGAATACCCGCGGTAGCGGTCATACGATGCGCCTTTTCGTCCGTGATTTTGTACGGATCATCAATAAAACACTTTTTGTGTCTGGACGTTATGTTGGCCGGACATTAGCAGCGTCTGATGTCTCCCAATCACACACACACGCCGCTATGCGGCGCAGCGCACTCTGTACGTCAGTAGTAGCGGTTTGACGTTCTCGAAAAATGCGTTCGTTTGCCACTTGCGTTGCGCGGACGAACTTTCGTGCGGCCGTACTTCGTGTGTTCCCCGGCATTGGACGTCATTTGCTGCTAGCACGGCCGTGATTTTGTGCGGCTAACGCACGTTAAAGCTGCGTTCGTCTGACCCTAGCCTTAGAGTTGATAATCTTTCGACGTACACATTAGTTTTTAATTCAATATCTAATAAACCGTTGCTTATAATATTCTGCAGTAAAGAGTCTCTTTATTTCTAGATTTTTTAGTATTTTTTTTTAAGCATTTTCTATACTTTTTTCAAAATTTCTTTTTTTTTTCGAACCCAAACCGAACACGCCCAAAAAGTTCGAAATTTGCGAACTTTCGAACTGCCAAAGTTCGGGTCGAACTCCGAACCGTCCGAACCCGAACAGCTCATCCCTATTATACACCCTGAATATATGGAGGTGCCCCTAAAAACACACCCACACATCCTGAATATATGGAGGAGCCCCTAAAAGGACACCCACACACCCTGAATATATGGAGGAACCCCTAAAAACACACCTGCACACCCTGAATATATGGAGGAACCCCTAAAAGGACACCCGCACACCCTGAATATATGGGGGAACCCCTAAAAAGACACCCACACACCCTGAATATATGGAGGAGCCCCTAAAAGGACACCCACACACCCTGAATATATGGAGGAACCCCTAAAAAGACACCCACACACCCTGAATATATGGAGGAGCCCCTAAAAGACACCCACACACCCTGAATATATGGAGGAACCCCTAAAAAGACACTGCACACCCTGAATATATGGAGGAGCCCCTAAAAGACACCCGCACACCCTGAATATATGGAGGAGATCCTAAAAGACACCCACACACCCTGAATATATGGAGGAGCCCCTAAAAGGACACCCGCACACCCTGAATATCTGGAGGAGCCCCTAAAAAGACACCCGCACACCCTGAATATATGGAGGAGTCCCTAAAAAGACACCCGCACACCCTGAATATATGGAGGAACCCCTATAAACATAGAAACATAGAAAAATGTCGGCAGATAAGAACCTTTCGGCCCATCTAGTCGCCCAATTACAGGGATACTTTACCTGGATTTATCTTTTGTTTAGGATAGCCTTATGCCTATCCCATGCCTGCTTAAATTCAATTACTGTTTTGGCCTCTACCACTTCTACTGGAAGACTGTTCCATGTATCCACCACCCTCTCAGTAAAATAATGCTTCCTGATGTTACTTATAAACCTTTGCCCCTCTAATCTAAGACTATGTCCTCTTGTTTTGCTACTTTGTTTCCTTTTAAATATACTCCCTTCCTCTACCTTGTGGATTCCCTTTACGTATTTAAATGTTTCTATCATATCTCCTCTGTCTCGTCTTTTTTCCAAGCTGTACATGTTAAGATCATTAAGCCTTTCCTGGTAACTTTTCTCCTTCAAGCCGTACACCATTTTAGTAGCCCTTCTCTGAACTCTCTCTAAGATGTCTATATCCTTCTGGAGATACGGTCTCCAGTACTGCACACAGTACTCCAAGTGAGGTCTCACCAGTGCTCTGTACAGTGGCATGAGCACTTCCCTTTTCCTACTGCTAATACCTCTCCCTACACAACCAAGCATTCTGCCAGCATTTCCAAGCATTCTGCCAGCATTTCCTGCTGCTCTATTACATTGACTACTTACCCTTAGATCCTCTGCAATAATAACCCCTAAATCCCAACTCTCAGATGTATCAAATATTCTATATTCAGCCCTTGGGTTTTTACGTCCCAGGTGCATTATCTTGCACTTATCCACATTAAAACTCAATTGTCACAACTACCACCATTTTTTTAGTTTACCTAAATCATTTGTCATTTGGCTGATCCCTCCAGGAACGTCAACCCTGTTGCAAATCTTGTGACCCCCGCACACCCTGAATGTATGGAGGAGCCCCTAAAATGACACCCACACACCCTGAATATATGGAGGAGCCCCTAAAAAGACACCCGCACACCCTGAATATATGGAGGAACCCCTAAAAAGACACCCACACACCCTGAATATATGGAGGAACCCCTAAACCAGCAGTCAGCATTTAGAATGGAATTACTTCTCCCATGATGCTCAGTCAATCAATAGGTTGGCATAGACTCATGGGAAATGTAGTTTCTAAACATCTGGCACAGGTCTGTGAAACTCACGCCCCCCCCCCCCTGATGTTGATGCCTACAAATCCCAGAATTCTGCGAATGTAATAGATGTCCAGGGAATCATGGGAGTTGTAGTTCAGAAACATCTGGGAGGGCCAGAGTATGACAGCCCTGATCTGGAGGGTAAGGCCGCTGACCCCTGTCCTAAAACGACGCCCGCACACCATATATAACAGCATAATTCCACATATTATCTCACTGGTAACCCAGAAAATGTCGGACAGCCCGCGCCTCCTGATGAATACATTGGACCATATACAGAAAGGACATAGGGGGGGGGGATCGCCCCTCTCGGTTATATTGTCCATCTCAGGGAATCTAAACTGAAAAAGAGCTAATTATTTGTCTTTTTTCCCCATAAAACCCAAGTTTAGTTAATAAGCCCCTACAGCTTGATTCTCAAACGCTGCCCACCCAGATGTTGATTGACTACAATTCCCAGAATTCTTCCAATGCAATAGGTGGCTACAGAATCATGGGAGTTGTAGTTGAGAAACATCTGGGGGGGGGGTGGCAGAGTTTGAGATCCCTGTCCTATAGGAATTTAATTGTGGGGGCATCTTTTTTAGGGGCACTCTCTGCCCTCCCCAGTGATGACAGCCCCACTTTAACCACACTCTGTGCAGCCATCCCCATGGTGCCCAGCAGGGGGCGCTGGCAGCTCACATTGTCCCCATGGCATTTGGATTTAGGGAAGGGAGTGTAACAAACATTCATTTCATCCACACCCAAGCTCTGAGATCTACACAGTGTGTGGGACCCAAGAGTGCTGGAAGCAGATCTGCCCAGCAGGCGAGAGGAGAAGGAGGACACCCCACAGCAGATCCTCAGGTATGAGGGGGCTTTAAGGGGGGGGGGGGCTGTGGGGTAAATTTACCAAGAATCGGGGGGGAGGGGGGTCTTGCAGGGACATGTGCTGCTGTGTGTGTTTACATGGAAAGCTTCCAGGGGGGAGAAAAGGAGGAATAATGAGCCCCCCCCCTCCCCCAGCAGCAAAGTCACAGTGTTGTCAGCTCTTGGAGTGACCTGACACATTGTATCCAGACCCAGGCTGACACATTGTATCCAGACTCAGGCTGACACATTGTATCCAGACTCAGGCTGACACATTGTATCCAGACTCAGGCTGACACATTGTATCCAGACTCAGGTTGACACATTGTATCCAGACTCAGGCTGCCACATTGTATCCAGACTCAGGCTGCCACATTGTATCCCGACTCAGGCTGCCACATTGTATCCAGACTCAGGCTGCCACATTGTATCCAGACTCAGGTTGACACATTGTATCCAGACTCAGGCTGCCACATTGTATCCAGACTCAGGCTGCCACATTGTATCCCGACTCAGGCTGCCACATTGTATCCAGACTCAGGCTGCCACATTGTATCCAGACTCGGGCTGCCACATTGTATCCAGACTCGGGCTGCCACATTGTATCCAGACTCGGGCTGCCACATTGTATCCAGACTCGGGCTGCCACATTGTATCCAGACTCGGGCTGACACATTGCATCCATACTCGGGCTGACACATTGTATCCAGACTCGGGCTGACACATTGTATCCAGACTCAGGCTGACACATTGTATCCAGACTCAGGCTGACACATTGTATCCAGACTCGGGCTGACACATTGTATCCAGACTCAGGCTGACACATTGTATCCAGACTCGGGCTGACACATTGTATCCAGACTCAGGCTGACACATTGTATCCAGACTCAGGCTGACACATTGTATCCAGACTCAGGCTGACACATTGTGTTCATGGATCCCAAATATACATAGTAATGGCGACCTGTGTTTATGTGAGGGGGGGGGAGGGGAGAGGGGCCTCTGGTAACTTTTTATAGGGACCATGTATGACTTTTTAAGAGTGACGTCATCCTGTGTAGTGAGTGTGACGCTGTGTTGTTGTCGTCACACAGTTTATTTTTGGGTTTTGTAATGATTCAGCAGGGCTTTGCATGGTGTCATGTGAGGAGGCTGGGAGGCCAGGGGTCCTCAGCATGTGTGGGCAGCGGGGGGGGGGGAGGAAGGAGTGAGTGGGCGTGGCCTGATGTTTGGGGAAGCCTCTGGGCTTGGTGGAAACTCCATGTAATCACCAAAACTCCTGAATGGCGACATTGTGGAATTCCTGCTGGGCTCCTCAGCCAGGTGGCTGCTCCCTGTAACCACCACCTCCTACATCTAGATTTTCTCTTCTCCCCTGTGTATGTTACTGATTATTTCCCAAATAATATATATTAAATAAAAAGGAAAAATGTAAAAGGTGCTTTTTAATCCATTAGCTATTTATTTATGTGTTAGCACCGGGGTTTGTATTTTTTATTTTATTTTTGCTCTTAAATAATTGGGCAGATCCTGGTGACGGCCTCTGCTCACTTATTATTATTTATTTTATTTTTCAGTTGAGATTATATATATATATATATATATATATCTCTCTCATCTCATCATCATTTTTTTTTTCTCCCTGCCCCCCTCCTCTTCGGCTCAGGGATTCCCGAACCCAGAAGTCCCTGAAGTCTTGTACCGCAATTTGCGTTTCTACATGACTTGTGTAGCGCAGGAACAGCAAATTGCGCAGCGCTGCGGAACTCGCACACTTTACGTACACAAGTTCTGTAGCGCCTGTGCAGAGCGATGGATCGGAGCTGCACGCGCATGCACAGATCTGATCCATCGCTGCCTCTCTAGGAACGCTCGCTACAGCGATTGGTCTCAGAGAGTGACGTCAGCCTCTCTGTGTGTGACATCACTAGTGACCGGCAGCCGGAAAATTCAAAATGCTGGGTGGAAAGGAGGAAACTTCACCATGTGGTTTCAGCATATTGGGAGGGGAGAGGGGGGCACTCCTCACATCCCTGCACAGTCTACTGCTTCTGCTGTGCACTCCTACACGACTAAGGCTGGGGTCAGACGAGCGTAGTGTTAACGTCTGTGATTGCGCCTAAAAGTACGTCCGTGATAGCATGAAAGAAAGTCCATTGGAGCCTGACACATGAAGTACGTCCGCACTGAACTGCGGACGCACAACGGCCGCGGCAAACGGACGCAAGTTAGGAAAGAACGTACAACCCCTAGAACGGCCGCACAAAGTGCGCTGCGTCCGCAACGTCCGCATAGCTTTGTGTGTGAGTGATGGAACGTGGTCAGACGGACTGCATTTATACGTCCAGCATTTATACGTCCAGCATTTACACGTCCAGCATTTATACCTCCAGCATTTTTCACGGACAAAATGGTTTTGCTTTTTAATTTATTTTTCCCTCCTACATCCGTCAAAATATACGTCAGTGAAAAAAACGGACTGTGTGACCACTACTGCGTCTTCCGTACTGACGTACGTCCGTGTGCACGAACGTACAGTCTGTAGAAATCACGCTCGTCTGACCCTAGCCTAAGACTAGGGTCAGACGAACGTATTTTTTGCGTTGTCCGTGAAAAAGTGCGTTCGAACGAATGGACGGATTTTTTCACGGAATACGCGATAGCGGTCATACGATGCGCATTTTCGTCCGTGATATTGTACGGATCATCAATAAAACCCTTTTGCGTCTGGACGTTATGTTGGCCGGACATTAGCCGCGTCTGACATCTCCAATTCACACACACACGCCGCTAGTGGACGCAGCGCACTCTGTACGTCAGTACTAGCGGTTTGACGTTCTCGAAAAAATGCGTTTGTTTGCCGCTTGCGTTGCGGCCGTTCTTCGTATATTGCCCGTCATTTGCTGCTATTACGGCCGTGATTAAGTGCGCCTAAGGCTAGGGTCAGACTAACGCATCTTTCGCGTTGTCCGTGAAAAAGTGCGTTCGAACGAATAGACATATTTTTTCACGGAATATGCGATAGCGGTCATACGATGCGCCTTTTCGTCCGTGATTTTGTACGGATCATCAATAAAACACTTTCTGCGTCTGGACGTTATGTTGGCCGGACATTAGCAGCGTCTGACGTCTCCCAATCACACACACACGCCGCTAGCGGACGCAGCGCACTCTGTACGTGAGTACTAGCGGTTTGACGTTCTCGAAAAAATGCGTTCGTTTGCCACTTGCGTTGCGCGGCCGCACTTTCGTGCGGCCGTTCTTCGTATGCTGCCCGTCATTGGACGTCATTTGCTGCTAGCGCGGCCGTGATTTAGTGCGGCTAAACGCACGTTAATATTGCGTTCGTCTGACCCTAGCCTAAAGCTGGGGTCAGACTAGTGCATTTTTAACGTGTGTTTAGGCGCACTTAATCACGGCCGCAGTAGCAGCAAATGACGGGCAATATACGAAGTACGGTCGCACGAAAGTCCATGCAAGGCCGCGCAACGCAAGTGGAAAATGAACGCATTTTTTCGAGAACACAGAACCGCTAGTACTGACGTACAGAGTGCGCTGCGTCCGCATAGCGGCGTGTGTGCGTGATTAGGAGACGTCAGATGCAAAAAGTGTTTTATTGCCGATCCATTAAAAAAAATCATGCACGAAAATGCGCGTCGTATGACCATTTTCGCGCATTCTGTGAAAAAATATGTCAATGCGTTCGGACACTCTTTTTGACGGTCGATGCGAATAATGCGTTCGTTTGACCCTAGCCTAAGTGGGACGGAGCAGCTAAGTAAAGCACCATCAGGTCGATTCAGAAAAAGGTGAAACTCAGGAAAATGACTGGAGAAGTGAAAATTCTAGGTCAAAATAGCCAAACCAGAAAAATTCAGCCATTTATCTCACTTTCTAAATCGGCTATTGGTCTAGATTGTTCACTTCTCCTGCCATTCTCCTGGTTTTCACCTCTCTCTGAAGAACCTTGTGTATGTTTAGGTCAGGAGGGAGAAGTCTGCGGACTCTTCTTTTAATAGGAATAACTCTCTAATGGCAGGGAATAAATAATGAACGGGACCAAGAGAAATGCTCGTTATATCACGAGGAATTGATTTATATAAAAGTCATAAAGCTCTTTGAAAAGGCTGACGCTCTGGGCTTCCGTGGGTTCAATTGGTTGGTTCAACCAGAGTTTGGAAACTACAGCGATGGGGTCTTTTATTTATGTTTATTTTGTTTCTTGAGATGATGATTCAGTCATGTAATATATAATATATATATATATCTACATCGGAAGGAAAGGGTGTGAAACAATGTAATAGAAAGGGATATGAAGAGAAAATCCAACATCCCAGCGAATATCAATGTGGTTCTAAAGCCCTAGAATTATGTTTTGTTTGTTTTTTTTCTTTTGCCTTCACTTTCTAATCTGCTAACATCCCAGGAAGGCGTCATATAACCGTACATAAAATTAGATTTTAAATCTGGGGAAAACAGAATCCAAATTATTTTATTATATATCTTTATTTATAAAACCCAAAATATTTTATAATTATTTTATCTATATCATAATGTTTATTAATATAAAGATGTATAATCTACCATATTTATTATATAAACACAAATTATTTTATAATTAGATATCTGTCTTTATTTTATATCCTAATAATATTTAACATGACCCTCGATAAAGGCTCTGATGGGGCCGAAACGTCAGGCAACTGTTCGGGAACATTTTTAATGGATACTCATTAAAGTTTTTTTGTTTTTTTTTTCTTTTACAACAAGACCTCCAGTGCTGTGCATCCCTTTGTTAGTGTATAATAATAATATTTAATATTTATTAATATAACTGTAACTGTAACAATTCAATGTTCTTGAACCCAGGACATACTTGAAAACGAGAGAAATCTCAATGTATCCTTCCTGGGAAAATACTTTATAAATAAATAAATAAATAAATTTGTAGGTCGCAAACCACTGAGGAGCCAGGGTTAGAGATCTCTGTCTATGAACAAAGTAGCAATGGGATAACCTCTTTTTTTATTTTTTTTAATTAATATATATTTTCCAAGTCTGCCGTTATTGCCGCCGTTTACAAGTTTCTTGTCAATTCACCACTCAAAAATAAACTGGTCATTTCCTCTCGCGGAGGTGTTTATACCATAAATGTTTCGCTTTCACGAAGACCACATGTAAACACAGTAACGCTCACTCAGCGCCCGCTATAATTATATATATATATATATATATATTATATATTTATTTTCAGGAAGGATATATGACGGAATGGGATGTTGTTCCGCCTGCGGGTGTGCTCAATCTGCGTGACCCCTTCGCTTACCGCTGGCCCGACTACCGAGTGACGCGCACTCGGCGTCTCGTGCGGCCTGGCGTGACCCTGGGGAAGGGTTAGCGGGCGGTGGAGGGGACCCCTGCCTGGAACCAGCCCGACCACTGAGCCATACGGCACTCAGCGTCCCGAGCAGCTGGCTCACTGACCTTGTGGGTGTGGGACGTCCGTGGAGATCGGATCTGCCAGCCACGGAGGAATCTTCGGATCTATGTGGGAAACGTTTCGGATCTTGCGGGAAACGTTTCCGATCGCGGTGCGGGTAACTTTTCGGATCTCAATGGAGGAATGACCTTTCGGATCGGATCGGCTGAAAGGAACTTCGGATCTGGCAGAAAGGGCGAGGGATTCGGATCTTCCCGCAATCCCTCGCAACACCGTAGTGAGGTACGCGGCCGCGCCCTTCGGTTCGGATCTCCGTCTCTGAGAACCGAATCTTCCTGCGCTGCGCCTCTGCCCTGCTACTCGATGCAGGCACAGAGCGCTCGCTTCGGTTCGTACCTGGATGGACACCGTACCCTGAGATCGCGGGGGACTCTCAGATACGAAAATACGGTACGGAAATAAGCCACACCAGTCAAAGCTGAATGCACTGCAGGAACTCCCTTTATTGTTTACAGTTCCAGCATTTAACAACTCTGCACACAATTAGAATACAATGGGACTCCTTGCCCGCCCTCCCAGGACCCATTGGCCCTTGGCCTTCAGGGAGTCGCCAATTCGGACCGGATGGTCCGAATCGGCCATTTTGCGATCCGAACCGGATGGTTCGGATCGGCCATTTTCCGAATCGAGAATTCTTAACTGCGCCACAAGGTGATCGGAAAATGGCGGCGAGCAAGGCAACAAAGGGAAAATACATTACACAATAAACCAACGGGGAACACTTTATTACACCACACAATCACATCTAAATAAAAGTACTTATAAAATTAGGTGCGTGCCCACCACCCAAGTGTCCATGTCACCACTGTCACTGCACCGCCCCTGGCTGAGGGTGCTGGGCCATTCCGTGACACTCCTCCCCCTCCCCCAGTTCGACGCACCTGGTCTGACCCCACCGGGTCATACCGGGGAAGTCGGTGCCCCATAGTCAGTCTGGGGAGGCCGAGTCACCAGGCCTCTCCATTTGGCCTTGCGGCCATGCCAGCTTGGTCGGGACCCCATGTCCTTAGGGTTTCCCCGGCTAGGCGAGAGGAGGACATACATCGGCCGGCGTGGCCTCCTGTGTCCCCTCCAGGGCTACCGCTCCCCCGGGGAACCCGGGTGCTAAATGCACACGCCCCGGGTGCCCAGGTCAGCCGTGGGAAGAAACCGTGGCTGCGTGGGGCCCCCCTCCAAGGGTTGCCGAAATGGGCAGAGGCCTGCGGCGCTCTGCCCTGTTGCCAGCTCTTCCACTGGATGACCAGGTACGGGCACGGCAACCGAAGGAGCAAGTGGGGCCAAACCTGACTGCTCTTCCTGGTAGCCGACAAGGGAGACAAAGGGATGCAACCGCAGTTGCACGGGGTCATCCTCACTCGGCCCCCTGGGGCGAGGTGGGAGAAACGGGCAGAGGCCAGCGGCGCTCTGCCCTGGTGTCAGCTCTTCCGCTGGGTGGGGATCTCCTTGCGGGAGGTTGGTTCCTTTTCCCCCAGGCCCATCAGCAGTGGCGCACCACCCAGCCCGGGGGAACCATCTGTCTGCCCCACCTGGCAGGACTGTGGGTGGTGGGCGGAGGCCAGCAGCGCCCTGCCCCGTGGCCAGCTCCTCAGCTGGGGAAGGATCTCCTTGCGGGAGGAGGGGTTACTTCACCCCCCGGGGCAACCAAGGGTTGCGCAACCCATCCCGGGGGAACCATCCGTCTGCTCCTCCTGGCAGACTTTGAGTAGTGGGCAGAGACCAGCGGCGCTCTGCCCCGTAGCCAGCTCTTCTGCTGGTGGGAGATCCCCTTGCGGGAGGACGGTTACTTCACCCCCGAGGCAAACAAGGGTTGCGCACAACCCATCCGGGGGAACCATCCGTTGCTCCTCCTCCCGGCAGACCTTGATGGTGGGCAGAGACCAGCGGCACTCTGCCCCGTAGCCAGCTCTTCTGCTGGTTGGAGATCTCCTTGGGGAAGGATGGTCTCTTCACCCCCCGGGGCAAACACTGGTTGGGCACACCCATCCGGCGGGGAACCATCTGTCTGCTCCACCTGGCAGACTGTCAGCAGGCGGCAGAGGCCAGCGACGCTCTGCCCCGTGGCCAGCTCTTCCGCTGGTTGGCAATCTCCTTGTGGCGGGATGGTCTCTTCACCCCCGGGCAATCCAGTGTTGCGCGCAACCCATCCCGGGGGAACCATCCGTCTGCTCCTCCTGGCAGACGTTGAGTAGTGGGCAGAGGCCAGCGGCACTCTGCCCCGTAGCCAGCTCTTCCGCTGGGTGGAGATCTCCTTGGGGAAGGATGGTCTCTTCACCCCCCGGGGCAAACAATGGTTGCGCACAACCCATCCCGGGGGGACCATCCGTCTCCTCCCCCGCTGGACCCGCGGTCTCGCCACCCTGTCCTCTTGCGGGGTGCAGGGGGTAACTTCCTCAGTCGACCCCCCCACGGGCACCCATGGGTCCGCCTCGGCCTCCCATAGGTCCCAAACCTGGGGACTGTCGACTTCCTCCGCCGACCCGTCCCACCACGGGGAGCTCAGGCTCGACTGCGGAACGCCGTCCAACAGTCTCCGATAAGCCACCTCGAGCTCCCACTCTCGCTCGGCTAGGGACTCCAGCTCCTCAAACACCGAGTCCCTGCTGTCTGACGGGATCTCCAGTTCCCGTCGCTCCAGGATGTCTTCCATCCGCTCCTCGGTCTCCTCTCCAAACTCGGGGTCGGCGGCCATGCCCTCGTAGAGCAGCCCCGTGCCCCCGTAGCGAGGCCCTGCCGTGGAACTGCCTCCAGTAGGGCGCACTGTCGGAGCGGCGGTTAGCCACCGGAGCGCGTGGTACTCGGCGTCCAGTGCGATCTCCTGCTGCACCAGACTCCGGAGCTCGTCCTCCCACTCCTCTGGGGCCCGACCTTGCAGGAACGCTGCTCGCACATCGTACTGCACTCGATGGACGACAGCGTCGGAGGGAATGTACACCCCATGGCAGTCCCGCTCATGGTCCAGAGCCTCGTACCACAGTTCCTCTGTGGACCTCTGGTCCTGCTCCAGGCCCTCCTGCAGCTCTCTTGCCAACCCGACCTTCATGTCGGCGAAGGTGCCAGCACAGGAGCACCGCTCCTCAACGGGGAATGGGGCGTCCTCAGATGCAGCTCCAGGCGGGCTGAGTGTCTTCATCCGAAGGTCGCGGGGGTAAGTGACGTCCTCCGTACAGGCTCCAGGCAAGCTGAGAGTCCCGCAAGCGTAGTCACTGGGGGTTGCAGATTCCCAGGGTGAAGCTCCAGTCGAGCTGTGAGCCTCGACCCAGGGTTCCACAGGGTAGGGTTCGGGGTCAACATAATCAGTCTCTGCTCCGCGGAGCTCTGCCAACCGCAGCTCGTGCTGGCGTTCCTTCTCCTGCTCAACTTCCCGGTAGAACTCCCGAATCACTTGATATCTGGCCCCCTCCGCCGGGGCATCACCGAGCAGGGCAATCCGACGCCGCAACTCTCTGAGGCCAGCATCTTCCTCCACCTCTGCGCAGACAGGGCTGGGGACGGGCGTCATCGCCTCGTCCTTATCCATCCTGGTCAGTTCCTTGATCAGGGTCTTCCTCTTTTTGTTACCCGGCGTTCCTCCCCGGTTCTCCAACATCCCACGCAGGGTGTCCCTGTCGTAGGGGTTGTACACCGCCATGGCGTAAGTCTCCTAGGGGTCTGCAGAGAGCGATCCCACCGCTGCCACCAGTATGACGGAATGGGATGTTGTTCCGCCTGCGGGTGTGCTCAATCTGCGTGACCCCTTCGCTTACCGCTGGCCGACTACCGAGTGACGCGCACTCGGCGTCTCGTGCGGCCTGGCGTGACCCTGGGGAAGGGTTAGCGGGCGGTGGAGGGGACCCCTGCCTGGAACCAGCCCGACCACTGAGCCATACGGCACTCAGCGTCCCGAGCAGCTGGCTCACTGACCTTGGGGTTGTGGGACGTCCGTGGAGATCGGATCTGCCAGCCACGGAGGAATCTTCGGATCTATGTGGGAAACGTTTCGGATCTTGCGGGAAACGTTTCCGATCGCGGTGCGGGTAACTTTTCGGATCTCAATGGAGGAATGACCTTTCGGATCGGATCGGCTGAAAGGAACTTCGGATCTGGCAGAAAGGGCGAGGGATTCGGATCTTCCCGCAATCCCTCGCAACACCGTAGCGAGGTACGCGGCCGCGCCCTTCGGTTCGGATCTCCGTCTCTCTGAGAACCGAATCTTCCTGCGCTGCGCCTCTGCCCTGCTACTCGATGCAGGCACAGAGCGCTCGCTTCGGTTCGTACCTGGATGGACACCGTACGCTGAGATCGCGGGGGACTCTCAGATACGAAAATACGGTACGGAAATAAGCCACACCAGTCAAAGCTGAATGCACTGCAGAATCTGCCTTTATTGTTTACAGTCCAAGCATTTATTACCTCTGCACACAATTAGAATACAATGGGACTCCTTGCCCGCCCTCCCAGGACCCATTGGCCCTTGGCCTTCAGGGGATCGCCAAATTCGGACCGGATGGTTCGGATCGGCCATTTTCCGAATCGAGAATTCTTAACTGCGCCACAAGGTGATCGGAAAATGGCGGCGAGCAAGGCAACAAAGGGAAAATACATTACACAATAAACCAACGGGGAACACTTTATTACACCACACAATCACATCTAAATAAAAGTACTTATAAAATTAGGTGCGTGCCACCACACCCAAGTGTCCATGTCACCACTGTCACTGCACCGCCCCTGGCTGAGGGTGCTGGGCCATTCCGTGACAGGATACATTGAGATTTCTCTTGTTTTCAGTATGTCCTGGGTGGTGAGTTTGTGCCGTTAGGTGTCTTGCCCAAGGACACTTACTGGAGAGGTGCTCTGGCCTGGATCGAACCCATGTCTCCACGTAGAGCAGTGATGTTACCGATACAATATATCCCCCGGGGTGTGTGAGGTGTCTCCAGGCCTTCCTTCCAGTCCTGGGTGTGCCTGCGCGGTGCATCACTCCTGCTTTTTAGATCCATATCTACACTTTTTTTCGGGCTTTTCTTCTCTCTGGATCTTTGATTATTTACAATTTTTATACAAAATAAATCTAAGGTTTGCACACCCTGACACGTGGGCTGCGCACGCCTGTGCTTACAGCGCCCAAACAAATGCACCAAAAACTACTGTTTTTATTTACTGGTTTATGAAAATATAAACATAATTCTCTGAGCCGCAGATTCTGCTGGGAATGTCTGCGCCACTGCTGTGGAGTGTTTCTTACAGGTGCCGAGGTCCCTCTGGGGGTATAAGGTTTTCCCTGCTGTCGGATTCGCTGTGTTTATATACTCCAGCAACGTGTTTATATTCGCCGAATACCAGGGGTGTCTGCGATCCATGGAAACATGGGTTTAGGCTGGAACGTTACATGATACATACTTACTGCGAGTGTGTCAGCCTGTTTAGGAAATAGTATTCCGTGCGAGTATAATATACATGCAAACACACACCAACACACCATCTACCCTGTCCCCTGGATTTGTTAAGACTTGCACACATTATATTTGCCACCAGAAATATCACGTCTATTCACGAGAGGTGAAAATTCTAGGTCAAAGTAGCCAAACCAGAAAAATTCTCACTTTCTAAATCGGCTATTTTGACCTCGAAATTTCACTTCTCCAGTCATTCTCCTGGTTTTCACCTCTCTCTGAATAACCCTGTGTGTGACATTTTGTGTTGTATCTTTATGTCACTTGTTCCTCACTGTGTCGGCTTTGGCCATAGAATGGAGTGAATGGGTCAGTCACCCGACTCACATTATTGTATTGTGCGGGATGTATTCAAAGGACATCACCTTTTAGGGAGCTTAAAAGACTTATGTCTTATCACATTCAACTACCCTCTCTTATCTCAGCCTGGAGAGCACAATAGACCCGCTGCTGCCTTGTCTAAACCTTCCCTCCTCCACTTCATTAACTGTTAAATACTGTATGGGATGATAAAGCACATATTTTGGTGTTGCATCATGGGGAAAATCCAGAAAATGAAAACGGGACATAAAAACCAAACTTTATTTTTCATTTTTCCATGAAATTACTTTAAACAAAGAAGGGAAAAAAAACAGCAACATGTGTTTTATTTGTAATGATCCTTCTTGATCTCTCTGACGCCTTTGCTACAGTTGACCACTCAATCCTCCTTCAAACTCTTAGGCTAGGGTCAGACGAAATCAGTTTTAACGTGTGTTAAGGCTAGGGACAGATGAGTGCATTTTCTGCGGCCACCGTCAAAATGTACATCGATGCGTGCGCACGCATTTTTTCACGGAATACGCTTAAGTGGTCAGACGACCACAGTCGCACAGTCGCAGGTACTCACCAACGCAATTCTAGGGAAATCCGGCTGTTTGAACGTTATGTTGGCCGCACACTAGCAGCGTCTGACGTCTCCTAATCACGCACACACGCCGCTAGCGGACGCAGCGCACTCTGTACGTCTGTAGCAGCGGTTTCACGTTCTGAGAAAAATGCGTTCATTTGCCGGTTGCGTGGTGTCGGCGCACTTTTGTACGCACGTACTGCGTATATTGGCCGTCATTGGCCGTTATGTGCTGCTACTGCCGCCGTGATTTAGTGCGCCTGCACGCGCGTTCCGACTGCCCCACTCTGACCCTAGCCTTAGTCGCACGAAATCACGGCCGTGCTAGCAGCAAATGACGTCCAATGCCGGGGAACATACGACGAACGGCCGCACGAAAGGTCGTCCGCGCAACGCAAGTGGCAAACGAACGCATTTTTCGTAGAACGTCAAACCACTAGTACGGACGTACAGAGTGCGCTGCGGCCACATAGCGGCGTGTGTGCGTGATTGGGAGATGTCAGACGCTGCTAATGTCCGGCCAACATAACGTCCAGACGCAAAAAGGGTTTTATTAATGATCCGTACAAAATCACAGATGAAAAGGCGCATCGTATGACCGCTATCGCGTATTCCGTGAAAAAATGCGTCCATTCGTTCGGACGCACTTTTTCACTGACAACACGAAAAATGCGTTCGTCTGACCCTAGCCTTAGGCTAGGGTCAGACGAAAGCATTTTTCCCCGCGAACGTGAAAAAGTGCGTCCGAACGCATTGACGTATTTTTTCACGGAATGCGCAAAAACGGTCAGACAACGCGCATTTTCGGGCGTGATTTTGTACGGATCGTCAATAAAACTCTTTTTGCGTCTGGACGTTATGTAGGCTGGACATTAGCAGCGTCTGACGTCTCCCAATCACGCAAACACGCCGCTATGCCGCAGCTGCGCACTCAGTACGTCAGTACTAGCGGTTCAGCGTTCTCAGAAAAATGTGTTCAAATTCCACTTGCGTTGCACGGCCGGACTTTTGTGCGACCGTACTTCGTATATTGGCCGTCATTGCCCGTCATCTGCTGCTAGTGCGGCCGTAATTATGTGCGCCAGAACGCACGTTAAAAGTGCGCTGGTCTGACCCCAGCCTTAGTGATATGGGCCTTCAAGGTTCTGTTCTTTCATGGTTCGCTTCCTACCTGTCCCAGTGATCGTTTAGTGTCTCACTTGCTGGAAGTACCTCCTCCCGGCAGCTTGTCTCTGTTGGGGCCCCAAGGTTCAGTACTGGGCCCTCTACTTTTTTCAGTCTACACGGCCTCTCTAGGAAAACTGATCAGCTCCTTTGGATTCCAGTACCACCTATACGCTGAATACACTCAAATTTACCTCTCCTCCCCCGATCTCTCTCCAGCTCTCCTGGATCGAGTCACTGATTGTCGCTCTGCATCTCAAATTGGATGTCTTCCAGCTTCCTTAATCTCAATCTCACCAAAACTGAAATTCTCGTCATTCCTCCTTCCAAGAAGAACCCAATACCACCTATCTCTCTACGAGTAAATGGACACCCATTCGCCCAACACCCCAAGCTCGCTGCCTTGGCGTCACTTTTGATTCTGACCTAACATTCTCTTCCCACATCCAGACAGTGACCAAATCCTGTTACTTTCAACTCAAAAACATTGCCCGTGTCCACCCCTTTCTGACACAAGATACCACAAAAGTGCTGGTTCATGCTCTTGTCATTTCACGACTTGATTACTGCAACTCGCTCCTTATTGGCCCCAACTCCCGTATTGCCCCTTTGGCCCCTGCATTCATTACAGATTGCAGGCTTATTTTTCTCACTAAACGCACCTCGTGTACCTCCCCCCTCTGCCGGTCCCTCCATTGGCTTCCTGTACCTCCCCCCTCTGCCGGTCCCTCCATTGGCTTCCTGTACATCCCCCCTCTGCCGGTCCCTCCATTGGCTTCCTGTACCTGCCTGTCCCTCCATTGGCTTCCTGTACCTCCCTCCCCCCCCCTCTGCCTGTCCCTCCATTGGCTTCCTGTACCCCCCTCTGCCTGTCCCTCCATTGGCTTCCTGTACCCCCCCCTGCCGGTCCCTCCATTGGCTTCCTGTACCCCCCCTGCCGGTCCCTCCATTGGCTTCCTGTACCCCCCCCTGCCGGTCCTCCATTGGCTTCCTGTACCCCCCCCTCTGCCGGTCCCTCCATTGGCTTCCTGTACCCACCCCCCTCTGCCGGTCCCTCCATTGGCTTCCTGTACCCACCCCCCTCTGCCGGTCCCTCCATTGGCTTCCTGTACCCACCCCCCTCTGCCGGTCCCTCCATTGGCTTCCTGTACCCACCCCCCTCTGCCGGTCCCTCCATTGGCTTCCTGTACCCACCCCCCTCTGCCGGTCCCTCCATTGGCTTCCTGTACCCACCCCCCTCTGCCGGTCCTCCATTGGCTTCCTGTACCCACCCCCCTCTGCCGGTCCCTCCATTGGCTTCCTGTACCCACCCCCCTCTGCCGGTCCCTCCATTGGCTTCCTGTACCCACCCCCTCTGCCGGTCCCTCCATTGGCTTCCTGTACCCACCCCCCTCTGCCGGTCCCTCCATTGGCTTCCTGTACCCACCCCCCTCTGCCGTCCCTCCATTGGCTTCCTGTACCACCCCCCTCTGCCGGTCCCTCCATTGGCTTCCTGTACCCACCCCCTCTGCCGGTCCCTCCATTGGCTTCCTGTACCCACCCCCCTCTGCTGGTCCCTCCATTGGCTTCCTGTACCCACCCCCTCTGCCGGTACCTCCATTGGCTTCCTGTACCTCCCCCACCCCCCTCTGCCGGTACCTCCATTGGCTTCCTGTACCTCCCCCCCCCTCTGCCGGTCCCTCCATTGGCTGCCGGTACCTCCATTGGCTTCCTGTACCTCCCCCCCCCTCTGCCGGTACCTCCATTGGCTTCCTGTACCTCCCCCCCCCTCTGCCGGTACCTCCATTGGCTTCCTGTACCTCCCTCCCCCCCGTTCAGCAGGTGATCTCCATCTGTCACCTGTCTACACCCGCACGGCCAACTCTCACCTCCAAGACTTCTCAAGGGCCGCTCCTGTGGAATGACTTGCCTCGCTTTATCAAACTCTCCCCTGATATTCAGGCCTTCAAGAAATCCCTCAAAACCATCTCTTCAGGTTATGTACCACATCACTGATGCAAGTCATCCCTCTGCTCACCTACTCACACAGGATTGAAGCTGCTTCTATGGCCCCAACATTCCCAAACCACTGGCTCTAATGATCCTGATATCTAGTGCAATTCCTCTTGTCTTCCTCAATCCCTCTAGACTGTAAGCTCCTATGAGCAGGGCCCATCCATCCATCCATTTCCATCCTATGTCCGTTTATATGTATTTCGCTCCCTTTGGTTATTGTAAAGCGCTGCGGAAACTGTTGGCGCCATTATAAATGATGACAATAATAATGTACAAGTAATCCTGTTACAGCTTAGTTTATGTAAATGGTCGTGTCCCCTTTAACAAATCCAGAGGACAGGTTACTAGTCGTCACAGGCTCCTGGCGTTTCAGCTCTGGCCCCTAGATTTTAATATATTTTTTTTTGCATTTTATTTTCTAAAGTCTATACTCGGAGCAATCTCTCCTAAAAAGGTTTTCTTGGCTCCTGAGGTTTCCTATTGGCTGTTGCTTTTAACATAAACCTGTCTGGTTCTGCAGGTGTAGCGTGCGGGTGGCATTTTTCATGCGCTGCCCATCAGAACAAATTAATTTTATTCGTGTCCAGGAAAACATGGCCGTCTTGGCGACTCCAGGTGCTCTGTTCTTCTTTTCGTACTGGGTCACAGCAGCGGGGGGGGGGGGGCTTTCTTGCAGCTCGTTCTTTGTTGAGGAGGAGAGGGAAGAGGGGATTGAGATGATTTTACAGGTGTCGGGAAGCGAGAGGAACGTGCAGGATATTCAAAAGGTTTGAAAGAGATGAATATTTGGCGTGCTTTAACCCCTTGAGGACCAAGGGTTTTTAAAGTCAATGCATTTTGATGGACCAGTTCCGTCATTGGGCCTTAAGGGGTTAATGGGAATCATGGGGCAGCCGATACCAGAATATATTCCCGAGGACCATTGAACAGGAGGATAATATCCCTTTTTTATTTACTAACATGAAGCTCCTCTTTTCTAAGTTTAGGCACAAAAATGCCGTTTTATTACAAACTGTCGCTGAGGATTCTAATTAATTATTTAGATTTAATACTTTTTTATTCTTTAAAACATTTTTATTATTTTAGTCCATTGGATTTTTTTTTTTACTTTTTACAACTCGCCCCTTACTCTAGATATGGCAGGCCTTCAGCTGCATGTGAACTACAACTCCCATGATCCTCGACTACCCACTGACTGGGAAATCGGATACTGAAAGTGCTTGGCATACAGATTATTTTTCGTGCAGTGTACCCGGAGGCTCTCTGGGGTTTCCATGGAGGCCGTGCTCATTGCTGTAAGACTCTGGCTCAGCGTTCCACCTGTTCCGGGGCCGGTTCCTCCTACTCCCCGTCCCACATGGCCTCTTTGGCGATTTAACCCGTTCCATCGCCGCTTTCTGCTCGGCTTCGATACATGTTAATCAAGGTTACAGTATCTGCATCTAAATCCGTTCCATTTCTCAAAATCCAGTTGCTTTGAAGAACTTCTGTCAAACTTAGAAGCCAGCAGGAAAAATAACGAGCCGACTGCCGGTTTTTAGGAGCCAGGCTCGTTTTTGAAGAATAATTCATAATCTTTCGGAGCCAGAGCTAAAATTCTAAGATCTCGCGGCACCCTGGGATATATTATTTATTATTACTTAGCCGTAACCGAGGGGGTCAGCAACCTCCCAGATGTTTTTGGAACTACATCTCCCATGATTCTCAGCTACTCAGTCAGCTGATAAAGCCTCATGGGAAATGTAGTTCCAAAACAACTGGCAGGGGAAGGTTGCAGACCCCTGCCCTGACCTATGCAACCACGCTGCACAAAATAAACCAGCGATCTCAAACTCTAAACCCCCCCCCCCATAAGTTTCTGAACTACAACTCCCATGGTTCCCTGACCATCTGTTGCATTCAAAGAATTCTGGGAAATGTAGGCAACACCTGGGGGGGGCTGGAGTTTGACAGCCTTGATATAAATGATATACATGTAAAGAAGACCCTAACAATATATTGAGTCTCGCTCGCAGGAGCTTACAATCTAGAGGACTTCATCCCCCATCTATTACGAAGCCACTGGTCATTCAGACCCCCCCCCCAATACTAAAGACCCCTGTATTTGTATTATGTTAGGACCATGCCCTCGATACACAGATAATGTGTGCCCTTACCGATGTACCGCCCGGCGTCCATCACAGCATTGTGACGCTTCAACGGGCCCAGCTACACGCTGTAGCACAAATGGCGGGCGTGCTGCAGACTTTCTGTAAGCCTCACCGTTGAAATGCTACGACGCGCGTTCGACGGGGCTGCAAAGCGCGATCCTCCAGGGCAGGGAATAATGAGGGATCAGTAGGTGAGCTGGTTCTTCTCAGCTGGAGCTGGCGTTCTGCAGGCAATGCCGTCTCCGACTCTCTGGTCCCGCAGTGCAAAGGCCGGCGTGATCCACCACCTACTTTGACCTCCGGCAGCTGTATCTGTTCCCAGTGTCCTTTCAGTCATCCCCGCGCAACCAGGGAATCATGGGAATTGGAGTTCAGAAACCTCTGGGGGCCCAGAATTTGACAGCCCTGCATTAGACAGCCAAAGAATCATGGGAGTTGTAGTTAAGGAACATGTGGGGGGGGGGCCGGAGTTTGAGATCCCTCGCTTGAAGCTTTAGTGAGGTTTCAGAGTTTACGCTTCAGGCTGGTTCCTCCGCGTCCGGCGCGCTTTCCCCTTCAGGAAACAACGTGTTTATAAAGCGCGAGTACACTGTTTTTCCCCCAGTCCTTGCATGTGGAAAGGGAACGTAATCGTGCGTTCGTGCATCATGTGATCAGCGCCTTCCCAGCTGAGTCACAGACGGCCTTTACTTCTTTACGTATAAACAATAATTCACAACATCTCAGATCTAATTCCTGTATGTCCACACCCCGAGTATTACACCACCGGCACCGTGACTGCCACGAAGCCGAGCCAACAGGTGTGTAACACAACAAACACAGGGTGTTACATGCTCCACTCCCATCACTCTCAGGAGGAGCAGCCAACCCCAAGAAAAAATGTTATGTATATAATGCTGCACAGCCGGGTTATAAGAAGGTAATTGCCCAACATACCAACCTGTTATGATCTGGGGGGGGGGGGCGTCAGTCAGTCAGGTCCAGATTCTGTGACATTATGTGTCCAAAATAATGAGGTCACGTGACTCCCTGAATATACTGAATGAGTGGGTTTTTCCATCAATGGGTTTTTCTCCCCTGATGGCACAGCGGGCATATTCCAAGATGACAATGCCAGGATTCATCGGGTTCAAATTGTGCGAGAGTGGTTGAGGGAGCATGAGACATCATTTTCACACATGGATTGGCCACCGCACAGTCCAGACCTTAACCCCATTGAGGTTAATCTTTGGGATAATGTGCTGGAGAAGACTTTACGCAGCGCCGCGACTCTCCCATCATCAATACAAGATCTTGGCCACAAATTAATGCCACTCTGGACGCCAATAAATGCTGTGACATCGCATGAGCTTATCCACACGATGCCGCGGCGAATGCGTGACGCAATCACCGCATAACAATGCAGCGGGGAATGTGTGCCGCAATCACAGCAAAACGATGCTGCGGCGAATGTGTGACGCAATCGCAACAAAAGCGACACAACACATATTACAGCGAGTTAGTTCATTTTGGGGCCGGACAGAGTATCTTTTTTTTATTCCCTGATCAGAAGATCTAAACATTGTAACAGGTTAAATTGTAACAGAGGCGGAGCTTGGGATAAGCCTGAAGAGTCCAGGGAATAGAAAGGCGAGAGTTTTGTGTCCCAGGAGGTTATTTGTGTCATGGAAGGAGCACCCATTGTACAGCGCTACAGAATTTATTAGCGCTTTTATAAATACTTGTAACTGTAACTTCTTCTTCAGAGGTGTGTGTGTGTGTGTGTGTGTGTGTGTGTGTGTGTGTGTGTGTGTGCATGTGGTCATTTTGGGACAGTAGGTTGGTTTTAGTGCTTTGTGTGTCGCTTTAACAATTACAGAGCAGCAAACATCCAAATGTACTTCATCATCAGTTTATGACCTCATCAGCATTCACAACCCTCCAAATGTAGATGGCCTACAATTCCCAGAATTCTTTGAATGCAATAGATGGCCAGAGAATGACGGGAGTTGTAGTTCAGCAACATCTGGTGAGGCCGAAGTTTGACAGCCCTGTGGCTGATCCTTTAATCAGACCCATTTGTCCAGTCTTACTCTGAGATGACATCATTATTCTCATCGTGGCTTTAAACCCAGTTTGCAGTTTAACCCTGTCCTGTCTGTTACAACTGGGGAAGAAAAAGCTGCATAAGGGAGAGGAAATCCAGATTAGAAACAGATCTTGTATGGGGGGGGGGGAGAGATGGTTCTAAATAATTTTAGGAATGTGTGGAACATGTGCATATAGAGAAAAATGCCCTGAGCAGCATATGCGCTCCCTGCGCCCCCTGGAACGCGCGCTCCCTGCGCCCCCTGGAACGCGCGCTCCCTGCGCCCCTTGGTACGTGCGCTCCCTGCGCCCCTTGGTACGCGCGCTCCCTGCGCCCCTTGGTACGCGCGCTCCCTGCGCCCCTTGGTACGCGCGCTCCCTGCGCCCCTTGGTACGCGCGCTCCCTGCGCCCCTTGGAAGGCGCGCTCCCTGCGCCCCTTGGAAGGCGCGCTCCCTGCGCCCCTTGGAAGGCGCGCTCCCTGCGCCCCTTGGAACGCGCTCTCCCTGCGCCCCTTGGAACGCGCTCTCCCTGCGCCCCTTGGAACGCGCTCTCCCTGCGCCCCTTGGAACGCGCTCTCCCTGCGCCCCCAGCAACGCGCTCTCCCTGCGCCCCTTGGTACGCGCGCTCCCTGCGCCCCTTGGTACGCGCGCTCCCTGCGCCCCTTGGTACGCGCGCTCCCTGCGCCCCTTGGTACGCGCGCTCCCTGCGCCCCTTGGTACGCGCGCTCCCTGCGCCCCTTGGTACGCGCGCTCCCTGCGCCCCTTGGTACGCGCGCTCCCTGCGCCCCTTGGTAGGCGCGCTCCCTGCGCCCCTTGGAAGGCGCGCTCCCTGCGCCCCTTGGAAGGCGCGCTCCCTGCGCCCCTTGGAAGGCGCGCTCCCTGCGCCCCTTGGAACGCGCTCTCCCTGCGCCCCCAGCAACGCGCTCTCCCTGCGCCCCTTGGTACGCGCTCTCCCTGCGCCCCTTGGTACGCGCGCTCCTTGCGCCCCTTGGTACGCGCGCTCCCTGCGCCCCTTGGTACGCGCGCTCCCTGCGCCCCTTGGTACGCGCGCTCTCCCTGCGCCCCTTGGTACGCGCGCTCCCTGCGCCCCTTGGTACGCGCGCTCCCTGCGCCCCTTGGTACGCGCGCTCCCTGCGCCCCTTGGTAGGCGCGCTCCCTGCGCCCCTTGGAAGGCGCGCTCCCTGCGCCCCTTGGAAGGCGCGCTCCCTGCGCCCCTTGGAAGGCGCGCTCTCCCTGCGCCCCTTGGAAGGCGCTCTCCCTGCGCCCCTTGGAACGCGCTCTCCCTGCGCCCCCAGCAACGCGCTCTCCCTGCGCCCCCAGCAACGCGCTCTCCCTGCGCCCCTTGGTACGCGCTCTCCCTGCGCCCCTTGGTACGCGCGCTCCCTGCGCCCCTTGGTACGCGCGCTCCCTGTGCCCCTTGGTACGCGCGCTCCCTGCGCCCCTTGGTACGCGCTCTCCCTGCGCCCCTTGGTACGCGCTCTCCCTGCGCCCCTTGGTACGCGCGCTCCCTGCGCCCCTTGGTACGCGCGCTCCCTGCGCCCCTTGGTACGCGCGCTCCCTGCGCCCCCTGGTACGCGCTCTCCCTGCGCCCCCTGGTACGCGCGCTCCCTGCGCCCCCAGGAACGCGCTCTCCCTGCGCCCCCAGGAACGCGCTCTCCCTGCGCCCCCAGGAACGCTCTCTCCCTGCGCCCCCAGGTACGCGCTCTCCCTGCGCCCCCTGGTACGCGCTCTCCCTGCGCCCCCTGGTACGCGCTCTCCCTGCGCCCCCTGGTACACGCTCTCCCTGCGCCCCCTGGTACGCGCTCTCCCTGCGCCCCCTGGTACGCGCTCTCCTGCGCCCCCTGGTACGCGCTCTCCCTGCGCCCCCTGGTACGCGCTCTCCCTGCGCCCCCTGGTACGCGCTCTCCCTGCGCCCCCTGGAACGCGCTCTCCCTGCGCCCCCAGGAACGCTCTCTCCCTGCGCCCCCTGGTACGCGCTCTCCCTGCGCCCCCTGGTACGCGCTCTCCCTGCGCCCCCTGGTACGCGCTCTCCCTGCGCCCCCTGGTACGCGCTCTCCCTGCGCCCCCTGGTACGCGCTCTCCCTGCGCCCCCTGGTACGCGCTCTCCCTGCGCCCCCTGGAACGCGCTCTCCTGCGCCCCCTGGAACGCGCTCTCCCTGCGCCCCCTGGAACGCGCTCTCCCTGCGCCCCCTGGAACGCGCTCTCCCTGCGCCCCCTGGAACGCGCTCTCCCTGCGCCCCCTGGAACGCGCTCTCCCTGCGCCCCCTGGAACGCGCTCTCCCTGCGCCCCCTGTAACGCGCTCTCCCTGCGCCCCCTGTAACGCGCTCTCCCTGCGCCCCCTGTAACGCGCTCTCCCTGCGCCCCCTGTAACGCGCTCTCCCTGCGCCCCCTGTAACGCGCTCTCCCTGCGCCCCCTGTAACGCGCTCTCCCTGCGCCCCCTGTAACGCGCTCTCCCTGCGCCCCCTGTAACGCGCGCTCCCTGCGCCCCCTGTAACGCGCGCTCCCTGCGCCCCCTGTAACGCGCGCTCCCTGCGCCCCCTGTAACGCGCGCTCCCTGCGCCCCCTGTAACGCGCGCTCCCTGCGCCCCCTGTAACGCGCGCTCCCTGCGCCCCCTGTAACGCGCGCTCCCTGCGCCCCCTGTAACGCGCGCTCCCTGCGCCCCCTGTAACGCGCGCTCCCTGCGCCCCCTGTAACGCGCGCTCCCTGCGCCCCCTGTAACGCGCGCTCCCTGCGCCCCCTGTAACGCGCGCTCCCTGCGCCTCCTGTAACGCGCGCTCCCTGCGCCTCCTGTAACGCGCTCCCTGCGCCTCCTGTAATGCGCACACCCAGAACAGTATGCTGCGGAAAATGAGCAACACTGTGGAATTTCTTTCTCCGAGCCAGTTGTTTGTGGCGCTCACGCAGTTAATCGCCGGCACTTATGAACAGACCTGTTTTGTAAAATGCTAACGTCACGGTTTTAAGCTCAGTGAGTGTTGCCTCGTCGGTATTAAAGGAGAGCCTCACCCCGAGCGTGATTTAGTAACATCGCCTGTGCAAAGTGAGAGGTGCAGGCCTTTTAGCGATATGCTATGGCGCGGTGGGGCCGTCTTCCTGGCGCGGTGTGACGTCTTCCTGGCGCGGTGTGACGTCTTCCTGGCCCGGTGTGACGTCTTCCTGGCCCGGTGTGGCGTCTTCCTGGCCCGGTGTGGCATCTTCCTGGGCCCGTGCTCCTCTGCCTCCTAGAATTTCTAGCTCCTAAATCTGCAGATTATTCAGCGACAAAATAACTTCTGGCTCCTTAACCTCTCTGCTCGGCTCCTTGACCTCTCTGCTCGGCTCCTTGACCTCTCTGCTCGGCCCCTTGACCTCTCTGCTCGGCCCCTTGACCTCTCTGCTCGGCCCCTTGACCTCTCTGCTCGGCCCCTTGACCTCTCTGCTCGTCCCCTTGACCTCTCTGCTCGTCCCCTTGACCTCTCTGCTCGTCCCCTTGACCTCTCTGCTCGTCCCCTTGACCTCTCTGCTCGTCCCCTTGACCTCTCTGCTCGGCCCCTTGACCTCTCTGCTCGGCCCCTTGACCTCTCTGCTCGGCCCCTTGACCTCTCTGCTCGGCTCCTTGGTTTGGTTATTGGCTCCTGAGCTCGCTATAAACTTGTCAATCCTAAATTTTTTAGTAATTTGAATTAATTTCCCCGTTCTTTTTTGTAAAGCGCTGTGGACACTGTTGGCGCTATATAGATGATGATAATAAGCCATCTCGTATGGCACCGCTAATCACGCAGCCCTTATTGTCCTAAATCAGGGGTCGGCAGCTTTGGCCTTTACAGATGTTCGAAACTACATCTCCCATGATTCTCAGCCACTCACTAGGTTGGCTGAGCCTCATGGGGTTTGTAATTCCAAGCCACCCGGTGGGTTGACGTTGCTGACCTCTGTTCTAAATCCTAGGCAGTGACCGTTACATTATATAAAGGAATCACCGTCCGCTGTGTTACTGTGTCGCTGTCCAGGCCTGGGGATGCATGGTATCGCTCTGGGCGCGCGTTGTATCGCGTCACTCGCAGCTTATCTCTCTTTCCCAGCGCTTGGTGATAACCAGGTGTGGAGTAAGTCAATAAAATTAATTTCTTTATCCCAAGGTAAGCGATCAGTGAATTCATGTCCGGGTTCTTAACTCAGCGATTAGCAGCTGTGTGACCCCCCCCCCCCTTCACTGATCTGGTGAAATCGAGGGGTAAAGTAGATGAATTTCCTCCACCCCACCCAGCGTCACCAGGAGCCAGGATTTTGTATTTCCCGGCTGCTGATTCCCAGATCGGTCACTAGTGATGTCACACACACAGTGGGCGACGTCACCCTGTGAGACCAATCGCTGTAGAGAGGTGACAATGGATCAGATCTGTGCATGCGCGTGCAGCTCCAATCCATCGCTCTGCGCAGGCGATACGGGGCTTGTGTAGGTTAAGTTTGTGAATGTGCAGCGCTTTGCAATGTGCGGTTACTACGCTACACAAGTTGTATAGGAGCATAAAACTGTGCAGAAAAGCTTCAGGGACTTCTTCTGGGTTCGGGAATCCCTGAGCCGAAGAGGAGGAGGAGGAGGAGGAGCAGCGGGCGGCAAGGGGGGGAGGGGAATAAAGTCAGCAGGATCTGTCACATTAAGGGCAAAAAAAAAAAAGGAACTGTGCCTTTTTTTTAAAAAAAATAATAATTTCCCTTTTAACATTACTGCCAGTCTGACGTGTGTTTTGTTAAGGCGATAAAATTAGCATTTATTATTATTATTATTATTTTTAGGTAATGACATATTATGGTTATATTTTATATAGCGCCTGCAGATTCCACAGCACTGTACAAGATCCGTGAACAAGTGGCTGATACATTAGAACTCCACATATAAGTGTTACAGTGTGATTCAGGGGGATCCCGCTTCTGAGGGACCTTACAATCTATAGGCCTCCGGCATCCAGAAAGTGAAGGGTGATGGTGGGCCGCGTCCACTTGACTGATAGGACTGTCATGTTCATAAATAAATAAATATTGCAGCAAAATATGGCTCACAAAATAAGGGGAGGGGTCTGAACCATTAGGACACTGCCTGAGGGCCCTGGCCTAGGAGGGGGCTCTGAGACAACACTGCCTGAGGGCCCTGGCCTAGGAGGGGGCTCCGTGACAGCACCGCCGGAGGGCCCTGGCCTAGGAGGGGGCTCTGTGACAGCACTGCCGGAGGGCCCTGGCCTAGGAGGGGGCTCTGTGACAGCACTGCTGGAGGGCCCTGGCCTAGGAGGGGGCTCTGTGACAGCACCGCCGGAGGGCCCTGGCCTAGGAGGGGGCTCCGTGACAGCACTGCCGGAGGGCCCTGGCCTAGGAGGGGGCTCTGTGACAGCACTGCCGGAGGGCCCTGGCCTAGGAGGGGGCTCCGTGACAGCACTGCCGGAGGGCCTGGCCTAGGAGGGGGCTCCGTGACAGCACTGCCGGAGGGCCCTGGCCTAGGAGGGGGCTCCGTGACAGCACTGCCGGAGGGCCCTGGCCTAGGAGGGGGCTCCGTGACAGCACTGCCGGAGGGCCCTGGCCTAGGAGGGGGCTCTGTGACAGCACTGCCGGAGGGCCCTGGCCTAGGAGGGGGCTCCGTGACAGCACTGCCGGAGGGCCCTGGCCTAGGAGGGGGCTCTGTGACAGTACTGCCGGATGGCCCTGGCCTAGGAGGGGGCTCCGTGACAGCACTGCCGGAGGGCCCTGGCCTAGGAGGGGGCTCCGTGACAGCACTGCCGGAGGGCCCTGGCCTAGGAGGGGGCTCTGTGACAGCACCGCCGGAGGGCCCTGGCCTAGGAGGGGGCTCTGTGACAGCACTGCCGGAGGGCCCTGGCCTAGGAGGGGGCTCCGTGACAGCACTGCCGGAGGGCCCTGGCCTAGGAGGGGGCTCCGTGACAGCACTGCCGGAGGGCCCTGGCCTAGGAGGGGGCTCTGTGACAGCACTGCCGGAGGGCCCTGGCCTAGGAGGGGGCTCCGTGACAGCACTGCCGGAGGGCCCTGGCCTAGGAGGGGGCTCCGTGACAGCACTGCCGGAGGGCCCTGGCCTAGGAGGGGGCTCTGTGACAGCACCGCCGGAGGGCCCTGGCCTAGGAGGGGGCTCTGTGACAGCACCGCCGGAGGGCCCTGGCCTAGGAGGGGGCTCTGTGACAGCACCGCCGGAGGGCCCTGGCCTAGGAGGGGGCTCTGTGACAGCACCGCCGGAGGGCCCTGGCCTAGGAGGGGGCTCTGTGACAGCAGCTATATTTTCATTTTTAAATAAATGCTGTAATACAATGTACACTGGTTGTGGAGTGGCACAATTTGGGGGCCCTCCTGTTGCCAGGTGGCCCCAAGAGTTACTTATCCGTCCACTCCTGGTCTGAACTTTTCATGAATCTGTTCTTCGTGTTAGAACGAGCATTTTCCTCATTTCTGTCCATTATTTCTGTCCTGCATTTAGTGATTTTTATTCCTGTGTAATAGACGAGTCGGCGGCGTCTCCATCCTGACCTAATGCACGAGCGTTACTCACTGCGTGTTTCCTGCTTCTGCTGTGCACTGCCATGCGACGCGGCAGGGAGATATCTGCACGGGGGGGCAGGTGGAGGTTATTGAGGCCTCGGAGATGTGGAGGGTATGATGGGTAGAGGCTCAAATCAGATATTTGGTGGCTTTCCCGGGGTTCGGGAACGTTTGAGGGCATCTAGATGTGATGCGGTCGTTTGGAGGAAGGTGCGATGCTGGAGGAGGCCAGCGGCCGAGAATGAAGCTGAAAACTCGTCACTCGGAGAGGAAGGAGGCCCTAACCATAACCCCGTGGCTGTGGCTGCGTGGGAAGCGGAAGGAAGTGGTGGATGGGAAGCAATGGGGCGCATGTGGCAAAGTTTATTCACAGGTCATGAGAAAGTGTGAATGAACCGATTTGTATGAACTTCGCACATTGCCTACAGAAAGGGATCAAAAGGGCCAGGATCGGCTGAGAATTCCTGCCACTTCCCGGTGTCCACAGACTACATGAAGCTTTCATTCTGCAGCGAGAGACGTGGAATGTCCAAAATCATGAATCGGGTCACGGTGTTACATCCAGACACCTCGTTAAATATTTAAAATCTTCTGTATTTTTCATTCTTTACAGTTACTTATATAGCGCTAGCAGATACTGTAGCGCTTTACAATGGGGGAGCACAAACCTGAGACGTAATGCTGATACGAGGATGAGACGGCCCTGCCCGTAGGAACCAAGTGCTCAGCCAGACGCCCCGTGAGCTTACAATCTAAGGGACGGGGGTGTGAGAATTAAAGTTGTGGGTGGGTGCTCGGGGTGACGAGGATCCGCTACTCGAGTAAGGGGATAAAACCAAAACACAAGAGCTGCAGCAGATACATCCACATGTTTTACTATCGTCCTTTTATGGCACCAACGGTTTCCGTGGCTATTTACAATAAAGGGAATGAGACCTAATTAAAACGAACAAAGGATTTAGAAAGCAGAGCTGCGGGAGGGGGGCTGCTGCGGGGGGAGGGGAGCTGCTGCGGGGGGCTGCTGCGAGGGGAGCGGCTGCTGCGGGGAGGGCTGCTCAGAGGAGCTCACTTTTCTTTGAGTGTTGCCGACGCGTTTCGTAGCTTCTGGATTTCCGCCAGGTCGTCCGGCCGTGAGAGTCACTGGAACGAAATAAGGCGTAAAGCAAGACTTAATTTCCAACATGGAGATCACGTCGTGAGCTATAACCACAATCAGACGCCTTCGCTGTGTTTGTCATTCCCACACCTCCGCGCCGCCAGAGCCGCAGCATCAATACACACGTACACCTGCTCGGGATTGCTTTGAGGTCGTTCAGCTCACAGACCTTAAGAAATGGGGGGGGGACTAAGCTTTTAGGTTTAAAAAGAAAGGGGGCGTGTGTGTGATAAACTGTCTCGTTTCGCCTCTCTATAGCGCAGAGGCAGCGTGTGTGTGTGTGATAAACGGTCTCGTTATGCCCAGTGGTGTATTTAGGTTTTGTGCTGCCCTAGGCCTGACTAAACTCGTGCACCCCTAATTTAAATTTGAGGCACCCCCTTCCTGTCAACGGCACACCTCTTCCTGGTTAATCCCCACCCTTCCTCTTTAAGCTCCACCTTTTCCTCTGAGCTCCGCCTCCTTTCTGTATATTAAAAGTGGATACCAAGTGCCTACTTGTATATTTTGTATACCATTTCAAATGTATCTATTGAGATAAAGAAAATTATGAAATGTTTTTAAATTCAAGCATTTTTACAAAGAACAGCCACGCATGTCAAGTATACTGGATCACAGCCGCTCTAATTGGTTGAACAATAAAACCCACAGAAATGTGCAGTGTGTATGCGCATATCAGAACTGCACAGCAATAAAACTCACAGTAATGTGCAGTGTGTATCACAGAATCCACAGCAATAAAATTCCCAGCAATGCAATGTGTGGTGTGTATGATTGCATCAGAATCCACTGCAATAAGACTCCCAGCAAACCGAGTGAATATGAGCACACAGCAATTATTTATTTTATATTTACCGGCCTCCGTCCGCAGTAGGGCTGTGTGCAGAGTCAGCAAGGAATGTGTACGGACTCAGCAGGAGGTCCCACCAGGCCACGTTAGGATCGCGGCTGTGCCTGTGCGTGGAGCCATCTTGTCAGCATTGGGGTGCCACTGCCAGAGGGTGCACCGTGGCTTTGATTCCCTTCCTGGTGGGTGTTCAGTCCAGAATAGAGTGAGAGTCCGTGTTAATGAAAGGGTGGCAGCTGCATGCGTGTCACATGGTTCAGCCAGTCAGGTGGTACTGAGACTCAGTACCACCTGAGGCCGGACTGCGTGACGTGCACGCACGAAGCCTCACCAGGAGCCAGGCAGCTCAATGACAAATTTCTATCACTGCAGTGCTGGTTAAGGAAAGGTCCACTTTAAACAGCAGTAAGCAGACAGGGCTTCATAGTCTGCTGATACCCCCGCCCCTTTACCTGCCATTTACTGTCATCTTCTCTCTCTGCACACAAATCACATCCCCCTCCCCTCTCCTAGAGCTGCTGCGGGGCAGGGGAGGAGCTATGGAGGGAGGAAAGGGGGATTTTTATTCTATTCGATTTTATTCCGTATGCAAACACCCTGCTCCGCTGCTCGTTGTTTGAGAACACAGCTCAAAGCTGACACACAGTGACAGTGGCACCTCCTAGTACCCCTAATGACACCCCAATAATCACTGGTACCTGGGGCGGCCCGCCCCCCACCACTCCCCTAAGTACAAGTTTGGCAAACTGCCAGCAAGTACGGTGCTGTTTGAAGGCAGTGCAAATCCCCATAGAGAAGTAATGGTTAATCTATTCAGAGAACACCAAACAGAGAAATGGCAGTGAAATGCCCTGATGTTCGGTGGTTTCAATTAGCAGGTTTATTCAGGCGAACCCCATAGGTTTCAATGTTAAAAATATTCCCGTTTTTATGCAATATCTAATAAACCATTTATTATTTTAATCTGCAGTAAAAAGTCTTTTATTGATTTTTTTTATTTTTTTTATTTTAGTAATTTTTCAGCAAAATTCCCCCCCCCCTTTTTTTTAATAGCGGTTTTTCTTTTTTCTGTAACAGAACTTTTTTTTTATCAATCATAGGATCTTATATGTAAATTCCAGACATTTTCGTTCAGTAGTTCTTGTGAAAACAGCAGGCCACGGGTTTGCGGTGGCAGCATTCAGCGGCCGACTCCATGCACTTTGGGGACCCTGCGGTGAATGGTGAATTCACTGCAGGGTCACGGTGGGGAAATTTTATTCCCCGAAGTGCAGCGAACTACAGAACACCAAAATGTTGGCGTCATTTCGGTGCTCTGTGAGTAATCCATTTAGTGGTGAGGTATTTTGCTGCCCCCTGGAAAGTGAAAGCTTAGGCCTTGCCTACCCAGGACATACTTGAAAATTAGTGAAATCTCAATGTATCCTTCCTGGTAAAATAATTAGCAAAAGTAAAAAAAAAATTTAATTTTTTTTAGGGGTGGGGCCACCAGTGCGGGCCGCCGGCCTAGGCCTTGTTGGCCTATGCCAAAATACACCACTGGTTACACCTCTCTATAGCGCAGCGGCAGCGTGTGTGTGTGATAAACGGTCTCGTTTCGCCTCTCTATAGCGCAGCGTGTGTGTGTGATAAACGGTCTCGTTTCGCCTCTCTATAGCGCAGAGGCAGTGTGTGTGATGGCCTGGCAGATGTGATGGCACAGGGGTTAATGCCCCAACTGCAGCAGATAAAGAATCCATGAGTCTTGGCGCAGTCATGTGATTATCAAGCTTTTCATTTTTCAGAGTCTTTGACTCTTTTTTTTTTCAGTGGGCACCGGCCTTCGGGGAAGCCCCCGGGTACCTCTATAAAACTCATGGGGTTTCGCTGATTTACTTAAATTATGGGAGGAATATTGACGAATGTTAAAAAGATCAAAGTCCCATCAAAATGTCATGTTTGAAATGTGGTTTGTGTTTTTAGAGTAACACTGCAGCCGTCTATACCTCCTGGCTTTGATATTTGTTTATTAACTCTCGTGTTTTGTTTTTGTTTCAGGTTTTAAGAAGCCTTTTTGGTTCGGTGCCCGCAGCCATGTCCTACCCGAGTGCCCCTCCACCGTATAATGACAGGGACCCCCTGAATGGATCGGGAGGGTATCCGCAACCAGGCATGTATCCGGGGCCGGGGGGATATCCACAGCCGGGTGGTTATCCGCCGCCAGGAGGGTATCCACCACAACCAGCAGGATATCCGCAGCCAGGTTACCCACCTGCATACGATCAGCCAGGAGGATATTACCCACAGCCAGGAGGATACCCAGCGCACGGCGGATACCCCGAGCCAGGGCATAACGAGCCGCCAAAGCCTCCAGTGATGCCCATTCTACCCACAATTCCCCTGAATATGGGTAAGACCCTCTTAAGTCTGTCCTGTTCTAATTATGTATATATTTGTTATTAATCAAAAGTGGAAAAGTTTTTTGTAATAGAAAACCAGAGTCCGAGAACTAAATCTTGGAGCCAACGTTACGGACACAGCAATGTCAGCAAAATTTCACTTGTTTCTATGACGACTGCTCCATTCTTGGGACTTTGCTCTCGCTCTGCTTTTTGCATCATTTCCCCCACGTGAATTTACAAGTGCCCACCTGACAGTTACACATTTATAAACCCAAAACGATGACAGGAGGTGAGCAGTAAACGTTTACGAACTGTTAGTCACTTAAGAAAAAAACATAAAAATATATTAAACTTCCGACGAGGCACAAAGTAAACATACAAAAAAAAAGGACGCAGGCAAAATAAAGGACAGTGGTTAATTTTTTTTTTAAAAAAAGACAAAGTTAAAATACACAGGTAAACAAAAAAGACCAAAAGGTTACAAAACAAAAGAACCTGTTTAAAAAAAACCATTCACACCTCACTTTCAGCTAGGTGCATCCTGAATAAGAACAAATACATTTTATTTTTATTATTTATTTATTTTTACACGATTTCTTCACACTCATCATATAAATATTTCTTCTGTCGGATTGAAACGCCCATTTCTGTATTACCAGAGTAAAAAAGACTCCAGGAGACTTCACGCCTTCGTGATGAGTCAGATCATATAAATATATTTACTTCTTCCAAGGTATATCCAGAAAAAGCAAAAAGAAGTAAAATGATATAAACTGTATATTTGTGTTTTTTGTTTTTAATATCTTGCATTTTACTACTGTGTAGTTCTGTAACAACTGTAACAATTCAATGTTATTGAATCCAGAACATACTGAAAACCAGAGAAATCTCAATGTATCCTTCCTGGAAATGAGAGAAATCTCAATGTATCCTTCCTGGAAACGAGAGGAATCTCAATGTATCCTTCCTGGAAACGAGAGGAATCTCAATGTATCCTTCCTGGAAATGAGAGGAATCTCAATGTATCCTTCCTGGAAAACCAGAGAAATCTCAATGTATCCTTCCTGGAAACGAGAGGAATCTCAATGTATCCTTCCTGGAAACGAGAGGAATCTCAATGTATCCTTCCTGGAAATGAGAGGAATCTCAATGTATCCTTCCTGGAAACGAGAGGAATCTCGTTTCCAGGAAGGATACATTGAGATTCCTCTCGTTTCCAGGAAGGATACATTGAGAGGAATCTCAATGTATCCTTCCTGGATTTTTTTTTTTTTTTGTAAGAAATTTAAGAAATCCAGGTAAATCCAGGAAGGATACATTGATATTTCTCTCGTTTTCAGTTTGTCCTGGATTCAAGAGCATTGAATTGTTACAGAAATGCAAGATTGTGAGTTCCTACGGGAATAGGGCCTCCTCTCCTCCTGTACTGTTTGTCAAATGTTGTTCAATGTATTGTAACCCTGTCTATACTGTGTTTATTGTACAGCGCTGCGGAATATGCTGGCGCTTTCGGCTTTATAAATAAAGAATAATAATAATAATACACAGTAAAAAATTGCAAGATATTAAAAACAAAAACACAAATATACAGTTTATATCATTTCACTTCTTTTTGCTTTTTCTTGATCTACCTTGGAAGTAAATATATTTATATGATCTGACTCATCACGAAGGCGTGAAGTCTCCTGGAGTCTTTTTTACTCTGGTAATACAGAAATGGGCGTTTCAATCCGACAGAAGAAATATTTATATGATGAGTGTGAAGAAATCGTGTAAAAATAAATAAATAACAAAAAAAAATGTATTTGTTCTTATTCAGGATGCACGTAGCTGAAAGTGATGTGTGATTGTTCTTTTTAAGCAGATTCTTTCCTTTTTTTTTTTTTTTTTGTGTAACCTTTTGGTCTTTTGTTTCCTGTTTTTTTTTTTTGTTTTTTTTTTTAAACTTTTGTGTTTTTTGTGTTTTTTTTCTTATTTATTTATTTTTTAACCACTGTCCTTTATTTTGCCTGCGTCCTTTTTTCCTTTTTAAACGTGGTTATTCTCCATGGAATACCTTGTGCACACATATCCAAAAAAAAATCCTCTTTGACACCATAATTACAAGGTTTCTCGTGATATGTGAAAGGTCTGATAGTCCTGCGAGTCCGGCCCTGGTCCCAGGACTCGATCTGTTTGTTTGGGTAAAATTCTCATCGTTCTTCTTGTAATTTCCTGCCGGGGCTGTTATTCCCGTGAATCCTATACAAGCAGGGTTATTCAGAGAAAGGTGAAACTCTGAAGAACTTTTGAAGAAGTGAAAATTCTAGGTCAAAATAGCCGATTTGTAAAGTGAGCTAAATGGCAGAATTTTTCTGGTTTGGCTATTTTGACCTGGAATTTTCACTTCCTCAAACGTTCTCCAGAGTTTCACCTTTCTCTGAATAACCCTGATAGTGTGTCGACTTCCCTGCGCCGCTTTAGTTGTTTTGTTTCTCCTGATTGTGTAATTGCTCGGGCCACGTGAGGCTGAATTTAAAACCTGTTCCTGCACCCTCTGCTGTAATCGTCTCCTTTGGGTTATATTTAGTTTGTTGGCGACGCTGTGGGCCGAACGATGGTAAAACACTCTGTGCGGCTTGTAGAGGAACCTTTCCCTGTCCAGATTCTTCAGGACAGGAGGTGTGGACCTGGCACATGGACCAACATCATCTGACATCTACAGGATTTGGTCATCATAACTCCTAATTAGGGATGAGCCGAACACCCCCCGAGTTCGGTTCGAACCCAAACTTCCCATTTGTTCGGCACCGAACCCGAACTCCCATGCAAGTCAATGGGGCTGAAAATTCGGTTTTTTGGAGTGCCCTCCAAGAGGGCATATATGCTAGATATTTGCCATAAAAGGTGTATGGGGGTCCGGGTAGTGCCCTGGGGGACAGGAAACAAGGACAAAAAGTTTTAAAAAAACGTTTTTAAAGGGACAGTGAGTTTTCCATGAAATAAGGGTTAAAAATAAAAATGAAAAATTCCTTCAAATATCGTGCCTAGGAGGTCCCCATAACCTGCCCGTGAAGTGGTGGATTTCTAGGATGTATAGAAATATGTAAAAACCAAAAAATGACATTTCAAATGACGGTAAATGCTTTTCCTTTAATCTATCCATAAACAACTGCTTGGGGCGGCAGTCTGTATGAAAAGAGGAGACATTTTCGGACACGCAGAAAAAGTTTACTGATTTTTTTTGGCGGTGAAAAGCAGGAGAATGTCTGGAGAATGGAAACTTCTAGACCAAAAAGCCGATTTGGAAAGTGAGATAAATGGGAGAATTTTTCTGGTTTGGCCATTTTGACCTAGAATTTTCTCTTCAGTCATTCTCCTGAATTTCACCTTTCTCTGAATAACCCTGTCAGAGTTATTCAGAGAGCGGTGAAGAGCAGGAGAATGACTGGAGAATGGAAAATTCTAGGTCAAAATAGCCAAACCAGAAAAATTCTCCCATTTAGGCTAGGGTCAGACTAGCGAATTTTTAACATGCGTTTAGGCGCACTTAATCACGGCCGCACTAGCAGCAAATGACAGGCAATGACGGCCAATATACAAAGTACGGTCGCACGAAAGTCTGGCTGCGCAACGCAAGTGGAAAATGAACGCATTTTTTCGAGAACGCAGAACCGCTAGTACAGACGTACGGAGTGCGCTGCGTCCGTGATTTGGAGACGTCAGACCCTGCTCATGTCCGGCCAACATAACGTCCAGACACCCAAAGTTTCCTGGTTTGGATCCGTAAAAAATCCCGCACAAAAATGAGCATCGTATGACCGTTTTCGCGCAATCCGTGAAAAAATACGGCAATGCGTTCGGACGCACTTTTTGACGGTCGCTGCGAAAAATGCGTTAGTCTGACCCTAGCCTTATCTCACTTTCCAAATCGGCTATTTGGTCCAGATTGTTCTCTCTTCCTGCCATTCTCCTGGTTTTCACCTTTCTCTGAACAACCCTGAGAGAGAGGTGAAAGCCAGGAGAACTGGCAAGAGAAGAGAACAATCTAGACCAAATAGCCGATTTGGAAAGTGAGATAAATGGGAGAATTTTTCTGGTTTGGCTATTTTGACCTAGAATTTTCACTTCTCCAGTTATTCTCCTGATTTTCACCGCTCTCTGAATAACCCTGTGAATGTTTAATCCCGAGATGAAAAATAACATTGCTTTAGATTTTTTTCAAACACCAGTTAAATGCAGCATATTAGGATGTTTTAGGGAAATTAATTCTCAAATCTCAATCAGAAACAGACACCACCCCACCCTCAGTACAAATATTGTACAATGTATCAAATTGATTACCAGACTACAAACACCTGGTGTTATGTTCAGTCTTTGCAGAAGAAAAGGAAGGAAAGGGACCTCAGTTAGGAGAGAACACTAAAGAGACATTTACATATCAGTTTACAGAGGAGGAGGTTCTACAGCAGCTGTCTAAAGTAAAGACAAATAAGTCAATGGGGCCTGATGGGATCCACCCTAAATTATTAAAAGAGCTCAGTGATGTAATAGCAAAACCGTTAACAGATTTATTTAACCAATCCTTGTTAACGGGAGTCGTCCAGAAGACAGGAAATTAGCAAATGTTGTGCCCATTTACAAGAAGGGTAGTAGGGAGGAATCGGGGAACTATAGGCCAGTTAGTCTTACGTCAGTAGTGGGGAAATTAATGGAAACCATGTTAAAGGAAAGGATTGTTGAACATCTAAAAACACATAGATTACAAGACCAGAAACAACATGGGTTTACCTCAGGGAGATCATGCCAAACTAATCTTATTGATTTTTTTGATTGGGTAACAAAAATAATAGACACAGGTGGTGCAGTAGACATTGCTTATTTAGATTTCAGTAAGGCTTTTGATACTGTTCCGCATAGAAGGCTTATCAATAAATTGCAATCTTTGAGCTTGGATTACAATATTGTTGAATGGATTAGACAGTGGCTGAGTGACAGACAACAGAGGGTTGTGGTAAATGGAGTTTATTCGGCGCAAGGTCTTGTTACCAGTGGGGTACCTCAGGGGTCAGTACTTGGACCCATTCTCTTTAATATTTTTATTAGTGATATTGCAGAAGGTATTAATGGAAAAGTATGTCTTTTTGCTGATGACACAAAGCTTTGCAACAGGGTTGACGTTACTGGAGGGATCAGCCAAATGACAAATGATTTAGGTAAACTAAAAAAATGGTCGGAGTTGTGGCAATTGAGTTTTAATGTGGATAAGTGCAAGATAATGCACCTGGGACGTAAAAACCCAAGGGCTAAATATAGAATATTTGATACATCTGAGGGTTGGGATTTCGGGGTTATTATTTCAGAGGATCTAAGGGTAAGTAGTCAATGTAATAGAGCAGCAGGAAATGCTGGCAGAATGCTTGGAAATGCTGGCAGAATGCTTGGTTGTGTAGGGAGAGGTATTAGCAGTAGGAAAAGGGAAGTGCTCATGCCACTGTACAGAGCACTGGTGAGACCTCACTTGGAGTACTGTGTGCAGTACTGGAGACCGTATCTCCAGAAGGATATAGACATCTTAGAGAGAGTTCAGAGAAGGGCTACTAAAATGGTGTACGGCTTGAAGGAGAAAAGTTACCAGGAAAGGCTTAATGATCTTAACATGTACAGCTTGGAAAAAAGACGAGACAGAGGAGATATGATAGAAACATTTAAATACGTAAAGGGAATCCACAAGGTAGAGGAAGGGAGTATATTTAAAAGGAGACAAAGTAGCAAAACAAGAGGACATAGTCTTAGATTAGAGGGGCAAAGGTTTAAAAGTAACATCAGGAAGCATTATTTTACTGAGAGGGTGGTGGATACATGGAACAGTCTTCCAGTAGAAGTGGTAGAGGCCAGAACAGTAATTGAATTTAAGCAAGCATGGGATAGGCATAAGGCTATCCTAAACAAAAGATAAATACAGGTAAAGTATCCATGTAATTGGGCAGACTAGATGGGCCGAAAGGTTCTTATCTGCCGACATTTTTCTGTTTCTATGCCCGTTTGTGAACAGAGGTCATTTAGAGTTGATCATCTTTCCACGTACACATTAGTTTTTAATTCAATATCTAATAAACCGTTGCTTATAATATTCTGCAGTAAAGAGTCTCTTTATTTCTAGATTTTTTTTAGTATTTTTTTTTTTATTTTTTTTTTAAGCATTTTCTATATTTTTTTCAAAATTTCCTTTTTTTTTTCGAACCCGAACACTCCCAAAAAGTTCGAAATTCGCAAACTTTCGAACTGCCAAAGTTCAGGTCGAACTCCGAACCCGAACAGCTCATCCCTACTCCTAATCCACAGCCTGTTCATTATCTGGGATCTCCAACCACAAATGACTTTCCAAGAGTCTCGGCCAGAGGGTTTAACTTCGGAATAAATGGGACTTTCTGTGTTTTTGATCACGGTCCTAGGGTTCTAGGTCAATGTATTTTTTTGCTTTTCTAAAACCACAAATGATGATGTTGTTGACTGTGGTGATGTCATGATACATTGTATCACTTCCTACAGCTCTGTCTAGACGGGGATGTCAATCTGGCCTGCCGTGTATTGGTGGCCTACAATTCCCAGATTTATTTGCATGCAATATTGCAAGAGATCCATGGGAGCTGTAGTTCAGAAACATCTGGGGGGGGGTGGAAGTTTGAGATCCTCGGTTTAGCTGTAGGGATTGACACAATGGTATAAAATTTATAGGGTGGCAGGAAATCCCACAAGCCAAGTGCATGAGTCTAGGAGCCAGGCATGTCTTTGGCTTGTAGGATTTCCAGCTGGCCTCTAAGTTTGATACAAATGTGTCAACCCCTGCAGCTAGACCAAGGATCTCAAACTCTGCCTCCCCCCCCCCCCCAGATGCTTCTGAACTACAATTCCCATGGTTCTCTGGCCATCTATTGCATGCAAACAAATCTGGGAACTGCTGTAGGCCAATATCTGGGGGGGGGGCGTAGATTGACATTCCTGGTCTAGACAGATCTTTAAGAAGTGATACATTGTATCCCCAGGTGTTTTTGTAAATTTATTTTTGTGGGAAAATCCATGAATTTTGGAGCCACAGGCAAACTGGAAGGATCCTGTGAAAACCTGGTGTCTGGACTTGGTCTAGCCTGTCAATCATCACCAGGACGGGTGGTCATTAACTCGGACCTCCACCAAGCCAAGAAACCACGAGGTTCTGCAATGTTTACGATTAATGTTTACATTTTATCAAAGTGACTCCTCTGCTCCTATCATTATGCAAACCTCATCCAATCGTCTTCGGGGTCTTGGCTTAGACTTAGAGTCAATGTTATTATTCTGCTCCAGGTGATGGTGACATGTACGGAACGACCGAAGGTGGCAGCTTTGGATCATGGGACGACAAAGCCGTGCGTCACGCGTTCATTCGCCGGGTAAGTTTCTCTATATGTTTCAGAGTACGACTGCGTCAAATCCAATATATTGACGTAATTACCTGCATGAATTACAAAAAAGATATCAGAAGACTTATAATGTAAAAAAGTGAATAAATGGTAAAATGTTAAATTCTGTGCTAAAAATAAATGCAATTTAGCCAATTTGTATCGTATTATCAGGAAACGTCCTGAAAGTAATTATTTATGCATTTATTTATTTGTAAATTATTATCCGCTAAGGCTAATTTTCTCCATTTTTCTTTATTTTTATTTTTTACAATTAAATCGTGTTTAAGGTCGATCCCCGTTTTTTACCTTTTTCAGAAATGGTGGATTTAGGGAACCCAGGATTTTTTTTATGGGTGCGGTGCCCGTCTGAGCATTGGCAGAGTGACCGATTTGGAGGTGCCTGTCGAACACGTCGGCTCTGCTGATACTTGGACGGACGCTGTGCCAATTAAAAATACTCCTATTTGGAGACTTTAGGTGAACCTGATTTTTTTTTTCTTTCTCCTCCTTTAACCCTGGTTGAGTCGTGATTCCTTGTTTATCATATTTCCTCAGGTCTACGCCATCATCACGGTGCAGCTGTTGATCACCGTAGCCTTTGTTGCCATTTTCACCTACGTGTAAGTGTCGTTCCCCCCCCCCCACAGCCGGCAGTCTCCTACGTGTCTTTTCGCACATAGACCTCTTGGTTCCCTTACTGCAGGGGGCAACTATCCTGGCACCCTCAGATGTTTTGAAACTACCTTTCCCATAATGCTCAAACACTCTCTGAGCTGACTAGGCATCATGGGATGTGTAGTTCCAAAATATCTGGGGGGAGCTAGGTTGCTGACCCCTTCCTTGCAGCCTTTTTAGCTCTGCAACAGATTCAATGGAGAAACTAGGGCCTAAAGCTGCGCGCCATGACATCTTTGAATATTTTCTACACTCCTTTACAACAGTGTAGGAATCACAAATTGCGCAGCGCTACGTCCACACTCACTGTAGCGCCTGCGCAGAGCGATGGGTCAGAGCTGCACGCGCATGCACAGATCTGCTCCATCACTGCCTCTCTGGGAACGCTCGCTACAGTGATTGGTCTCAGAGGGTGACGTCGACCGCTCTCTGTGTGACATCACTAGTGACCGGCAGCCGGGAAACTCAAAATCCCGGCTTCTGGTGATGCTGTATGGGGTGGAGGAAACTCCTCTGCCTCACCAGCAATAAAACTAGATCGGGGGATAATGGGGCAAATTGCGGGGGGGGGGGGGGGTTTCCAGGCTTTACTTTTTTACTATCTTACATTTCTGCGGGTTTTGTTCTTTAGTCGATTCTTCGTTCTTCCAGGTAAATTCCAAAGGAAACGACGACACAATGTGGCAGGAATTTTTCTGGAATTGGCCGGGTTCCCGTGTGCCTCTCCCCGAGGAGCTTTAACAGAATCTCTTCTTTTTATCCTGATTGAGGAAACTTTAATAACAATTCTCTTGTCGCAGCTTGTGTTTTATTGATTGGATAATAACACCCTCAAACCAGACGCGAAACGTAAACGATTTTCAGGGCTGTATCCCGTAGCTGGAGGGAATGTAGTGTCTCGAAATGTAATCGCCTGCACCAGAAGTTTAACGTCACGCATCGATATTCCATAGTTAAACTGGGGTGACCTCAGTTTGCGCCTCGTCGCTTGCTGTACTTTGCCTCTCTTATACTTAACATGGGGAGCACCAAAGAAACCTAAAATATGTCGGAGAATGAGAACCTGTCGGCCCATCTCGTTTGCCCAATAGGATTTATCTTTTATTTAGGAAAGCCTTATGCCCATCCCATGCCAAAGCGTTGGCACAATTTACCGTCAGGACGCGCAAGCCAAAATTTTACCACCTCCTAAAATCTGGTGCTGAATGATTCTACAAATACTAAATCCTTTAGCAGCTCTATATCCCCCCCCGCGCCCCCGCCTGTGATGAAAAGGGTGGCCCTATCCGCCGCTTCTTCCGCCCGGGAGCAGAGTGAGACTGGGAACAAATAATTCCTAGTCTCCCTCTGCGATCACTGCGCGTTCTCACGCGAGCACGGTGGCGCAGAGTTTGTGGCCCGGAATCACGAGCCTCTGTAGAGCTGACACTCGTGGCGGCGCCGAAACACTACTGTGGGTAACGCTGCATTCCGGGGCAACGTATACGGAACCTTCCCTGGAATAGGACGTTGGCATGGAGACGGTAAGGGAAAATCTGCAAGCGCACATTATCCTGCTTACAGTCTCCATGTTGGCGTCTGCCATGTAAAAGGGCCCTGTGTGTTTTGGTGTGACCGTCTCATGACATTATTCTCGGTGTTTTCCAGGGATGCCGTGCGGGGATTTGTACGCCAAAATCCAGCTGTTTACTACGCCTCATAGTGAGTAACACCGACAATGCCGCCACGTGTATCTGCGTCTGTTAATGTCCTGGGTTTAATTGATGCTTTATCCTCTGTTCTGTTCCAGTGGTGTCTTCTTTGTCACATACATGGTCCTCATCTGCTGCCAGGGCCCCAGGTAAGAGCATGTGTTTGTGTTTAACATGAAAAGGGTGATTGGATGTAATGAGCCCAGATCACTGCATGTGGGTGCAGGAGCAAAGCTTGCGTGACACGTCATGTGTTTTTATATAAAGCAGAGGGTCCGGCTCACAGGATCTTACAATCTAGAGGAGCAGAGGGTCCGGCTCACAGGAGCTTACAATCTAGAGGAGCAGAGGGTCCGGCTCACAGGATCTTACAATCTAGAGGAGCAGAGGGTCCGGCTCACAGGAGCTTACAATCTAAAGGAGCAGAGGGTCCGGCTCACAGGAGCTTACAATCTAGAGGAGCAGAGGACCCGGCTCACAGGAGCTTACAATCTAGAGGAGCAGGGGGTCCGGCTCACAGGAGTTTACAATCTAGAGGAGCAGAGGGCCCAGCTTACAATCTAGAGGAGCAGAGGGCCCGGCTCACAGGGGTTTACAATCTAGAGGAGCAGAGGGTCCGGCTCACAGGAGCTTACAATCTAGAGGAGCAGAGGGTCCGGCTCACAGGAGCTTACAATCTAGAGGAGCAGAGGGTCCGGCTCACAGGAGCTTACAATCTAGAGGAGCAGAGGGTCCGGCTCACAGGAGTTTACAATCTAGAGGAGCAGAGGGTCCGGCTCACAGGAGCTTACAATCTAGAGGAGCAGAGGGTCCGGCTCACAGGAGCTTACAATCTAAAGGAGCAGAGGGTCCGGCTCACAGGAGCTTACAATCTAGAGGAGCAGAGGACCCGGCTCACAGGAGCTTACAATCTAGAGGAGCAGGGGGTCCGGCTCACAGGAGTTTACAATCTAGAGGAGCAGAGGGCCCAGCTTACAATCTAGAGGAGCAGAGGGCCCGGCTCACAGGGGTTTACAATCTAGAGGAGCAGAGGGTCCGGCTCACAGGAGCTTACAATCTAGAGGAGCAGAGGGTCCGGCTCACAGGAGCTTACAATCTAGACGAGCAGAGGGTCCGGCTCACAGGAGTTTACAATCTAGAGGAGCAGAGGGCCCGGCTCACAGGAGTTTACAATCTAGAGGAGCAGAGGGCCCGGCTCACAGGAGCTTACAATCTAGAGGAGCAGAGGGCCCGGCTCACAGGAGTTTACAATCTAGAGGAGCAGAGGGCCTGGCTCACAGGAGTTTACAATCTAGACATCTCTGACATCATGATGTTAAAATACAGTATCCCAATGTAGATCTACTCTAACTCTCTTTATGCCGCTTGCAGGAGACGTTTTCCATGGAATATTATCCTTCTGGCAATATTTGTAAGTAAAATATTTAAACTAATTACAATTTTTCTTTCTGTTTGAAACATGAATATTAATCTTTTTAGGGGCTCCTCCTTGCAGGTTCAAGTAAACACACCCTGAATATATGGAGGAGACCCTAAAAACACACCCACACACCCTGAATATATGGAGGAGCCCCTAAACACACACCCTGAATATATGGAGGAGCCCCTAAACACACACCCATACACCCTGAATATATGAAGGAGCCCCTAAACACACCCGCACACCCTGAATATATAGAGGAACCCCTAAAAAGACACCCACACACCCTGAATATAGAGGGAGACCCTAAAAACACACCCACACACCCTGAATATATGGATGAGCCCCTAAACACACAACCGCACACCCTGAATATATGGAGGAGCCCCTAAAAAGACACCCACACACCCTGAATATATGGAGGAGACCCTAAACACACACCCGCACACCCTGAATATATGGAGGAGACCCTAAACACACCCAGAATATATGGAGGAGCCCCTAAAAAGACACCCGCACACCCTGAATATATGGAGGATCCCCTAAAATGACACCCGCACACCCTGAAATAATGGAGGAGCCCCTAAAAAAGACACCCGCACACCCTGAATATATGGAGGATCCCCTAAAATGACACCCGCACACCCTGAATATATGGGGAATCCCTAAAAAGACACCCACACACCCTGAATATATGGAGGAGCCCCTAAAAAGACACCCACACACCCTGAATATATGGAGGAGACCCTAAACACACACCCGCACACCCTGAATATATGGAGGAGACCCTAAACACACCCAGAATATATGGAGGAGCCCCTAAAAAGACACCCGCACACCCTGAATATATGGAGGATCCCCTAAAATGACACCCGCACACCCTGAACATATGGAGGAGCCCCTAAAAAGACACCCGCACACCCTGAATATATGGAGGATCCCCTAAAATGACACCCGCACACCCTGAATATATGGGGAGCCCCTAAAAAGACACCCGCACACCCTGAATATATGGAGGAGCCCCTAAAAAGACACCCGCACACCCTGAATATATGGAGGAACCCCTAAAAAGCTATATACTCCTTTCCTCGTTTTATACTTGATGCGTAGAACGTGATTTGGATAAAGGCTTATCATAGGGCGGGACGTAGAGCGTCTCTCCGCTGAGTTACTGCACCGATACAATGTAAATATTTATACATTAACGCTCTTGTTTTTCTTCCTTTCAGACTCTGGCCATGTCCTTTATGACGGGAACCATAGCGAGGTGCGGTATAACGCGTCACACCACCTGATACTGAAACAACTTTACTTTCCTGCAGCTTCTATTCTGCTTAAATCGGGGATAAAAGGGGAGAGACGCAAACACACAAACACGTAAACACACAATGAATAAAGTGAAGCCCCCGTTATCTGCTTTTTCTCTTGAGTTATCTGACATGTGATTCTGTTACTGGCGCTCTCGGACGTGGCAGACTCCGCCGCTGCGCGTCTCACATCGGGGTTTTCTCATAATTCCTCTAAACCCACGGACGGTGAACCTTGGAACCCCATGTTCCTGAACTACATGTCCCATGATGCTCAGCCAGCCTTATGTGTACTGACTAAGCATCATGGGCCATGTAGTTCTGAAACATCTGGGATGCCAAGGTTCACCATCCCTCCTCTAACCTCGTTACACTGTCACCAGGTTCATGTATTCTGTTTCCTGGGGAGAATGTGCCTTGAAATCTCATGTTTTGTAATGTTGCTATAAGGCCGGGATGTCCAAACTCCGGCACCCCAGATGTTCCTGAACAATATAAATCCCATGCTTCTCCATCCATCTAATGCAGTCAGAGATTTCTGGGAGTTGTAGTTCAGGAACATCTGCGGGGCCAGAGTTTGGACATCCCTGCTATAGGGTAATATTGGCACCAACATATGCAGCAGCGGCGTAAATCCTTCACAGCACTTTCCTACCATGAGAACTGTGTTATAGAAGGGACACTATAGGCTGGAATTGGGTGAGTGGCACTGAATAGGTTAATCATTAATCCCGACCGCCTGTTTTTTATCTTGTGGTTATAAACGCACCTTTTCTAGGCGCTCTTCCAGGCTGCCAATCAGATAAGAGGCACTAGCTGATCAGAAACGCACAAACTGCGCAAAGCTGATCGTAACCCTGGAAGGCTGTCCAGATTGACAGCCTTCTGGGTGGAGAGGGCATCTTCATATTCGAAGACTATCGTAGCTCCCGGGGATACTGGATTGGAGGGGGGGGGATATCAGCACACCATGATGATTTAAAATGAATTGCAGGGTCCTGGTGGCCGGAGGTTAAAATCGCTAGAGCTGTTATACTAGATAATTATGGGGTGCACAGGCTGACACATTATCAGCGGGGGGGGGGCGCACATTAAATGACTTTTTATGAAAATTGAGATCCAATACAAAAGTATTTTTATTATAAAATCAGTGTGTAAATAAATAGTATATTTTGATTTATATCTGTATTCTTTTCTAAAGTTCTTTTATTATTTTTTACCTCCTTTTTTTTGCTTTTTAGTTATTACAGCTCCAAGGCCGTCCTGATCTGTATCGGCATCACGGCCATAGTGTCGATCGCAGTAACGATCTTCTGCTTCCAGACTAAGGTACGGTTCAGTATGTGGCAGAATTAAAATTGTGTGTGTGTGTGTGTGTGTGTGTACTAAAAGTAATAAAATTTAAACTCCTTGCTTCCCTTCCAGCTGCTGCCACTTTTTTCTAAGTGCCCTTTTCAAGTCTAAGCGTCTGGTCCTTCCCCATGCAATCCCTGCTGTATTCTTTCTGGTCACCAGCTCCACACTCCCCCTGCTCCCCTTTTGTTTCACTTGCCTTAGATTGTAAGCTCACGGGATGTCTGCCTGAGCAGTTACAAGTATTTATAAAGCACCAACAAATTCCATAGTGCTGTACAATGGGAGAGACAGAATAACAAATATACATCCATTACGCGCACGGAACAGATGGAGGGAGGCCCCTGCTCGAGAGCTGTCTTGTATAAAGTGCTGTATCAGTAGGCCAATTATCCTATGGGCAGGGCCGTCTGTTCCTTATGTACTTTTATTATGTCTCAGGTCTGTTCTTCCTCATTGTAAAACGCTGCGGATTCTGTTGGCGCTATATAAGTAACTGTAAATAAATAAATATATATAGTATATTGTGTGACTAATAAGTATAAAAATCTTTTTTATTATATATATGTTATTGTTTCTGTCTCCTCTCCGTTCGTGCGGTTCTCCCTTCTCCTGCATATTATATTTTTTCTAAACTAAAAGTACAGGAAAAACAAAAGGCGCTGGTGTTATCATGCGATCTGTTTGTTTGGCGGAGATGCTGGGTAAGCAGGATGTTCTGTACAGACTCGGGGCTTTTAAGGTCCAGATTAAGAAGGCGGCAGCGAAACGTAAATTGGTCCTTAAGGAGCTTAACGGGAGAAATCAATTTCTGTTCATCAGCATCGTACATCGGAAAAAAAAATTAACCCTTTCATTCCTCCCGTCTTGCGTCGTGTAGGTTTTATGCACTAGGATCGCCAGATCGGCCATGTTTTCCTGGACACACATAATGTATTCATGCTGATGGGCAGTGCATGAAAAATGCCACCCTGCAGCATGTATAATCCATACGCTGCAGGGAAGAAATTAATGAGGAATCCAACGTGACCTGCCTTGATTTCCTTCCTGCAGCATATGAATTCTACATATTGCAGGGCAGTACTTTTCACTGTGCTCCCCTCTGCATGAAACGGTAATATGTGTCCATGAAAACATTGTGTGTGTGTGTGTGTGTGTGTGTTTCGCTTGGTTTGTTACCTGCTGACATGATACATTCTATTTATAAACAATGTTCTAGATCTAGTTATCATCTTACTAAAACGGCAAACAAATAGTGTTCTCGGTCTATACAGTAATGTAATGTACAGTGCACTCTGAATAAATGGGGGCGAGCCCTGTATCGGGATGGGGGGGAGGAGGCAGGAAAGTGATGGTTCGGGAGGTTAAGCGCAGGAAATGAACGATGAAAGGTTTATTTTTAACGTCCCCATTCCGCTTGCGTCATCCTAATGAATCACCCACTTTCAGCCCCTCGGTTTCGCTGTGCGAGGTCAAACGTGCATTTCTCACGACATGAGTGTTTTTATTCCTAGAACTCCGCCATATACCCCAGCGCAGGATAACCGTAAACCCAGAGAGCCGAAGGAGCACAGCAAATTGTGCAGGGCAGAAAGGGTTAAAGCAAAATGTATCCGGGGGGAGGGTCAGAGGCCCCTTAGACAGGATTTGTGAACATTTTAGCCGTTTTTCTGGGGAATGAGGATTTGGACGCAGACTGGGAGAACCCGAACTGTATCAAAACTACAACTCCCATTAATGCCTGGACACCCAGAGTGTCACGGCGAGTGAGGTTCTGCAGCAGCTTGGGTGGGAGCGTGTGGAAGATACCCCGGGTGAATCTGATGCCGCACGGCCGCTGCTGCCTGGGGCCAAGCGAGTCTCAGAAACTCGGGTTCCCGATAGTGTGATTTTTCAGGAGGGAGCTTCAACTGCAGCTCCCTTGAGGGGGACCCTAACCCCAAAAGAGCACCCTGCTGTGGCAAAGGGTATTCAGGGCACCGGGGCTTAAAGTTTCTGCCTGATGTTTCTATTGAAATTAATGCCTTGCGGTCCTCGAATGGGATTGGCTGGCACATCTGGATGGTGATTGGCTGGGGTTTCAAACCAGGCTCCTGGATGATTGGCTGGAGTTTCAAAACCAGGCTTCCCCTGGTGTCGGGGAACACAGGGAATTCTGTTTCTCCCATTGTACAGCGCTAAGGAATTTGTTGCCGCTTTAGAAGTACTTGTAACTGTATATAAATGATGATGATTAGATATATATACATAGTCAGGTCCAGAAATATTGGGACATGGACACAATTGTAACATCTTTGGCTCTATACACCACCACAATGGAGTTGGAATGAAACAAACACAATGTGCTTTAACTGCAGACTGTCAGCTTTAATTTGAGGGTATGTACATCCAACTCAGGTGAACGGTGTAGGACTTACAGCAGTTTGCAGATGTGCCCCCACTTGTTAAGGGACCAAAGGTAATGGGACAGAATAATAATCATAAATCAAACTTTCCCTTCTTAATACTTGGTTACAAATCCTTTGCAGTCAATCACAGCCTGAAGTCTGGAACGCATAGACATCACCAGACGCTGGGTTTCATCCCTGGTGATGCTCTGCCAGGCCTCTACTGCAACTGTCTTCAGTTCCTGCTTGTTCTTGGGGCATTTTCCCTTCAGTTTTTGTCTTCAGCAAGTGAAATGCATGCTCAATGGGATTCAGGTCAGGTGATTGACTTGGCCATTGCATAACATTCCACTTCTGTCCCTTCAAAAACTCTTTGCTTGCTTTTGCAGTATGCTTTGGGTCATTGTCCATCTGCACTGTGAAGCGCCGTCCAATGAGTTCTGCAGCATTTGGCTGAATGTGAGCAGATAATATTGCCTGAAACACTTCAGAATTCATCCTGCTGCTTTTGTCAGCAGTCACATCATCAATAAATACAAGAGAACCAGTTCCATTGGCAGCCATACATGCCCACGCCATGACACTACCACCACCATGCTTCACTGATGAGGTGGTATGCTTAGGATCATGAGCAGTTCCTTTCCTTCTCCATACTCTTCTCTTCCCATCACTCTGGTACAAGTTGATCTTGGTCTCATCTGTCCATAGGATCTTGTTCCAGAACTGTGAAGGCTTTAAGTCCTACACCGTTCACCTGAGTTGGATGTACATACCCTCAAATTAAAGCTGACAGTCTGCAGTTAAAGCACATTGTGTTTGTTTCATTCCAACTCCATTGTGGTGGTGTATAGAGCCAAAGATGTTACAATTGTGTCCATGTCCCAATATTTCTGGACCTGACTGTATACTCCGCACTGATGATCTCTGAAAAGCTGCAGGGGGGGGGGCTGGAAGAACAAAGTGGCTATTGGAGCTCCAGGCCGATGCCTCAAAATAGACCAGGTAGTCAACTATGAGGGTTATTCAGAGAAATGTGAAACTCTGGAGAAGTGAAAATTCTAGGTTAAAGTAGTCAAACCAGAAAAACTCCTATTTATCTCACTTTCCCCAACCCTCCTAGATTGTGAGTTCCTACGGGAATAGGGCCCTCATCTCCTCCTGTACTGTTTGTCAAATGTTGTTCAATGTATTGTAACCCTGTCTGTACTGTGCTTATTGTACAGCGCTGCGGAATATGCCGGCGCTTTATAAATAAAGAATAATAATAACTTTCCAAATCAGCTATTTGGTCTAGAATTTTCACTTCTGCCACTTCTCCTGAGCTTCACCTTTCTTTGAATAGACCTGTTTGTCAGCAGTGATTGGCACCAACACAGAAGGGTTTTCACGCCAACCCCCCGATATGCCACCGAATTGCACCAAATGGTGAAAGTCACCGTTATTTACAATTTCCAGGCAATTCGTCTTTTCACAAGGCTGTCAAATCACCAAATACAGGCAAATTGACAGCGAAATATGGTTTATTTTGCCGCAATTCGGCACCACCGACATTGTCCTGTTGAAAACTCCAAATTGCAGTGAAATAACTTTTATTTTTATTTAAGACCATTTATTCCTTTTTATGTTTTAAAATACTTTATTATTTTGTGACAGGCCTCTTTTATTATTTTTATTTATTTTTAAAGGACCTTTTTTTTTTTATTATTTAGACACGTTTTTACATTTTATTGATTTTTAACCCTGTATTAGGAGAATAGGACACTTACTCCCCCCCCCCTCCCCCATTTCATTGGAATTCGCTGATGTCAATTTGGTGGTTTTCAGTGACTCTAATGTTGCGAAAATACGGCGAACATTCGCTAAATAGTGAATTCACCGTGTTTTCTTTTGAAATGGAATCGACAGAATGCGCCAAAAGGCAAAGCAACGAAATTGCACGTAATTTCTGTGCTTCGTTGAATAAACCCTTATGAGTTTAAAAGGGAGCAGGGAGGCGGCACGACAGGCGAAAAGAATGAGGAAGAGGAACAAAGGAAGGTGAGAAGAATTAGGCGGAGGAACGCACCCAATCCTTCATTTCCAGTTCCACGAAGCGGCGCTGGCTGCAGGGTCTATGTTGTGTTGTTTGTTATTATCGCCGTGCTGCTATGCGGGAGCTGCGTGGAAGTCGCCACTTTAATATCACCGGGGCTGCAGACACCCGTGAAACCATTATAAACGGAGACCGGCCGCAGTTTACTTGTTTTACAGAAGAATAATGTGCTTGCTAAACGACCCTTTAAGTCGGGGATCGCCAATCTCGGCCCTCTCCAGATGTTTCGGAACTACATTCCCCATGATGCTTTCTCAACCTGTTAAGTGACCAAGCATCATGGGAGATGTAGTTCCAAAACATCTGGAGAGGGACGATCCCTGACTTAAGTATTCCTGGTGCGTAATGGCTGTCTTTGCTGTCTATATCTATGTCAATATATGTGAACAGGGGCCCCTTGCCATGCTTTCAATGCCACGCCTCCTTATAATCCATCTTTTATTTTAACAGATATATATAAAATGATCCCCACCGCCGATCGTCTCACCCCTCCCCCGATAGACACTTCCTCAACAAACTCCCATAGATCCCCCCCCTCCTATAGATAGGCCCCCCCATAGATAGGCAACCCCCCCCCCCCCCCCAGAGAGAGAAATGGCGTCGCTGACACTTTTTACCTCATGGAGTGTCCGCAGTGGTATGGGACCCCCAAAGTGCAGGCCCTGGGCGTGCGCCCTGCTCGTCCCACCCAGAGAGCAGGCCTGTGTGTGAAATTGAATAAAATTGTCTTTTATTTCACCCGTTTCTAACCCCCCCCCCCTCTGATTTGCCGCTGACAGGTGGACTTCACTTCCTGCGGGGATTCTTCGCCGTCCTGGGGATCGTAGTCTTCATCACGGGGATCGTTACGGCCATCGTCCTGGCCTTCAAATACGTGAGTAGACGGACACGGGTTCTGTTTTTTTCTATGGGGAGACGCCGCGGGCCCCGAAAATACAGCAACAAAAAACATGATCCAGGCTTATAAATAATGTGATGGTGGGGGGGGGCGTGTCCAGGAGGGGGGGGGGGCTGGGTGTGATGGCTGCTCTCTGCCGGAGGGGGGGGGTGGGGGTGATGGCTGCTCTCTGCTGGAGGGGATGGGGGTGATGGCTGCTCTCTGCTGGAGGGGGGGGATGGGGGTGATGGCTGCTCTCTGCTGGAGGGGTGGGGGTGATGGCTGCTCTCTGCCGGAGGGGGGAAGGGGGTGATGGCTGCTCTCTGTCGGAGGGGGGAAGGGGGTGATGGCTGCTCTCTGCGGAGGGGGGGACGGGGGTGATGGCTGCTCTCTGCCGGAGGGGGGGACGGGGGTGATGGCTGCTCTCTGCCGGAGGGGGGACGGGGGTGATGGCTGCTCTCTGCCGGAGGGGGGACGGGGGTGATGGCTGCTCTCTGCCGGAGGGGGGGGACCGGGGTGATGGCTGCTCTCTGCCGGGGGGGGGATGGGCGTGATGGCTGCTCTCTGCCGGAGGGGGGACGGGGGTGATGGCTGCTCTCTGCCGGAGGGGGGGGGATGGGCGTGATGGCTGCTCTCTGCTGGAGGGGGGGGATGGGCGTGATGGCTGCTCTCTGCCGGAGGGGGGGGATGGGGGTGATGGCTGCTCTCTGCCGGAGGGGGGACAGGGTGATGGCTGCTCTCAGCCGGAGGGGGATGGGGGTGATGGCTGCTCTCTGCCGGAGGGGGGGTAAGGGGGTGATGGCTGCTCTCTGCCGGAGGGGGTGATGGCTGCTCTCTGCCGGAGGGGGTGATGGCTGCTCTCTGCCGGAGGGGGGACGGGGGTGATGGCTGCTCTCTGCCGGATGGGGGACGGGGGTGATGGCTGCTCTCTGCCGGATGGGGGGACGGGGTGATGGCTGCTCTCTGCCGGAGGGGGGGTAAGGGGGTGATGGCTGCTCTCTGCCGGAGGGGGGTAAGGGGGTGATGGCTGCTCTCTGCCGGATGGGGGACGGGGGTGATGGCTGCTCTCTGCCGGATGGGGGACGGGGGTGATGGCTGCTCTCTGCCGGAGGGGGGGTAAGGGGGTGATGGCTGCTCTCTGCCGGAGGGGGGACGGGGGTGATGGCTGCTCTCTGCCGGAGGGGGGACGGGGGTGATGGCTGCTCTCTGCCGGATGGGGGGACGGGGGTGATGGCTGCCCTCTGCCGGATGGGGGGACGGGGGTGATGGCTGCTCTCTGCCGGATGGACGGGGGGTGATGGCTGCTCTCTGCCGGAGGGGGGCCGGGGGTGATGGCTGCTCTCTGCCAGGAGAGGTTTGAGGACGCGGAGCTCGCAGGCAGATATAGCCTGTAACTAAATGCTCCATTAGTGGGGGGGGCCCTCTTGCCCGCGGCCGCCGATAGCGTTAATCTGATGGGAAGGGCAGCTCTGCAAAGGATCTGGTGTGATGTGTGCGAGTACACTGACAAACCGCAGTCGAACGTACAGACGCGCGGGGCATGGTCTGTGTACAAACAGGAAGGCCGACTCGGTGCTATGTGCGCACATCACTGTATATCTATACGGCCGACGCGTAGCCGCGGCATGTGTGCAACGCCGACCCCTGGTGGATACGTTTCATACTGCATGACGATTTACAAACCAATTCTGTACCTAGCCGTCACCTGCCGGGTCATATAGATGAGGCTCCATGGAACATCCGCAGCCGAATATCTACATTTATTTTACTTTATTATTAAACTAAATTAAAAAATCCCGATTATTAACAATGTAAATCTTAACAGAGACAAAAATACAGCTTTTTATTTGATAATAACAAAGTGCAAATAGGGGTCCATGCCGTATATACAGAGATACAGCTTTCCAGGTAATGAGCTTTCAACCATTTACAAGGTGGAGTAACCTTTCGATTGATGCTGAGTAAACCTGTTACTGCTGTATAAAATATATATACACTGTGTAACTACTGCACTTTACTCTAATGTATCCTGTAAACAGATGCGAGTATTGTTACAGTTACATACACACTATATAACGACTGCACTTGCTTTAACACCATCTACTGTAAGTGGATACACTGTCAGGGTTATTCAAAGAGATCCGAATTGCTGGCAAAAGGAAACCAAACAGTGAAATTCAGGGTACGGTTACCTTTCTTGGCCATTCGGCTATTCAGAGAGCAGGCAGTTCACCAAATCCTGGCGAATTGCCTGCACATTCGGTGCCTGTTCGAGGGCAGTGAATCCCCATAGAGAAGCAATGCTTCGTCTATTCAGAGAACACAAACCAGCAGTGAAAAGTTGCCGAATTGCCCTACTGCTCGGTGGTTTCATTTGACAGGTTTATTCAGGCGAACCCCATAGACTTCAATGTTAAAAATATTCCCGTTTAATTCAATATCTAATAAACCGTTGATTATAATATTCTGCAGTAAAGAGTCTCTCGTATAGATTTTTGGGGATTTTTTTTGTTTTAAAGGTTTTGTCTGTAACAGCCTTTTTTATTATCATTCATTGGATTTTATATGTAAATTTCAGACATTTTCGCTCAGTAGTTTCTTTGCAAACAGCGTTTCACTTTTCAAACATTCAAGCGTACTGTTTTTTTTTCTTTTTTTTCACTCCATTCGTCTGCGGTGTCGGCTTTTTCCGGCGGCTGCTCTGCGCTCTGATCGGTTCCTGCTCGGGTTTCTCCGGTGTGTTCGGGGTTAATCCAGATGTTTTTGCGGGTTTCGGTGTGCATTCGCCGGGTTTTGCGGTGAGTGTTTGGCGGGTTTGCGGCGGCTTTTCCCTGCACTACGACGGCCCTGTGGTGCTTGCTGAATACACTGCAGGATCGCCAAATCGCACCGAATTAAAGAGAACGAAAAGTCACCGAACGTGCAGTTTGAATAACCCGGTGTATATATATTTTATTAAAGGGCCACAACCACCAAAAAATTTCCTTATTGTTTTTATTCATGTTGCTGATATCTTGCATGTGTTTTGTTTTTCAAGAACATATAGAGGAAAATATGTGTCACTGGGTGCATCCATTGTGTGATATTTTCCTCTATATGTGTCACTGGGTGCATCCATTGTGTGATATTTTCCTCTATATGTGTCACTGGGTGCATCCATTGTGTGATATTTTCCTCTATATGTGTCACTGGGTGCATCCATTGTGTGATATTTTGTGTTGTATCTTTCCATCACTTGCTCCTCACTGTGTGGCTTTGGTCATAGAATGGAGTGAATGGGTCAGTCGCCGACTCACATCATTGTATTGTTTGGGATGTATTCAAAGGACATTAGGGATGAGCCGAACACTCCCCGAGTTCGGTTCGAGCCTGAACCCGAACTTCCCATTTGTTGGGGACCGAACCCGAACTCGAACCCCATGCAAGTCAATGGGGCTGAAAATTCGTTTTTTTAGAGTGCCCTCCAAGAGGGCATATATGCTACATATTTGCCATAAAAGGTGTATGGGGGTCCGGGTAGTGCCCTGGGGGACAGGAAACAAGAACAAAAAGTAAAAAAAAAAACGTTTTTAAAGGGACAGTGAGTTTTCCATGAAATAAGGGTTAAAAATAAAAACCAAAAATTCCTTCAAATATTGTGCCTAGGGGGTCCCCATAACCTGCCCGTGAAGTGGTGGATTTCTAGGATGTATAGAAACACTTAAAAACAAAAAAAATGACGTTTCATATGACGGTAAATGCTTTTCCTTTTAATCTATCCATAAACAACTGCTTGGGGCGGCAGTCTGTATGAAAAGAGGAGACATTTTAGGACACGCAGAAAAAGTTTAGTGAATTTTTTTTGGCTAAATTATTGTGAAACTTATGCAGGCTTTGGATGAAAGTAACAATAGGTGTTTTAAAATTGGGCTTTTAGCGTCGCAACAGTGCCGTCACACCGTAACCCCTCTGAGGATATGAATCTGATACAGGCGTCAGTGGCAGTGCACCCAGATATTGTGCCTTTAGTGCCAGGCATGCAAGTACTATCATACAGTAACCCCTCTGTGGTATTGTGGAAGAGTGCAGGAGTGGACCATGTGGTCCTATATTGAAAAGTTTTTGATCTGGTAATGGGCGTCAGTGCACCCAGATCTTGTGCCTTTAATGCCAGGCCATCAAGTATCATCATACAGTAACCCCTCTGTGGTATTGTGGAAGAGTGCAGGGTTGGACCCTGCGGTTCAAAAAAATAAAATGATATAAATCTGGCACAGACGTCAGTGCAGCCAAATATTGTGCCTTTCATGGCAGCAAGTGCCTTCACACCGTAACCCTTTTGTGGTATTGTGGAAGAGTTCAGTGCTGGAGGTTTTGTGAATGCAGAAGAGGACATCCCCTATCTATTCCATTACTTCAGCATCAGGGGATTGAAGGCTGCTGATCAAGGACTGATTCATTTTTATAAATGTCAGCCGGTCTACAGAGTCGGTGGACAGACGCACTCTTTTGTCTGACAAAACCTCCAGCGGCACTGAACGTCCTTTCGGAAAGCACACTAGATGAAGGGCAACCTAGTAGCTGCATAGCATATTGGCTAAGTTCTGGCCAGTGATCCAATCTCAACACCCAGTAAGCCAGTGGATCATCTGCTGGAAAGGTATCCAGGTCTGCCCTTGCCCCTAGGTAGTCCTGCACCATATGGTGAACACGCTGGCAATGGGTGCCTACATTTGACGTCCTTGGGCGTCGTGGACTAAAAAAATTTAAAAAAGCATCAGTCAAGCGGCCCTGGCCTTCACCACTATTCCTCTGATCACCCGCAGCCTCAGAAGCACGTGTGTCAGCACTTGGTAATCTACCAGTGCCTGGAAAGGTGTTACACAAGTGTCGCTTTAGAGCGTCCTCAAGTTTTTTCATCCTGTGCTCCCTCTGTGCGGGCAGGATGAGCTCTGCAACTTTCCCCTTGTATCGTGGATCAAGAAGGGTTGCCAACCAGTAATGATCCCTCTCCCTTGATAGCATGAATCCTGGGGTCCTTTAGCAGGCTTTGCATCATTAGGGAGCCCATGCAGCGTAGGTTGGAGGTGGCATTAGCTGCCGAGTCTTCCTGGTCAATGAGGATGACCGTATCGTGCACTTCCTCCTCCCAGCCACGCACAAGCCCTTCTGTTTCTGGGCACACAAAACCCTCCCTTGAGGAATCCCCACCTTCAATGCCCCCACTACTTAAATAGTCGTCCTCCTCTTCATCCTCCTCCTGTGTGATCTGAGTAGGACCCGCTGGAATGCTGTCTGCGGAAAAACTGGGGCCTTGAGAGCTAGGGAAGGCCTCCTCTTCCTCCCGCTGCTCTGCCTCTAGAGCCACATTTATAATTCCCCGCAGAGTGTGCTCCAGCAGGAACACTAAAGGAATTGTGTCACTGATGCATGCACTGTCCCTGCTCACCATCCTCATTGCCTCCTCAAATGGTGACAGTACAGTGCATGCATCCTTGATCATCAGCCACTGCGGGGGGGGAAACCAAGTTGACCTGAACCTGTCCTTGTGCCATACTCACACAGGTACTCGTTGATGGCCCTCTGCTGCTTGTGCAGACGCTGCAGCATTGCTAATGTCGAGTTCCACCTGGTGGGCGTGTCACAGATCAGACAGTTTGTGGGAAGGTGGAATTTTCTTTGAATTTCTGCCAGGCGAACCCTTGCTGGGAATGACTGTCTGAAGTGGCTGCAGACTTTTCTGGCCTGGATGAAAAGCTCTGGCAGCCCTGGGTACTTGATTAGGAAACGCTTTACCACCAGATTTAGGACGTGTGCTAGGCATGGTACATGCGTCAATTTACCCTTGCGTAGGGCGGCGAGAAGGTTGCTGCCATTATCGCAGACGATCATTCCCAGCTCAAGCTGGCGTGGTGTTAACCATCTCTGCACCTGCCCCTGCAGAGCTGACAAAATTTCTGACCCAGTGTGGCTCTTGTCCCCTAAACAAACCAGCTCAAGCACAGTGTGGCATCTTTTTGCTTGGGAGGAGGAGGAAGGAGGATCCCTCCCAGCTGCGATCAGAGTTACCCAGTGTGCCGTGAAGGAAATGTAACGACCCTGTCCATGCTTGCTGGACCACGTGTCTAAAGTCACATGCACCTTGCTGCTGACTGCCTTTCCCAATGACTGGATAACATTGTCTTCCACGTGCTGGTACAGTGCTGGAATGGCCTTGCGTGAAAAATAATGGCGTTTTGGAACCTGCCACTGTGGTACAGCAAATTCACGGAAGGGAACAGAGTCTACCAGCTGGAAAGGCAGCAGCTGCAATGCGAGTAATTTTGCTAAGCTGGCATTTAGACGCTGTGCTTGGGGATGGTTGGGACTATATTTTTTCTTTCGCTGCAGCAGCTGCGGCAACGTAATCTGACTGCGTAAATCTTCAGCTACTGGGATGATGTCACATTGTGAGGAAGGACCTGCTGGTACATCCATTACTGTAGCATCATCCCTGTCGGTGGAGGTTGTAGGCAATGACATGGCAGGACATACAGTGTGGGTAGAGACAGATGAGGAGGAGGACCTACGCAAAGTTTTGCGCCAACGGGATGTGTGGCACTTGTTCATATGTCGCCTCAAGCACGTGGTACCCAAGTGTCCGGTGTTTATCCCACACTTCAGCCTCATCTGACATAGATTACAAATAGCAACGGTGGGGTCTGCTGCACATTTCTTAAAGAACTCCCAGACAGCAGAGTTCCTGCATGTGTTCTTTGAGATAACAGCGCTCTGCACCGGAGCAGCTCTGACATGTGATGCCTTGGACTGGCTAGTGCTACGGTTGATCACAGAGGATGTTGTGCCTCGTGTTTCCTGTGCCTCGTGTTTCCTGTGCCTCGTGTTTCCTCTTCCTCCTTCCCTTCCCTTCCCGGGACTTAGCTCTGTGAGCCCATGATTGGCCAAAATTTGCCCAATCAGGACTCTGAGCGGTGATTGGCATAGTGTTGAACCAGACCTGTGGTCAGGTGCAAGGATGTAGCCAATTACGAGCTTCAGGCCAGTGGGAAAATGCATTGTGGTCGAACACCCGGAAATGTTCGGTGTTCGCGATCTACTCGAACAGGCTAAGTTCGGGTCGAACCCCGAACTGTCCGAACCCGAACAGCTCATCGCTAAAGGACATCACATGGGGGTAGATTAGAAGCCTTTTAAGATCCCTATCTCGGGTAGCCAGGAGAACAGACTTCCTGCTGCCTTATCTAAATATTCACTCCTCCACCTCACCAACTGTTAAATACTGTGGATTGAATAAGAGCCACAAACCAAAGATTTTGGTAAATGTTGCCTCATGGGGGAAGTATAAAAATAAATTATTTTAAAAATAGCAAACGAGAAAAAATATGTAAAGAAAAACCGAAGGTTTTGATCTCGTTTCAAGTAATTGTAACAGCATGTGTTTTATAATGTGGTTTTATTTGTAATGTAGTTACAGCTTATGTAAGTGGTTGTGTCCCTTTTTAAATGGTGTAACGGTAGGACAATTCACAGACATGTTATGCTACGCCTGGGCTCCACCACCACAACCCCAGCACATGTCTGTTCTTTTCAGCCAGGCAGGTAGATCCTATTGATTTTAATTCTGCTACATTGGGAGTAAAAAAACCCTCGATACAAATCACTCAGTGTAGCGGAATGAGTGTACGAGTTACTGGAGACTGAAAAAGAAGGGAATTTTTACTGAAAAGGGTCCAAATTGTACAATAAAGGCTGTGTAACGATCTTGTATATTATTTATTTTTTACTCCAGTACCTGAAATATTCTTCAATTTGTATGGATAATGTGCGCTTGTTCATGCTGTAATGTGTAACCTATTATTTTTTTATTTCAGGTGTATTGGCTGCACATGTTGTACGCTGCTATTGGAGCGATTGCTTTCACCCTGGTTAGTATCATGATCGCTTTTGGGGCAGGACGAGGGCTCTGAATCAGTTTGAACAGTTTCCTGCTGGTTATGATGACTGCACAGAAAAAAGGCTTCATAGGATGCAGTCACTTAGGCTGGGGTCAGACTAACGCATTTTTAACGTGCGTTTAGGCGCACTTAATCACGGCCACACTAGCAGCAAATGACGCGCAATGACGGCCAATATATGAAGTACGGCCGCACGAAAGTCCGGCCACGCAACTCAAGTGGAAAATTAACGCATTTTTTCCAGAATGCAGAATCGCTAGTACTGACGCACAGAGTGCGCTGCGGCGGCATAGCGGCGTGTGTGCGTGATTAGGAGACGTCAGACCCTGCTAATGTTCAGCCAACATAATGTGCAGACACAAAAAGTGTTTTATTGACGATCCGTAAAAAATCACGCACGAAAATGCGAGGAGTCTGACCGTTTTCGCGCATTCCGTGAAAAAATACGTCAATGCGTTTGGACGCACTTTTTGACGGTCGCTGCGAATAATGCGTTTGTTTGATCCTAGCCTTAGTGGGGAAGGATTGAAAGGGATTGGCAAAGATCGGGCTAAAATGACAGATTTTAACATTTCTCTCCGGTTTTACTTCAGCGGGACAATTAGGCTTGAAATTTGTTACTCCGCACAGTTTCACCCGTTAAGTGTTTCATGCACATGTGGCAACATACTACTGATATATATATCTCCCTGTATTCTCAATTAAAGGGACATGCTAGTGTTAAATGGGAAAAAAAAATCCTGTCATTTTTTTTTCTTTACTTGAATGAGTGGTGGTGACATGTTAAGGGCCCTATTACATTCTTCGCGCAAACGTTAATGCATTTTTGCGCACGCGTTAACGCGAGGGGAAAAAACCTTCGCACAGAACATTGTATTACAATGTCCGCGCAAAAAATGCGCGTTAACGTCTAGCGCAGGTGGACCTACGCGAACCCTTTGCGAGCGTAATGTACTGCGCGCGTCCTATACTTAACATTGTGAGCACAAATGCGTTCATGCACTGGTACGCAGATGGTATTACAATCTTAGGTAAAAATTTAATGGACCACGTTTGCGCCCATAATTTTAACGACTGTTAAAAGCTGCAAATCTGAACGTTCTGGCCGAAACCAAATACACCAGCCCAAAAAAATACAGCAAAGTATAGTTACTCATTCTACACATACCCAAACAATAAAATGGAGAGGTTGTGCGTGTTTTTATTATTGCTGCAGCATATATACTCAGATTGATTTTGACAGGTGCAAAAACTGAACGGGAGACAATTGTGCTTCTTCATTCAGATTGGCTGAATCGCGTGAAAAAAACAGTCCGCACACCGATTTCTGCGCGTGCATTTTTGCGCATCTTTTTTACACGCGGTATTTTTTTGATGGATGAAAAAATGCGCTCGGATTGTAATACAGCGTTAATTTACACACGTTAACGTTTAACGCTGCGCGCAAAAAAAATAGCACTGCGAGAGAATGTTATAGAGCCCTAAGTCTATAAATCGCAATTCATAGTCCTCATTTTGTTCGATTCATGTGATTAAAAAAATGTCATTTACGGTGCATTGCTAAAGCCCTTAACCTATCATAAATCAAGCAGAAATAGTAAGCCTAACCCTAAAAATAGCTCTAACCATAACCTTACCCTAAAAGTAACCCTAACCTTAAAAATGGCCCTAACCATAACCTTACCCTAAAAGTAACCCTAACCTTAAAAATGGCCCTAACCATAACCTTACCCTAAAAGTAACCCTAACCTTAAAAATGGCCCTAACCATAACCTTACCCTAAAAGTAACCCTGCTCCAAACCCTAATTGTTAATCAAGCAGAAATCGTAACCCTACTACAAGCCCTAACCCTGCTACTAATTCTTAATCAAGCAGAAATATTAACCCTTACCCTAACCCTACTACTTAACCTAATCCTACTACTAACCCTGCTACTAATGCTAACCCTACTATAAACCGTAACCCTGTTACTAATTCTAACCCTGACCCTACTACTAACCCTAATTGTAAAATGAGCAGAAATTGTAGTCGTAACCCAAACCATAACATAACTTTAACCTTACTTCTAACCCTAACTTTTGGTAAGTGGCCATAGAGGGTGGTGTTATGCAAAAAGTGGGCAGGAAGATAAGAGTATGGAGGGAATTACAGAGGGTGGTATAGGGGAGAGAATGTGTGCGCCGCTGAATTTTCAGAACTGATCCGGCTTTTCACATCAGTCTGAATAAGTAATTTCTGGATCTGTAATAATTTCATTTGTTCAATTCAGAAATTTCAGAATCCAAATTGAACCAAAATTTTTGGGCTGTGCACATCCCTGTCCCCCAGTGAACCACTCATCTCTCACTTAATCCCCCACCCCAAAGTACACAAATGTGTTGCTGATAATTTTAGGGAAACCATTACAATTTGCAATAAACATTTCCTTTTTTAATAACAATAAATAAATGTATCATTTATAGGTTTGGCAGTTTGTACTCGTGCAAAAGTAGTGACTATATTCTGGGTGTTCCCACCCCAGCTTGTGGTCCCTGGATACATTTTGGCAAATTCCTTTTGTGTATTTTCTGCGTATCGGGAGGGGGAGCCGGCTCTCTCATACAAGTATTAAACAATAAACACGCGGTGTTGACCTGCTCAAAGAATTCTATGATTCACTATAAAACTAAAAGGGAAATATGTGCGTGTGATGTTTTGCTACATTGTTCTTCGTTGTGATACATTGACTTTTTTTTGTTTTCCTTTGAAACCTTTTTCCTCTTTGTCACATGATCTCTGATAGTTCTTCCCTTTTTTATTCTTCTCCTCAACACAGTTCCTGGCGTACGACACGCAGCTGGTGCTGGGCAATAGGAAGCACACGATCAGCCCCGAGGAGTACGTGTACGGAGCCCTGAAGATCTACACGGACATCATCTACATCTTCACCAGCCTCCTGCAGATAGTCGGCAGTAGGGTGTAGGGTGAAGGAAAGGGCGCTTGGCTTCTGGGTTGGACAAAGGCACCTCCAGCTCCCCCATCCTTTGACGGCAGGACCCTCTTGCCTGCCTCATGACTTGGGTGATAGTGGAATATACAGACAGGGTCGTGGGTTTTCAGGGATATTATGAAGTCCTTTTGTCCTTCAGAAGACTAATGAACCTGCCCTGCAACACCTCTTTGTGCAATTTGTTAGTAGTAGCAAAGGGATGTTTGGGGGCAACGCGTTTCGCAAAACAACTTGTGCTCAAGGCATTAACTAGATGCCCATTTTAATCCAAAGGACGACACAGTCACAGGTGCCTTATTATTACTATTGTTTTTACAAACCCCAGGGCTTCCCCCACATTTATGTTCCTCACAGCTGTCGTCAAAGACCCTTAGAGGTGTGGATTTCACGTCTATCCCCAGTAAGAGGGATGGGGTAAATCACTGGGGTCCTTGAGAACAAATTATGTGGTTTGTAGGTGTGACGGCTTTATCTATAGATAGTGTTACCCCGGAATCTGGATAGGTCAATACAGCAGTAAGATTAATTACATTTGTATGGGGTGCATGAGGGACCCCCAATGATTAAAGGTTATGGACCTGGTGTATGCTTCTAATGCTATTCTTTCTGCTTGTTAAATACCCCTCTTTCACATGATTCCCTTGATGCGCTGTCCAACCCCCCCCCCCCTTTTCATGAGGGCTACAGCAGCTGCTTCCATGCTTGAGATATGCTATAGTGAGGGCTGTAGTGGACAGCCTTGCCAAGTGCACTCAAAGCTTATGGTTACAGATACCTTGTCGAAGACACTAGTTATATCCTTGTTGCTAATCATGTTGGATCTCCCCTCTTTTTTATGTGATTCTCTTGATGAGCTTTTCCCAACCCTTGTCTCAAGGGCCACAGCAGCTGCTTCCGTGCTTGATAGTCCATAGTGAGGGCTGTAGTGGACACCCTTGCTGAGCACAGCCATAACTTATGGTAAGAGACCTTGTTTATGATACTAGGTCTATCCCTTTGGCCAGTCTTGTTAGGTCCCCCCAAACCCCTTTTTTTCTCAAGGGCCACAACGACTACTTCCATGCTTGAAATCGTGTATAGTGGGGGGCCATAGTGGACATCCCTGCCAAGTGCAGCCAAAGCTTACAGGTTAAAGAGACCTTGTTTGTGACATTAGTTCTATTTCACAAAATTCATTTCATGAGCTGCCCAAACCATTGTCGCATGGGCCATAGCCGCTGTTTCAATCCTTGAAATGTGCCATAGTGAGGGCCATAGTGGACACCCCTGCCAAGTGCAGCCAAAGTTTATGGTTACAAAGACTTTAATGATACTAGTTCTATCTCTTTTATGTTGTTGTTGTCTTGCTAGATCTCTCTCACATGACTCCCTTTTAATGAGCTGTCCAAACCCTTGTCTCGAGGACCACAGCAGCTGCTTCAATGACATCTTGTATAGTGTGGGCTGTAGTGGACACCCTTGCTGGGCACATCCAAAGGCTTATGCCTTAAAGAGACCTTGTTTATGATACTAGCTGTAACTTTTCTCATCTTCTCTCTCCCGTCTTACAAAATCCATTTCATGAGCGTCCAAACCCTTGTCTCAAGGGCTGCTTCCATGCTTGAGATAGTCCTTATTGAGGGCTGTAGCAGACACCCTTGCCACTGCTTCCAGGTTACAGACCTTGTTTTATTATACTAGTTCTAACTTTTCTTCTCTTATTCCCATCTCCTACAATAAATTTCATGCGCTGCCCAAACCCCCTCTTCTCAAGGGCTACATCCGCTGTTTCTGTATTTCACATAAGGTCTAGTGAGGGCTGTATTGGACACCCTTGCTGTGTGGCATTAGCAGGGCTGTATTGGACACCCTTGCTGTGTGGCATTATCAGGGCTGTATTGGACACCCTTGCTGTATGGCATTAGCAGGGCTGTATTGGACACCCTTGCTGTGTGGCATTAGCAGGGCTGTATTGGACACCCTTGCTGTGTGGCATTAGCAGGGCTGTATTGGACACCCTTGCTGTGTGGCATTAGCAGGGCTGTATTGGACACCCTTGCTGTGTGGCATTAGCAGGGCTGTATTGGACACCCTTGCTGTGTGGCATTAGCAGGGCTGTATTGGACACCCTTGCTGTGTGGCATTAGCAGGGCTGTATTGGACACACTTGCTGTGTGGCATTAGCAGGGCTGTATTGGACACCCTTGCTGTGTGGCATTAGCAGGGCTGTATTGGACACCCTTGCTGTGTGGCATTAGCAGGGCTGTAGTGGACACCTTTGTGTGTGGCATTAGCAGGGCTGTAATAATTTCTGAATTGGGAATTTCTTTTGTGGAGTCCTATGTTTATGCCAAGCATTCCTAGGCCGTGGCTACATTAAACCTATCATATAAAAAGCTGCAGTCTATATGGTCAGCACAGCCTTCATTTACAGCCATTTATAGTGAAATATCTAAATATGTGCTAAAAATATATTCGTTCTATAGTATTAACCCTATGAACCCCTCCACCTGGGCTGCTGGTCACATTACTGCCGTAATGGCCAAATCCAGTGCTGTTAACCCTGTGTATACCATGTAAAATGAAACAACCCGATGCGGGCTAGCAAATACAAATGCACACTTTAGGCCCAAAATAACCATTTGGGGACTTTTTCTCCCAATCGCAGCCTTATAACTCAAACCACAACACTGTTTAGTGAATAAAGCACAAAGCCAATCGCCTGTCTACACTATGTTCTGATATTAACCCTGTGAGTGCTGCGGGTGTCACACTCCTGGCACACATGTTTACAGGGGATCGCTGCTCGCTGGTGACCTCTTTTTAAAAATAACATATTTTTGTAAAACACACAAACATTTAATCTCACCCGTCTGACTATATTCCCGTCGCTGGGTATGGAACATAATCATATATATATACATTACTAGATGTTTTAGCGTTTTTTACGTGTACATGAGGCCTGGTAAGGAAGGCGTTAAGGGCTAGAACCAGATGTAGCCTTACATTCTAATTATTTGTGCTGTATTTTCTCGCCTGAAATTTAGATGCCTTACTGATACTCTCAATAAATATATATATTATTGTATAAAGAGACTTTCTAAGAAACTATGGAAAATATATATGCTGTATATATGTGTAAATCTCATGTGAACAGTCTGTGTAGAGCGGAGGGTTCGTATTAAAATGACTTTCCGGACTTTGTTCTGCGGGAAAAGTAAAATGCTGATTTAATTTGAGACCCATCACACAGTCCAACACTAAATTGCTTCCCCTGCCCAAAAGAAACCACAGTTGCCAGATGGGCCATATTTTTCTTGACTCCTGTCATGCAGAGGGGAGCACAGGGAAAAGTGCTGCCCTGCAACATGTATAATTCATAAGCTGCGGGAAGGAAATCAAGGCAGGTCACCTGGGATTCCTTTGATTTCTTACCTGCAGTGTATGGATTATACATGCTGTGGGGTGGCATGTTTCATGCACTGCCCAACAGCATGAATAAATTATAGGTGTCCAGGAAAACAACATGGTCGATCTGGCAACTCTTACGCATAACTACATAGGATTTTTTTTATATATATATATATATATTTTTTTTTTTTTTGGTGTATTTGAGAGGTGTTTAAGTTCCAGCCTCCAAATTCTCTTTTTTTTTTTTCTGCCATTATGTTCTCAGGAACCTTAGACCGTGTGGGTGTCCCTTCATTTTGTTTCCCCTTATTTTTTTTCTCAGTCTGTAGTATAATCTAATAAAACTGCTCAATAAACCCATTTTTAGCCAATAATGCTCCTCGCTTTAGTCTTTCAGACGGGGATATTTAGCAATGAGGTGCTGCGTAGCCTATGGGTGCTTCTAGGACTAGTAATATGGTGCTGAGGACATGAAAACCAATTTAATTATGCTTTATTTGCCTGCAGGCTTCTCAGAAAATATATAGTTTTATTTTTTATTAAATGAGTATTTACTTCATTCTGTTACATTACTTAACCCCGTGGCTGCTGCTGAGCTGCCGGTACCAAAGAAACCCTTTGGAAAGTCTCTTTATACGTCTTTGTCTGGAATGGCTCGGACCCCACATGTGGACGTTTACCCGCGGCACAGACCTTCCCTATTCGATATATATGTGACCTCCGTGACGGGGTCTGTGTTCTAGATCACGCCACTTCTAGACCTGAGTGGGATTATTATTATTAAGTTTGTTGAAGGATTGTGTATTTTATATTGCATATACTGAATAAAAATGTATTTACAACCCTGGATTTCCGTTAATATAAAACCGCCCATCACACACAATATATGGGGGGGGGGATTCTATATGAAGAACTGCGTCAGCTCTGCCCTCGCACATCCAGAGTGTCAGCTCTGCTGCTCAGAAGAGATCAATCCTTACACCTCATTTATTATCCTTTTATATGGCGCCACATATTCTGCAGCGCTTTACAATTATTATTATTCTTTATTTATAAAGCGCCAGCATATTCCGCAGCGCTGTACAATAAGCACAGTATAGACAGGGTTACAATACATTGAACAACATTTGACAAACAGTACAGGAGGAGATGAGGGCCCTATTCCCGTAGGAACTCACAATCTGGGAGGGTTGGGGTTGGAAACAGGAGGAGAGGACTGTAAGGTGAGAGTGATTGATGGTTGCGTCAGTGAGTTGGGTGGTAAGCTTCCCTAAATAGGAATGTTTTAAGGAGCGTTTGAAGGAAGAGAAGTTAGGGGAAAGTCTGACAGTACGAGGGAGAGCGTTCCAGAGAGTGGGGGCTGCGCGTGAGAAATCCTGCAGTCTATCATGGGAAGAGGTGATGCGGGGAGAAGCTAGGCGCAGGTCACTGTTTGACCTTAGGGAGCGGGCTGGGGTGTATTTGGTGATTAGTGAGGACAGGTAGTGGGGCGCTGAGTTAGTGAGGGTTTTGTAGGTAAGGATAAGGATTTTGAACTTAATTCTGCAGTGGATGGGGAGCCAGTGAAGGCACTCACAGAGGGGAGCGGCAGAGACAGAGCGGCGGGTGAGGTGAATTAGCCTGGCGGAGGCGTTCAGGATGGATTGTAGGGGGGAGAGGCGGGACAGAGGGAGGCCAGATAAGAGATTATTGCAATAGTCGAGTCGGGAGATTACCAGGGCGTGTAGGAGTTGTTTTGTGGTGACAGCGGTAAGAAATGGCCGAATTCTGGAAATATTATGCAGTTGGTATCGGCAGGAGGAGGAAAGAGACTTGATGTGGGGGATGAAGGAAAGAGCAAAGTCAAGTGTAACTCCACGACAGCGAACTTGGTTTGATGGGGAAATGGTGATACCCTCCACCGTGATAGAGAAGTCAGGAGGTGGGGAGGCATTGGAGGGAGGAATAAGTAGGAGTTCAGTCTTTGACATGTTGATCTTTAGGTGGTGGGAGGCCATCCAGGAGGAGATGCCAGATAAACAATCACTGACTTTTGAAAGGACAGGGGGAGAGAGATCAGGGGTAGAGAGGTAGATCTGAGTGTCATCAGCATAGAGGTGGTAATTGAAGCCAAAGCTGTTGATGATTTTGCCCAGGGAGGAGGTGTAGATGGAAAAGAGCAGAGGACCAAGGACAGAGCCTTGAGGTACACCAACAGATAGAGGCAATGAGGAGGAGGAGTTTCCAGCAAAGGACACACAGAAGGACCTGTTGGATAAATAGGAGTCAACCCAAGCGAGTGCAGTGTCACCGAGACCCAGAGAGTTGAGGGTCTGTAGAAGGAGGGGGTGGTCAACAGTGTCAAAAGCAGCCGAGAGGTCGAGCAGGATGAGAATAGAATAGTGGCCGTTGTTTTTAGCAGTTAGGAGGTCGTTGGTGACTTTGGTGAGGGCAGTTTCAGTTGAGTGTAGGGGACGGAAGCCAGTTTGCAGGGGGTCAAGTAGGGAATTGGAGGACAGGAAGAGGGAGAGGCGGTTGAAGACTAGTTTTTCTAAGAGCTTTGATGTGAAGGGAAGCAGGGATACAGGACGGTAGTTGGATGGAGAGTTGGGATCTAGGGATGGTTTCTTTAGTAAAGGGGTAACTAGCGCGTGTTTGAAGGCGGATGGAAAGGAGCAGTGTTCAAGGGGTTAATACATTGGAATACCACACAAGGAGACTCGCTGGTGGCGTCTTCTGAGTTGGATCGAGTAGTCTTTCCATGATTGTAGAGCAGCGACCTGGTGGTTAGGTTGACCCGTAAAGTCGAGACTTTGTCACAGTTGCATTGGAGGGATGTGCTGAATGGCATTTGACTTGCTTCTCCATGGTTGAAGGGTAGAGACATCACCACTAGACTTCACAGACAATTCTAGTATGGTAGCAAATATGTACCGTTAGGTGTCTTGCCCAAAGACGTTTACTGGAGAGGTGCTCTTGCTGGGATCGAACCTGTGTCTCCACGGTTATAGAGCAGTGATGTTACCTCTACTCCATTCAGCCGGTATCATTTAGTGGTTAAAAACCAGCACTTACTCGTTAGGGCAAGAAATAAACACTGTATATGGACTGAAATAAAGACATTGAATCAGGTGTTTAATAGGGACACTACGCACCCTGATCACCTTTGCTTATTAGATGGTCTGAGTGAGAGGGAAGGGGGTGGACATACTTCTAAGGGTTTCCTCTGCATACACAGCTGTCAATCAGCAGCAGGTTTGGCTCTCCAGACTGCTTGGACCTTTGGGATCTAATGCTGTCAGTACATACACAAGATCTACCGGCCGGATGGAGTAGAGGTAAAATCACTGCTCTATAACTGTGGAGACCCAGGTTCGATCCCGGCCAGAGCACCTCTCAAGTAAGTGTCCATGGGCGAGACACCTTATGGTACACACTCACCACCCAGGACATACTCAAGAGAGAAATCTCAATGTATCCTTCCCGGTAACACATTCTCAAAGAGGAGACTGCTGCACTTTTTTTTTTTTTTAAGACTAGGGTCAGACCAACGCATTTTTCGCGTCGTCTGTGAAAAAGTGCGTTCGAACGAATGGACGTATTTTTTCACGGAATACACGATAGCCGTCATACGATGCGCATTTTCGTCCGGATGATCAATAAAACACTTTTTGCGTCCGGACGTTATGTCGGCCGGACATTAGCAGCGTCTGACGTCTCCTAATCACGCACACACGTCGCTAGCGGACGCAGCGCACTCTGTACGTCAGCACTAGCGGTATCACGTTCTCGAAAAAATGCTTAGCGCTTGCGTTGCGTGGCCGTACTTCGTACATTGCCCGTCAGTTGCTGCTACTACGGCCGTGATAAAGTGTGGCTGCAAGCGCGTTCGCACTTCGTTAGTCTGACCCTAGCCTTAATGGGGGATGCGCACGCAGCACTGATACCTGCCACCTGTGAAGATGGTGCGTGCACGAGGTGCGAATGCAGTTTGCACTTAAATTGCTACAGGGAACTCCAGTTTCTGGGACCCCCGGAGTGGAAAGCGAGGGGGGGGGGTGTTTCAGATAGTATTTTCTGCTTCTAACAAAAAGCGGAAATGCTGTTAGGGGAAAAAAGTTAAGATGTTTTTGTAAACCTTATTCAAAGACAAAAGCAAGACATTTTTAATTGTCTCTTTGATCTAAACACTCCGAGTTCTCTCCAACAGCTGGAATATTCGATCCTTTACACCATTGCAATCTAGCGAGTAACCGTTTCTTCAGACGGGAAAGTTAAGCGAAGGGGGGGGGGATATCAAGGCTGAGCTTTAACATCTGCATAAAAAGATAATTTAAAGCAATTTTTGAGTTGAAAGTGGAAATTCAGCATTGTCTTTTATATTGCATGTCACTGATCTTAAGCGGTTATTCACCAACCTGCGAATTATACGGAGCTGTGACTTTCACCATTCGTAGCGGTTTCCGGTCAATTTGCCAAATGTAAGCGAAGTGACAGCAGCACTGAAATGTCGAATAGAAGATTATCATGTCTCTATTCACCGCACACTGAACTGCACAGAAATTCTGGTGTAATGCCCTGCTTTTCAGTTTGACAGGTTTAAACAGGCGAATCCCACAGGTTTCAATGACGAATTGATTTTTTTTTAAGAGTATTCTTTGTTAAACCCTTTTTATTTTCTAAAAGACCTTTGTATTTTATTTAAACCACCTTTTTATACAGTTACAAGCATTTATAAAGCGCCAACAAGCTTATCATTTCATAAAAAGGACTTTTTTTTTATCAGGAGAACAAAGTCTTTTTCCAGTTCGCTGGAATTCGATGTACATTTGGTGGCTTTCGCTCATGTCCGATAAGTGCTTCGGTGAGTCCAATTTTGGAAAAATATGGTGTAAGGATGCACAGATACTGGGCATTTACATGAGTACTGGTACTCTTCCAAATACCCCCAATACCGGAAGTTAGCACTGGGCTAGCTGGGTGGTATGTGAGCGCATTCTGCCAGCCACCCCAGCCCTATTGGCATTCTGCCTGGCCATATCGCAGCAAGTGGCTGCCGGCGAAGGTTGTAGCGTGGCCGCACACGAGATCTTGCAAATTAACGAGAGAAACTGACCAATCTTGCCGGCGGCTGCTGCTCGCTGGAACTCGTCCGGGCAGAATGCAAATGGTAGACACAGAGCATTCTGCCAGCCACCCCAGTGTTTGAGTTCTGGAATATATACTATGTGAGGGTGTGTTTGAGATCTGGAGTCTGCAGGCCTGTGCAGTGGGTAGATGGGATGTCTGGCTATACATTTCAATACTTCCATAAACTGAACAGGCTTTCAGCAAAATACTAAATTATTTATGGGAAAGTGGTCACATGACAAAGTATCGGTGAGTATCTGAAAGATGTATTGGTACTCCGTCTTAAAAAAAATAATAGTATCATTGAAACGTCCCTAAAGTCCGCGTCAGACGAACGCAGTGATCACGTCCGTGTTGCCGCAGTTTAACGTCCGTCGTATCATAGAATCATGATCAATAGAGACCCACACACGAAGTACGTGCGCACCGAACTGCGCACGCACAACGCACGTGGCAAACAGACGCAAGTTAGGCAAGAACATAAAACCACTACCTCGGACGCATAGAGTGCGCCACGTCCGCGTAGAGTTCTGTGTGAGATGTCAGACACAGCGCATTTGCGACGTCCAACACCTTGACGCACACAATGGCTTTTCATATCCTTTTCCAATTTTTATCATTTTTCATATTAATTGTTTCCCATAATTCTCTTTTTTTTCTACATCCGTCAAAATGGATTGTGTGGTGTCTACAGTATCTTCCGTCAGCACATCTGTCCGTTACGCACGCACGCAGAGTGCGCTCGTCTGACATTAGCCTAAGCCGGCTGAGCATCACAGGAAATGGACTTTCAAAGCATCGGATGCCTTCGATGCAGACACCTGCCTTAAATGAACTGAAAAAAAAGGCCTAAAACCTGTAAATGTGTGGGTTACGTCACGCCCAATCCACTGCTCCGACGGCGAATATATCTCAGTGCATGAGCAAACTTGGCAGTGATCACATGAGCCCAAAATAAACGATGCTCTTATAGTCAAATGAAGGACTGAAATCTGCCACAATAGGAGTCATTTAACAGTGGGGGCTTAAACATCGTGCCAGTGTCTCCCCCAACCCCCGACCAAGGAGCCGATTACAGACAGTTGTAAAATACATTTTATTAAATGCCAAAGCGTCCCATAACCTCACCTCATCCCTTCCACCCATGGATTATCTTCAACAAAATATACAGCAGAGCTTTCACTATAAAAGGATGCAGATTAACCCTTTACAGCACACTGTCCACATGCCAACCCTGGAAAGGGTTACAATACTTCTACTGTATAGTATATTCTCTTGGTTTTGGGGCAAAATAAGAACAAGAAAAATAAGCCAGTTTTAGGGATTAACGTGTCCAGGCAGAGTGGCACCAATCACGAGGAACTCTTGAATCGCTCGCTCTCGTACTCTCCCCGGTTGGAGTTCTTCATCCTCTGTCGGACTTTGAGTTGGTCCAGCCTCCTCTTATCCACCTCCATCTTCGCTAAAAGAAAGAGAATGATCCCCGAGGGGAAGCCGAAGAGCCTGCACACAAAAGAAACGATAAAACGCTTAATCTTAAAGACTAACAGGTTAAAATGGATTCATGTTTGATCATCTATGCTAGGAAAGTCCTTTCGATGTAACTGGAGCAGGACTCGTGAGTTGTTTTATGGCGTACGTACAGACCGAAACACGGCACCGAAAATCATCAACGGACCTGAAATGTATGAAGGCCATCAGTGAGAGTGTGTGATGCACTGCCCGGCCAAAAAAAAAGTCCCTACCTCCCGTACAAACCTTTTATCATCCGGGGTTGCCTTAGTTGGTCAGGTCCAGGTTCAGCAATGTTATACGCCCACAAAATGAGGTCATGTGACTCCCTGAATATACTGAATGAGCAGGTTTTTCCATCAATGGGTTTTTTCTCCCTGATGGCACAGCGGGCATATTCCAAGATGGCAATGCCAGGATTCATCGGGATCAAATTGTGCAAGAGTGGTTGAGGGAGCATGAGACATCATTTCCACACATGGATTGGCCACCGCACAGTCCAGACCTTAACCCCATTGAGGTTAATCTTTGGGATAATGTGCTGGAGAAGACTTTACGCAGCGCTGCGACTCTCCCATCATCAACACAAGATCTTGCCACAAATTAATGCCACTCTGGACGGGAATAAATGCTGTGACATTGCATGAGCTTATCCACACGATGACGCAGCGAATGCATGACGCAATCACAGCAAAAGGCGACACAACCAGATCTTACCATTTATGACTTTTTATATTGAGCCACATAGTATGTTTATACAAATAACACAAACCCCTTGTATTTATTGGTCTCTTACCAGGCATAAGCCACTTTCCTCATTGGACTTTTGGTTTTTCGTGACGGGATGTACTCAGCACCTTCAAGGACAGGGTCGGGATCATCTGATTTTGCCCTAGAACTTGCACTGGTTTGTAGAGGCTTCGCATGTTGTAATGACCTGGAATAAGGATTTTGTCTCCAAGCCACAGTGACCGCAGAGCCTGTGACAGAAGAGAAGAATGTCTTAATATGTGTGCTGCTATAAAAAGTCATCCATGCTGCATGGAGGGAAGAAAAAAAAAAAGAAAACTAGGAGGATCACCATAAACCCACATTGAGGAGTGCAGAAATAAGAGATGCTTCGTTGTAAGTGATACGCTCATACACACCGCACATTACTGTGAGTGTATCACAGAGCTCCACAGCAATAAAACTCACAGTAATGTGCACTGTGTATGAGTGTATCACAGAGCTCCACGACAATAAAACTCACAGTAATGTGCGGTGTGTATGAGCATATCACAGAGCTCCACGACAATAAAACTCACAGTAATGTGCGGTGTGTATGAGCGTATCACAGAGCTCCACGACAATAAAACTCACAGTAATGTGCAGTGTGTATGAGCGTATCACAGAGCTCTACGACAATAAAACTCACAGTAATGTGTGGTGTGTATGAGTGTATAGATAAAATACAAACTTATTCGTAAGGGAGCGCAAAGATGAAATGGATGTGGATTCTTTGGCAAAAATGATATCACAGTTGTTCAATGGTTCAGAGTCTCTTCACTAAAAGAGAAGAATCACAGATTGCGTAGCACAGTAATGTGTAAATTCGTGTTAATTCTAATAGAGTGTCACTCACAGACATAGAGCCTATAGGCTCTTGGTAAACGCCTCTAAGCCTCTATGGGGGGCTTCTCCCATCAATCGGGGTCTTAATCGTCAGGATCAGTGTTGATGCTTCAAAACCTCAGTTAAAGGACAAGAAGACAGCACATGGCACAATACCAATAAAGGAAAGATGGCAATGTATATAGGTACAGTCTACTCACAAATTTATGAGCCTCCCAGTGAGTGGCTCAGTATTGGGGCTTTGGACCATTTGAGGATGGTCCCACCTCTTGTGCAGAGTTCCCGCTGGATGAATAGAATCAGTGGTCCAAGAGTTGATAAAAAAATTAAATTTATTACAAATTAAAAAGTAAAAATAAATAAAATACAGGCTTTATTTTTACTTTTTAATAATAAGTTTGAATAAGTTTGTATTTTTTCTATTATTAAGGGTGGGTGACACACCTGTGGTGAGCTGCACATTTTTATCAATAAGCATTGGTTAATTCAACATAGTGCCAAGCACCATCAATTCCGGAAGGAGTTGATAACCTACATATGTGTATGAGTGTATCACAGAGCTCCACGACAATAAAACCCACAGTAATGTGTGGTGTGTATGAGTGTATCACAGAGCTCCACGACAATAAAACCCACAGTAATGTGCGGTGTGTATGAACGTATCACAGAGATCCCCAGCAATAAAACCCACAGTAATGTGCACTGTGTCTTATTGTTGTGGAGCATTCCTATAAGTCAGACAATTGCAGCTCTCTGAGGGGGCACATGATAATAAAGGGAAGGGCAGAGGGCATTCAGTTGCCATTGGGAGGTGTTTCATATTAAGGTAGAAGGGTTTTATAAAGACACACGCAGGATATTATCTGTGTGATATCTACAAACTGACATGAAACAAAAATATAAAGTGCATAACCATACCCCGACACCTTCTTGTTATTGACGCCAGCAAGCTGTAGCTGGGCGCCGCCATCTTTGATGTGGCACCTACACCGGAAGTGTTATTGCTAACTTCCTGTTACTGCAAAGGGAAAGGAAAGAGCCTGTAGTTTTGTAGTTCTCCTGTGGTAGCGCTATCCTATACTGTGCTGCTGCTTATTATTATTATAAGCAGTGAGCTCTGCACTTGCTCATCCAGCCTGCACTGCACTCCCCATTCAGATCAGCCAAGTGGTGTCTCCTTGAGCATGATGGGAGTTGTAGTTCAGGAAGCCAAAAGTAATTCAGATGGAGAAATAACATTATTAAAATCAGGATTTATTTTACACTTGAAGGGTTATTCAATAAGAGCCGAACTTGAATTCCCCAACTGTGAATTTCGCTGTACGGTGCAATTTCGTGGCAGATCATCTGTTCAGAAAACTAAATTCTCCAAATACTGACTAATTATTATTTTATTATTATTCTTTATTTATAAAGCGCCAGCATATTCCGCAGCGCTGTACAATAAGCACAGTATAGACAGGGTTACAATACATTGAACAACATTTGACAAACAGTACAGGAGGAGATGAGGGCCCTATTCCCGTAGGAACTAATTGATGGCAAAACACGGTGCAGTTTGCTGCAATCCGGTGCCTGTTCGGCGGCAGGGAAATCCCCCATAGAGAAGCAATGATTAATCTATTCACATTGAACAGCAGAGAAATGTCAATGAAATGCCCTGCTGTTCTGTGGTTTCATTCGGCAGGTTTAATCAGGCGAATCCCATAGGTTTCAATGTTAAAATGTATCATTGTTACATATTTTTTTATTCAACCGTTTATTCTTTTCAGTTTCAGCAAAAAGCCTTTTATTTATTTTTTAGAATTTTTTTGGTGCAATATTTTTGATTCCCGTTTTTTTAACGACGTTTTTTTTAAAATTCTATAACAGCCCTTTTTAGTATTTTTTATAGGACCTTTTATATTATGTCCATGCATTTTTATTGTTCTAAACGCCTTTTAAAGAATAGCAGAGTTCAGGGGTTTCTGCAGGTTCGGCTGTGTTCGGCGGCTTCACGTTCGGCGCACTTTGGGGAACCTGCAGTGAAAATTGAATTCACAGAAATTTCAATGCTCTTTGAATAACCCTTTATATATAGCGCCAACAGTGTCCACAGCACTTTACACTAATGAAAGGGGAATTAAACACTGAACAGCAGAGAAATGTCAGTGAAATGCCCTGATTTTTGGTGGTTTCATTCGACAGGTTTAATCAGGCGAATCCCATAGGCTTCAATGTAAAAAAAAATCGGCGTTTTTATTAAATATTTATTCAAGTGTTTATTCTTTTTATTTGCAGCAAATAGTCTCTATATATTTTATTTTTTCTGTAACAGACCTTTCTATTATTATTCATAGGGCCTTATATATTATTTCCAGGCATTTTCATGCAGTAGTTTTTTTGAAAATGCCTTTTAAAAGTTGCGTTTATTGTTTTTTTTTACCCCTGTTCGGTGGCTTGTCTGCTTTTTCCGGCGGCGGGTCGAATCGGCAGTCTGTTTGGTGGATCGTCGGATGCGTTTGGCGTTTTTTGGATCGATTTGCTGATTTATCTGCAGATTTTCGTTTCGTTCAGCGATTTTGCGGATGCAGTTGGCGTGTCAATTCACCCCATTTCGGGGGCCCTGCGGCGAATGCTTCGAACTCGCCGAAGTGTGGCGTATAGGAGACGAGATTTCGGTGCTCTCTGAATAACCCTGTTAGTGTCTTTACAGTTTAGTAAATAAACCCTGACATGTAATAAATAGTTATATCATCTTTTATTTTTTCCAAACTTCCCTCTGTAAAGAGCATTTATGTCATTTAGAAACCATGGGGCTTTCCAGCCTCTGACCACATAGCTGAGGGGACTTCAGGCTGGAACACCACGAACTACACTTCCCGGCGTGCCTCGCCCCGCACATGCGCAGCCCCCCTTGTTTTCGTGCGCTCACTGCGAGTGCATACAAACGTGCTGGAATCCTTTATGACACAGGATTGGTCGGATTTCCCGAGGTACGGCGTTATTGGCGGCGGCGGGACCACGTGTCTGCCAGCTGATGTTCAGGTTAGGGTGTAGCGGATGCTGCTGGGGAGGAGGAGGACCCACGTGTGAGCACAGCTGGAGGCCTGAGAGAGTGGTTCCATAGACCCAGCGCCTGCCTTGAGACCCGGGGCGATTCTGTGTGAAGGGAGAACGGTAACAGCTCGTGTGCGGGCAGCAGCTGCCCCTCCTGTCCAGCAGCATGGCGCTGTATGGGGGAAGGATTAGGCCGGGCCCTGCGGGATGTAAATATGCAAATACGTGTAGCACACAGGCTGAGGGGTCAGTGGGCAGGATGAGGGGCATTTATACCCACGTGTGAGCCTGGCAGTGGCCTCTCACATACAGCCCCTTGCCAATCACAGCAGCAATGCCTGGGGGTGTCAAGTCCAAGCAGGCAGCATGAGGTTTGCCCACCTGTCTATTCTGCATCCCAGGTGTGTGCTGTGAGGTGTCCAGGGTCTTCAGATCAGCCATGTGTTCCTGGACACATTCATGCTGATGGGCAGTGCATGAAAAATGCCTCCCTGCAGCATGTAGAATTCATATGCTGCATGTAAGCTGTCAAAGTGGAATCCCGGGTGACCTGCCCTGCCGCCCTGCGAGCAGATCTCTCTCCTGCAGCCTATGAATCGTACATACTGCGGGACGTGAATACATGGCAGACCTGGGAACCCTAAAGGTGACAGCAGCATGACGGGCCTCCTCAGGCACTAACCCCCCCCCCCCCGAACATGCTTCAGTCCACCAGTATGCACCACACGGCAGCAAAGGGGGTAGTGTTGACGGATCCCGGCTTACAGTGACCCCTGCAAAAACATGCATTGCACCTCATCGAGCCGCACAGCATTAATGAATGGGGGGGGTAGTGGTGTAGGTCCAGTAGTGGTGTTATTTGGGAGTGGCCGTCAGTTTTACACCCCATGTGTGCTGGAAGGTAAAGGTCTCCTCAGACATTGATCCTCCTAAACATACTTTGGTCCATTACTAAGCACCCCCAGGAGAGCACCGTGTCAATGGGGAGAGGGAGCGGCCAGTGGTGACAGAGGTCCCTGCAAAAAACAGGTCTCAGCCCCCTCCTATGCACCTCCATAGAGCATCAACGAAGGAAGGGGGTAGGGGCGACAGGTCCCCAGTAGGCAGCGATCCGTGCTAAAGTTTTGAATAGATTTATTTTCATTTTTTTTTTTTTTCTGTCTAGATTGTTCCGCCACTCTGTGTCCACCTGACCGCAGACCGATGGAAGGAGCAGGGGGCGGCCAGGGGTCCGGCTCGGCCAGCCCCGAACCCCAGGAAGCGCTAGCTCCTGCCATCGAGTTCCACGAAGATGAAGAGATCATTGAAGTGCTGGAACTGAACGATGCAGAGCCTGATCCGGGTACGGTGGGTCGCTTGGTGCTGGAACTTGCACGCTGGATGTAGCGGGCTCATGTTAGTTTTCTGGAGGAGTTCGGTGTTTGCTCTGTCTCTTCCTAAAGTCTAACATCCTACATGGAGAGCAGAAATACATTGTAACAGCGACCGAGGATCCCTCTCTTCATTGAATCCTTCTGGAACTGGATCCTTTAACCGAGATCTCCCAACGTTGCCCCTCCCCCATCCCCCCCAGATATTGATGGCCTGCAATGCCCAGATTACTTTCCATGCAACAGATCATCAGAGAATCTTGGGATAAATAATCGTGGATCAAAAATATCTGGAGGCTGGCATTTGAGATCCCCGCTTTAACCCTATAATGCACGGGGGGGGGGGCATGCTCAGAGTGTGACGTGGTGTGAATAGAGTAACTTAAGTGGCTTCGTTTGAATATTGTGATAAGCCAGTCTTCCCCTACATGTTCTGCTGAAGGTCTTCTCCAGAGAGCAAAGGTGTTGGTTACTATTTTATTCATGGTAATCGCCGTGGAGTATTAATAAGAGCATGGTATGGAGATCTGCTTTAGAAGAGCACATGAGAATCCAAATTCCCTTCCAAATTCTGTGACCGGTCCGGTTAAGTTACTGAAGAGGGTAATGTGGTGGGATCAGCGCTTCCTTCAGCTGGTCTCCCCTGCTGTGTTTCCATGTGTACCTCAGAGCATAGGGGTACACGTAGTGTAGCATATCCAGGTAGAATCCTAATAGTGAGAAAAAATAAGTACACTCACATTTTCTGGTGTCTCAGACACTAGATGTTCTTGCAGCCGGCCACAATATCGGGAGCACCGGATCTCCCTTCAGCATTTGATCTCCTCCGTTCCACAGTAACCAGGATCAGAAATGGTTAAAATCAAAGCACGTTTATTAAAATTTACAAATAAAAGGAGTAAAATATCAGAAAGTCTCACCTAAACGCGTTTCGTGGCATTCTCGCTTCCTCAGTAGGTGTGTGATCACTAATTAGTCTCATGTTTGTGCTTCCCCCATTGTAAAGCTCTACGGAATCTGTTGGCGCTATATGAATTACTGTAACTTTTCTGACAACACAAAGTGCAATGAAATCGAACGCTCTGTAAGCCGCCATCATGTTTCATATGTGTGTGAGCCGCGCTGCTAACACCTGGGTGCATTCCCCTACACCTGCGACTAAAATCCTCATGTCCCACAATGCCCAGGATGAGCGCTTCCTGCCGAACTTAGTTTTGAGTTTTTTTTTTTTTTTCTTTTCCTCCTGTAGATGATCTGGCGAGTGATATGGAGGACGTGGATTTTGCTGATGAGCCGGAGGCTGGAGAAATGGCAGACGAAGAATGGGAAACAGAGGACGAAGGGGTGGAGGAAGGAGCTGAACCCCACGATGACAGCGAGCTGACCTTCTCCAAACACACAGGTAACGGGGATTTGGTGACGGCAGCATGTGTTGGCTTTACCCTTACGCCAACAATGCATTAAAGTAATAGGGTCTTCCTCCATGATTCATGAGATTAAGCACGTCGCTGTGGGCTGTCGGGCGCTGCCGTTTCCATCCTTAAAGTGAATCTCTCGTTGGACCAGGCTTAAAGCTACGACTGAAATCCACAGCGCGTTGATAGCCTGAAAGCTGTCCTCGCCCGGTTCTGGCATCATGGCGTGCCCGTGTTGCCGGGTCACAGGTTGCCATGCTCGCTGTATGCTGCACACAGCATTCTGGGATTGTGCCGCTGATGTTGGGCTTTGATTGGACACGCGTTGACCCACCAAATTTTGGAGTAACGCTCGGCATGCAGAACGTGTCAGTGAATTTGAACCTGCAGCCAATTCACGGTTTATTGCCGCTGTATTTTAAATCATTCTTTCAACCAGCGTTTCTACCGAAGTTGTCAGCGTTGCAGAGTAAGTCGGCACTTAGTTTGTATTTATTGTTCCCCGGCTCTGCTCGAACGTACAGGCGTCCTCAGATAGCGAGAGCTGAGCTGTCCGGGGTGCTGAATGTCCCGTACAGCCTCCTCCCAGAGCCGCTCTTACCAGATAAAAGGAGGGAAAAAACCCTTCTGACACATGAATCACAATGTATCGGTTACTGAATACCAGCCATTTCTGGCACTGAAGTGGTTAAAATAAAAATGATCGTGTATTTTGTTAATTTATAGCATAAATTGATATATTTTTCCATACATCGAGCGGCTGTACCGACGGGCTCTTCTCTTACTTCTGGACAGGTTAACAAAGCCTAGAAAAAAAAAGAATACACCTAGGGACAGGTGAACTCCCCCACCCCCCTTCCTCACCTGTAACTCCTCCCCTATATCCTATAAGTAACAGCAGCACCAAGAGTCGTCGTCCCCCCCCCCCCCCCCCGTCTAGACCTCAATCACAGGATATTAAATCCAATCCAGCATATAACATTCATGGCTGTTACTGCTCTGGGCGGCAGGATCATCACTCCGGCATCCAAAGGAACAAATGTATCCAAGAGTAAAATATATATTACAGTGAAACAAAAATATCCATCCAATGCATTGAGTCTATATAATCCTTCCATATCTCATTTGTCTGTGATGTACGTTGTATCAGACGTGTTGTGTCGCCGCCCTCTGGTTTATTTTGATGTAATTAAAGATGGTATAATTTTATAAGCAAATGTTTTTCTGATAAATCCTATTAACAAACGCTCAGTCCTGTCTCGGAGCTGAAATCGCTATAAAAGTGGCGCAATAGTCACTTTTCTGGTTTTGTCATCTCTGCCTGAAGTAGGAACATGTGTCCTAAACGCATGTTTTATTCTGTGTTGCTAAATCTGAAGGGCAGCGGTGCCGTCTGTCACTCCTGATCGTCTGATCATAAAGACGTGTGTTGTGGTCCCCCCCCACACTTTTTTTTTTTTTTTTTATTACCAATCGCACGCGTCTTTTTTTTTTTTTTGCCCGGTTGTTCGTCTAACATTGTGTTTTTGTTTCTCCTTCCTTCAGGTTCTGTATTCTGTGTGGGTCTTGATCCCAAAGACGGCGTCCTGGCTGTGACGGGGGGAGAGGATGACAAGGCTTACATCTGGAGAATCAGCGATGGAGAAACACTGTTTGAGTGCACAGGTGAGCGCTCGGACCATGCTCAGGACAACCTGGGGCAGACATGGGGATGGACAAAGGCGTTTATTGCACCACCTGTGAGCGAGGTGGCTCTGTGCAAGGCTTTACTTAGGGCTCTAAGCTAAACCAGGGGCACTAATTTAAAGGGAAAAATTTTACCAGTAGATTACAGGGCAGGCGCTGAGTCCAGCCACTAGCCTCTAGGAGGCTCGCAGCAGCACTGCTGCGCCATCGCAAGCTTCCCCTCCATGGAGTCCATAGGACTGTTGTGGACTCCATAGAGACTTCTGCTGCCGGCTCGTCTCTCGGGAGATCCTGCTGGTCCGCGGAGGGAGACTGGGGGGCTTTTGTTTTCGGTCTCCCTCTGCTCTGGGTGGCCAGAAGCGGCAGATCGGGTTGAAAGGGGGGTATTGTGGTTTTTTTTTTTCTTTTTTGGTGGGGGGGGGGGGCCTTCAGCTGCTGCTGATTCCGCAGAAGCTCTAAGCCTCATGTTAAGCATAGGGAGAGCAAAGTATAGTAGGCTCGTGCTAAAAAGTGCTAATACTGATACGCTACTGGATTTTTTTTTTTTTTTTTTTTTTTTTTTTTTTTTTTGCGATCAGGAGGTGATCCGAGTGGCACGTGAACGTCTCTTACGTGAGCGCTAGTGTTAAGGAGATGACTGGGCCCTTATTCATTATTAGTGCGGATTCCTGGGTACACGTGGTCCCCCCCCCCCCCCCCCCCAACATAAAATCTGGAGTGATCAAATGCTGCCGTCTACAAGAAATGCAGCTTGTAACTGCTCTGTCTGAATCCTGACACTCTTATTGAGGGAGGATTATGAGTGTTTTTAGTCAATTGTCCAAGAGCGGCCGGCAGGTTTCCTTCGCTTCTTGTGACCGCTCGTTGTTTTGATACGTGGTTTTAGATCTGTTACTCGTGGCGAGTCTCTCAGCACATCGCTCCCGCGGGGCTGGTATTCGTTCAATTCACACGCTTTTATTCCCCGTTTCGTTCAGGTCACAAAGATTCTGTTACAAGTGTGATGTTCAGCCACGATTCCAGCATGGTGGCCACCGGGGACATGAGCGGCCTCATCAAAGCGTGGAAAGTGGAGGGCGGTGAGGAGATCTGGTCTTTTGAAGTGGGCGACTTGGAAGTGAGTAAAGAGAGTGAAGGTGCGCTTGCGCTGCGATGGAAATCTGAGCATGAACAGACGGGTGCAGGAATGATGCGGCCCTCATGCGAGCACAGCGTTTTGTCCTCTTAAAAGCTGCTGGTTTTAATGTTGACCATGTTTATGGGGTTATTGGGTGCTTTATTAGGCAACTCTGTTCAAGGCTCATGGGGGGGCAGGAGGTGGATTGAGAGCAAGCAGTAAAGTATATGGGTATCGGAGGACATACTATAGTGCGTGCATCTGGTGTGTGTGTAAACAAATGGTTAATGAGCGCTATGAGGAAAATGAATGCGTCCCGTTTTTTAAAAAGGCTGCGAGCTTCCTAACATTACTCTGTGTGTAGAGATGTCCTAATCACAACCTTTGGGCTGCTGTTCCAGGTCGTGCGGTATTCTGGATCATCGAGTAAAGAGTCCTGATCTGATGCCTCGTGACCCACAGCCAGACAGCGTCTCCCTGTCGCTAGCGAATCCTAGGGCCTCGGCTTTCATTTGCGGCACCTTCCCTGCCCGCTCGCTGGTCGTTGAAGCCGGGGGTCAGACGAGCGTTTTGCAGAGCGGAGGGGACGTTCCTTCCCCCTCTGAGGCTCATCTGGCCGCCTCACTGAATGCAGTCAGTGCGCTCAGCGCTGCAAGGCTTTATCCTCCTATGTAGAATCGCGCTTTGCAGCCTCATCAAACGCACGTCGTAGCGCTTCGACGGGGAGGCCGCAGAACATCCACTGTAGCGAGTGCTACATCGTGTGGCCAGCCCTGTCGAAGGCCACAACACTGACAGACAGCGGGAAACACGTCAGTACAGGCACACATAGTGCGCTCGTCTGACCACCGGCCTTGGCAGGGAGTGCAGAGGCTCTTGGACTCCAACTTGCAGCGTCTTCCCAGCCTCTTACAGGACTCGGGAGCAAACAGGCTGCTCGGCCTGTCTCTGATTCAGGGGTCTGTCTCTGTATCCTGCGCGCTCACTCACCATTTTCACTCATTAATTCCTGCTATCGGCTATAAACCCTTTATTTTTTTCTTCTTCCCATCCTCCTTGGCAGTGGCTGGAGTGGCACCCCTGCGCCCCGGTGTTACTGGCCGGCACAGCCGACGGAAATACCTGGATGTGGAAAATACCGAGCGGAGAATGCAAGACCTTTCAGGGATCCAACTGCCCCGTCACGTGCGGACAATTCCTACCCGATGGTAAGGATCAACCTGGATGGTTACTTTGGGGGAAGAAGAACCCGTAACGTGGCTACATTATCTCCAGGTGCCTGTGACTTGATACTAATGATAATAAAAAGGGGCTTACTGGGTGCAGAATATTTGTAGAAGAGCGCTTGGCCACATCTAACGGGGGGGGGGGTTTATAAAGGCGCCTTCATTCTGGTTTTGGACGGCTGAGTCCTCCAATTCCTTTTTTAAGTCTCTCAGGGAACATTTTGTGCCGTCCCATGATTGCAGCATTGCTATGTATCTAAATCCTTGAAAGGGTCTATTCACAAGTTTTGGCGATTTGCTGCATTTCGGCAATTCCATTACAACAAATTTGTGAGTTAGTGAATGGTCACCGTATTTTGCAGTTACTGGACGTCGGCAAAAACCGCTGAACTGAAAAAGGGGAAAACAACAAAAGGAAGTCTCCCATTCTCCTAATAATTTAAATCAATAAATCGATACTATTCTGACATCTTTTAGATAACCTATCGGCATCCAGAGTGTGGCTCGGGGTTAAATTCCTGTGCTGGAAGCGGTAACCCAAGCAACACTCGGGATGCCGCTGGCTACATTACCTGTCCCTGCTTTCCCTGGATGTACCCGCAGTCTCCTCCGGCGATCGCGACCTCATTACTTCATGGTTTCCTCCTCGCGAGAAGGAAACCAGGAAGTAAAACGCTCGCGATCGCCGGAGGAGACTGCGAGGATCAGCGAGGGAGCGCAGGGACAGGTAATGTATGCAGCCCTAGTGTGGCTCGGTTACCGCTCCCAGCACAGGAATTTAACCCCGAGCCACACTCGGGAAAACAAGGGGGTTAAGGCACCTCCTGTACATCGCCACATATGCCAGGGGTCTCCATAAAGCTATGCTACATATGTTACCATTTAGCAAGTTCAGAATACACGAAACGTTTGTTTATTCGTCTCTAGTTTCTTTTCAGGATACATTGCGTCTTTTTTTTTAACGTCCTTTTGTGTCTTTGTGTAAAGGGAAGAAGGCCGTTGTCGGCTATGAAGACGGCAGTGTGCGGATTTGGGACCTGAAGCAGGGCAGCGCGCTCCACGTCGTCAAAGGTGAAGCTTCTTGGACAGCTTTTCTGTACCGTTCGTGTCCACGTGACACCTCAAAAGACTTTGTGTCCAAACTCTCGCTCGTATTCGTGGTTATGATGCCCAACGTGGTCACAAACTGCCATATTAACTTTTGTGGAGGGGTTTGATCACTTTCTACCGTGTTTCTTTCCTAAAATAACATCGTGCAGTTTCGCGAGTAATTCAATCCTATTTGATTTGGTCCCCCACCCTGGCGAGGGGCTCCACTGCGACACCACACCGGCTACAAATCTCTCCGTCTGCTCCCAGATTCCTTTTTGTACTTTTTTTTTTATTATTATTCTTTATTGTAACGGTTTCTCTTCTGTTTCAGGCAGTGATGGGCACAGCGGCCCTTTGACATGTGTGGCATCGAATGCCGATGGCAGCCTGGTGCTAACCGGCTCTGTGGATTGCGACACCAAGATGGTAAACACCATAACCGGAAAAGTGAGTGACCGGAACAAAGAGGAGCAGTTTATGCATTTTTATGTTTATTGGCTCCTAGGGCATCAATCCCCCCCCCCCCCCCCCCCCCTCTCTTTACTGGTTTTGGAACGCACATGGCCCGGCCTATCAATCCTTTTTTTTTTTTTTTTTACTTTTTGTAATTTTATTATCACTCAAAGCCGTTTCTGTGATAACGGGGAGCAGGTTACAAGTATTTGTATCACGCCACAGACTTCGAAAGCATAGGGGTTTTTTTTGTTTGTTTTTTTTTTTCACCCCGCTGAACAAGTCCGTTGATGTCGTGCTCCACCGGTTGGTTTTCGGGAGATTTGATTCTTGCCTTCTCAGTGTTCTTCACTTTGTAAGGAAGCGGCAGGACGGAGCCATAGTGGAATGTGTATACAGTGCTGTACTGACTGTTGGCCAGCAGGGGGTGCCGCCGCAGTGCAAACGCTCGTGCATGCGTCACGTACCCCACACTAACAGGAAATGCAATTTTTGTATAATGGAATTGTGCAGAATTAATAAATATTTAGAAACCTAATGGAAACCTCTTGGAACCTGCTGTCTACATGGATTTATCATGCTCTGGGGAGAGCACCCTGTGTGCTGTATGTGCAGTGCTTACAGTGACCATGGAAAATGCTGCTTTTCTGTCTGATATGTTTTGAGATTCTTCACTTGCCCAAAGGGTCGACCAGATGACTGGGCCATAGGGATTGGAGAGGGGGGGGGGGGGGTGTATTTATTTAGACTCGTTCAGATTCCTTTAGAAAGGTTACGGTCTGTGTCGGGTCTTTGTTTATTGTGCAGCCGCTCCGTTTGGTCGCGCAGGTCCGGTCTCAGGTTTTTAAATTGAGCTTTTTTTGTTTTATTTAAAATAAAAAATAGAATTTCCCTTTTTTATTGCTGCCTCCAGGTTGTTGGTGTGTTTAGGACAGAAAGTAACGTATCGAAAGCTTCAAAGCGGGAGGAAGGTGAAGCAGAGACTAATTCCGTGGAATCGTTGGGATTCTGTAAAGTGTAAGTGCAAGGGGTTAAGGGGGGTCCACATCCTGAAGCTATAAAGAGCCGCTATATCCAGATATTTATTTATTTGCAAAGTATTTTACATGAAGGATACATTGAGATTTCTCTCGTTTTCAGTATTTCCTGGGTTCAAGAACATTGAATTGTTACAGAAATACAAAGTAATAAAATGCAAGATACTAAAAACAAGTATATACAGATTAAGAAAATACAGAAAATAGTCACTGTTACATGTTTACAGGTGCATTCTGTATATAGTCACTATGTTACATGTTTACAGGTGCATTCTGTATATAGTCACTATGTTACATGTTTACAGGTGCATTCTGTATATAGTCACTGTGTTACATGTTTACAGGTGCATTCTGTATATAGTCACTGTGTTACATGTTTACAGGTGCATTCTGTTTTGAGGTATGTTAAGACTGGGGGAAGATTTGATGGTGTCTGGGAGGTTATTCCATAATTGCGGTGCTCTGTAGGAAAATGAGGACCGAACCACTTTTTGTATTGTAAGTAAGGTGCTGGGCCTAGATCTGAGGTTATAGGATGAGGGAACTGCTAGGGGAAGCAGTCTATTCAGGTAGGGTGGCAGCTTCCCAGAAAAGCTCTTAAACACCACGTTGGAAAGATGAAGGGTGCGTCTGGATTCCAGCGACGGCCAGCTTAGTTCATTTAACATGTCACAATGTTGGGTCATGTAGTTACATTGTAGCACAAAGCGGCAGAATGAGTTATACAATGTAGTAAGTTTATTTATAAATGATTTTACCAGGAAGGATACATTGAGATTTCTCTCGTTTTCAAGTATGTCCTGGGTTCAAGAACATTAAATTGTTACAGAAATACAATGCAAGATATTAAAAAACAACACAAATATACAGATTAACAGAAAATAAATATGTAGGAAATAAAGTCATTATGTTACATGTTTACAGGTGCATTCTGTATTGAGGTATGTTAATAGGGATCTCTTCAGTGACTTTAGACTGGGGGAAGATTTGATGGTGTCTGGGAGGTTATTCCATAATTGTGGTGCTCTGTAGGAAAATGAGGATCGAGCCACTGTCTTTTTGTATTGTGGTATTGCAAGTAAGGTGCTGGTCCTGGATCGGAGGTTATAGGATGAGGGAACTGCTGGGGGAAGCAGTCTATTCAGGTAGGGTGGCAGCTTCCCAGAAAAGCTCTTAAACACCAGGCTGGAAAGGTGAAGGGTGCGTTTAGACTCCAGCGATGGCCAGTTTAGCTTTTTTAACATGTCACAATGGTGGGTCATGTAGTTACATTGTAATGCAAAGCGGCAAAATGAGTTATACAATGTAGTAAGTTTCTGGAGGTGTGTTTGCGGGGCGGCTGCATACACTACATCTCCATATTCAATAGCGGGCATAAGCATTTGTTGTACAATCTGCTTTCTTACCGCAGGATTAGTTTCTGTACAGGGCACCTAGTTTGGGGTAAAGTTTTAGATGAGTTTTTCGATGTGAGGGCCAAAGGATAGATTAGGGTCTAACCACATACCTAGATATTTGAGAGAAGTGACTGTGGTCAGCGTGCCATTTGATTTTGTCCCAACACATAGATGGGGATTTTGCAATTTGTGTAGTTTAGGTTTTGTTCCAAAGAGCATCGTTACAGTTTTGTCAGTATTTAAAAAAAAAGTTTGTTGTGTTTGATTCACTTTTCTACCTCTGTGAATTGTTCTTGCAGCACGGCCTCCAGCTGCGGGAGATTTGGTTTGCTGGTATAGATTAGTGTCATCTGCGTACATATGTACAGTTTATGAAGGTGTGTTTGCGGGGCAGCTGCATACACATCTCCGTATTCAATAGATGGTCAGTAAAGAGCCGCTATATCCAGATACAGAGTCAGTAAAGAGCCGCTATATCGAGTCAGTAAAGAGCCGCTATATCGAGCCAGTAAAGAGCCGCTATATCCAGATACATTATGATTTGACACATTCTCTCATGGTTTGTAACGGTGCGATGCTTTCCATGTTGTGACTCTTATCTATATAAGTATGTTTTTGCAAACCATTTAATTAGGTTTGTCATTATTGCTGCAAATTCCCCTCCCGACTCCTTACGCTCCTGGAGTGTGTGGGTGATGACGTTGTTTGTGGCGTAATTGACTAACCCCTTTGCTTTATTGTTTTTGTCCTCTCCAGGCTCCCGTTGGCGGCAGTCGGCTACCTGGATGGTACTTTGGCTATTTATGACATCTCCACTCAAACCCTCAGACACCGGTGTCAGCATGAAGTGAGTGAATACTGACAAACCTTTTATCCTCCTGCTCAGAAACCTGGTATATTTGCCGCCGCACAATGCACCCCCCCCCCCCCTGTTTAATGTAGTGATGGAAGGTCACAGATGGCTACATGTCTTTATAAATGGCACAGATCTGTCTATGGGCCGTCCGCCTGCATTGAGCTCTCCTCCTCCTGTCTTGTTCTCTCGCGCAGTCTGGAATCGTGCGGCTCCTGTGGGAGGACAGCTCGCCCGTGGTGTATACCTGCAGCTTGGACGGCTCTGTCAGATTGTGGGATTCAAGATCAGGGAAAATGATCAGTGAACACTGCGGCCACACGTCTGAAATCCTCGACTTTGCACTTAACAAGTAAGTGTCTGCCCCGATTATCAGCTCTGCATTCCCTTTTCGTCCGTTGTTTCCGGGGAATCGCTGCACGTCGCACCAGCTCTACTTTTCCGACCAGTGTTTAACTGGTCGCCGGGAGCCGAGAGAGACTGGGGGGGTCCTCAGTCTCTCTCCACAAATTACCCCACCGACCTGCAAAATCTCGCGGGATCCTGCGGGTCACGTGACCCGGCAGCGCAAGACTCCATGAAGTCCTTATGGGCTCCATGAGGGATACTCGCGGTGGCACATTGGCGCTTCCGCCAGTATCCAGGGGCTTAGCGTCGCGATAGGGTGCAGGCTGCTTAATTAGTGTCTGCCTCGTAATGTGGAGCTAAAACCGGGACGCTATGAGAAATCTGCAGGCGCACATTATCCACCTTGGCGTCCCCGTTTTAGCGCCAACTTCGTAATACTGCCCGTTATTTATTTTATTTATATATTTATTTTTTACAGTTTTATTGATTTTTGGCCTCATTAGGAGACTTCCCTTTCTTTTGACATTTGACAGCTTCTTCAGCGACTCCAATTTTGGAAAAATACTTTAGCGATGGAACCGCTGCATGCATTGAAAGCACATAATTCGCTCGCAATCTCTATTCTTTGTGAATAGACCCTTTTTTAATGAATGAAACCTTGCATTTCTTCGCCTACGCACAGTTTATTCCACCCGGTTGTTCTGGGCTCTGTGCCGTCACCTCGCTCATCCTTTAGGCTTGATCGTTGTCCAGTCGCGCGCTTCTCGTAGTGAGATAAATATCTCCGATAATAGCTGTCATGTGTTTCTCATTCTGACATAAATTGCCATTCACACACTGACATATTGCATCATGTAGCTCAAATCACTCACGTTGTGCAAAAATTAAATGTATACACTTGGAAAACAAGTCTTCACATTCCTGTAGCATGTCCTTCTGGATGGGGCTACTGACTGGTGGCTGTGGCTGCTGAATGGGGGCTACGGGCAGGTGGTCAGAGCTCGCAGGGTTTAGCTCTTGCCTTTTTCTTTTGCAGAGAGGCCACCACGGTTGTGACGGCGTCTGGAGATCACAAGGCGAAGGTTTTCTGCGTGCAGCAGCCTGACCGTTAGCAGCCTCCCGCTATCTGCGATCCACGTACAGACAATGGCGAGCACAAACTCTCGTGGAGGATTCTGGGACTGATGTAACCTTTGCTACATTAAATATTGAGATGCGTGTGTATTTTTCATACAGGCAGATATACCCCGAGGTGTATATAGATGTATGTCGGCGCACAGGATGCCTTTTTATTTTGCTGTCTGCGCTCGTCAACGAAGGGAGACCTGAGCGAGAGAATGAGTTGCTAGAATAACGAAACGAATTTGCACAGAGATACACCAATGGGACAAACTGGGGAGCTTCTTCTTCTTTTTTTTTTTTTTTTTTTTTTAATATATCCTTATATATATCTACATAAAGGGCTGTTGATAATCTGCTTTTTGTTGCAATAAAGCACACTGGCTCCTGTATTGTCTGAATCTTAAAAAATGACACGTTGAGACATTTCACATTATTAATAACAAAACAAGATGTATTTAAACGTATCGGCGCGTTCGTGTATGTGGAGTCTGTGTGACGGCTTTCATTTCCTTAAAAAGGAAAAAAACACATCGCTTTTTGTTGCTGATAACAGACTTTCTCCTCGCTCAGTGAATTGTTTGAATGAGGGGCCGCGTGTACAACCTCCTCCTTAATTCTGTGTAATGTTATATATTTTTTTTTTTTGAGAAGCAGAGTGACCCCCCCCCCCTTGCTGCTTTTTTTTCTCCTCCCATTTTGATATGGTGACAGCTAACCTTGACCCCCCCCCCCCCCCCGGAACCAACTTTCCCACTGTGCTCACTCGTCTCTCTAAAAAAAAAAAAAAAAAAAAAATTGGGGGGAGGAGGGGGGGGGGGGGGGGGTTTGAGTGCCATTTAATAATTGGGCAGATCCTGCTGACGGCCTCTGCCCAATCTGTTGTTGTTTTGTTTAGTGATTTCTTTCCTCCCCTTTTTATCCCCCTCGTTGCTTGCTGCGCCTGCTCTTCGGCACAGGGGGTCCCAATCCCAGACGTCCTTGAAGCTTTCCTGTGCAATTTGTACTCCTGCAAAACTAGCGTAGGAACCCCAAATTGCGCAGCGCTACGGGACTCACACACTTTACCTACACAAGTACCGTAGCGCCTGCGCAGAGTGATGGATCGGAGCTGCACGCACAGATCTGCTCCATCACTGCCTCTCTGAGAACACTCGCTACAGCGATTTGGTCTCTGAGGGTGACATCTGCTGCTCTGTGTGTGTGACATCACTAGTGACCGGCAGCCGGGAAATTCAAAATCTCGGCTGCTGGTAACACTGAGTGGGGGAACTTCAACCAGCGATTACACCAGATTGGGGGAGAAGGGGGCACCGGGGGGGGGTACTCCTCACAGCTGGACCACTTTATAACTGTGAAGTGGTCAAGGTGAGTGGTGTTTGTTTAAGGTTGGCTGAGCATCATGGGACACGTAGTCTGAGATGTATATACAAGGTGCCAGTGATTTGTCCTTACATGTTTGGTCTGTTATATCGAGGTCCCGATGCTCTGTGTCAAAGCGTTGGAGCGGAACTTCTCCCTGAACACCGTGCTGTAACGTTTCTCCATGGAAGTATCCGGGGGAGCGTCTAGTTTTAAGTTCTGGGGCGATTGAATCCTTTTCCTAATAGAGCCGGGTATAAACGATGTTGTGCCTCGCTCACCCTGTGCCAGCGTGGAATGTCCTGCTTGTTTTAGAGCTTTGCAATGGAATATTATCCTTTAGTGACCGCTAACCTTGGCGCTGCAGAGCGACGTGTCCTGCCCTGCTAACACTTATGGGACATGTAGTTCTGAATCCTATATGGTGGTAATTTTTTACATCGCTGCGTTTGTCTGCGCCATCAACGCTCTGATCTGCATTTTTTTCTTTAGGGGTTTATCCACTAAACAGTTATGTCATTGAAAGAATGGCTGTTTTTTATGGCGGCTCATGTACGGTGAATGCACAGTTTAGGGAGCTGACACCAACGTTCAATATACTTTAACTTTCTTTATTTCCTGCTGAATCTGTCCCTTGTAGCTTTTTTGGGGTTTGCTTCCATATTTTTTAGCACGGACTCCTTGGTTTCGGCGGGCGCGGCTGCCGGTGTTCTTGTGTTCTCACTGTTGTTTCTATAGGTGTTCTGTTATCACCGCTGTTACAGACGAGCGGCAGAACCCGCTGGATGGTGATTAGCCTCCGGTTATTCGTGCTACGTAGTAATAACGGTGGCGACTTTTTCGAGAACGTGATACCGCTAGTACTGACGTACAGAGTGCGCTGCGGCCGCATAGCGGCGTGTTTGCGTGATTAGGAGACGTCAGACGCTGCTAATGTCCGGCCAACATAACGTCCAGACACAAAAAGTGTTTTATTGATGATCCGTACAAAATCACGGACGAAAATGTGCATCGTATGACCGCTATCGCGTATTCCGTGAACAAATACGTCCATTCGTTCGAACGCACTTTTTCACGGACAACACGAAAAATGTGTTAATCTGACCCTAGCCTTAAGTGAATGTCAACAGTCAGAAACCTTGGCCCTCTTAGATGTTTTGGAACTACAGCACCCATGATCCTCGGTCATTTTGCTTAGCCTCATGGGAAATGTAGTTGCAAAGAACTCAAGGGCCACATTTGCTGATCCCTGCCTTTTTCGTGTCTCCTCTGGACTCCTTCGGCAACACGTTATTCTACGAGGAGCACCGTGTCTTTTTTAAAAGTTTCTTTGCGGTATGCCGGGGGCATACTGACGTACCCTCCATATTTCCCTGGTGTCCCGTCCCCAGGAGCAGGGTGAGGACGCTCGGCCTGGAGTAACTTTCCCAGAGCCGCGTGTTTACTCTCCGGTTCTGCAGATCGGGAATGTGATACAAAGTGTAAAACATTCCAAACACACGGAAGAGACGTGGCTCGATCGCACCCGGTGCTGCCAGTGTGGAGCATCCTGTTCGTTTTGGGGTTTGTGTGCCGGATCCAGGCAACCTGTAGCAGTGCTGGGTACACTTGGCACCTTGGATGCTTGAACTACATGTCCCATCATGCTCTGCTGGCCTTAATACTGGCTGGGCATCGTGATGAACTGTAACAATTGCAAAGGGTTCCCCTGACAGCTGTCACCATCGCGGCCCACCAGTGTTTATTTAATCCCTAAATCTCGCTGCAGGGTTCCCTCTATGAAACGGGTCTTTAAATCCGCCCTGCAGCCTGCATAAAAAATATTCACTTAAAGGGAAATGGGCCTTTCCCACTATCAGCATTTTGTAATCTAGGGATGGGGTAGATCCTGAGATGAGCCCTTTTTGGGGGGGTTCCTCCTATTTTTCACGCAGCAGGGGATCTTGCGTCTTCATATTTGCGGGCGCTGGATCGCTGTCCAGACTGTTAACTATAAAATCAATACATTTTATTCTGCTTTCATTATAAGGGGCTTCCCCGGCATTAATGGGAATCCTTAAAACTGAACCTTTTTTTTTAAGACGGTCTGGATCTGACTCCCAAGCTGCAGCTCCCATCATGCTATGACTATTTCGTATCTTGGAATAGCATCATGGGAGTTGTAGTCCGACAGCAGCTGCGGATCTTATTCCAAGACCCCGATGTCACATTAGTGTCACGAGATATATGCGTGTGGAATAAAACACAAAGACAACTCCCCACCCGCAGCAAAGCGTCTCGTAACTCAGTCGGACACGTTGAGGGTTTCGGGTCAAAGTTGTTTTTATTGTATAAAAAAAAGTCTATTTTAATCCTTGCTCTCGCTGCTCCTCGCCAAGACGTTTCTGAGCCGAGTAAAATGAAGACTCTTTTTCCCCCCCCCCTTTCTGATAAATGATGACCTCCCCCCCTCCTTCTGATAAATGATGACCCCCCCTCTTTCTGATAAATGATGACCCCCCCCCCCTCTTTCTGTTAAATGATGACGCCCCTTAAAATATTATAAATGTCGCCTCCAATGTCCCTGTTAACCCTATAATCACAGGAGGCCGCAGTACCGGCTCCGTGATGATACCTTTATGTCAGATCCAGTCGTTTTTGATGTCTGTACAGAGAGGCGGGTGCTGAAGGGGATTAACTACTAAATGGTGAATTGTGGTGATTGAGTCAAAAGAGAAAATAAATTAACTTTTGCGTGACCGGCTATCGTCTTATTCTGCTGTTATCCTTTTATTTCTGTTCTCTTGACTGTCGCCATGTGCTCCCTGCCGTGCTCCGTCAAGCGCTCCCTGCCGTGCTCCGTCACGCGCTCCCTGTCACGCGCTCCCTGCCACGCGCTCCCTGCTGTGCTCCGCCACACACTCCCTGCTGCGCTCCATCACGAGCTCCCTGCCGTGCTCCGTCACGCGCTCCCTGCCGTGCTCCGTCACGTGCTTCCTGCCGTGCTCCGTCACGCGCTCCCTGCCGCTCTCCGTCACGCGCTCCCTGCCGTGCTCCGCCACACACTCCCTGCTGTGCTCCGTCATGCGCTCCCTGCCACACGCTCCCTGCCGTGCCACGTCACGCGCTCCCTGCTGCGCTCCGTCACGCGCTCCCTGCTGCTCTCCGTCACGCGCTCCCTGCTGCTTTCCGTCACGCGCTCCCTGCCGTGCTCCGTCACGCGCTCCCTGCCGTGCTCCGTCACGCGCTCCCTGCCGTGCTCCGTCACGCGCTCCCTGCCGTGCTCCGTCACGCGCTCCCTGCCGTGCTCCGTCACGCGCTCCCTGCTGCTTTCCGTCACGCGCTCCCTGCTGTGCTCCGTCACGCGCTCCCTGCCGTGCTCCGTCACGCGCTCCCTGCCGTGCTCCGTCACGCGCTCCCTGCCGTGCTCCGTCACGCGCTCCCTGCCGTGCTCCGTCACGCGCTCCCTGCCGTGCTCCGTCACGCGCTCCCTGCCGTGCTCCGTCACCTGCTCCCTGCTGCTTTCCGTCACGCGCTCCCTGCTGCTTTCCGTCACGCGCTCCCTGCTGCTTTCCGTCACGCGCTCCCTGCCGTGCTCCGTCACGCGCTCCCTGCCGTGCTCCGTCACGCGCTCCCTGCCACGTGCTCCCTGCCGTGCTCCGTGACGCGCTCCCTGCTGTGCTCCATCACGCGCTCCCTGCCACACTCCCTGCTGCGCTCCATCACGAGCTCCCTGCCGTGCTCCGTCACGCGCTCCCTGCCGTGCTCCGTCACATGCTCCCTGCCGTGCTCCGTCACGCGCTCCCTGCTGCTTTCCGTCACGCGCTCCCTGCTGCTTCCCGTCACGCGCTCCCTGCCGTGCTCCGTCACGCGCTCCCTGCCACGTGCTCCCTGCCGTGCTCCGTGACGCGCTCCCTGCTGTGCTCCATCACGCGCTCCCTGCCACACTCCCTGCTGCGCTCCATCACGAGCTCCCTGCCGTGCTCCGTCACGCGCTCCCTGCCGTGCTCCGTCACGCGCTCCCTGCCACGTGCTCCCTGCCGTGCTCCGTCACGCGCTCCCTGCTGCGCTCCGTCACGCGCTCCCTGCTGCGCTCCGTCACGCGCTCCCTGCTGCGCTCCGTCACTCGCTCCCTGCGGCTTTCCGTCACGCGCTCCCTGCTGTGCTCCGTCACGCGCTCCCTGCCGTGCTCCGTCACGCGCTCCCTGCCGTGCTCCGTCACGCGCTCCCTGCCGTGCTCCGTCACGCGCTCCCTGCCGTGCTCCGTCACGCGCTCCCTGCCGTGCTCCGTCACATGCTCCCTGCCGTGCTCCGTCACGCGCTCCCTGCTGCGCTCCGTCACGCGCTCCTTGCCACACACTCCCTGCTGCGCTCCGTCACTCGCTCCCTGTCACACACTCCCTGCTGTGCTCCATCACGCGCTCCCTGCCACACACTCCCTGCTGCGCTCCGTCACGCGCTCCCTGCCACACACTCCCTGCTGCGCTCCGTCACGCGCTCCCTGCCACACACTCCCTGCTGCGCTCCGTCACACGCTCCCTGCCACACACTCCCTGCTGTGCTCCGTCACACGCTCCCTGCCACACACTCCCTGCTGTGCTCCGTCACGCACTCCCTGCCACACACTCCCTGCTGTGCTCCGTCACGCACCCCCTGCCGAGTATTGATGAATAATTCCAGTTATTGTTTTTGTGATTTTTCTTCACAAATCTGTTTTCTTATTATTATTATTTCCTCCAGAATATTTGATGCCCCTGAGATCCTATGAGAGGGCCTTGGTGCACCTCACTCCTCGGGTATGATGTGGGGGGGCTCGTCTTACAGGAATCCGTTTCATATACCGCTTTGACAGAGATGTGCTGTTGCCGCTGACCTTTTCTGATATTTGCTGTAGATTTGTCTTCGGAGATGAACGAGAGACGCATTATTATATAAAGTGTGAATTGTTCTTTATTAAAGACAAAACCTTCTTTAACTGTTTTAATGTTTTATCATTCTTACTGTGTGTCTGATTTCCCAGATTAGTCAAAAACACCTTCTATACACACTGTGTCCTGTATATTAGATTTATATTGCAGCTACAGGTGTATTCGCTGCTTTACATATTACAGTAAGAGGGAGGTGTCATGGAGCTGATGTAACGCTCCACGCTTCAAACCCCAAGAGACTTTATGTTCATTTATATCGTGTGTTTTTAAATATATTTTACATCATTTGGTTTTAGTTTAAATTAGTTTAGTGTAAAATGGCGTAACTTTGGTTTTAAAAATACTTGTATTCCTGTAGGTAAATGTGTTTCTGTATAGCCAATAAACAAGCTTTACTGCTGTGTAATTTAATTTATGCACCAGGGTTTTTCCCCTTATCTGGCTGCATATTTGATTCAAGGGATCTGTGATAGTGTTTGTCTTTAATCTGATGTGTTAGAACAATGGATTATACAAATGTTGTGTGAGCTGAAGGCTAAAGAATGTTTATTGTAAATAACTGACATAATGTAATTAGTATATTGGTAGGACGAGGTGTGTCATTTATGCAAATTATGACTGTTGGACTTCAGCATAAATGGTGGCGTTTTGTTCATTAAAAGTCAGAGAACTCTCAGAGCTCAGAGAGAGAGAGAATCCTGTTTTAAAGCATACAGCCGCGCCTGGTGTTTTTATTACAAACTACGCTACACTATATACTCAACATCAGAAGGCACAGAGCGGCCTTCTGGAGATTCCTAACGGCTCCAGGGCAGAGGAACAGAAGCAGGCGGGTCAAGCTGCTCGAGGCGCTGAGGACAGCACTCCCAGTAGCCGGGCTGACCGCAACGAAGGGGTGTCTGGAGAGTCAGGACAGGCGGAAGAGAACGGCTCCGTCACAGGCGGTGCAGTAGTTATAGAGTAAAAAGTGTACTCAGCACTTTACAGGTTACAGTATAACTACTGCACCTCCCTGTACTGTAATGTAAACTGCTGAATACACCTAATACTATATAAATATACATACACTGCAGAGGGAGGTGCAGGAGTTATACCATGTGTCTATATTTATAAAGCGGTAACAGGTTACACTACATGGAGGTGCAGTAGTTGAGTAATTGGCACTTTTCAGACTTAATTGCAGTAGAGGGAAATGCAGAGGTTCTACAGTGAACTTTTTATACCGTGGTTACAGGTGTACTTGGTGCTTTAAAGGGTGTAGTAACCTAAACCTGTTACTGCTATATAAAATATACACTGTATAACTACTGCACTTCACTCGAATCTATCCTGTAAAGAGCTATCAACCGCTACTGTAAGTGCAGTAGTTACACTTTATGTATATTTTAATAAAGGGCCAGTACCACCAAAAAATGCAATGTGTTTATGTTGCTGATATCTTATATGTGTTTTGTTTTTCTCTTGTTTGTTTAGTTAAAATATTTTCCTCTATATGTGTCAATGGGTGCATCCATTGTGTGATATTTCCCTCTATGTGTCACTGGGTGCATCCATTGTGTGATATTTTCTTCTATATGTGTCACTGGATGCATCCATTGTGTGATATTTTGTGTTGTATCTTTCCATCACTTGCTCCTCACGGTGTGACTTTGGTCATAGAATGGAGTGAATGGGTCAGTCACCGACTCACATCATTGTATTGTGTGGGATGTATTCAAAGGATATCACCAGGGGAGAGATTAGAAGCCTTTTAAGCTGTCTTTTCTCAGGTAGCCTAATCGAACGTTCCCTCCTCCACCTCATTATCTGTTAAAGTAAAACTACCCGTAAGATTTTGGTAAATGTGTATTTTCCCCATGATGCAACAACATGGAATCGAGAGATAAATACACTTTTTTTTTATTTATTTTCAATTACTTCCAGCAAACAAATCTACAGCATGTGTTTTATAATGTGCTTAATTACGTGTTTAAATAAAACAACAATGTAACGGAAGCACCTACACTTCCAAAGGAAAGGGGATAACCCAATAATAATTATGATGAAAAACGAAAGAACAACTTTATTAAAGATAATAATGAAAAAAACAATCCACACATAATACAAAACATACATAAAAAACACAGTGGAGAACAATGATGATGCGTTCTGATATGTCACAAAGGACTTGACACCATGTCCTATTAGGACCAATTGGTAATGGTGCACCCTAATAAAAAATGGGTTCCCAATTACGGGTAATCATACAGAGTGTATAGCTCTACTATTGGTATAAGAATTGGATAATTATGACGAAATTATGAGCCACGGGGATAGAAAATAGAATGACCCAATGCTGACATTGCAATACGTCGTTTAATGAAGGTTCCTGTCGGGCCAGTTGATCATCTTGCCAAATAGATAGATAAGTGACTTAATTAAGTCCTATCTATCTATTTGGCAAGATGATTTTTTTCGGATCCGATAATTCATTCTGTCGATACGATAATTCTGGCGATTCTATCGTTTTTTTTAATTATTAAATAAAGATCCTTTTTTCTTATGAATATACATTTCACAACTTTATTTAATCATATTAAAATGGTATGAAAGCCAAGGAACAAAAAAAAAATGAACAAAATGATTTAAAAAAACGCTAAACTGACCCAAATGGTCTGACTTTAAAAATAAAAAACAGAACAAAAGGTTTTGATAAGCATTTACAAATACAAAATTTACAGAATCAGCGATATAACTGATAATAGTTAAATATACGATTTCCAGAATTACTGAAATGGAACCGAATGGAACCGAAATCATGAATAGAGCAAAAATAAATTTCGATTTGACACATTTCAAGTCCATTCGAAAATTCCAAAAATATTTTGTTTCGGCTCGGAAAACTTTTCAGATCTATCGGTTTTTGTATCCAATCCGATTCGGAAATTCGGCCGAATCCGAAGACACGAATCGGGAAATTTCGTGAAAATTCTGAAACCCGAAACGCACATCCCTAGTAGTGTGTATATTTTATTTCTGATGTACACAGCGCTGTACATGTAACGTTACAAGGAGGAATCTTTACAGAGATCCAGCTGTTGTAACTTTTTTTGGGTGGGTGAACTGACAGAAAAATCCATTTGCTCACATCTTGTTTGGTGTTTTATAAATAAAGTATTTTACCAGGAAGGATACAGTGAGATTTCGCTCGTTTTCAGTATGTCCTGTAACCACCTTCAGTTTGTATTTATTATAGGGTCTATCTACAAAGCACCGAAACAGAACGAAATTTGCTTTTCGCCACATTTCGATGACTGAATTTCACTGAAAATGCAGTGAATTCACTATTTAGCGAATAGTCACCGTATTTTGCTGGGGGAAAAAAAATGGAGTCGCCAAAGCAGTTATCGGATGTTGTCAAAAACAGTCAAGTTGCACCAATAACCATCAAACTGAGAAAAAAAAGGAAATCTAAACAGGAGGTTAAATCAATAAAAAAAGTAGCAAAAATGTGTTTATTAAATAAAAAACAGGTCTTTTTAAAAAAAATAAAGCTATTCCTTTTATTACGTTGAATCCTATGGCATTCGCCGGTTTAGGCTGGGGTCAGACCAGCGCCCTTTTAACATGCGTTCTGGCGCACATAATTACGGCCGCACTAGCAGCAGATGACGGGCAATGACGGACAATATACGATGTACGGCCGCACAAAAGTCCGGCCGTGCAACGCAAGTGGAATTTGAACGCATTTTTCTGAGAACGCTGAATGGCTAGTACTGACGTACAGAGTGCGCTGCGTCCGCATAGCGGCGTGTGTGCGTGATTAGGAGATGTCAGACGCTGCTAATGTCCAGCCTACATAACGTCCAGACGCAAAAAGAGTTTTATTGACGATCCGTACAAAATCACGCCCAAAAATGCGTGTCGTCTGACCGTTTTTGCGCATTCCGTGAAAAAATACGTCAATGCGTTCGGACGTACTTTTTCACGTTCGCGGGGAAAAATGCTTTCGTCTGACCCTAGCCTTAAACCTGTTGAATTGAAACACGGAAAATCAGGGTGTTTTGGTGCAATTTGGCATTCTGTGGATAGAAGATACGATAGACCGTTTCGATGCCGCAGAATTGCACCGTATTTCGCCTTACATTTTGCTGTATTTGGCGAATTGACAGCTTTGTGAATAGACGAAACAACTCGAAATTGCACATACGGGGTAATTCACGGTTTGGAGTCAATTCGGAGGTTACATACTCGGTACCCCTTACGTCTTCCAGACAGATCACACCTCGGTTTTACTTTTCGTGCTGTGGATGTGCCGTGCTGCACCGTGCGTCACTTTGTATTTTACTGTCCCCGTTGCGGATACATCTGTTTCTTCTCCAGGTATTGGCAGAGTCTCTGGTTTAAGACGGTTACAGTTAAAAGACTACCAGGTACTTGATGAAAGCGGTGATGGCTGGCAGTGGCACTTCAGGCGCTTTAGAACTACATGTCCCATAATGCTCAAAGTCCATTTTAAAGCTGGCTGAGCCTCTCTGGATGGAATGGGTGGAGGAAGCGGCAGTGAAAGGGTGGAACGTGTAAAACGAGAGAGACTTCCCCTCGCTGTAACTCACTGAAAAGAGGAAAAGGATCTGCGATCTGGGCTGGTGACCAGGAGGTGAGCAGATCGCCCAGGCAGAGGAGCCGGAGGGACCTGGGAGGTCGGAGATTTTGGATTCTGTTTCATGATACCAGGGGATCCCGTTGAGTTGGCTGCTACGTGCTGGGGTAAGAGACTGAGTCTCCATCCTTTACCATGTGTAATATGGGGGCACAGGGGACCCCGGGGTCTCAGTCCCCACTATAACCTCATCCTTCTGGGCATCTGTCAAAAAAAACATCCGTTCTAAACCGGTTATAGAAAACCTTGACATCCCAGATGGTTTGGGACTACATGCCTTATCATTCGGAGGGGATGAATGTCACAGGACAAGAGGGCTTTATTTTGGTTTCATTGTGTCAACATATTGTAGAGCACTGGAGACGGTGATAAAGGAGGCGTTTATGGGAGAAAACAACAAATTTCTGACATACAGTATCCATTTGAGATCTCTCCACCAGAGCTTACCTTCCATTGATCCATGAATATGGCTAAATATAACTGTTTTATCACTCTAACCCAGTGGCGTCCAACCTCGGCCCTCCAGATGTTTCGGAACTCCATCTCCCATGATGCACAGCCACTCATTAAATCAGCAGAGCATCAAGGGAGATGGAGTTCCGAAACATCTGGAGGGCTGAGCTTGGACGCCACTGGTCTGGCTCAAGAGCTCAAACTCTGCGCCCCCCTCCCTCAAATGTTGATGTCCTACAATTTCAAGAATTCCTCAAATTAATTAGATGGACAGAGCATCATGGGAGATGTAGTTCAGCAACATTTGGGGTCTCAGAGTTTGACTTCCATGCTCTAGTTTGTAAGCACCGGTGGGGGGTGGCAGAGCCCTCTTTACCTTCTCTATAGATAAGTATGGGTTACCATAATTTGTTGTAACCCCTGTACTGCGCTGCAGCATATGTTGGTCCAATACAAGTAAACAACAGATAATTGTATTTTGTTGTTGTAGCCATGTAATAGTGATAAATTGATATTTTAAGTACATTTAGATGTTGTAGGACTGCATTTCCCATAATCCATAGCCAGTCTTCAGAGCTGCCAGCCTTTAATAGTTTTCCGTGGCAAGTGAGTTGATGCTTTGACTTTGTCATCCAAGAAAAAACTCAACACACTAGACTTTACCCAAATTACACGACTCTCATTTCCTTGGGACTTGGGACTTCATTTCCCAGGATGCACGATCATCCCAGGGAGGTTTAGCGAGCACAGAGGGATGAAGATACTGGTTTTCATTCCGGAAAGTTAAATTAGTTGCAGTCGCTTCTGTAAGCAAACATTTATGTGTATACACACACCCCGCACCTCACACTGTGTATACACACACCCCGCACCTCACACTATGTATACACACACCCCGCACCTCACACTATGTATACACACACCCCGCACCTCACACTGTGTATACACACACCCCGCACCTCACACTATGTATACACACACCCCGCACCTCACACTATGTCACACACTACTACACCCCGAACACTCATGTATACACACACCCCCCGCCGCCGCACACTATGTATACACACACCCCGCACCTCACACTGTGTGTATAGACAGCCCGCGCCTCACACTGGTGTGTATAGACAGCCCCGCGCCTCAACTTGTGTGTATAGACAGCCCCGCGCCTCACACTGTGTGTATAGACAGCCCCACGCCTCACACGTGTGTATACACAGCCCCGCGCCTCACACTGTGTGTATACACAGCCCCGCGCCTCACACTGTGTGTATAGACAGCCCCGCACCTCACACTGTGTGTATACACAGCCCCGCACCTCACACTGTGTGTATACACAGCCCCGCGCCTCACACTGTGTGTATACACAGCCCCGCGCCTCACACTGTGTGTATAGACAGCCCCGCGCCTCACACTGTGTGTATAGACAGCCCCGCACCTCACACTGTGTGTATACACAGCCCCGCACCTCACACTGTGTGTTATACAGCCCCGCACCTCACACTGTGTGTATACACAGCCCCGCACCTCACACTGTGTGTATACACAGCCCCGCACCTCACACTGTGTGTATACACAGCCACCTCACAGAACTGTGTGTATAGACAGCCCCGCGCCTCACATGTGTGTATAGACAGCCCCGGCGCCTCACACTGTGTGTATAGACAAGCCCCGCGCCTCACACTGTGTGTATAGACAGCCCCACGCCTCACACTGTGTGTATAGACAGCCCCGCGCCTCACACTGTGTGTATAGACAGCCCCGCGCCTCACACTGTGTGTGTAGACAGCCCGCGCCTCACACTGTGTGTATACACAGCCCGGCGCCTCACACTGTGTGTACAGACAGCCCCGCCTCACACTGTGTGTATAGACAGCCCCACGCCTCAACTGTGTGTATAGACAGCCCCGCGCCTCACACTGTGTGTGTAGACAGCCCCGCGCCTCACACTGTGTGTACAGACAGCCCCGCGCCTCACACTGTGTGTATAGACAGCCCCGCGCCTCACACTGTGTGTGTAGACAGCCCCGCGCCTCACACTGTGTATAGACAGCCCCGCGCCTCACACTGTGTGTATACAAAGCCCCGCGCCTCACACTGTGTGTACAGACAGCCCCGCGCCTCACACTGTGTGTATAGACAGCCCCACGCCTCACACTGTGTGTATAGACAGCCCCGCGCCTCACACTGTGTGTGTAGACAGCCCCGCGCCTCACACTGTGTGTATACACAGCCCCGTGCCTCACACTGTGTGTACAGACAGCCCCGCGCCTCACACTGTGTGTATAGACAGCCCCGCACCACACTGTGTTTATAGACAGCCCCGCACCTCACACTGTGTGTATAGACAGCCCCGCACCCCACACTGTGTGTATAGACAGCCCCGCGCCTCACACTGTGTGTATAGACAGCCCCGCGCCTCACACTGTGTGTATAGACAGCCCCGCACCTCACACTGTGTGTATAGACAGCCCCGCGCCTCACACTGTGTGTAATAGACAGCCCCGCACCTCACACTGTGTGTATAGACAGCCCCGCACCTCACACTGTGTGTATAGACAGCCCCGCACCTCACACTGTGTGTATAGACAGCCCCGCGCCTCACACTGTGTGTATAGACAGCCCCGCGCCTCACACTGTGTGTATAGACAGCCCCGCGCCTCACACTGTGTGTATAAGATCCAAAACAAGTGCCGCAATCTCGTAGCCACCGTCTACGCCCCCTATTGAGACATTCACACAATTTATTTATCAGGACATTGATAGGATTTGAGGGGTCTAAGGGGGCTCGCTTTTCTAATATGTCGCATCAAGAATATAAAGCATTACGGAATTTGCATGAGAATAAAGGCTATTATCTTGAAGTCAGCCGATAAAGGCGGTGCGATTGTGATCATGAATAAAGTAGATTATATAAAAGAAGTGGAACGTCAGCTACAGGATAGGGGCACCTATTTAGTCAGTGACTTTGATACAGTCTTTAAAAGAGATAAAGAAATTGATTCTATGTTGAAGGAGGCCCTGGAGGCGGGAGTTATCGATTCAGATCTTTATCAATATCTCAAAAAGGAACATGGGATTTTGCCAGTTTTCTATGTGTTACCTAAGGTGCATAAGAGCCTGGTTAATCCTCCAGGGAGACCGATTGTGGCGAGCTCGGATTCCGTGCTGCAGCCCATTTCGTTCTTCCTTGATACTAGGATTCTTCAGCCTCTGGTTTTAAAGACGAGGTCCTTCATTTGGGATAGTAAGGATGTTTTGCATCGTTTGGAGAGTTTGTCTTTAGATAGACCAGTCATCATATTTACTTGGGATGTGATTAGTTTATATACATCCATTCCCAATGAAGAAGGCTTAAGAGCAGTTAGTGAGGCACTTAGGGAGAATGCGTTTTCTGAGATGCAGACAGTTTTCTTATTGAAGCTTGTGCAATTTGTTTTATGTAATAATCTCTTCCTCTTTGGAGACACGGTCTATAGACAATGTAGGGGGACCACAATGGGTTCCAATATGGCGCCAGTTTATGCAAATCTCTTTATGGATGCATTTGAAAGAAACTTCGTATATAGTTATCCGTTTTTTGCTCGATTTGTTCATGTCTGGTGGCGTTACATTGACGACGTTTTTGGGATTTGGCTTGGTAATCTGGAGGATTTGGAAACTTTCTTTAAGGACATTAACGGGGTTAATGAGAATATTAAATTCACTATGACACATAGTCGAGAGAGGATAGATTTTTTGGATTTAACACTTATTATAGAAGGAGAACGCTTGTCAAGTGATTTATTCACTAAACCCACCGACAGGAACAGCTTATTACATTTTCGGAGTTTCCATCCAGCAAATACACTTAGATCCTTACCACATAGCCAATTGTTGAGGGTGGTTAGGAATGTATCAGATAGATTAGATCTAAGGATAGATTAGAAGGTATGGTCAATAAGTTTAAAAACGGAGTTATCCAGCATCCCTCCTCCGATGTGAATTGCAAAGGGTGGAGAGTCTGGATAGGATGACCATGATTTCGGGAAGAACCCCTAAACACCGCCACAAAACACGGATCCCTTTTGTCAGCAAATTTAGTCAAGTCAGTGGACGTATTAATAACGTCATTCGGAGACATTGGGGCATTCTACATAGGGCGTATAGAGAGATTCCCTTCTTTCTTGATCCCCCTATTTTTGCATACAAACGTAACAGAAATTTAAGGGATCATTTGATTAAAGCGGATATTGGCCCCATGAAAGTAAAACAACAAAAATTCTTGGGTACCCCCAAAAAAGGCACTTTTCCGTGCTTTGGTTGCTCCTCTTGCAATGCAGTGATTAAGGGAGATTTTTTGTTACACCCCCATACGGGTGATAAAATTTGGATTCGGGACTTTTACACATGCGAGTCATCGTATGTGGTCTACACATTAAAGTGCCCTTGTGGCTTATTATATGTAGGGGAAACCACGACAAAAATGAAAGAACGTTTCTCTAAACATAAGTCTACCATCAGGACGGGCCGGTATGATTTGCCAGTATACCTGAACATTTTTTTGAACTTGCGCATAATGTTGCACAATTTAGGTTTCAGATTATAGACCATGTCCCTGTGTCACGGCGAGGAGGAGATAGGATTAAATTGTTAAAACAGAAAGAAAAGCGCTGGATACATAGACTTGATACATTATGGCCAAGGGGCCTCAACAGAGAATTTGATTTACATCATTGTTATTAGTGCACCCTGTCCTTATAGTGGTGGATATTTTTCGCTGTATATGATTTCTTTATATTGCCTTATGTCCCCACAGATCATCTGATAGGGCCCCCAGTATACCGCGCTGCATCTGAGTGCGGTAGAGTACGAGCTCCTTTATTTTTGTTTATATGCTTTTTTGTTTTGTTTGGTTAGTTTTTTCATTATAATTTTCTGGGTTGTGTCTAACCTTTTCCTTGCATATTAACATTTAGGTGTAACTACTCGTGTTTTTAAGTGGATTATACAATACACCTGTTGTTTAAGGAGACAAGAGATTGGATTGGTTAACATGGGGTTAAAAAGATGGGTGTTTGGTTCATTTGTTATGTATGATTAAGGCCGCCTGAGGCCGAAACATCACGACGATTCCTTACTCCTTGGGGTTTTCACTCCCTTGAATAAACTTTGGAACTAGCTGCCTGAGACCCGTTTCTTTTGGTGTACTGTGTGTGCATAGACAGCCCCGAGCCTCACACTGTGTGTGTATAGACAGCCCCGCGCCTCACACTGTGTGTGTATAGACAGCCCCGCGCCTCACACTGTGTGTGTATAGACAGCCCCGCGCCTCACACTGTGTGTGTGTATAGACAGCCCGAGCCTCACACTGTGTGTGTATAGACAGCCCCAGGCCTCACACTGTGTGTATAGACAGCCCCGAGCCTCACACTGTGTATAGACAGCCCCGAGCCTCACACTGTGTGTGTATAGACAGCCCGCCCGAGCCTCACACTGTGTGTGTATAGATAGCCCCGAGCCTCACACTGTGTGTGTATAGACAGCCCCGCGCCTCACACTGTGTGTGTATAGACAGCCCGCGCCTCACACTGTGTGTGTATAGACAGCCCCGCGCCTCACACTGTGTGTTGTATAGACAGCCCGAGCTCTCACACACACTGTGTGTGTATAGACAGCCCCACGCCTACACTGTGTGTATAGACAGCCCCGAGCCTCACACTGTGTATAGACAGCCCGAGCCTCACACTGTGTGTGTATAGACAGCCCCGAGCCTCACACTGTGTGTGTATAGATAGCCCCGCGCCTCACACTGTGTGTGTATAGACAGCCCCGCGCCTCACACTGTGTGTGTATAGACAGCCCCGTGCCTCACACTGTGTGTGTATAGACAGCCCCGCGCCTCACACTGTGTGTGTGTATAGACAGCCCCGCGCCCCTCACACTGTGTGTGTATAGACAGCCCCGCGCTCACACTGTGTGTATAAGACAGCCCGAGCCTCACACTGTGTGTGTATAGACAGCCCCCGCACGCCTCACACTGTGTGTATAGACAGCCCCGCGCCTCACACTGTGTGTGTATAGACAGCCCGCGCCTCACACTGTGTGTGTATAGACAGCCCCGTGCCTCACACTGTGTGTGTATAGACAGCCCCGCCTCACACTGTGTGTGTATAGACAGCCCGCGCCTCACACTGTGTGTGTATAGACAGCCGCGCCTCACACTGTGTGTATAGACAGCCCCGAGCCTCACACACTGTGTGTGTATAGACAGCCCCACGCCTCACACTGTGTGTATAGACAGCCCCGAGCCTCACACTGTGTATAGACAGCCCCGAGCCTCACACTGTGTATAGACAGCCCCGCGCCTCACACTGTGTATAGACAGCCCCGCGCCTCACACTGTGTGTATAGACAGCCCCGAGCCTCACACTGTGTGTGTATAGACAGCCCCGAGCCTCACACTGTGTGTGTATAGACAGCCCCGAGCCTCACACTGTGTGTGTATAGACAGCCCCGCGCCTCACACTGTGTGTGTATAGACAGCCCCGCGCCTCACACTGTGTGTGTATAGACAGCCCGCCGCCTCACACTGTGTGTGTTATAGACAGCCCCGGCGCCTCACACTGTGTGTGTATAGACAGCCCCGCGCCTCACACTGTGTGTATAGACAGCCCCGCGCCTCACACTGTGTATGACAGCCCCGAGCCTCACACTGTGTGTATAGACAACCCCGAGCCTCACACTGTGTGTGTATAGACAGCCCCGCGCCTCACACTGTGTGTATAGACAGCCCCGAGCCTCACACTGTGTATAGACAGCCCCGAGCCTCACACTGTGTGTGTATAGACAGCCCCGAGCCTCACACTGTGTGTGTATAGACAGCCCCGCGCCTCACACTGTGTGTGTATAGATAGCCCCGCGCCTCACACTGTGTGTGTATAGACAGCCCCGTGCCTCACACTGTGTGTGTATAGACAGCCCCGCGCCTCACACTGTGTGTGTATAGACAGCCCCGCGCCTCACACTGTGTGTGTATAGACAGCCCCGCGCCTCACACTGTGTGTATAGACAGCCCCGAGCCTCACACTGTGTGTGTATAGACAGCCCACGCTCACACTGTGTGTATAGACAGCCCCGAGCCTCACACTGTGTATATAGACAGCCCCGAGCCTCACACTGTGTATAGACAGCCCCGCGCCTCACACTGTGTATAGACAGCCCCGCGCCTCACACTGTGTGTGTATAGACAGCCCCGCGCCTCACACTGTGTGTGTATAGACAGCCCCGAGCCTCACACTGTGTGTGTATAGACAGCCCCGAGCCTCACACTGTGTGTGTATAGACAGCCCCGCGCCTCACACTGTGTGTGTATAGACAGCCCCGCGCCTCACACTGTGTGTGTATAGACAGCCCCGAGCCTCACACTGTGTGTGTATAGACAGCCCCGCCTCACACTGTGTGTGTATAGACAGCCCGCGCCTCACACTGTGTATAGACAGCCCCGAGCCTCACACTGTGTGTATAGACAACCCCGAGCCTCACACTGTGTGTGTATAGACAGCCTGCGCCTCACACTGTGTGTATAGACAGCCCCGCGCCTCACACTGTGTGTATAGACAGCCCCGAGCCTCACACTGTGTATAGACAGCCCCACGCCTCACACTGTGTGTATAGACAGCCCGAGCCTCACACTGTGTGAATAGACAGCCCCACGCCTCACACTGTGTGTATAGACAGCCCCGAGCCTCACACTGTGTATAGACAGCCCCGCGCCTCACACTGTGTATAGACAGCCCCGAGCCTCACACTGTGTGTATAGACAGCCCACTGGTGTACGACGCCCTCACCTCACACTGTGTGTATAGACAGCCCCGAGCCTCACACTGTGTACAGACAGTCCCGAGCCTCACACTGTGTATAGACAGCCCCGCGCCTCACACTGTGTGTATAGACAGCCCCGCACCTCACACTGTGTGTATAGACAGCCCCGCGCCTCACACTGTGTGTATAGACAGCCCCGCACTCACACTGTGTGTGTATAGACAGCCCCGCGCCTCACACTGTGTGTATACACAGCCCCGCACCTCACACTGTGTGTATAGACAGCCCCGCACCTCACACTGTGTGTATAGACAGCCCCGCGCCTCACACTGTGTGTATACACAGCCCCGCACCTCACACTGTGTGTATAGACAGCCCCGCGCACCTCATACTGTGTGTATAGACAGCCCCGCACTCACACTGTGTGTATAGACAGCCCCGCACCTCACACTGTGTGTAATAGACAGCCCCGCGCCTCACACTGTGTGTGTATAGACAGCCCCGCACCTCACACTGTGTGTATAGACAGCCCCGTGCCTCACACTGTGTGTATAGACAGCCCCGCGCCTCACACTGTGTGTATACACAGCCCCGCGTCTCACACTGTGTGTATAGACAGCCCCGCGCCTCACACTGTGTGTATAGACAGCCCCGCGCCTCACACTGTGTGTATAGACAGCCCCGCGCCTCACACTGTGTGTATAGACAGCCCACGCCTCACACTGTGTGTATACACAGCCCCGCACCTCACACTGTGTGTATAGACAGCCCACGCCTCACACTGTGTGTATACACAGCCCCGCACCTCACACTGTGTGTATAGACAGCCCGCCCTCACACTGTGTGTATAGACAGCCCCGCGCCTCACACTGTGTGTATACACAGCCCCGCACCTCACACTGTTGTATAGACAGCCCCGCGCACCTCACACTGTGTGTATAGACAGCCCCGCACCTCACACTGTGTGTATAGACAGCCCCGCACTCACACTGTGTGTATAGACAGCCCCGCACCTCACACTGTGTGTATAGACAGCCCGCCCTCACACTGTGTGTGTATAGACAGCCCCGACCTCACACTGTGTGTAATAGACAGCCCCGTGCCTCACACTGTGTGTATAGACAGCCGCACGTCTCACACTGTGTGTATAGACAGCCCCCGCCTCACACTGTGTGTATACCACAGCCCCACGTCTCACACTGTGTGTATAGACAGCCCGGCGCCTCCACTGTGGTATAGACAGCCCCGCGCCTCACACTGTGTGTATAGACAGCCCGCGCCTCACACTGTGTGTATAGACAGCCCACGCCTCACACTGTGTGTATAGACAGCCCGCACCTCACACTGTGTGTAAGACAGCCCCGCGCCTCACACTGTGTGTATAGACAGCCCACGCCTCACACTGTGTGTATAGACAGCCCCGCGCCTCACACTGTGTGTATAGACAGCCCCGCACCTCACACTGTTGTATAGACAGCCCCGCACCTACACTGTTGTATAGACAGCCCCGCACCTCACACTGTGTGTATAGACAGCCCCCACCTCACACTGTGTGTATAGACAGCCCCGCGCCTTCACACTGTGTGTATAGACAGCCCACGTCTCACACTGTGTGTATAGACAGCCCTGCACCTCACACTGGTGTATAGACAGCCCGCACCTCACACTGTGTGTATAGAAGCCCCGCGCCTCACACTGTGTGTATACACAGCCCCGCACCTCACACTGTGTGTATAGACAGCCCCGCGCACCTCACACTGTGTGTATAGACAGCCCCGCACCTCACACTGTGTGTATAGACAGCCCCGCACCTCACACTGTGTGTATAGACAGCCCCGCGCTCACACTGTGTGTATAGACAGCCCCGCGCCTCACACTGTGTGTGTATAGACAGCCCCGCACCTCACACTGTGTGTATAGACAGCCCCGCGCCTCACACTGTGTGTATAGACAGCCCCGCACCTCACACTGTGTGTATAGACAGCCCCGTGCCTCACACTGTGTGTATAGACAGCCCCACGTCTCACACTGTGTGTATAGACAGCCCCACGTCTCACACTGTGTGTATACACAGCCCCGTACCTCACACTGTGTGTATACACAGCCCCGCGCCTCACACGGTGTGTATACACAGCCTTCTTCTTATACTCCTAATTTATCTTGTCTCGTTACTTTCAATAAATAAAGTTAATTTTTGCTTTTATAGATAACGTCTTTCTTGGTTAATATATAGATTTTTGGGTCTAAAATCTGCAGATCCCATTGTCAGTTATCACCTGAAAAACATTTATACGCTTTTTATTATATCCCATGAGATCTGATATTGTACGTGTCCTGTGTATTATGTGTTGTTGGGTTTTATTAATTATTTTTTTTGGGGGGGGGGTTTGTGCATGTTTTGCTTAACACCAAAGATAAGGTATATTGATGAATGATCGTTGCAGACCAGCAACGACACAGATGTGTCCTCAGGTTAAGTTCATGATTCACAGTGCCTTGGATTGAATAGGCAGGTTCTCTGGGTGATGATGAATTGACGGGTTCTCAGGATGATTGGACAGGTTTGCAGGTTCATAGGGCACAGTATATGAACAGATATATATTGTCATAGACTGCCTTTGCAACAGACACACCGGGCTCCGTACGTACATTATGAGCCGAGTAGGTGCCGGCAAGCTCGACTAGAATTGGCTTAATGAAGAGCATAGTCTGCAGTTCACTATGTCGGGTTCGGCGGCTTTGGCCCTCCAGATGTTTTGAAACGACATCTCTCACGATGCACAGGTACTCATTAGAGTGTCTAGGAATCATGGGAAATGGAGTTTCAAAACATCTGAAGGGACAAGGTTGCTGCCCCTGCCCTATGTGACTATAGTCAAGCTGATTCTGACGAGTTGCACTCTGTCATCGCGGTTCAGTTGCGCGTAATGACTGGAGCCCATGTATATTCTGTATTCGTTTATTTTTACCGGCATGTATTGCCTGAAATCTCTCCCTACTGGGCGCGGCCGCCATCACCTGTCTCCTATAGGCCAGCTCTTCTGGCCTCACCTGACAGGTAAGAATCTGCGGCTCTGATTGGATCCCAGACTGCTGTGCCAAGGCTGTCACCAAGATGGCCATGTTTTCCTGGACACTTATAATGTATTCATGCTGATGGGCAGTGCATGAAAAATGCCACCCCGCAGCATGTATAATCCAAATGCTGCAGGTAAGGAATCCCAGGTGACCTGCCTTGATCAGGAAACTGATTTATTTTGTGTAACATTTGAATTAAACATGTTACAGGGCAGCACCGTCCCCATGCTCTACCTCTCCGTGAATTAATAATGTATGTCCTGGAAAACCTGACCAACCAGGTAACTCTAGTCAGCCGTATCCCGGCAGGGGGATGTTGGTGATGAATAACGATTGGCTGTGTGTCGATTGGAGGACAACGCATTTCATGCCGCTCTGTGGGGCTATTTGGGTTAAAGTAACATGACCTATTGAAATCAAACTTGAGACTGTTTTATATTTTACTCCCAATATAATGACCAATGCCCCTTTATATGTATGATATACTATATTATTAATTAAAAAAAAAAAAAAAAATATATATCATTTTTTTTGAACCTGGAGTTGCTGTCCTAAAAGGATGACCTGCTCATTAGGGATGAGCCGAACACTCCCCAAGTTCGGTTCGAGCCCGAACTTCCCATTTATTCGGGACTGAACTCGAACCCGAACCCCCATGCAAGTCAGTGGGGCTGAAAATTCGGTTTTTTGGAGTGCCCTCCAAGAAGGCATATATGCTACATATTTGCCATAAAAGGTGTATGGGGGTCTGGGTAGTGCCCTGGGGGACAGGAAACAAGGACAAAAAGTTTTAAAAAAAAAAATTTTTAGGCTAGGGTCAAACGAAAGCATTTTTACACGCGAACGTAAAAAAGTGCGTCCGAACGCATTGATGTATTTTTTCACGGAATATGCGAAAACGGTCATACGATGCGCATTTTCGTGCGTGATGTTTTACGGATCCAAACCAGGAAACTTTTTGCGTCTGGACGTTATGTTGGCCGGACATGAGCAGCGTCTGACGTCTCCTAATCACGCACACACACCGCTAGCGGGCGCAGCGCACTCTGTACGTCAGTACTAGCGGTTCTGCGTTCTCGAAAAAATGCGTTCATTTTCCACTTGCGTTGCGCGGCCGGACTTTCGTGCGACCGTACTTCGTATATTGGCCGTCATTGCCCGTCATTTGCTGCTAGTGCGGCCGTGCTTAAGTGCGCCAGAACGCACGTTAAAAATGCGCTGGTCTGACCCCAGCCTAAAGGGACAGTGAGTTTTCCATGAAATAAGGGTTAAAAATAAAAATGAAAAATTCCTTCAAATATCGTTCCTAGGAGGTCCCCATAACCTGCCCGTGAAGTGGTGGATTTCTAGGATGTATAGAAATATATGTAAAAAACAAAAAATGACATTTCAAATGACGGTAAATGCTTTTCCTTTAATCTATCCATAAACAACTGCTTGGGGCGGCAGTCTGTATGAAAAGAGGAGACATTTTCGGACACACAGAAAAAGTTTACTGATTTTTTTTGGCGGTGAAAAGCAGGAGAATGGAAACTTCTAGACCAAAAAGCCGATTTGGAAAGTGAGATAAATGGGAGAATTTTTCTGGTTCGGCTATTTTGACCTAGAATTTTCCATTCTCCAGTCATTCTCCTGAGTTTAACCTTTCTCTGAATAACCCTGTCAGGGTTATTCAGAGAACGGTGAAGAGCAGGAGAATGACTGGAGAATGGAAAATTCTAGGTCAAAATAGCCAAACCAGAAAAATTCTCCCATTAAGGCTAGGGTCAGACGAGCGTGATTTCTACGGACTGTACGTCTGTGCAGTACGGACATCGTCAGTACGGATGACGCAGTAGTGGTCACACAGTCCGTTTTTTCACTGAAGTTATTTTTGACGGATGTAGGAGGGAAAAATAAATTACAATGAAAAAACATTCTGTCCGTCAAAAATGCTGGACGTATAAGGCTGGGGTCAGACGAGCGTAGTGTTCACGTCCGTGATTGCGCCTAAAAGTACGTCCGTGATAGCATGAAAGTAAGTCCATTGGAGCCCGACACATGAAGTACGTCCGCACTGAACTGCGGACGCACAACGGCCGCGGCAAACGGACGCAGGTTAGGCAAGAACGTAATACTGCTAGAACGGACGTGCGGAGTGCGCCACCTCCACAACGTCTGCATAGCTTTGTGTGTGAGTGATGGAGCGAGGTCAGACGGACTGCATTTATACGTCCAGCATTTTTGACGGACAGAATGTTTTTTCATTGTAATTTATTTTCCCCTCCTACATCCGTCAAAAAATAACTTCAGTGAAAAAACTGACTGTGTGACCACTACTGCGTCATCCGTACTGACGATGTCCGTACTGCACGGACGTACAGTCCGTAGAAATCACGCTCGTCTGACCCTAGCCTAAATGCAGTCTGTCTGACCACGTTCCATCACTCACACACAAAGCTATGCAGACTTTGCGGACGCAGCGCACTTTGTGCGGCCGTTCTAGGGGTTGTACGTTCTTGCCTGCCTTGCGTCCGTGGGCCGCGGCCGTTGTGCGTCCGCAGTTCAGTGCGGACGTACTTCGTGTAACGGACTCCGATGGGCTTCCTGTCATGCTATCACGGACGTACTTTTAGGCGCAATCACGGACGTGAACACTACGCTCGTCTGACCCCAGCCTTAGGCTAGGGTCAGACTAGCGAATTTTTAACATGCGTTTAGGCGCACATAATCACGGCCGCAGTAGCAGCAAATGACGGGCAATGACGGCCAATATACGAAGTACGGTCGCACGAAAGTCCGGCTGCACAACGCAAGTGGAAAATGAACGCATTTTTTCGAGAACGCAGAACCGCTAGTACTGACGTACAGAGTGCGCTGCGTCCACTAGCGGCGTGTGTGTGTGTGATTTGGAGACGTCAGACCCTGCTCGTGTCCGGCCAACATAACGTCCAGACACCCAAAGTTTCCTGGTTTGCATCCGTAAAAAATCACGCACAAAAATGCGCATCGTATGACCGTTTTCGCGCAATCCGTGAAAAAATACGGCAATGCGTTCGGACGCACTTTTTGACGGTCGCTGCGAAAAATGCGTTAGTCTGACCCTAGCCTTATCTCACTTTCCAAATCGGCTATTTGGTCCAGATTGTTCTCTTTTCCTGCCATTCTCCTGGTTTTCACCTTTCTCTGAACAACCCTGAGAGAGAGGTGAAAGCCAGGAGAACTGGCAAGAGAAGAGAACAATCTAAACCAAATAGCCGATTTGGAAAGTGAGTTAAATGGGAGAATTTTTCTGGTTTGGCTATTTTGATCTAGAATTTTCACTTCTCCAGTTATTCTCCTGCTTTTCACCGCTCTCTGAATAACCCTGTGAATGTTTAATCCCGAGGTGAAAAATAACATTGCTTTAGATTTTTTTCAAACACCAGTTAAATGCAGCATATTAGGATGTTTTAGGGAAATTAATTCTCAAATCTCAATCAGAAGCAGACACCACCCCACCCTCAGTATATTGTACAATGTATCAAATTGATTACCAGACTAAAAACACCTGGTCTTATGCCTCTTTGTGAACAGAGGTCATTTAGCATTGATAATCTTACCACGTACACATTAGTTTTTAATTCAATATCTAATAAACTGTTGCTTATAATACTCTGCAGTAAAGAGTCTCTTTATTTCTCGATTTTGTTTTTTAGTATTTTTTTTTTAAGCACTTTCTATACTTTTTTCAAAATTCCTTTTTTTTGCGAACCCGAACCGAACACGCCCAAAAAGTTCGAAATTCGCGAACTTTCGAATTGTCAAAGTTCGGGTCGAACTCTGAACCGTCCGAACCCTAACAGCTCATCCCTACTGCTCATATTCTGTCTTACGAAGGGTCATGACCCCACCTTGAATCCCATGATTTTTTTTGTTGTTTTTGCCTGAAAAAAATTATAAAATCCTTCAAAATTCCCCGTTTTTGATGTGGTTGCAGAAGCCAAACTGCGTGAACATGTGCAGAGCGAATGGACGTTTTATTGCTACTCTACAAAAGAGGATTCAATTAAATCATTTAAGTCAGGAAACAGACAGTCAGTGGAAAATGCAATTCAGGCACAAAATAGATTTATTATAGTAAGTTCAGTAATACAGAGGCAGCCTGGCAGCTTCTGGATGGGACGCTCCCAGGTATCTGTAACCTGGGGGCATCATCTCTGCCCCAGCAGGACCTCGTGACGCATGTGATGCCAGGTCAGATGGAAACTACAGATACAATGTATTCACTTGTGTCCAAGATGGGGCTCATTCACTTTGTCAGATGTGACATAAATGTGCAACTATGGCCCAAATTAACTGAGCTAGAAAGAGAAATACCCAGTTCTTACAAATACTTTATGATTCGGAATTATTTACTAAATATCCCAAAATAATGAAGCTCATGTGGATGGGCGGCTGCGATGTAACCTGACGGGGACATACAGAACTGGGTCAAAAAAACAAAACAAAAACAAAACACAAGTTTGTTCACAAAGCATCAAAATTTCGGTGCTTTTGACTTGGGTGCACCTAGGTGATTCCATTTTGCCCAAACTATGGTGAATTCACTTGATGGTCACCGTAACGCGCCAAAGATTAACAGGGTTATCCAAAGAGATTCGAAAAGTCACCGCACGTTCGGTGACTTTTCGTTCTCTTCAATTCGGTTCCTTTTGCCGATTGCATTTCGGTGACCCTGCGGTGTATTCAGCAAACACCACAGGGTCCCCGAATTGCAGGGAAAAGCTGCCGAAAACCTGACGAAAACTAACCGAATGCACGCTGAAAACAAGCAAAAACATCTGGATTAACCTTCGAAGAGGAGCCGAACAGGAGCCGAAAAGGAGCCGAATCACACAGAGCCGAAGCAGCTGTGACGTAGAGGAGGCAGTGAATAAATTAGAAAAACCATCAGGGTTATCCAAAGAGATTCGAAAAGTCACCGCACGTTCGGTGACTTTTCGTTCTCTTCAATTCGGTTCCTTTTGCCGATTGCATTTCGGTGACCCTGCGGTGTATTCAGCAAACACCACAGGGCCCCCGAATTGCAGGGAAAAGCTGCCGAAAACCTGACGAAAACTAACCGAATGCACGCTGAAAACAAGCAAAAACATCTGGATTAACCTTCGAAAAAGCCGAACAGGAGCCGAACAGGAGCCGAAAAGGAGCCGAATCACACAGAGCCGAAGCAGCTGTGACGTAGAGGAGGCAGTGAATAAATTAGAAAAACCATTTGTATGAATCTGGGAAAAAGAAACGCTGTTTGCAAAGAAACTACTGAGCGAAAATGTCTGAAATTTTCACAGGAGGTCCAGGGAATGATAATAAAGAGGGCTGTTACAAAAAAATAAATAAACTGAAAAAAAAAAAAAAAAAAAATCGGACTTTTATTTTTTTTTTAAAAAATTCAGAAAAATGCTTAAAGTATCCTAAAAAATCTATAAATAAAGAGACTTTTTGCTGCAGAATTTTATAATGAACGGTTTATTAGATATTGAATTAAAACGGGAATATTTTTAACATTGAAGTCTATGGGATTCTCCTGAATAAATTTGTCGAATTAAACCACCGAATGGCAGGGCATTAGGGGAACCTTTCACTGCTGGTTTGTGTTCTCTGAATAGCCGAAGCAGTGCTTTTTCATCGGGATTTCACTGCCCTCGAACAGGGACCGAACAGTCACCGTATGTGCAGGCAATTCGACAGGATTTGGCGAATTGCCTGCTCTCTGGATAGCCGAATGGCCAGGAAAGGTAACCGAACACTGATTTTCAGCGTTCGGTTACCTTTCTCAAGCAATTCGAATCTCTTTGGATAACCCTGTAAGTTTGCGAAGCCTCACGAAAAAGTTGGAGAATGTTGCCGAATGCCGATGTGGCCTTGGTGAAATCCACCGAACTGCAAAAAATAACTGAACTCTCCTATTCTCCTAATGGGTGTTTAAACCAATAAAAATGCGTTAAAATGTGTCTAAATTATAAAAAAAAGTTCCTTTAAATAAAAAATGATCTGTTACAGATTTATTTTTATTTTTTTTAAAAACGTCTTTTAAAAAAATTGGGAAACAAATTTAGTCTAATAAAAATACAAAAAGGTGTTCTGAAACATAAAAAAGAGGCTTTTTGCTGAAAATGAAAATAAACCTTTTTTTAAAAAATAAATAAATAAATTGATATTACTATTTACATTGATTCCTGTGGGATTCGCCTGTTTTAAACCTGTCGAACTGAACCACTGACAATCAGGGCATTTAATTGACATTTTGGTGCTGTTTGGTATTTTCTGAATAGATTAACCATTACTTCTCTATGGGACAATTTTGCTGCTGCTGAGGATCACCGAATTGCACCATCAATTCACCAGTATTTGGTGAAGTTTCTTTCTAAAAAAAAAAAAAAAAGTATTTTTCCAGGAAGGATACATTGAGATTTCTCTCGTTTTCAAGTATGTCCTGGGTGGCGAGTATGTAGTTATGTACTGTTAGGTTTCTTGCCCAAGGACGCTTATTGGAGAGGGGCTCTTGCTGGGTTTGAACCCATGTCTCCACAGTCTCTCTCCACACAGAGCAGTGATGGTACCTCTACTCCACCCAGCTGCTATAGTCAGCTTTGTGAATAGGCAAATGTATATTGCACTTCTAGTGCACCATATGGTGCATTTCTATGGCAAGTTCGGTGCTTAGTGATTAACCCCTACAGTATAAAACCAAAGATGGAGCAGAAGGAAAAGTGCTGCCCTGCAACATGTATAATTTAATATGCTGCAGGAAGGAAATCAAGGCAGGTCACCTGGGATTCCTTTTTGATTTCTTATCTGCAGCGTATGGGTTATACATGCTGCGGGGTGGCATTTTTCATGCACTGCCCTTCAGCATGAATGAATTATATGTGTCCAGGAAAACATGGCCGATATGGCAGCCGTATTGCATACATTGTTATGGTTTGACAATCGATGATACAATGTTGCCAGTTTCCCCGTGATCAGCCGGATAGGATGAGAGTCTGCCAGTCTGCTCGGTCTGTGCATGAAGATACCCAACCATCCCTATAAACCACACATCACTTAGTGTACAGTGACAGATCTGTCTATTTTGCTCCCGTGTTACAGTTTCATCGACTGTCTGTTTGCCGACTTTAATGATATAATTGAATCCTGCTTCAAAGAGTAGCTATAAAAAGTCCATTCCCTCTGCGGATGTTTATGCAGTTTGGCTCCATCGCTCCCATCAAGCAGAGGGGGTTTGGAAGGATTTTTATGGCCTGGTCCCATCACTGACCATAAAACAGTGGTTGCTATAGCTTTCTATGAAAGTTGCCCGCGGGCAGATCACACTCGTCAACACATCGTTCAGCTCCTCCATGGGTGGAAGATTCCAGAAGGCAGCGAGCTCTTTCTCCAACCGGCTGGACTTGAGTCAGATCTCTTCACGGCCCGTCACGGGATGACGAGGAATAATTCATCAAATTATCTAATTGCCTGTAAAGTGCAGGCGCTTGTGCGTAGGCATGGCACTACGGCGGTTGTGTTGCTGTAAACAAACCCTGCAAAGAGACAAGCAGGTTTCATTCACTAACCTCTATGACTTCATTGAAAGAATGGTGGTTTACTTTGGCAAACTTTGGCTAACTACGGTCGATTCACCGTTTAGGGAACTTCCACCATAGTTCACGGCACTTTTCACCATTCATTCCATCTTCGCTCTTGCCAAAGTTGTGTAGGATTAAGTTCTGTAGTTGTGTAGGATTAAATGTGTACAACATAGGATTAAATGTGGTTTCCACCAGTGTTTCTGCAGCGATAGTTTAGCATAGTTATACCGTAATTTTCACCAATGTTTCAATCCAAGCTTCCAATGATCTGGGGTAGGGTTTTGAAACTCACGTCGCCTTCCAAACATTGATGTTCTTCATTTCCCAGTTTCTGGTACCACTGTTCATTGTTGTTCGCAGTATTGCTTCCTGCTGGTGTTGGATTTTCCATCTGAGGATGGTCAAGTAAGTTCTCTGTAGTTGCAAGGACGGGGATACCGGTGCGTGGAGATTAGAATTTCCCCTCCAGCTTTTGAATACATCCTGGATTAATCCACGACCTTAGTTTATGTGTTTTATAATGTAACCATCATGGATTTTGTGTTTCATTGGGGGCCGGGTGGGTTATCCGCTATGTGCCGATGTCTGCCAGCATCACAAACGCTGGCAATAATTTCCGGTATTGTGTTGCTAACAAACGCAGGTGCTTTTCAAAACTAATAAACGGTAAAAGAAGTTTCGGTGTGAAGTTTCTCCTTTTGCTGCTTGTTTTAAGTTTTGAAAAACTCCGGTGTTTGTCAACACTGCAGTACTGGCAAATTTTGCCGGTATTGGCAACACCGTCGGTTTGTGGATAACCTCCATTGCCTTTCAGTCTTATTAATATGTTTTTAGAATGCTTTGACCTGCCAGTAAACTCCACCACTGAGCCTGGTTTCTGAGAAGACCGCAGGACATCATGTTTAAAATGATTAGATTGTCCCGGATAATGTACTTTACATCAACCAAAAACATGCAATGTGATTGTGATATACGATACATACCGTGCACGAGGCTTCCTGCACCCAGAAATCAAATTATTTTTCAAATTATGGCGTTTAGACGTCAAACCTAACTTTTCATTCATTCGTATTTTTTCTCTTATAGATTATTCGGCCTCCGTCTTCGATGATCTCTGACTCGACCTTCTCCACCCAACAGAAGAATGTTCCTCTAGCCTTGGTAAGGACATGTTCTAGTCACTAACCGGCCGAGGAATGGCTCTGAACAACTCGCTCAATGACCATGAAGCCGAACGCAATCTCATCATCCTGCTCTCCAGCCCGCTCTCGGCCTTCATCATCATCTCCAACCTCTTCATCATCATTGGGATTGTGTTCAACCGCAAACTTCACAACACCACTAACTACTTCTTCCTCAGCTTGCTCTTCGCAGACTTCCTAACGGGAGTGGCACTCCCCTGTATCCCCCACATGAGGTTCAACAAGGAGCTGCCTTACTTCTCTTGCATGGCCGTCTTTGTGTCACCCAACTTTTTCTTCCTCTCCTTCCTGGCCAACCTGTTGATGGTCCACTACGAGAAGTACCTTTGCATTATACACCCATTGCACTATCGCAGTAACTGGGTGCACCGCTGTGTCCCGTTCTCCATGTTTCTGGTCTGGACGTTGCCTCTGGCCTTTTCTTGCCTGCCAATGATGGGATGGAATAACTGGGAGGCCACCAGCAACTGTTCCTACAAGAGCATCTTCCCCAATGCGTACATTTACCTAGAAACCTACGGCGTGGTCATCCCCTCCATCATTGCGATGAGTTTCATCACGATCAAAGTACTTTCAGTAGCTAGGAAGCAATTGAAGGACATCAAGAAGCTCCACCGGTCTGTTCAGAGGGAGGCGGCCACAGACCTGGAGCACCAGATGGACATGAAGTATGCCAAGTGCATTGCCATTGTCTCGTTGACGTTTTTGGTCTGTTGGGTTCCCTACATCGCCTTTCTACAGGTCTCAGTGCTGGCCATAGAGAAGTATGAGTTCAGTTGGTGGATTATCTTGATGTTGACTTGTGTTGGAAGCGGCAGTGCTGCCATTATCCCCATCATTCTGGGGCTCAGTCACCAGCAGTACACGGAGTTATGGAGGGAACTTTGCAAAAAGTGCTGCCATTCCTGCTGCCCATGCCATAAAACACCCTCCAACCTCCATGACGTGTCAACCAAGGAAGAGACGCTCGAAGATGGCTTGACTGCCATGAAATAATGTCTTCATGGCGCTTTGTCTGGTGACCTTTGGTTCTTTGCACTCCTGATCCACGAAACAAAAACTTACCTTTTGCTCAAGAAGACACAACGAAGACGAAATGCAAACTTCTTGATTGTTTGCAGACACTGTTGCAACGTTTCCTCTTTCCTTCACAACTTCCGACTACTAGTATGTGAATTATTAGAGACGAGAATCTGCTTCCCCTTGTAGACAGAAGAGTCCCCTCGGTGCATGAGACACATGTGAGCGATATAACATGGTACACATAGGACAAGAGGATTTTAAATTCTTCTTGGGAGTTTCCTAGGACCTCCGTTTATCTCCATCTCTCTCTTGGACATGTTGGAGTGTCACGGCGTCCAGACCCCATTGCAGAGAGAGCCATTGGCTAGAACCTGTAAAAAATACACATATTTGGTAAAGCTTCTGCTATTTTGTTGCAGGTGGGCAGTAATTTTGGAAAAATCATAACTCTAGTTGAGCACTGCAGGTTAGGTGCCTCTCGTTTTTTTCTGCCCTTCACTTGGAAAGCATAACTGGGGGCCCATGTCCCTCTTATTCTCTGCTTACTATAGAACTATGTATTCAAATCTCTCTGCCCATGGACTTGTCGCCAATCTAATATTACTCAATGACATAGGCATGGATTGGGTTAGGCTCCCCAAACAGTTTGGGCATCGTGAGTGGATGGGAGGGGCCGACGGGGCTACAGGTCCGTGCCTTGATCTTATGTTGCTGTAGAAAGCCAACATTTGGCCAATCGGGGGATCTTTTGGGCTTTCCGCTGGCCTGTGCAGACACAGTGGTAGCCGATTACATTGGCCAGCTTGGGAGCTAGCGATGTAGCCCAATGGTCATTTTATTGATTTTTCCCAGTAACCAGGTGGTCTTGGCAAGGAAATCCTGACCATTGGTCCCTGGAGGACAATGGGCAACATTTCCAACTCTTATATACCCATTTCCAGTCAATTCAACCCTATTGCTGGTTTGGATTTAACATCAATACATGAGGAGATATTCGTACCGTCTGGCGAGAAGCCGTCGCTGTAGAGTAGATTCCCCCGGCTATGCCTTGTGGGCCCAGAGGGGTTTGTTTTGTTATGTTTTTGCTGTTGTTTTTGATAGATGGAAAGATAATGTGGGAAACACAGCCGAAATATCAGATCTTTTCTCATGAAACAATAAATATTAAACTTAAACCCTTTGTGCTTTTAAATCGTCTGTTGATGGGAGCGTTATCGTGTCATCTGGTCTGTGTTATGAGTCGGGTCACCAGGTCGGCCCCGGACCTGTACAAGATCGAGGTACTTCACCGACTGAAAGGCAATCACCGTGCAACCGGCAACCTGGCCTCACCTTAGGGTCACCAGATCAGCCATGTTTTCCTGGACACATATTACTATTTCATGCAGAGGGGGAGCACAGGAAAAGTGCTGCCCTGCAACATGTATAATTCATATGCTGCAGGAAGGAAATCAAGGCAGGTCACCTGGGATTACTTTTTAATCTCTTACCTGCGGTGTATGGATTATACACGCTGCGGGGTGGCATTTTTCATGCACTGCCCATCAACATGAATAAATTATATGTGTCCAGGAAAACATGGAGTATCTGGAAGCCCCACGTGTTGCAAATATACTGTATATATTGAGTTTCAGACTTAGTACGGTTGAGAATCTGCTCTTCCTGCCCGAGCACCCACGTACCGTGTCCAGGAAATGTCTCCGGAGCGAAGCAGAGATGTTCCGACAGATTTGTGACAGCCCCGTCCCCTGCACAGTAACAGAACGAGCGCCAACGCACTCTGTTCTCATCCGGCCTGCACGCGCTTCCCCTGCCACAGGCGTGAAACTGTGTCACCGTCAGGACACTTAAGTAGATCAATATTTAATCGCGACCTCCTGGCAGTGATAACGGGTGTTAAATGAAATATAAAGCGTTATTTACAGTGACATGTGACACATGTTAATGCACGTTCTGCCCCGACCGTGATCACAGCTATAAACCCCATTATACTGTATACAGTGACCAGCCGCAGCATTAAAACCCCCAGCCAGGTGCCCTGGATAACACTGATTATATAAGTACAATGACACCTGTCATGGCGTAGAAAGGGCCGGATCTACATCTCAGGAGCCTGCAGGCACAGAAATATGGAGCACCCCACCCCCCCAAAAAAATAAAATAATGCAGGGAACCCTAAAACAGCACAATCAGTACCCTAACCCTCGCTATGTGACATACCGCTCCATTCTAGCACTGGGCAATTCGGCTGTAGGCGAATTTGGGGTCTTTTTTTCAGATGAATCTTTGTACAGTGCCATTATTTATTTTTTCATTTTTTTTTTTTTACGCTGCTTTTTATTGTAATTTTTTCAGAAGCGACCAAAACATTAAAAAAAAAATATTAAGTTAATTTTTTAAAAATAATGTTTATTCTAGTTTTATACAGACATTTGCCCACCACGGTGGACACCTTTCCTTGCGAAAGAAAAAGTGTAAACTATATTTTTTTGATTTTTAGTTTTTTTACAGAGTAAAAAGCTAAATGTTTGTTCTTTATTTACGCATATATTTATTTAGTTTTTATAGAGAAACATGCCCACCACAGAATGGGGGGGGGGGCGCCTTTATTGGCAAATAAATAAATAATAAATAGTAAATAATTGTGTTTTGAAAAGCTAAAACTTTCCCTTTTTAATTTTTTTAATTTTGCTTTATTTATTATTATTTAAGAAGAATCATGGCCACCACAGGACGGTGTCTTTCTTTATAGAGAAATTTCCCACCACAGGGGTGGCGCCTTTCTTGGCAAATATATAAATAATAAATGGTAAATAATTTGTTTTAAAAAAGGGAAAATTTTTACTTTTTCATTCTTTTAATTTAGCTCTTTTTTTTAATATATATATTTTTTCTTTTAAGGAGAATCATAACCACCACAGGAGGGTATTTTTCTGTGCGGGAAAAAAAACAACAAATTAATAAATAAATTTTTTTGCAGAGCACAGCATCTCCCCTGTGGTGGGCGCCTATAGGCAGTAGGCTCATGCCTACTTTGCCTAATTATAAATCCGGCACTGGGGGTGGGATATAGTGTCACAGGGGGGGCAGGGACGTGCATTCAGGGGTGGCAGGGGAGGCAGAGCCTCCCCTGCCACTCCAGTAAATTAATGTGCTCGTGCTGTAATGACATGTACGTATATTTCTGTTAATCTGTATATATTTTTTTTTTTTTTAATATCTTGCATTTTATTACTTTGTATTTCTGTAACTGTAACACTTCAATGTTCTTGAACCCAGGACATACTTGAAAACGAGAGCAATCTCAATGTATCCTTCCTGGTAAAATCCTTTATAAATAAATAAATAAATAGATAATTATTGAAAAAAGTTCTCAAACTCACCTCTCCACGCTCCCTCGCTGCTTCTCTGTCCTCCACTTTTTTCCCCCTGCACTTTCAGTTTGCCGGCTGCTGTGTGTGTGATTCACTACACAGACAGCAGGGGCAGCACTGAGCCAGCCTAGCCTACGCAAATTGCGCAACTGAATGCTACACTAATTGCGAAGCTCAAGCTGGCTTTGCTTCCTGGTTCTATGCTTTTCAGTGCCTCCAGAGGCACTGAGAGCAATTAAAAGCATGAGCCAATGGGAAAGCTCCATTGGTCTCAAGCACTTTTTTAAAAAAAAAAACTGCCCCCATGGGAGGCAGAGCTCCCCATGGATTGATTGATGCAGGACAGTCATGTGACTGTCCTCGTCAGTCGTGGGGGGCAGGCCGAGCTCAGCAATCAGCATGTGTGTAATAGCGCCCTCTATTAGTCAGTATTGTAAGTGCATGCTCCTAGAACTGTAAAAAAAAAAATGCGAACTTTACTTTACAAATAGTGAAACTCTATGCTCCTATATAACTATAATCAAATGCGTAAATTGCGACTGCGTAACCCTGTGTATATCTGGCTCTGATACTAGTCAGTGCCTCACCAGCCGCTGACCTCACCGCACGTTACTGAGGGTGGGATATATAATATTTGGAGCAGTCAGTTCTTGAGTTTCATGTGTTGGAAGCCGGAAAAATGGGTGAAAAGATCAGAGTGACTTTATTTATTATTGACACGGTTCAAATAGTGACGGCCAGACGCCCGGGTCACAGCATCTCCAAAACGCCAAGTCTTGTGGGGTGATCCCAGTGTGCAATGGTTAGTACCTACCGAAAGTGGCACAAGGAAGAACAACCGAGGAACCAGCGTCAGGGCTGCGGGCGCCCAGGGCTCATTATTGCACGTGGAGAGCGAAGGCCGAGCCCGTCTCTGCTCCGATCACACAAAAGAGCTGAAAAATATGATGCCGACCATGATAGAAAGGTGTCAGCACACACGAGTCGCGCACCACCTCCCTGACGGGTCACTATACAAAGCCCAGTGCCAGCCAGAGGCACGGGGAGCAAAATCAAACCCATAAAGCCGCGGCAGCTTTGCTGTGGCATTAGCGTTGCATTTTAGCACCGTTTCTAAGCGGTTTACGATGTTTGAGATGTGACAGCGCATATGTGCACCCAGAGCTCTTAGCTCGTAAATTTCGAGTGCGCAAACACATGGCATCGAGTTAAGCGGATCTGGCGCTGACACCGTGCCGGATTAATGTGTTTGCCGAGGGGCTGTTTACGTACAGGTACACAGTGACGTTAAGCACAGCCCTGGACACCCTCTCCACGGTTACGCAGCGCCGACATGTCGCGGGCCAGGTATAAAATATTTCAGTCTCATTTAAACATGTCGCACGGAACTGTGTTATTACAGCTATTTATAAAGCGCCAACATGTTCCACAGCGATTGTACTTTTAAAGTGTCCCTATTTAGGACTAACCCCCTCTGTCTCCTTTTATCTCCACTAATCCCCCCATTTTAGGGGCTCCTCCATATATTCAGGGTGTGTGGGTGTCTTTTTAGGGGTTCCTCCATATATTCAGGGTGTGCAGGTGTCTTTTAGGGTCTCCTCCACATATTCAGGGTGTGCAGGTGTCTTTTAGGGTCTCCTCCATATATTCAGGGTGTGTGGGTGTCTTTTAGGGGCTCCTCCATATATTCAGGGTGTGCGGGTGTCTTTTAGGGGTTCCTCCATATATTCAGGGTGTGTGGGTGTCTTTTAGGGGCTCCTCCACATATTCAGGGTGTGCGGGTGTGTTTTTAGGGTCTCCTCCATATATTCAGGGTGTGCGGGTGTCTTTTTAGGGGTTCCTCCATATATTCAGGGTGTGCAGGTGTCTTTTAGGGTCTCCTCCACATATTCAGGGTGTGCAGGTGTCTTTTAGGGTCTCCTCCATATATTCAGGTGTGTGGGTGTCTTTTAGGGGCTCCTCCATATATTCAGGGTGTGCGGTGTCTTTTAGGGGTTCCTCCATATATTCAGGGTGTGTGGGTGTCTTTTAGGGGCTCCTCCATATATTCAGGTGTGTGGGTGTCTTTTTAGGGGCTCCTCCATATATTCAGGGTGTGCGGGTGTCTTTTAGGGTCTCCTCCACATATTCAGGGTGTGCAGGTGTCTTTTAGGGTCTCCTCCATATATTCAGGGTGTGTGGTGTCTTTTAGGGGCTCCTCCATATATTCAGGTGTGCGGGTGTCTTTTAGGGGTTCCTCCATTATATTCAGGGTGTGTGGGTGTCTTTTTAGGGGCTCCTCTATATATTCAGGGTGTGTGGGTGTCTTTTTAGGGGCTCCTCCATATATTCAGGGTGTGTGCGGTGTCTTTTTAGGAGTTCCTCCATATATTCAGGGTGTGTGGTGTCTTTTTAGAGGCTCCTCCATATATTCAGGGTGTGCGGGTGTCTTTTTAGGGGCTCCTCTTCCTCCATATATCAGGGTGTGCGGGTGTCTTTTTAGGGGCTCCTCTTCCTCCATTATTCAGTGTGTGCGGGTGTCTTTTAGGGTTCTCCATATATTCAGGGTGTGGCGGGTGTCTTTTAGGGGTTCCTCCATATATTCAGGATGTGTGGGTGTCTTTTTAGGGGCTCCTCCATATATTCAGGTGTGCGGGTGTCTTTTAGGGGCTCCTCTATATATTCAGGGTGTGTGGATGTCTTTTAGGGGCTCCTCCATATATTCAGGTGTGCGGGTGTCTTTTAGGGGTTCCTCCATATATTCAGGGTGTGGGTGTTTTTTAGGGGCTCCTCCATATATTCAGGATGTGTGGGTGTCTTTTTAGGGGCTCCTCCATATATTCAGGGTGTGTGGGTGTCTTTTAGGGTCTCCTCCACATATTCAGGGTGTGCAGGTGTCTTTTAGGGGTTCCTCCATATATTCAGGGTGTGTGGGTGTCTTTTAGGGGCTCCTCCATATATTCAGGTGTGCGGGTGTCTTTTTAGGGGCTCCTCTATATATTCAGGGTGTGTGGGTGTCTTTTAGGGGCTCCTCCATATATTCAGGGTGTGTGGGGTGTCTTTTTAGGGGCTCCTCCATATATTCAGGGTGTGCGGGTGTCTTTTTAGGGGTTCCTCATATATTCAGGGTGTGTGGTGTCTTTTTAGAGGCTCCTCCATATATTCAGGGTGTGCGGGTGTCTTTTTAGGGGCTCCTCTTCCTCCATATATTCAGGGTGTGCGGGTGTCTTTTTAGGGGCTCCTCTTCCTCCATATATTCAGAGTGTGCGGGTGTGTTTTTAGGGGTTCCTCCATTTATTCAGTGTGTGCGGGTGTCTTTTAGGGGTTCCTCCATATATTCAGGATGTGTGGGTGTCTTTTTAGGGGCTCCTCCATATATTCAGGGTGTGCGGGTGTCTTTTTAGGGGTTCCTCCTATATATTCAGGGTGTGTGGGTGTCTTTTTAGGGGTTCTCCATATATTCAGGGTGTGCGGGTGTCTTTTAGGGTCTCCTCCACATATTCAGGGTGTGCAGGTGTCTTTTAGGGTCTCCTCCATATATTCAGGGTGTGCGGGTGTCTTTTTAGGGGCTCCTCCATATATTCAGGGTGTGTGGGTGTCTTTTTAGGGGCTCCTCCATATATTCAAGGTGTGTGGGTGTCTTTTAGGGGCTCCTCCATATATTCAGGGTGTGCGGGTGTCTTTTAGGGGTTCCTCCATATATTCAGGGTGTGTGGGTGTGTTTTTAGGGGCTCCTCCATATATTCAGGGTGTGTGGGTGTCTTTTTAGGGGCTCCTCCATATATTCAGGGTGTGCGGGTGTCTTTTTAGGAGTTCCTCCATATATTCAGGGTGTGCGGGTGTCTTTTTAGGGGCTCCTCTTCCTCCATATATTCAGGGTGTGCGGGTGTCTTTTTAGGGGCTCCTCTTCCTCCATATATTCAGAGTGTGCGGGTGTGTTTTTAGGGGTTCCTCCATTTATTCAGTGTGTGCGGGTGTCTTTTAGGGGTTCCTCCATATATTCAGGGTGTGTGGGTGTCTTTTTAGGGGCTCCTCCATATATTCAGGGTGTGTGGGTGTCTTTTTAGGGGTTCCTCCATATATTCAGGGTGTGTAGGTGTCTTTTTAGGGGTTCCTCTATATATTCAGGGTGTGTGGGTGTCTTTTTAGGGGTTCCTCCATATATTCAGGGTGTGCGGGTGTCTTTTTAGGAGCTCCTCTATATATTCAGGGTGTGTGGGTGTCTTTTTAGGGGCTCCTCCATATATTCAGGGTGTGCGGGTGTCTTTTAGGGGTTCCTCCATATATTCAGGGTGTGTGGGTGTTCTTTTTAGGGGTTCCTCCATAGATTCAGGGTGTGTGGGTGTCTTTTTAGGGGTTCCTCCATATATTCAGGGTGTGCGGGTGTCTTTTTAGGGGTTCCTCCATATATTCAGGGTGTGCGAGTGTCTTTTTAGTGGCTGTATTTAGTGGTGTATTTAGGACTAACCCCTCTGTCTCCTTTTATCTCCACTAATCCCCCCATTTTAGGGGCTCCTCCATATATTCAGGGTGTGCGGGTGTCTTTTTAGGGGCTTCATATATTCAGGGTGTGTGGGTGTCTTTTTAGGGGTTCCTCCATATATTCAGGGTGTGCGGGTGTATTTTTAGGGGATCCTCCATATATTCAGGGTGTGCGGGTGTCTTTTAGGGGCTCCTCCATATACTTAGGGTGTGTGGGTGTCTTTTTAGGGGTTCCTCCATATATATTCAGGGTGTGTGGGTGTCTTTTTAGGGGCTCCTCCATATATTCAGGGTGTGCGGGTGTCTTTTTAGGGGCTCCTCTTCCTCTATATATTCAGGGTGTGGGTGTATTTTTGGTGGCTCCTCCTGGGAGAAACTTTAAGAACCCATTGATGGAAAAACCTGCTCATTCATTATATTCAGGGAGTCACATTACTTCATTTTTTCACTATGCTGTATATACAGTATATATATATTTTAATACATTAATAATTATACATATAAATATTTTCCTGCAGTGATTCGGCAGTCTGCTTTACTTCCCAAGTGTCCCTATGCACAAAGGACAGTAATTAGTTGGGTCGCACATCCCTTTGACTCTCTTTTTAGGGGATCCCATATATATATATATACATTATTTATATATATAATAAAGTTCTGCTCAGCAGGAAAATTCTAATGTTTGTCATTGTAATTGCTCCGATCTTATCATTTTTCTAATGGCCCGTTAATGTGTTTCTGTGCGTTTTACCAGTATCCTTTATTAACGTGTAATATTGCATCGATTTAATACAGTAATATTATATATTGCTCCTGATTCTCCGTCTCACACATTCGGCCTTTTCGGATTTCTCCCAGGTGACCCATCTCCTCGTCCCGCTGGGCCTCTGCGTCCTGTCCTTCCCGTAACTCACTTTCGTTTCCTCTGTTTACGCTTTGGATGTATTTTTCATTGTGTTGTTTATATTTCGTCGTCTTCCTGGACATTGTCCGGCCGCGGCTCTGATAACCCTCCTGTGAGTATTTACCGCGCTGTGTGTAGGGCGAGCGAAGCAGCGGATATAAAGCTATGCGTGCAGGTGCATGTACACAGAAATCAGGAATACATCACGGAATGAACGCGTTGCACGGGAGGTTTTCCTGCCGCCTCTGGATCATTAGCGATGCCCTGACATCGGGTGACTCCTCCATAAAGAAGAGAGTCAGCCTGTTATGCAAAGGACACCATCAGGGGTATTATCCAGTGTTGTTAGTCCACTCTCAGATCTCATTCAGCTGCCATCTCTTATCTTGGGTAGCATAGACAACAATAGGCCCCCTGCAGCCTTTTATAAACTTTCTCTCCACTACCACTGGGATAGCCAGGTCCAACAGAGATTAAAAATGTCCCTAAATTATTCATGAAGGTGGGGTGCTCTGCTGTTCTACATTCTTTTGGGGAGACCCCCAAATCTCCTAGATTGGCGCTGTGCCCCTACTTCACTGTATCAGGCAATCCGGGGCCAGCATGATCAATGGGGTCTGCAACCCGGTTACATTTTGTCTCCTGATTGGCTGAATCACTTCCTGGTCTGGGCGGAGCTCGGCAACTGCTTCAATGTCTTCACTTTTCTAACAACTGTGTAACTTTTAATCCTGAATATCCTTTATCTTTTAATATGTATTTTTTGTTACTTTTCTGTAAAGTGGTTTTTCTATTCTTGTATTTTAGGACGTTTTCTACAAAATGCCTTTTAAAAAAAAGTGTAGTATTGAAACGGATAAAGAAGGTCCGGGCACTCCGAGAGGCGGTACCAGGGGTGGACTGACCCATCGGGCACTCGGATGCTGCTGAGGGCCCGCGGGTCAGTGGGGGCCCGGTTTTGTAAGGGACGTTCCGACCACGGCGGCACGCGCATCACGTGGGGGTGGCATCAATGCAGGATGCACGTGTGGCCCAGGAAGGCACGTTGGAGCGCCGCCAACGAGGCGGTTTGGTAGTGCGCCGCCCTGGTCAGAACTTCCCTTACAAAACCGGGCCCCTGAGCTGCTGGGGTCAGTATATATCCATGTGTGAGCTACTAGGGGCAGTATATATCAATGTGTGAGCTACTGGGGGCAATATATATCAATGTATGAGCTACTGGGGGCAATATATAAATGTGTGAGCTACTGGGGCAGTATATATCAATGTGTGAGCTACTGGGGGCAATATACAGTATATCAATGTGCGAGTTACTGGGGGCAATATATAAATGTGTGAGCTACTGGTTGCAGTATATATCAATGTGTGAGCTACTGGGAGCAATATATAAATGTGTGAGCTACTGGGGGCAATAAATATCAATGTGTGAGCTACTGGGGGCAATATATCAATGTGTGAGCTACTGGGGGCAATATATATCAATGTCTGAGCTACTGAGTGCAATATATATCAATGTGTGAGCTGCTGGTGGCAATATATATCTGTGTGAGCTGCTGGGGGAAGTATATATCAATGTGTGAGCTACTGGGGGAAATATATATCCATGTGTGAGCTGCTGGGGGCAATATATATCAATGTGTGAGCTGCTGGGGGCAGTATATACCCATGTGTGAGCTGCTGGGGGCAGTATATATCCATGTGTGAGCTGCTGGGTACAATATATATCCATGTTCGGTGTGTATGAGTTAGTTTTATTGTTCTGTGCCGTGGCTGTAGCAGCCACGAGTGTGTGACGGCTACCGCAGCAGAGCAGTGGCAGTTTGTAAGTCTGGAGGGGGCACAATGGATTCTCCAATTCACTGTTGGCCCGAATGGATTTTATTAACTCGTTAAAATTAATAGTTGAAAATTGTGCGAAGAAATAAATTCTTTAACGCAACATTGTGCATGTGGGTTGTGCGTTGTATGGGAGGGGTTTATGGGTGTGGCCTGTGTAGGTGTGGCACAAGGGGCCCCACTAACTCCTATTGCCCGGGGGCCCCATTACTTGTCAGTCCTCCCCTGGGTGGTACAATAAAGGGAACTTTTTTATGTAGGAACCTGCTGCGATGTTTCAGGTGAGATCGAGCGTTTTCAAGCTGATTTCCTAAAAAAAAGTTCCCTTTATTTCTGTGTGAATGCTCTGGAAGGGTTTAGGCCGCCCTGGGGTCCCTGCGCGCCCAGCAGGGTAACCCATTCAATCTGCAATTTGTTACGCACCTCCTTTGCTTTGCTACAAATTTCTGAGTGTCGCTTTAACTTTAAGAGACGCGTCGGAGGTTCCTGTAGGAGCGTCGTGAAAAGCAGTGTTTTATTATGGAGCTCCTCGTCGCTGACAGAAATCATTGTGATGCAGGCGAGCTCGCTATAAGCAGATGTAATGTGGCCACGCGAGGGTCAGGACAGAGACAGGAACATTGAATAGTTCCAGTAAACCCTGGACGTCCAGCGCCATTCTCACGATATCGTATCCTGCTTCCCGCTGCCACATCTGGAACCCGCCAGGAGGGATTAATCTCTGCTGCGCTCAGACCTAGCTTCCTCCAGCGCTTCATTGCCCGGACATGGGAAATCCGCAGCTCTGTGCCGGACTGATGCGGATCCTTCACCCTCAGTGGTAATGAAACGCACTGTGCGCAATATAAGCACTAATGAAATCTAGGCGATTAAGGGGACGCTCTCCTCAACCTGACCACTTTATCGGCTTAATGGCAATAAAATGAATTACCTTGTAGATTTCAAAATCGTTTCCTCCAGCAGACGTGCATGAATGAATAAAAAACACACAGAAATCTACAAAAAACAGAACAGATGTGGAAAAAACCAACCATAGCGTTCCACTGTATGACACATTGAAACACTTTACTCCCCTGCTGGAATAACAGGATAATAAAAACAGTGATGCATGTAATCATCTAATGTTACCCCTCCGATGGTCTCTGGGGGCAGTGGGTGCGACCTGGCATATGTTGCTTCACTTAATAGCTCCTTTGGTCACTCCTGGAATCCCTGCATCCGCAGTGGAGGACCGGGGGCTTAATTTCAGGAACTCCGTTTCAGGAGAAAATCAGGCAGATACCGGAGATAAACAAAATGAATTTATTCCAGTAACAATAGTAAAATCCGACGCGTTTCGTCCACTTAGAGCCAACTTCATCAGGGATAAAGATCCATATACACCCCCCTCTCTTTATAGCCCTCTCTAAGCGGACGAAACGTGTCGGATTTTACTATTGTTACCTGAATAAATTCATTTTGTTTATCGTCCGCTTAGAGCTAACTTCATCAGGGATAAAGATCTTACTAGTAACGTCCTTCTGGTCTGATGCCAAGATGGCGCCAAACCGGATGGAGGTTACTAGTAAGCGTCCAGGACTACATGCAAAGATACCAGAAATACATCACAAGTGCGTCTGGAGGAGATCACGCGGGAGGAGTCGGCAGGACGGAAAAACGTTTGGTTTTTACTTTACATACAGTGACTATAAAGAGAGGGGGGTGTATATGGATCTTTATCCCTGATGAAGTTGGCTCTAAGTGGACGAAACGCGTCGGATTTTACTATTGTTACTGGAATAAATTCATTTTGTTTATCTCCGGTTCCTGCCTGATTTTCTCCTGAAACGGAGTTCCTGAAATTAAGCCCCCGGTCCTCCACTGCGGATGCAGGGATTCCATGAGTGACCAAAGGAGCTATTAAGTGAAGCAACATATGCCAGGTCGCACCCACTGCCCCCAGAGACCATCGGAGGGGTAACGTTAGATGATTACATGCATCACTGTTTTTATTATCCTGTGAGTGCGATTCCAGCAGGAGAGTAAAGTGTTTCAATGTGTCATACTGTGTAACGCTATGGTATTTCCACATAATTTTTTGGAGATTTCTATCTGTTTTTTATGTATTTGTATCAGTGTGGAATGAGTTTATTTAAGGAGACGCGAGCACACACTGCGCCTCTTGAGACAGCTGCCTTTTTGGTCTGCGAAATGCGTTGGTCGTTTCTCCAGCCCACACGTACGTGCCCCCCCCATGAGTTCCATCCAGCCCTGTCTAGTTTCGGTAACAGATGGTATTTATCCCGTAAACCCTACGGAACAGACTAACTTCTATACCTCTCTCTGTGGATAAAGGATCCGTCGCCAGAGGTGACTGTTATGTACCGTGGCGGTGAGTCTGGTGGACGCGAGCTCATACTTTGCACGGGCATGTCTCGTAGCCATTATTATCCAAATTCAATGTAACAGTGGTCTTTCTCAGACATTCCTTATAACGTGGCGCCCTGATGGGTTGCAGAGAATCCTGGTGGATTCTGAAGGGCCTCCCGAGGCTTTCAGAAGAAACACCGGCTGGCTGAGAGTGTGGTGAACCGATATAACCTTTAACAGTGTTTATTCTACCTACGAGAGACGCTAGTTGTATTTGGGGATGAATAAGTCATATTACCTGTCTTCTACTTGGCACGAATAATTCTTCGTGCACCATATTGCTATTTTGGTCTCCTGAACATGCCCAGCCGCGCTCTAGAGGTTTTATCCTCCGAGAACCCGGAGATAATGGCATAGATGGATACACCACTTAGGTCCATAGTTTGGCATCCATCACTCGCCGCTGCTTTCCCAGGATCTTCCATTGCTTTATAAGGAATTCATTCCTCGGGTTTGGGACAATCTGTGCGCCTGGAGAACGGAGAATTCGAGCGCCAGGAATATCCCTGATAAGTGAACGCCAATGGGGGGGCTGATAACAAATGAAACCCTTCATCCCTAATGTAAATCATGTCTCGCAGACGTCTTGCAGGGGACCAGAACCATCCCAGGCCACACGCCCAGTTCAGTCGCTCCAGACATACCGCGCGCCCGCCATGTTTTCAGGTTTATTTAAGCCGTGCAGATATGATATGTCCGCTTTGATAATTTGAGACGTACAACACGAGGGAGGAGGAAGAATGTCTGGTTTAGTGAGAGCGCGTATCGATCTATTAAGACGTGGAATTTCAGTCCTACGTGCGAACGAGAGGGTGAAATAATACAAAATATACAATAAACCATCATTCCATCGCGTCTTATGTAACTGGAGATTCTTTGGAATTTGAAAATATTGTATTCTACACTTACAGGGTTATTCAGAGAGCGGTGAAAAGCAGGAGAATGGCTGGAGAATGGAAAATTCTAGCTCAAAATAGCCAAACCAGAAAAATTCTCCTATTCATCTCACTTTCCAAATCGACTATTTTGACCTAGAATTTTCCATTCTCCAGTCATTCTACTGCTTTTCACCTCTCTCTGAATAACCCTGTTAATAATATCTTCATATTATGATGTTGATGTCTTGTGGATTGGGGCATTGACCTCTCTGATGCCTTGAATTGGGGTAACCTCTCTCTGGCATTTTTTTTGGGTTACTGTCCTCTCTGTCACACTGGATTGGGGTATTGACCTTTCCGACACCTTGGATTGGGGGCTTCAAACTCTGTGGTGCCTTTTATTGGGGTATGATCCTCTCTTTGGCAACTTGTTTTGTGAGTCTTGACTTGACCTCTCCTGCATATTGGATTGGGGTATTCTCTCTTTATCACCGTGTTTTGGGGTTTTTGGCCACTCTTGCACACTGGATTGCACTATTGACCTCTCCAACCCCTTGAATTAGTATTTTGAGCGGTGTGATGCCTTTTGGATTGGGGTATTTAGCTCTTACTGGCTCCTTGTCTTGGGGTATTGACCTCTGTGACACCTTGGATTGAGGTTTTGACCTCTCTGTCCCATGGTTTGGAGTCTTTGAGCTCTGTGGTGCCTTGGTTTGGGATATTAACATCTCAGTAACATGATATTGGATTGGGGCTATCACCTATCTGGTACAATGAATTGGGATATTGACCTCTCTGGCACATTGGATTGATGCCTTTACCTTGGTGGTGTTTTGACCTCTCTGTCACTGTGGAGACCTTGTTGGCACTTCGATTTGTGTGGATTGACCTCTCTCTCTCGCACCTTGGATTAGAGTATAGACCTCTGTGGCAATTGAGTTTTAATGTGGATAAGTGCAAGATAATGCACCTGGGACGTAAAAACCCAAGGGCTGAATATAGAATATTTGATACATCTGAGGGTTGGGATTTAGGGGTCATTATTTCAGAGGATCTAAGGGTAAGTAGTCAATGTAATAGAGCAGCAGGAAATGCTGGCAGAATGCTTGGAAATGCTGGCAGAATGCTTGGTTGTGTAGGGAGATGTATTAGTAGTAGGAAAAGGGAAGTGCTCATGCCACTGTACAGAGCACTGGTGAGACCTCACTTGGAGTATTGTGTGCAGTACTGGAGACCGTATCTCCAGAAGTATATAGACATCTTAGAGAGAGTTCAGAGAAGGGCTACTAAAATGGTGTACGGCTTGAAGGAGAAAAGTTACCAGGAAAGGGTTAATGATCTTAACATGTACAGCTTGGAAAAAAGACGAGACAGAGGAGATATGATAGAAACATTTAAATACGTAAAGGGAATCCACAAGGTAGAGGAAGGGAGTATATTTAAAAGGAAACAAAGTAGCAAACCAAGAGGACATAGTCTTAGATTAGAGGGGCAAAGGTTTAAAAGTAACATCAGGAAGCATTATTTTACTGAGAGGGTGGTGGATACATGGAACAGTCTTCCAGTTGAAGTGGTAGAGGCTAAAACAGTGATTGAATTTAAGCAGGCATGGGATAGGCATAAGGCTATCCTAAACAAAAGATAAATCCAGGTAAAGTATCCATGTAATTGGGCAGACTAGATGGGCTGAAAGGTTCTTATCTGCCGACATTTTTCTATGTTTCTATTACAGATTGGTGTTTTTAGGCTCTTTGACACATTGCATAGGGGTATTGACCTCTGCTTTCCTTGGGGTATTGAGCTCTCTGGCACTTTGGATTGGGGGTACTAACAGGGGTGGACTGACAAGTAATGGGGCCCCCGGGCAATAGGAGGTCACAGGGCCCCCTTGTTCCGCATCCACAGGAGGCCACACGCATACAAAACCCCTCCCCTTCAATGCAACACCCACTTGTACATTGTTGTGCTAAATAATTTATTTCTGAACTCCTTAAAACAACCTTTTTGAAAATTGCATGAAGAAAATCCACTTGCAGCCAGCAACGAATTGGAGAATCTATTGTGCCCCCTCCAGACTTAGCGATGGCCACCACACTGCTGCAGCAGCCATCACCAACTTCTACAGCTAAAACTGCACCACGGCACAGAATGTCCCTCTGACAAATGTGGGAAACTGACCATCACTTTAAAAGATACTGTACATTACTGACACACTGCACATTACAGAGCTCCGCAGCAATAACACTCCCTGTTATGTGCAGTGTGTATGAGTGTAGCACAGAGCTCCACAGCAATAATACTCCCTGTAATGTGTAGCATATGCTCAGCATGTCACCAGCAGCAAAAGGTTAAAAGGGAATAAAATTTGTGCATGGTGCCCATTTAACCTCTTGTTGCTCTGCACCAATATTTAGTCTCCTACATGTACCTCACGATGCTGCGAAAACACTCGCTGTCATTCTTACTTTGTACAGTGCAGGCAGCAGATACCATGGCGATTCTAGGAGCAATACCTGCCTTTCGGGTGCAAGACAAGGGGGCGATGCCGTACTGCGACAAGGACACAGGCGCAGAATTTTACACACAGCAGCCTGTTTAAAGACAAATACATGCATTTACACACACAGCCATACCTTCACATACATAACTATATATCCCCTACACCCAGGGGTATGTAGCAATAAAACTCACAGTAATGTGCAATGTGTATGAGCGTATCACAGAGCTCCACAGCAATAAAACTCACAGTAATGTGCAGTTTGTATGAGCGTATCACAGAGCTCCACAGCAATAAAACTCACAGTAATGTAATGGATTTATTCAACCCCCCCAGCACATCAATTCATCACCCCACAAAGGATATCAATTGTCATGTTATTCATCACCCCCTCACCCTATCAATTCATTATACCGCCTCACCCCATCAATTCATTAAATCCCCCCTCACCCTATCAATTCATTAAATCCCCCCTCACCCTATCAATTCATCACCCCCTCACCCTATCAATTTAGTATAACCCCCCTCACACTATGAATTTATTATACCCCCCTCACCCTATGAATTCATCACCCCCCTCGGCCTATCAATTCATCATCCCCCCAGGACTGAACTGCGGGAATGGAGGGCTCTCATGGACAGACCACTGTGGATGTCCTGGCAGTGAGAGGTGATGAGATGGCCCCCTCCCCCTTACCGAAGACTTGAGGGCCAAGATTGTGGGTCTGGGAGAGTGTATGGCTGCTGTGGGAGGACGACCGACCTGAGGTGACCTGAGCTGCATCGACTGACGGCTGCAGGGGAGCGAAGGTTCCTCGTGGAAGTATGTACCTCGTTTGTCGCGCGGCGCCGGCGTGCACACGTCACGTTCGGGGGCGGCGCCAGTGCAGCGTGCCGTGCTCTCGTGGTAAGATTGAGGCAGGCACGCTGGTGCTGGAGCACCGCCCCCACAGTGGTTTGGAAGGGCCCTGAGCCGGCTGTTGCACTGACAGAGAAATAATTATAGCTCCGGTGACCGGAGCTGAGGGGAAATGGAGGGGCCCACTGTCTGCTTTCCAAATCCGGGCCCCTACCAACCCACGGGCCCTCGGGCGGTGCCTGAGTGCCCAACTAGCAGGTCACCTGGGATTCCTTACATGCAGTGTATGGATTATACATGTTGCAGGGTAGCATTTTCCATGCGCTGTCCATCAGCATGAATAAATTATAAGTGTCCAGGAAAATATGGTCGACCTGGCAACCACAACCCCAGTGAGTTCATGGCAATTTTTTAGAGAGGTCAGCAGCATTTCGACTGTCGGCGTGGACCATCTCCAGGTGACAAAGCTGTGACTGATGTCATTTCTCACCCAGTGGGTGACCGGGGGTAACCTGTGTGTGCCCCGGGGTGAAACTTGTCCAGCAGGAAAGGCTTCACCCTGATACCCTCAATGCACAGCTTCCAGCTTCTTGAGAGAATTACCTCTCATAACAATGTGTGATTCCAGAAAGCCGGAGAGAGCGAGGATTCTCCTGGAAGGGGGGGGGGGGGTAATGGGACACAGAGAAATGTGTCAAAACATCAAAGAACCAAGACTCAATCCTTCATGGTTTATTCATTAAACTGGGAATTATAGAAATTCGACTCAAGGGCTGTACATTTTAAGAATAAAGTCGCCTGTTATTATTAAATATTATTTTATTATTATTAATACATTATTAGCATTCTATAAATATTTTAAATTATTACTATTATTCAATTATCATTATTAACTATTTTATTATTAATGCATTATTAATATTGTATTATAAAATATTTATGATGAATTATAGGATTATTATTATTAAATTGACATTATTAATACAATATTATTCTATTAAATATTTAGTATAAATTATTACATTACTATTATATTATAATTAATACATTATTAAATATTATAAATTATTACATTATTACTATTAATATTATTTATTATTACAGTAAATATTATTACTAATACAATATTAGTATTCTATGAAATATTTATTAAACGATTACATTATTGTTACTATTAATATTACTTTATTATAATGTATATTATTATTAATAATAATAACCATAAATTATTAATTTCATTATTATCATTACGACTCTCTTATGGCATTAAAAAAAAACACGCAAACATGTTTTCGCTTTTAATGATGTGATTGTGAACTACTGTTTATTCATTCGTATAGAGAGAAAAAAAAGTGCAAAGCTCCAGGTCCCTAGATTCTTAAAATATCGCCTCGGGGAGTTTTGTGCCAAAAAAGATTAAAACTGGCGAAACGTTTGTGTAAGATTTTTCTTTTTAGCTCCAGTTTATTGTGAAATACAAATAATTTAATTTCAAATGACAAACGTTTGGGAAGTTTAGACATTTATTTGGGGAGTGTGTGTAGCTGTGGGTACATTGTATCAGTGAGAAACACATTGTGACTCATTCCTGTAGTTCACAGAAGCTGCCAGCAGGTGGAGCGCTCTCTTACACAATTAAAAGAATTTATAAAGAGCCACCAAGTTCTGTAGCGCTGTACAATGGGTGAGACCTAACAACAAACATATACAAGTTAAACACACAGAAGGAAAGATCAATTATTATTATCAGCAGATATACGGTATAACCAACATTTCCCACAATGCATCACATTGCAAGATAAATAAAAAAAAGCCAGAATTAGAATTATTTCTGAGAAGATAACAGAAACAAGAGACGCAAAGGGCCCTGTTTAACGAGCACCTTGTTTTATTATAGTTATAAAGCGGTCAGGATGTGAGGAGTGACCCCCTTCTCCCCTCCTGCTCCCCCAATCTGGCAGAAATTGCTGGGTGAAGCAGAGGAGTTTCCTCCACCCCACCCAGCATCAACAGCAGCTGGGATTTTTAATTTTTCGGCTGTCGGTCACCAGATCGGTCACTAGTGATGTCACACACAGGGAGCGGCTGACGTCACCCTCTGAGACCAACCGCTGCAGCGAGCGTTTCCAGAGAGGCAGCGATGGATCATATCTGTGCATGCGCGTGCAGCTCCGATCCATCGCTCTGCGCAGGTGCTACGGAACTTGTGTACATAAAGCGCAAAAGTCCCATAGTGACACCGCTGCGCAGTTTGCGGTTCCTACGCTACACAAGTTGTATAGGAGAACAAGCTGCGCAGAAAATCTTCAGGGACATCCGGGTATGGGAAGCCCTGAGCCAAAGAGGGGGAGCAGCACGTGGTGAGGGGGGGGGGAGTAAATTCACCCAAAAAATAATTGGGCAGAGATCCGCCCAATTATTTAAGGGCAGAAAAAAAAAAAAAAGGAAACTGTATTTTGTAATAGACTATGTGTCCCTTTAAATTTGTTCTAAAATATATAAATATTTTCAGACAGTACTAAAAAAATAATACACATTACATTTCTGCTATTAATGTGACAAGAGGGGCGATTCGCTAAACGCTGATGATCACTGTCGTTGCAGCCAGGGCCGGTGCATTCGTTAGGCCAGTAAGGCAGCTGCATAGGGCGCCAGTAGGAGGGGGGCGCCACTCTCTGCTAATATAAACCAGGACACTATGGCAAAAGTTATGTTCACCGTCACCTCGTATGACCCTCTAGCTTGTAGGGGTCTGGAGATATTGGGGTCCAAATGATTTTAAATTGTGTTTTTGTTTTATTTTTTCAGAGTAAGACGCCCCCGTGTGGTAGGCGCCTATAGGCACTTGCCTACTTTGCCTTATTATAAATCCAGCCCTGCTTGCAAGTGTCCAGAGACCTCACAGGAGTATGAGACAATACCTGGTGTAGAAACATTAGGGAGCGGGGAGGGGGGATGCAATGTGTGTTCTTTACATAGAGTGTCAGACATCTTTACACCAGCCCTGGTTGCAACTACAGTATACACCAGCTAGGAGGAAAATCCAGCACCGGCAGGTGAAGTCGCTTCAAACAATGGAGAACATCAACACCAAATGGGGCACTTTTTGGGAATTAACCATGTCCAGCAATGAATCGCAGCCTGTGGTCCTGGACTCATAGAATGACCCATCGACAGAGAAGCCAATGTGCGTCAGACGAGGCGACTAGCGAAGGTCCCGTCACTTTTTGGGGCAGTTCCACAGGCTGTTGGGGGAGAGTAACATTGTTGCGAGCAATGTGTAGTTTGGATCAAGAAGACAGAGGTGCGTCTCTGGAGCTGACGCTCTTTACTCCTGCAAGTAGTGACTCGACTCGGACAGCTGCTTCCCGTCATTGGTTTCGATGGTTTTCACCAGGACCACTTTTTTTGGACCTAGACTCTTCTGTGGCGGAGAATTGTTTTTCGGATCAAAGAGTTTGGCTGCGAAAAGAAATCGAGATGACGTCGGCCGAGGCCTTAATTATCATAAAGAGCAGAAAAAAAACATAAGGAAAACAAAACACGAGAAAAAAAAACAAACCTGCTGAAATAATGAGACGTAAAAAGCAGCAGCAGAAGTTACATTTTATCCGCTCGGCCCTTTTCACTTCATGTTTAAGTGAAGGAAGTAAAAAACTGTTACTTTTGCATTTTTACCAAATCTTTTGTGCTAGAAGGGACGTTATAGTGTTTTTATTATTTTTATTTTTCCATACATCAATTGTTAACATTAAAACAAGTATTTTCCTAATTTCTTCCATTATTTTCTGCGTTCAGTGAGCGGAATAAAATAAATAAATAGCGTAAAAAAGCTGGGGGGGGGGTGTTTCCTCTGAAATAATTTTAACCCCTTAAGGACCAAGGGTCTTTAAAGTCAATGCATTTATTTATTTTATTATTATTTTTTTGAGAAGAGATTTTACCGGGAAGGATACATTGAGATTTCTCTCGTTTTCAAGTATGTCCTGGGTGGCGAGTCTGTACCGTTAGGTGTCTTGCCCAAGGACACTTACTGGAGAGGTGCTCTTGACGGGATTCAAACCTGTGTCTCCACGGTTATAGAGCAGTGATGTTGCCGCCAGTGGCGTAGCGTGGGTTGTCAGCGCCCGGGGCCAGCCAAGAATTGTGCGCCCCCCCAACCTGTGGACACGTTATCGATATTGCCCCAGCTCTCACATGGATATTGCCCCAGCTCTCACATGGATATTGCCCAGCTCACACATGGATTTGCCCCAGCTCTCACATGGATATTGCCCAGCTCACACATGGATTTGCCCCAGCTCATGGGATTTGCCCCAGCTCTCACATGGATATTGCCCCAGCTCACACATGGATATTGCCCCAGCTCACACATGGATATTGCCCCAGCTCACACATGGATATTGCCCCAGCTCACACATGGATATTGCCCCAGCTCTCACATGGATATTGCCCCAGCTCACACATGGATTTGCCCCAGCTCACACATGGATATTGCCCAGCTCACACATGGATATTGCCCCAGCTCACACATGGATATTGCCCAGCTCACACATGGATATTGCCCAGCTCACACATGGATATTGCCCCAGCTCACACATGGATATTGCCCCAGCTCACACATGGATATTGCCCCAGCTCACACATGGATATTGCCCAGCTCACACATGGATTTGCCCCAGCTCACACATGGATATTGCCCAGCTCACACATGGATTTGCCCCAGCTCACACATGGATTTGCCCCCAGCTCATGGGATTTGCCCCAGCTCTCACATGGATTTGCCCCAGCTCACACATGGATTTGCCCCAGCTCACACATGGATTTGCCCCAGCTCTCACATGGATTTGCCCCAGCTCACACATGGATTTGCCCCAACTCTCACATGGATTTGCCCCAGCTCTCACATGGATTTGCCCCAGCTCATGGGATTTGCCCCAGCTCTCACATGGATATTGCCCCAGCTCTCACATGGATTTGCCCCAGCTCACAAATGGATTTGCCCCAGCTCACACATGGATTTGCCCCCAGCTCATGGATTTGCCCCAGCTCATGGATTTGCCCCCAGCTCATGGATTTGCCCCCAGCTCATGGATTTGCCCCAGCTCATGGATTTGCCCCAGCTCACATGGATTTGCCCCAGCTCTCACATGTATTTGCCCCAGCTCATGGATTTGCCCCCCAGTTTACACATGTATTTGCCCCAGCTCTCACCTGCATATTGCTCCGGCAGGGGTTGAGGGGACCCAGAAGATGCCGGGCAGCGGGAGTGCCTGCCCGCCGCCCGGTCCTGAACAGTCCGTCCTGTTCTTGAAGGGGATGCGGCTGCGTGCGTGCGCAGGTCACGCGGTCCGGCCAGTCAGGTGGTACAGAGACTCAGTACCACCTGATTAGCCGGACCACGTGACAGCCTGCACGCAGCCGTATCCCCTTCAAGAACAGAACGGACTGTTCAGGACCGGGCGGCGGGCAGGCACTCCCGCTGCCCGGCATCTTCTGGGTCCCCTCAACCCGCGGGCCAGTTTTAGGGGCGCAGATGCGCCCCTAACAAAACTGCGCCCGGGGCCACGGCCCCCCCAGCCCCCCCCACGCTACGCCACTGGTTGCCGCTACTCCACCCAGTCGGCACAACTTTTTTTTTTAAAATAATTGTAAACATTTTTTGCACATAAACGTTACGTCATTGGTCCTTAAGGGGTTAAAAACAATCCTGTGCTGCTGATTGCTGGTGCGGTGACTGGCTCTGAGCTATCCTTCCCAAAACCAGGCAATCACAGTTCTCCAATCTCCACCGAGTCCCCGCAAAAAAGTTATACCCGAGTCTCTCCAGGCGTCAGCACTTACCCCTTTTGTCAAAAACGCTGAGCAGTGGGTTTGATGTGGGGTGATTGTTCAGTCTAAAAGAAGAGACAATGTAACACCTGTTAATAAATCCTTACATGACGAGATGTCTCTCTCTCCCCCCCCCCCCGTCTCTCATGTTGGACGCTGGGAGTTCTACGCACAATACCGGCATCGATTAAACATTCCGTATTAATCACCATAAATCATATTATAGGATTATTATGGCCGGGCTGTTTTAACAGCGTTACATTTACATATTGGGGATCATTCTCTAAACTCCGAATGGTGAATTTCACTGTATCTGCGATATCGGGGATATTTGTGTATTCACTAACAGGGTTATTCAGAGAGAGCCGATCTGGCCCCGAAAATGGTGACGTTTCGGATAGCAGGCAGTTCACCAAATTTTGGCGAATTGGCAGTGAATACTGTGCCTTTTCGGCGGCAGTGAAATCTCCCATAGAGAAGCAATGATTAATCTATTCACATTGAACAGCAGAGAAATGTCAGTGAAATGCCCTGATGTTCAGTGGTTTCATTCGTCAGGTTTAATCAGGCGAATTCCATAGGCTTCAATGTTAAAAATATTCCCGTTTTAATTCAATATCTAATAAACAGTTAATACTTTTAATCTGCAGCAAAACGTCTCGTTATTTATTTTTTAGGATCTTTTAAGCATTTTTCAAGATTTTTTTGGCAAATTTATTTTTAAGCGTTTTTTCATTTTTCTGATACAGACCTTTTTATTCTACTCATTGGATCTTTATATGTAAATTGCAGACGTTTTTTGGCAAATAGCGTTTCAATTGTGACACTTTCTATCCTTTATTTTTTTTACCCTGCACGTCGGCTGGTCGGTGCTGTGTTCAGCGGCTCGTTGGCTTTTTATGGACGCGTTCGGTGGCTTTGCGGCAGATCGTCGGTTACGTTCGTGATTTTATCAGTGGTTTATCGGATCGATCTGATTTCGGATCGCTCGGATTGCTAACGGGAGTCGTCCCAGAAGACTGGAAATTAGCAAATGTTGTGCCCATTCACAAGAAGGGTAGTAGGGAGGAATCTGGGAACTATAGGCCAGTTAGTCTTACGTCAGTAGTGGGGAAATTAATATTCAACAATCCTTTCCTTTAACATGGTTTACATCTAAAAACACAGATTACAGGATCAGAAACAACATGGGTTTACCTCAGGGAGATCATGCCAAACTAATCTTATTGATTTTTTTGATTGAGTAACACAAATAATAGACACAGGTGGTGCAGTAGACATTGCTTATTTAGATTTCAGTAAGGCTTTTGATACGGTTCCGCATAGAAGGCTTATCAATAAATTGCAATCTTTGATTGATTGTTGAATGGATTAGGCAGTGGCTGAGTGACAGACAACAGAGGGTTGTGGTAAATGGAGTTTATTCGGCGCAAGGTCTTGTTACCAGTGGGGTACCTCAGGGGTCAGTACTTGGACCCATTCTCTTTAATATTTTTATTAGTGATATTGCAGAAGGTATTAATGGAAAAGTATGTCTTTTTGCTGATGACACAAAGATTTGCAACAGGGTTGACGTTCCTGGAGGGATCAGCCAAATGACAAATGATTTAGGTAAACTAAAAAAATGGTCGGAGCTGTGACAATTGAGTTTTAATGTGGATAAATGCAAGATAATGCACCTGGGACGTAAAAACCCAAGGGCTGAATATAGAATATTTGATACAGTCCTAACCTCAACATCTGAGGGTTGGGATTTAGGGGTCATTATTTCAGAGGATCTAAGGGTAAGTAGTCAATGTAATAGAGCAGCAGGAAATGCTGGCAGAATGCTTGGTTGTGTAGGGAGAGGTATTAGCAGTAGGAAAAGGGAAGTGCTCATGCCACTGTACAGAGCACTGGTGAGACCTCACTTGGAGTACTGTGTGCAGTACTGGAGACCGTATCTCCAGAAGGATATAGACATCTTAGAGAGAGTTCAGAGAAGGGCTACTAAAATGGTGTACGGCTTGAAGGAGAAAAGTTACCAGGAAAGGCTTAATGATCTTAACATGTACAGCTTGGAAAAAAGACGAGACAGAGGAGATATGATAGAAACATTTAAATACGTAAAGGGAATCCACAAGGTAGAGGAAGGGAGTATATTTAAAAGGAAACAAAGTAGCAAAACAAGAGGACATAGTCTTAGATTAGAGGGGCAAAGGTTTAAAAGTAACATCAGGAAGCATTATTTTACTGAGAGGGTGGTGGATACATGGAACAGTCTTCCAGTAGAAGTGGTAGAGGCCAAAACAGTAATTGAATTTAAGCAGGCATGGGATAGGCATAAGGCTATCCTAAACAAAAGATAAATCCAGGTAAAGTATCCATGTAATTGGGCGACTAGATGGGCCGAAAGGTTCTTATCTGACGACATTTTTCTATGTTTCTATGTATCCGTGGCGGTTTCTGGCAACTTCTCAGTGGATTTTCGGCTGGTTTTTGGGTACGTTCCCTGCACTCGGTGAATGCTGAATTCACTGCAGGGTCGGGGGAATTTGATTCCCCGAAGTGTAGGGAACGAGAGGGCACCAAATTGCACCCAACGCTGAATTTCCCCATACGGTGCATATTTGTGGCAGTTCATTTATTCAGAAAGCTGTCAATTCCCACAAATATTGGGGAATCACCAGCGAAATACGGTGCAATTAGCCTCGGAGCGCCGCAATTTGGCAACCTTCAGTGGCAGTGAAATTCCCCACAGAGAAGTAATGGTTAATCTATACACAGAATGCCAAACTGCACCGAAATGTCAGTGAAATGCCTGGATTTTTGGTGGTTCAGATCGACAGCTTTAAACAGGTGAATCCCATAGGATTCAATGTAAAAACTTTTTTTATCGTTTTTATCATTTTTTCATTCAACCGTTTTATTTTTTTCATTTTCGGCAAAATGGCTTTTTAGTAACTTATTTTTTAGGTATTTTTCTGAATTTTTTTAGGTGAAATTTTTTATTTTAAATTTTTTGAAATGGCGTTTTTTTATTTTTATTCAGACGATTTTATTATAGGACCTTTTTTAAATTATTTCCATGCATTTTTATTGTTTTAAACACCTTTTTAAAAAGTGCCATTTCTTTTTATTATTATTGTTGTTATTAAGTTTTACACCCATTAGGCCAATTCGTTTTCGGCACTTTTTGCCTACTTTCCATAAGTCCTTTGGCGACTTTTTTTTTCGCATTCAAATTTTTTTATTTTGGAAACAAGACAGCAGCGCATCAGATAGAGATACAAAAAAACAACATGAATAGACAGCCAGGGTCATCAAAGGGAACAAAAATAAGTGGGGAGGGGGTTAGGACATCCAGACACTGGACAGCGGTACCAGGGAGGTGAACGAGGCTGCAGGCATTCAGCGGGTGGGGATCTAGGGCAGGCAAAAGAAAACAGAACCAGGGGAGGGTGGGGAAAAAGGTAGAGGGGGAACTGGAGGCCACGGAAGAGGCCACGTGGCCGGGTGAGCTGGGGCCAGAGGAAGCAGTCAGAGTCATGTTGGTGACTCCATTTTTGGCGTAATACAGTGACCACTCGGTGAATAGAGAATGCACCGTATCTTCACTGAATTGTGGTGAAATGCACCGAAATTGCACTTCGTTTTTTTGCTTAGTGAATAATTATTTTATAGAATGTGTGGGTGGGGGTTTTTAATGGTTCGCTTGTATAATCTCTTTTCCTTTGTGCTTTTCTCCCTTGGTGTAAAGCCCGCCTGCGCCAGCGCCCTGTTGGTGCCAGGATACACCGGCCCAGTGCACACACCTTATAATTCAGTGTTTATTAGGCGCTCCCCTCCCCCCGGTCTCACCTATCCTCCTCCCCCTCCAGCAGTTTCCGGTAAGTGGCGATCTCGATGTCCAGCGCCATTTTGATGGTCATCAGTCCCTGGTGTTCCCTGTGCTTGAGTGCCTGGTCCTGCTTGGCTCTCTTTAACGCGTCCTCCAACTCCTGGGTGTGAGCCTTGGCGTTCTGGATGACCTGCTCGCCGTGCTCCTCTGCCAGGCCTACCGCGTTCTCCAGGTTGGTCCTCTGACAGAGAAAAAAGGGGAGGATACACAGGAGGGACAAATAACAGGACGGTCACCACAACGACACGTCGAGGCGTCAGAAACCAATCCCAAGAGGTCGAGCACCTGGACCTTTATGAGGAGCAAGAGGGAGAACTTCACCTCTTCTCCGTGTGCCACCATGAAATGCGCAAAGCTCCTGGGGGGGGGGAGATATGTGGAAAATATGCAGAGACCCCACAAGCGACAGAGCATTAGAATACCTGGGTCTTTAAGGCCTCGTTTTCGCCGTTGATGCGTTGGATCATTCGGTGCAAGTCTCCCATCTCCTGCTTCAGAGACTTCATCTCGTCGTCAGTTCTCTTGGCCTGGTTCGCCAGGTCATCGATCTGCAAAAAAACACGAGTTGCGAGAAATAAATCATCATTCTGGATCCTCAGCCACACGGGGTGAGTTCTGCCCAGCACAGGGAAATATTAATTAACCGTCACCACTAAAATAAACACAGCCCCCTCTCACCGGCTCACAATGACTTCCCATTAAGGTCTGGTCTGCGGGGAAAAAAAACCCTTAACTTTCGTATTCTCCTTATAGGTGTCTAAACCAATAAAAATGTTTCAAAATGTGTCTAAATAATAAAAAGGTCTGTTACATTCAGGGTTATTCAAAGAGCTCCGAATTGCTTGAGAAAGGTAACCAAAATCGGTTGCCTTTCCTGGCCATTCGGCTATCCAGAGAGCAGGTAATTCGCCAAATCCTGGCAAATTGCCTGCATATACGGTGCCTGTTTGGTGCCTGTTCGGTGCCTGTTCGAGGGCAGTGAAATCCCCATAAAAATGCACTGCTTCGGCTATTCAGAGAACACAAACCAGCAGTGAAAGGTTCCCCTAATGCCCTGCCATTCAGTGGTTTAATTCGGCAAGTTATTTCAGGAGAATCCCATAGACTTCAATGTTAAAAATATTCCCGTTTTAATTCAATATCTAATAAACCGTTCATTATAAAATTCTGCAGTAAAGAGTCTCTTTATTTATAGATTTTTTTAGGATATTTTAAGCATTTTTCTGAATTATTTTTTTTAAAGTTTTCTTATTTTTTCTGTAACAGCCCTCTTTATTATCATTCCCTGGACCTCCTGTGTAAATTTCAGACATTTTCGCTCAGTAGTTACTTTGAAACAGCTTTTCATTTTCACAGATTCATACAAACGGTTTTGCTAATTTATTCACTGCCTTCTCCTGCGGTCTCAGCTGCTTCGGCTGCTTCGGCTGTGTGCGATCGGTTCCTGCTCGGCTTTTTCCGTGGTTTTCGCAGGTTAATCCAGATGTTTTTGCGAGTTTTCGGCGTGCATTCGGTGGGTTTTGCGGTTAGTTTTCGTCAGGTTTGCGGCAGCTTTTCCCTGCAATTCGGGGACCCTGTGGTGCTTGCTGAATACACCGCAGGGTCACCGAAATGGGATCGGCAAAAGGAACCGTATTGAAGAGAACGAAAAGTCACCGAGCGTGCAGTGACTTTTCGAATCTCTTTGAATAATCCTGATAATAAAAACACTTTCCAAAAAAAAGTGGAGAATCAAAAATTTCCTCTAAAAATACTAAATATGCTGAAAATGGAAAGAAACATTTTCTTAAAAAGAAAATGTATTATTTTTTTGCATTGAATCCTATGGGATTCGCCTTTTTAAACCCGTCAAACTGAATCACCGAAAATCAGGGCGTTTCACTGATATTTTTGGTGCGGTTCAGCGTTCAGTGAATAGGTTACCCATTATTTTCTATGGGACACTTTTACTGCTGCCGAACTGCACCGTATATCGCCGTCAATTTGCCAGTATTTGGTGAATTGACAGTCTAGTGAATAAACAAACTGCCCCGAAATTGCACCGTATGGTTAAATTCAACGTTCGGTACAATTCGGTGGCAAAAGCGCCGCTTAGTGAATAACCCCTGGAAGATGAACATCCATGGGCACTTAGAGAGCTTAATCTGGGTACAGCCCGGGCATCTTTCAGGATTAATTTGTTCTTCTAATTGTGTAACCTGTCACATATTATGAATCGAAGAAAGGAGATTTCACCTACTGCAGAGCAAAAGGCACATTGTATTAAAGTGATAGGTAAGTATAAGTTGTTTTCTTGTTTTGTTTGTGGCTTTTTCTCAGTGTCAGCCATGACGTGTGAGATGAATTTGAACCCGAGTTCTTGATGCACTTCTGGCCAAGCTTTAGGGGTAAACATGATGGAAGAACACGACGAGAGAGCGACGTTACCGATTTTATACTGCACCTCGGCACACGTACCTTACTCTTGTACCAGTGCTCCACCTCGTGACGGCTCTTCTCTGCCATGTTCTTGTACTGGGCCTTTACCTCGTCCATGATATGGTTCATCTCCAAGTCCCGGTTATTGTCCATCTCTACTGTCACCTTGGCGTTTTGCACCTGTGACTGCAGCTCGCAAATCTCCTGAAGCAGGACGCAGGGGTTTTAGCCACTTGGGACCATTACCACAGAACTTATCACCAGGGCTGGATTTACATTTAGGCAAAATAAGCATGTGCCAACAGGTAAAAAAAAAAAAAAAGGTCGTCATTCTCGCTCACCCCATGGCTCCACAAAATACAAATCAGGGGTTTTGGTTTACTTGAAAGGCCATTAAAGTGTAAACCCACCCGCCACGTCACGGCACCTTTGGCCGGGTTTACATTTAGTCAAAGTAGGCATGTGCCAACAGGTGCCTAACACATGAAAAAAGTGTTTTTTTTGTGTATTTACAATTTTCTTAATTACACTGGACACATTTCTCTGTAAAAGTAAAAAATGTGAAAAAAATTAAAACAAAAATACTTTATTTTTTATTATTATTTATTTAGACATTTTTTTTTATTTACAGAGAAATGCACCTCCTGTGGTGACTGAGCACCTTTTACTATAAAACTAAATTTAAAAAAAAGGAATAAAAAAACCACTTATTTATTCATTTTATTTTTTTTATACAACTTTTTTATTTCCAGAGAAAGGCGTCTTCCCAGTATTTAGCCGTGTCTCTTTGCCCCCCTGTGCCTACCCATTAATTTGTGTTACTATTTCCTCATAGGCAAAGTAGGCCCAACACAAGGGGGCACGCTGCTCTGCAAGACTAACAAGAAAGAAGTGTGGGGGTTTTTTTTGGTGTATTTACAATTTTCATAATTACACTTTGGACGCATTTCTCTGTAAAAATAAAAAATGAAAACAAAAACAAAATTAAAACAAAATACATTATTTTTTTATATTGTTTACACAATTTTTTTAGATTTACAGAGAAATGCTGTGGTGACTGAGCACCTTTTACTATGAAACTAACATTTAACAAAAAGGTATAAAAAACCCCACTTTTATCATTATTTTTTATATACAACTTTTTTTTTATTTACAGAGAAAGGCGCCTTCCCAGTTACTATTTCCTCATCATCTACCCCTGTGCCTGCCTGTACCCCATGCCTCCCCTTCACTTTAACTTACTGCCTCCCTCATTATCTACCCCTGTGCCCCCCTATACCCTATGCTTACCCACCACTTTGTCTCACTGCCCCCCTGTACCCTATGCTTACCAATCACTTTGTGTCACTGCCCCCTGTACCCTATGCTTACCCACCACTTTGTCTCACTGTCCCCCTGCACCCTATGCTTACCCATCACTTTGTCTCACTGCCCCCTGTACCCTATGCTTACCCATCACTTTGTTTCACTGCCCCCTGCACCCTATGCTTACCCATCACTTTGTGTCACTGCTATCCTGCACCCTATGCTTACCTATCACTTTGTGTCACTGCTATCCTGCACCCTATGCTTACCCATCACTTTGTTTCACTGCCCCCTGCACCCTATGCTTACCCATCACTTTGTGTCACTGCTATCCTGCACCCTATGCTTACCCATCACTTTGTGTCACTGCTATCCTGCACCCTATGCTTACCCATCACTTTGTGTCACTGCTATTCTGCACCCTATGCTTACCCATCACTTTGTGTCACTGCCCCCTGCACCCTATGCTTACCCATCACTTTGTCTCACTGCCCCCTGCACCCTATGCTTACCCATCACTTTGTGTCACTGCCCCCTGCACCCTATGCTTACCCATCACTTTGTCTCACTGCCCCCTGCACCCTATGCTTACCCATCACTTTGTGTCACTGCCCCCCTGTACCCTATGCTTACCCACCACTTTGTCTCACTGTCCCCCTGCACCCTATGCTTACCCATCACTTTGTGTCACTGCTATCCTGCACCCTATGCTTACCCATCACTTTGTTTCACTGCCCCCTGCACCCTATGCTTACCCATCACTTTGTGTCACTGTCCCCCTGTACCCTATGCTTACCCATCACTTTGTTTCACTGCCCCCTGCACCCTATGCTTACCCATCACTTTGTTTCACTGCCCCCTGTACCCTATGCTTACCCATCACTTTGTTTCACTGCCCCTGCACCCTATGCTTACCCATCACTTTGTTTCACTGCCCCCTGCACCCTATGCTTACCCATCACTTTGTGTCACTGCTATCCTGCACCCTATGCTTACCCATCACTTTGTGTCACTGCTATCCTGCACCCTATGCTTACCCATCACTTTGTGTCACTGCTATCCTGCACCCTATGCTTACCCATCACTTTGTGTCACTGCCCCCTGCACCCTATGCTTACCCATCACTTTGTCTCACTGCCCCCTGCACTCTATGCTTACCCATCACTTTGTGTCACTGCCCCCTGCACCCTATGCTTACCCATCACTTTGTCTCACTGCCCCTGCACCCTATGCTTACCCATCACTGTGTCACTGCCCCCTGCACCCTATGCTTACCCATCACTTTGTGTCACTGCCCCTGCACCCTATGCTTACCCATCACTTTGTGTCACTGCTATCCTGCACCCTATGCTTACCCATCACTTAGTTTCACTGCCCCCTGCACCCTATGCTTACCCATCACTTTGTGTCACTGTCCCCCTGCACCCTATGCTTACCCATCACTTAGTTTCACTGCCCCCTGCACCCTATGCTTACCCATCACTTAGTTTCACTGCCCCTGCACCCTATGCTTACCCATCACTTTGTGTTACTGCTATCCTGCACCCTATGCTTACCCATCACTTTGTGTCACTGCTCCCTGCACCCTATGCTTACCAATCACTTTGTGTCACTGCCCCCTGCACCCTATGCTTACCCATCACTTTGTGTCACTGCTATCCTGCACCCTATGCTTACCCATCACTTTGTCTCACTGTCCCCCTGCACCCTATGCTTACCCATCACTTTGTTTCACTGCCCCCTGCACCCTATGCTTACCCATCACTTTGTGTCACTGCTATCCTGCACCCTATGCTTACCCATCACTTTGTGTCACTGTCCCCCTGCACCCTATGCTTACCCATCACTTTGTGTCACTGTCCCCCTGCACCATATGCTTACCCATCACTTTGTTTCACTGCCCCCTCCATGTACAGCTCAGCTATTTTGTCAGAGATCAAAGAAAATGTCTTAAAATGATCTCTTTGATAGTTTTGTTGGTTAGTGCCCGAACTGTGCTAGTTTCAGGTTATGATTATTACTCCTGGTGACAAACGATTAGCACAGGGTAAACATGGAATAACTTCAGAAGACGTTACGTAGTACGTACCTCCTCGTAGAGCTGCTTCATGTAGTCGATCTCGTCGCTCAGGTTCTCCAGTTTGGATTCATTGTCCACCTTGTGAAGGTAGGTGTCATCCAAATCCTGTAAGGGAAAAAAAATCCAGTGACGAGTGTGAGACACGCGTTACTGGAGCGCAGTATTCTCCTCCAAAGCAAAACATGTCAAAGCTCAGGGCGCCGCAATAATCTAGGGTACTACACTGGTTTAGCAACCTGAGGTCCAATCAGAGCTGCCGGATTTTACTTGACAGGCATGAAAAATAGATTATATTAAAATTTCCAGACAACTAAATCCCCTGGAAAGAAAATCCAGCGACTGAGGCCAAATTCTAAGACGATAAGCACAATATATACAGTATTTATATACACATATTTATGAGTTACATATATATATATATATATATATACACACACAGTATTTATATCCCTCCCTCTATACACATATTTATAGAAGTTACATTCGCTTATAAACACATTTATATAAGTTACTTTCATACATAGATATGTATCTGCTTTACCTTCTTTGTCAGCACAAAATCATTCTCTAACTGGTTGCGCCTGTTAATTTCATCCTCGTACCTGGAAGACACGGAATGAGGTTTAATGCTGGATCCCACGGACACAGAATAACCTCTGAGCGCGACCAAGAAATAAACAGAGGAATAACGGCGAGCTCTATTCCACTCAATACACTAATAGAAGAATTCGAGGCCGCATTACAAGTGAGCTGATAGGAAGCCGCTAACAGGTATCAGGAGCGACGCTGCCGGTATCGTCTCTCATAGTCCTTTAGAAATCCATGGAGATCAGAGAGAGAGCCCTCCCTCCTGAAGAATGTATTTACATAATCTCGCAGGGCCTTTGGAAGGATGCTGGGAACTATTTGATCTCATTGTCCTCTTTCTTGTGGCAGGAGGAGGCGGGCCGCTATCACTCTGTCCTCTGCAACACGGGAACGAGTGTGGAATTTTTAAACGTAATAATTATTTTGTGTTAAGAAGCTTTTTAGAAAGTCTGTATTTATTCTTATTTATTTTTGAAACAGTGGCTGCAAACGAGAATAATAAGCGGCATTGGAATCGCTCGCTGTTTTCCAGCTGCTGCAACACTTCCTGTGCAGAGTATACAAAGTATCAGGCGCATTAGTGTATAGTAACCTGCTGCAACCAAGGGTTCAGCTTCAATGGAATAGCATGGGGGGCGTTAGCACATTGAGGACATTATACTCACTCGTCAACGCTAACGGCTCTGGTGGAATTGATTGGACCCATACTGCGCGTTGGTTTTATCAAACAGAGTCAGCAGATCAGAACCTTAGGCTTGTGCACCGAATTTTTTTTCGGTTCGAGTCGGTTCGGTTCGTTCGGATTTTGTAAATTTTCGTTTCGGCCGATTTCCGTTTCGTTTCGTTTCGTTTCCGTTTCGTTTTTTGTATCGACTTTTTCCGTAATTTCGGAAATTTTCGTGTTTTTCGGAACGTCTGTTCTCCTCGTTTCAAAGTGTCTATTCGTTTTGACGTAATCTAATGGTTTTTCGGATCCGATATTTCTGTCGATACGATAATTCTGTCGATACGATAATTCTGCCATTGAGATTTCTCATGTTTTACAAGAAGGATACATTGAGATTTCTCTGGTTTCCCGGGAAGGATACATTGAGATTTCTCTGGTTTCCCGGGAAGGATACATTGAGATTTCTCTGGTTTTCCAGGAAGGATACATTGAGATTTCTCTGGTTTTACAAGAAGGATACATTGAGATTTCTCTGGTTTTACAAGAAGGATACATTGAGATTTCTCTGGTTTTACAAGAAGGATACATTGAGATTTCTCTGGTTTCCCGGGAAGGATACATTGAGATTTCTCTGGTTTCCCGGGAAGGATACATTGAGATTTCTCTGGTTTTCCAGGAAGGATACATTGAGATTTCTCTGGTTTTACAAGAAGGATACATTGAGATTTCTCTGGTTTTCCAGGAAGGATACATTGAGATTTCTCTGGTTTTCCAGGAAGGATACATTGAGATTTCTCTGGTTTTCCAGGAAGGATACATTGAGATTTCTCTGGTTTTACAAGAAGGATACATTGAGATTTCTCTGGTTTTACAAGAAGGATACATTGAGATTTCTCTGGTTTTACAAGAAGGATACATTGAGATTTCTCTGGTTTTACAAGAAGGATACATTGAGATTTCTCTGGTTTTCCAGGAAGGATACATTGAGATTTCTCTGGTTTTACAAGAAGGATACATTGAGATTTCTCTGGTTTTACGAGAAGGATACGTTGAGATGGGAATGATACAAAATTACAGAATCAGCGATATAACCAAAAAATACGTTGTCCGAAATTACTGAAATGGAACCGAAATCAGGAATGGAACGAAAATGATTTTCGATTTTACACATTTCTAGTCCATTCGAAAATTCCGAACAAATTTTAGTTTCGTTTCGGATCTGACGTTTTCGGATCTGAAAATTTTCGGAAAATCGGCCGAATCCAAATGCACGAATCGGGAAATTTCGTGAAAATTCCGAAATTCCGAAACCCAAAACGCACATCCCTAAGCAGCACATGTTAGACGGTGGATACATGTAAAGACCACCCTGTGCATGGGTTTCTAGTGACCCACACGTGCGCAGGTGGGTGCGCCTGCTGGGTGAATTGCTTCTGCTTTGCAGTTTTAGGGACCAATCTTTACATTTGGACTTTTTCTTCTTAATATTCATGTTCTTCATCAGGAATTGACAGTATTAAGTGATTATTTACAGTAATAAGATGTAGTGTATGCAGCGGCCCCGCAAACACACCTTTAGGAACTTACTACATTGTATAACTCCTTCTGCCGCTTTGCATTACAATGTAACTACATGACCCACCATCGTGACATGTTAAAAGAACTAAACTGGCCATTGCTGGAGTTTAAACGCACCCTTCACCTTTCCAGCCTGGTGTTTAAGAGCATTTCTGGGAAGCTACCACCCTACCTGAATAGGCTGCTTCCCCCAGCAGTTCCCTCATCCTATAACCTCCGATCCCGGATCCAGGGCCGGCCCGACCATGGAGCAGTTTGGAGCACCTGCTCCGAGCGGCGAATTGTGGTAGAGCGGCATATTTTTGCCGCTGAGCTGCTGCACTATTTTTTTAGTGCAGAGCAGGAGGAGACAGATTAAGGTGCGTGTGGGCGGGGCCGGATCTCATTCAGCAGCTCGTCTCTCCTCCAGACCGCCCCACGTGTGTGTGTGTGTGTGTGTGTGGTGTGTGTGTGTGTGTGTGTGTGTGTGTGTGTGTGTGTGTGTGTTGTGTGTGTGTGTGTGTTGTGTGTGTGTGTGTGTGTGTGTGTGTGTGTGTGTGTGTGTGTGTGTGTGTGTGTGGTGTGTGTGTGTGTGTGTGTGTGTGTGTGTTGTGTGCTGGCATCGTGCCTCCATAAGAGTCCCAGTGCACCGGCTGCCTGCACAGAGAGAAAGAGCAGGTAGGAGGGCAATGGGGGAATGAGCAGCCTGTTTAAATTCATGCCGGACTGGTATGCAATTTACCCTAGGCTGGGTGGCCTTAGGGCCAGTATAGTGGCCAATTGCTACACATTAGGAAACTGGCTTTATGATAGAAAAGTTGTTCACATAATTAGGGAAGGTGCCAGCAGTTCATCACCTCCCCCCATCCTTGTGGGTGTGGCTACCTGAGTGCTGGCAGCATGTGGAAGTCCCATGCTGCTTTAGTGTCTGACTGAGTCTCCTCCTCCTGCTGCTACAAAGGAAAGGTATCAGCCCCTGCAGGCAGGGCACTCACTGCAGTGCTATCTGCTCTCTAGGAGTGTGCAGTCCAGGGGTTAAATCTCCCAGAGCATGGGCCAAATGGCATCTGTAGAGCAAGCAGAGTTGTGGAGATATTGGAGGAAAAGAAAGTCCATATGCTATAAAACCAAACAAACCTCACAGGTACATGTGGTGCACACATAGGGTTGTGCTGTTCTCATTAACACCAGGCAGCAAGTAGTGAAACTGGTGTGAATGCTGTGAGCTGCAGGCAGGGGCGTACGGTCAATGCGGGACCCCTAGGATGTAAGACTGTGAGCCCAGGGGAGCAGGGAAAAAGCTAGATATCAAGGGCATGTTCCATCTATTTCTCCACACACAGCACACTGATACTGACACTACTATCACTGCCAGGCTGAGCTCTGTATGAAACATATAAAGATAATTCATAACATACAGAGCCAACTCACACTATCACTCTCAGGCAGAGCTCAGAGTGTGTTTTGACAGCACAGAGCCCACTCTGACTCCCACAACTCAAAGCACTTGTAAAGATAAAGAAATCCCATTAATAAAAAAAATGTATGTGGCCCAAAGAACCTGCCCTCTGTATGCTTATATACTGGGCTCAGGACACTGTCAGCCTGCCCTCTAAATGTATAAACATTGTGCACATGGCACTGCCAGCCTGCCCTCTGTATCCCTATATAATGTTCACGTGGCACTGCCAGCCTGCCCTCTGTATCCTTATATACTGGGCACATGGCACTGCCAGCCTGCCCTCTATCCCTATATACTGGGCACATGGCACTTCCAGCCTGCCCTCTATTCCTATATACTGGGCACATGGCACTGCCAGCCTGCCCTCTATCCCTATATACTGGGCACATGGCACTTCCAGCCTGCCCTCTATTCCTATTACTGGGAACATGGCACATGTCCCCTCTGTATTCCTATATACTGGGCACATGGCACTGCTAGCCTGTCCTCTGTATTCCTATATACTGGGCACATGGCACTGCTAGCCTGTCCTCTGTATTCCTATATACTGGGCAAATGGCACTGCTAGCCTGTCCTCTGTATTCCTATATACTGGGCACATGGCACTGCTAGCCTGTCCTCTGTATTCCTATATACTGGGCAAATGGCACTGCTAGCCTGTCCTCTGTATTCCTATATACTGGGCAAACGGCACTGCCAGCCTGCCCTCTGTATCCCTATATACTGGGCACATGGCACTGCCAGCCTGCCCTCTCTAGTTTTGAAAATATTGGGTACTGGCAGCCTACCTTCGGTGTATCTGTATGCTGGGCACTGACAGCCTGACCTCTGCTTACAATCTTGCCAGCCTGCCTGTCTGTAAACTATTGGACTGGGGCACTGCCAGGCTGCTCTCTGTATGACAATAGGATTGACCATGTCCAACCTGTCTTCTGTTTGCCATTGCTAATTGACTAATGTTATATGAAGGAAACCTTGTTAGCCTTCTCTGCATGCCATGTCCCAATATAATGGAAGTGGGTAGCCAGCCGGCCCGACCATAGTGCAGGTGTGATCATCATATAACATAATGGATGTGGGTGTATTTTGGGTGGCGTGGTGGTGGGGGGCAGCATTTCATCCTTCGCTCCAGGCAGCCCAATGTCTTGGGCCGGCCCTGCCCGGACCAGCACCTTACTTGCAATACCACAATACAAAAAGACAGTGGCTCGGTCCTCATTTTCCTACAGAGCACCGCAATTATGGAATAACCCCCCAGACGCCATCAAATCTTCCCCCAGTCTTAAGTCACTCAAGAGCTCCTTACTAGCATACCTCAATACAGAAACAGAATGCGCCTGTAAACATGTAACATAGTGACTATATACAGAATGCACCTGTAAACATGTAACATAGTGACTATATACAGAATGCACCTGTAAACATGTAACATAGTGACTATATACAGAATGTACCTGTAAACATGTAACATAGTGACTATATACAGAATGCACCTGTAAACATGTAACATAGTGACTATATACAGAATGCACCTGTAAACATGTAACATAGTGACTATATACAGAATGCACCTGTAAACATGTAACACAGTGACTATATACAGAATGCACCTGTAGACATGTAACACAGTGACTATATACAGGATGCGCCTGTAAACATGTAACACAGTGACTATATACAGAATGCGCCTGTAAACATGTAACACAGTGACTATATACAGAATGCACCTGTAAACATGTAACAGTGACTATATACAGAATGCACCTTTAAACATGTAACATAGTGACTATATACAGAATGCGCCTGTAAACATGTAACACAGTGACTATATACAGAATGCACCTGTAAACATGTAACAGTGACTATATACAGAATGCACCTTTAAACATGTAACATAGTGACTATATACAGAATGCACCTTTAAACATGTAACATAGTGACTATATACAGAATGCACCTGTAAACATGTAACACAATGACTATATACAGAATGCACCTGTAAACATGTAACATAGTGACTATATACAGAATGCACCTGTAAACATGTAACATAGTGACTATATACAGAATGCACCTGTAAACATGTAACAGTGACTATATACAGAATGCACCTTTAAACATGTAACAAAGTGACTATATACAGAATGCACCTGTAAACATGTAACATAGTGACTATATACAGAATGCACCTGTAAACATGTAACATAGTGACTATATACAGAATGCACCTGTAAACATGTAACATAGTGACTATATACAGAATGCACCTGTAAACATGTAACATAGTGACTATATACAGAATGCACCTGTAAACATGTAACAGTGACTATATACAGAATGCACCTGTAAACATGTAACATAGTGACTATATACAGAATGCACCTGTAAACATGTAACATAGTGATATAACAGAATGCACCTGTAAACATGTAACATAGTGACTATATACAGAATGCACCTGTAAACATGTAACAGTGACTATATACAGAATGCACCTTTAAACATGTAACATAGTGACTATATACAGAATGCACCTTTAAACATGTTACATAGTGACTATATACAGAATGCACCTGTAGACATGTAACATATAGTAACTATATTACTTACATATTTATTTTCTGTTAATCTGTATATTTGTGTTGTTTTTTTTAAATATCTTGCATTGTATTACTTTGTATTTCTGTAACACTTCAATGCTCTTGAACCCAGGACATACTGAAAACGAGAGAAATCACAATGTATCCTTCCTGGTAAAATCCTTTATCAATAAATAAATAAATAAATGTAAAGCGTGCGCTAGACACGTGCGCAGCGAAACAAATTGTTTCGTTTAGTTTTCAAATCATTGGGTTAATGTTTTAGGTTCATCTGTTATTTGTTATGTTTTTACAAAGCTTCTTTATTTCACGAAAAATGAGTTATATGTTATTTCGAATCGATTTGGAATCTGGGGAAGTCGATCGTCGTTGCGTTTAATTTTTTTATTTATTTTACTTTTACTGACACTTTCCAAACCCCGTCACAAAATCTCCGCTCATTTCACTGCTCTGCGTCTCTGTATTTATTTGAATTTATCTCTATGCGTCATATCGTGCGATTGTGATAACGAGGGAAATGTTGATCGGAAAAGGAAAATCTGAAAAAACGATGCGTTCCCTGGAATAAAAACTGATAGATCCAAATCAATTCGGATCATTCTGTACGTTGTTACGTCGATTCGGATGGTACAACCTTAAAAAAATAAAAAAGACCCAAAACTCTCACCTTGTGCTGTTCGGAAGAAACAAATTAATCTGAATCGTTTCGTTGTTTCTGACCCCTTTTTTATCAGATAAGTTAAAAGTCGTTCCTATTGCGATTCGGTTATTCAGATGCATCCGAATTTATAAATCCTGAAAAAGTCGTCCGAATTTGATTCGTAACGTAACGAAGTTCTCATTATTTTCTGCCTTTATTGCATTATTCCTATTTAAAAGAAGAGTCCGCAGACTTCTCCCTCCTCCCCTGGACGCATGCGCTTTACTGACAAGCTCAGTCCCTGCAAGTCGCGCAGCAGTGCACAGCAGAATCAGGAGAAAATGCGTGTTTTAAACGTGATAAATTGTTTCAGTAAAAGTCCACAAGCAGCAAAGGTGTCCCTTTAAAATTCTGTGTCACCTGCAGTGCAATAACGCCCCCTTGTGGCCATAGGACATACTGAGCAATGAGGCAGAATGCAGAGCTTTTTCCCTCTTAGATTGTAAGCTCATATGATCAGGCTCCTCTTTTCCCTCTTAGATTGTAAGCTCACTGGATCAGGGTCCTCTTTTCCCTCTTAGATTGTAAACTCATATGATCAGGCTCCTCTTTCCCTCTTAGATTGTAAGCTCACTGGATCAGGGTCCTCTTTTCCCTCTTAGATTGTAAACTCACATGATCAGGCTCCTCTTTCCCTCTTAGATTGTAAACTCACATGATCAGGCTCCTCTTTTCCCTCTTAGATTGTAAACTCATATGATCAGGCTCCTCTTTCCCTCTTAGATTGTAAGCTCACATGATCAGGCTCCTATTTTCCCTCTTAGATTGTGAGATCACATGATCAGGCTCCTCTTTTCCCTCTTGGATTGTAAGCTCACATGATCAGGCTCCTCTTTTCCCTCTTAGATTGTAAACTCACATGATCAGGCTCCTCTTTCCCTCTTAGATTGTAAACTTATATGATCAGGCTCCTCTATTCCCTCTTAGATTGTAAGCTCACGTGATCAGGCTCCTCTTTCCCTCTTAGATTGTAAGCTCACATGATCAGGCTCCTCTTTCCCTCTTAGATTGTAAGCTCATATGATCAGGCTCCTCTTTTCCCTCTTAGATTGTAAACTCATATGATCAGGCTCCTCTTTTCCCTCTTAGATTGTAAACTCATATGATCAGGCTCCTCTTTTCCCTCTTAGATTGTAAGCTCACATGATCAGGCTCCTATTTTCCCTCTTAGATTGTGAGATCACATGATCAGGCTCCTCTTTTCCCTCTTAGATTGTAAGCTCACATGATCAGGCTCCTCTTTTCCCTCTTAGATTGTAAACTCACATGATCAGGCTCCTCTTTCCTCTTAGATTGTAAACTTATATGATCAGGCTCCTCTATTCCCTCTTAGATTGTAAGCTCACGTGATCAGGCTCCTCTTTCCCTCTTAGATTGTAGCTCATATGATCAGGCTCCTCTTTTCCCTCTTAGATTGTAAACTCATAGATCAGGCTCCTCTTTTCCCTCTTAGATTGTAAACTCATATGATCAGGCCTCTTTTCCCTCTTAGATTGTAAACTCATATGATCAGGCTCCTCTTTTCCCTCTTAGATTGTAAACTCACTTGATCAGGCTCTTCTTTTCCCTCTTAGATTGTAAGCTCACATGATCAGGCTCCTCTTTCCCTCTTAGATTGTAAACTCACATGATCAGGCTCCTCTTTTCCCTCTTAGATTGTAAACTCATATGATCAGGCTCCTCTTTTCCCTCTTAGATTGTAAACTCACATGATCAGGCTCCTCTTTCCCTCTTAGATTGTAAACTCACATGATCAGGCTCCTCTTTTCCCTCTTAGATTGTAAACTCATATGATCAGGCTCCTCTTTCCCTCTTAGATTGTAAGCTCACATGATCAGGCTCCTATTTTCCCTCTTAGATTGTGAGATCACATGATCAGGCTCATCTTTCCCTCTTAGATTGTAAATTTATATGATCAGGCTCCTCTATTCCCTCTTAGATTGTAAGCTCACGTGATCAGGCTCCTCTTTCCCTCTTAGATTGTAAGCTCACATGATCAGGCTCCTCTTTCCCTCTTAGATTGTAAGCTCATATGATCAGGCTCCTCTTTCCCTCTTAGATTGTAAACTCACATGATCAGTCTCCTCTTTTCCCTCTTAGATTGTAAGCTCACATGATCAGGCTCCTCTTTTCCCTCTTAGATTGTAAACTCATATGATCAGGCTCCTCTTTTCCCTCTTAGATTGTAAACTCACATTATCAGGCTCCTCTTTTCCCTCTTAGATTGTAAACTCACATGATCAGTCTCCTCTTTTCCCTCTTAGATTGTAAGCTCACATGATCAGGCTCCTCTTTTCCCTCTTAGATTGTAAACTCATATGATCAGGCTCCTCTTTTCCCTCTTAGATTGTAAACTCACATTATCAGGCTCCTCTTTTCCCTCTTAGATTGTAAACTCACATGATCAGGCTCCTCTTTCCCTCTTAGATTGTAAGCTCACATGATCAGGCTCCTCTTTTCCCTCTTAGATTGTAAGCTCACATGATCAGGCTCCACTTTTCCCTCTTAGATTGTAAACTCACATTATCAGGCTCCTCTTTTCCCTCTTAGATTGTAAACTCACATGATCAGGCTCCTCTATTCCCTCTTAGATTGTAAGCTCACATGATCAGGCTCCTCTTTCCCTCTTAGATTGTAAGCTCATATGATCAGGCTCCTCTTTCCCTCTTAGATTGTAAGCTCACATGATAAGGCTCCTCTTTTCCCTCTTAGATTGTAAACTCACATGATCAGGCTCCTCTTTTCCCTCTTAGATTGTAAACTCACATGATCAGGCTCCTCTTTCCCTCTTAGATTGTAAGCTCACATGATCAGGCTCCTCTTTCCCTCTTAGATTGTAAACTCAAGTGATCAGGCTCCTCTTTTCCCTCTTAGATTGTAAGCTCACTGGATCAGGGTCCTCTTTCCCTCTTAGATTGTAAAATCACTGGATCAGGCTCCTCTTTCCCTCTTAGATTGTAAGCTCACATGATCAGGCTCCTCTATTCCCTCTTAGATTGTAAACTCACGTGATCAGGCTCCTCTATTCCCTCTTAGATTGTAAACTCACTGGATCAGGGTCCTCTTTCCCTCTTAGATTGTAAACTCAAGTGATCAGGCTCCTCTTTTCCCTCTTAGATTGTAAAATCACTGGATCAGGCTCCTCTTTCCCTCTTAGATTGTAAACTCATATGATCAGGCTCCTCTTTTCTCTCTTAGATTGTAAACTCACATGATCAGGCTCCTCTTTCCCTCTTAGATTGTAAACTCACATGATCAGGCTCCTCTTTCTCTCTTAGATTGTAAACTCACATGATCAGCCTCCTCTTTTCCCTCTTAGATTGTAAACTCATGTGATCAGGCTCCTCTTTCCCTCTTAGATTGTAAAGTCACATGATCAGGCTCCTCTTTTCCTCTTAGATTGTAAACTCATATGATCAGGCTCCTCTATTCCCTCTTAGATTGTAAAGTCATGTGATCAGGCTCCTCTTTCCCTCTTAGATTGTAAACTCACATGATCAGGCTCCTCTTTCCCTCTTAGATTGTAAACTCACATGATCAGCCTCCTCTTTTCACTCTTAGATTGTAAACTCACATGATCAGGCTCCTCTTTTCCCTCTTAGATTGTAAGCTCACATGATCAGGCTCCTCTATTCCCTCTTAGATTGTAAACTCATATGATCTGGCTCCTCTTTTCCCTCTTAGATTGTAAGCTCATATGATCAGGCTCCTCTTTCCCTCTTAGATTGTAAACTCACTGGATCAGGCTCCTCTTTCCCTCTTAGATTGTAAGTTCACATGATCAGGCTCCTCTTTCCCTCTTAGATTGTAAGCTCACGTGATCAGGCTCCTCTTTCCCTCTTAGATTGTAAACTCAAGTGATCAGGCTCCTCTTTTCCCTCTTAGATTGTAAGATCACTGGATCAGGGTCCTCTTTCCCTCTTAGATTGTAAGCTCACATGATCAGGCTCCTCTTTCCCTCTTAGATTGTAAGCTCACATGATCAGGCTCCTCTATTCCCTCTTAGATTGTAAACTCACGTGATCAGGCTCCTCTATTCCCTCTTAGATTGTAAACTCACTGGATCAGGGTCCTCTTTCCCTCTTAGATTGTAAACTCAAGTGATCAGGCTCCTCTTTTCCCTCTTAGATTGTAAAATCACTGGATCAGGCTCCTCTTTCCCTCTTAGATTGTAAACTCATATGATCAGGCTCCTCTTTTCTCTCTTAGATTGTAAACTCACATGATCAGGCTCCTCTTTCCCTCTTAGATTGTAAACTCACATGATCAGGCTCCTCTTTCCCTCTTAGATTGTAAGCTCACATGATCAGGCTCCTCTTTCCCTCTTAGATTGTAAACTCACATGATCAGCCTCCTCTTTTCACTCTTAGATTGTAAACTCACATGATCAGGCTCCTCTTTTCCCTCTTAGATTGTAAAATCACTGGATCAGGCTCCTCTTTTCCCTCTTAGATTGTAAACTCATGTGATCAGGCTCCTCTTTCCCTCTTAGATTGTAAAGTCACATGATCAGGCTCCTCTTTTCCCTCTTAGATTGTAAACTCATATGATCAGGCTCCTCTATTCCCTCTTAGATTGTAAAGTCATGTGATCAGGCTCCTCTTTCCCTCTTAGATTGTAAACTCACATGATCAGGCTCCTCTTTCCCTCTTAGATTGTAAGCTCACATGATCAGGCTCCTCTTTCCCTCTTAGATTGTAAACTCACATGATCAGCCTCCTCTTTTCACTCTTAGATTGTAAACTCACATGATCAGGCTCCTCTTTTCCCTCTTAGATTGTAAAATCACTGGATCAGGCTCCTCTTTTCCCTCTTAGATTGTAAACTCATGTGATCAGGCTCCTCTTTCCCTCTTAGATTGTAAAGTCACATGATCAGGCTCCTCTTTTCCCTCTTAGATTGTAAACTCATATGATCAGGCTCCTCTATTCCCTCTTAGATTGTAAAGTCATGTGATCAGGCTCCTCTTTCCCTCTTAGATTGTAAAGTCACATGATCAGGCTCCTCTTTTCCCTCTTAGATTGTAAACTCATATGATCAGGCTCCTCTATTCCCTCTTAGATTGTAAAGTCATGTGATCAGGCTCCTCTTTCCCTCTTAGATTGTAAACTCACATGATCAGGCTCCTCTATTCCCTCTTAGATTGTAAACTCAAGTGATCAGGCTCCTCTTTTCCCTCTTAGATTGTAAGATCACTGGATCAGGGTCCTCTTTCCCTCTTAGATTGTAAGATCACTGGATCAGGGTCCTCTTTCCTTCTTAGATTGTAAACTCACTGGATCAGGGTCCTCTTTCCCTCTTAGATTGTAAACTTATATGATCAGGCTCCTCTATTCCCTCTTAGATTGTAAAATCACTGGATCAGGCTCCTCTTTCCCTCTTAGATTGTAAGCTCACATGATCAGGCTCCTCTTTCCCTCTTAGATTGTAAACTCACATGATCAGGCTCCTCTTTCCCTCTTAGATTGTAAGCTCATATGATCAGGCTCCTCTTTCCCTCTTAGATTGTAAACTCACATGATCAGGCTCCTCTTTCCCTCTTAGATTGTAAACTCACATGATCAGGCTCCTCTTTTCCCTCTTAGATTGTAAACTCACATGATCAGGCTCCTCTTTCCCTCTTAGATTGTAAACTCACATGATCAGGCTCCTCTTTCCCTCTTAGATTGTAAACTCACATGATCAGGCTCCTCTTTTCCCTCTTAGATTGTAAACTCATGTGATCAGGCTCCTCTATTCCCTCTTAGATTGTAAACTCATGTGATCAGGCTCCTCTATTCCCTCTTAGATTGTAAGCTCACTTGCCCGGGAGAGGTTTCAGAACGGGAATCTCTCGCTCAGCACACACCTGCTCCGCAGATCCTCCACCACGGCCTGCATGTTTCGCAGGTCCACCTGCAGCCGCTCCTTCTCGCGCAGGAGTCCATCGATCTGCTGCTTCAGGTTGCTGCTGGAAGCTGACGTGATCAGGTCCACCTTGGATTTGTAGCTGTCCTTGTCCTTCAGCAGACGCAGTTCGGTTTCCAGACCTTTGTTCTGCCGCTCGAGGTCCCGGACCTGTAAACCAAGGACAAGATTGAGGGATGTCACCGACTGGATGGCAATCACTGTGCAACGGGCAACCTGGCCTCACCTTAGGGTCACCAGGTCGGCCATGTTTTCCTGGACACATATCACTATGTCATGCAGAGGGGGAACACAGGGAAAGTGCTGCCCTGCAACATGTATTATTCATATGCTGCAGGAAGGATAACAAGGCAGGTCACCTGGGATTCCTTACCTGCAGCGTATGGATTATACATGCTACGGGGTGGCATTTTTCATGCACTGCCCATCATCAGCATGAATAAACGTATGTGTTCAGGAAACCATGGTCGATCTGGCAAACCTATTGCCATGTTTTCCTGGACACGTATAATTAATACATGCTGAAGGGCAGAGCATGAAAAATGCCACCCCGTAACATATGCTGCAGCGGATAAATAAAGAGGATTCCCAGGTGAACGATCATTTAATTTGTAATAGATTTTGCTACTGAAGCACAAGAATTATACATGTTACAGGGCATCACTTTGCCTGTGAATGAAATAGTTATGTGTGTCCAGGAAAACATGGCTGATCCACTGGGTGGCGCAGGGGTACTTCTTTACCAAGCTGTGTGACCCCATGTGGCTCTCATCGCACTATGGCAAACTGTGGCCTCCAGGTGACTGGGGCTGCCGGGTCGGCCATGTTTTCCCGGACACATATAATGTATTCATGCTGATGGGCATTGCATGAAAAATGCCACCCCGCAGCATGTATAATCTATACGATGCAGGTAAGAAATCAAGAAGAATCCCAGGTGACCTGCCTCGATTTCCTTCCAGCAGCCTATGAATTATACATGTTGCAGGGCAGCACTTTCCCCTGTGCTCCCCCTGTGCATGAAATAGTAACATGTGGGGGGCGTGACCGGCAGCCGAAGGGAGCGGCGTGACCGGCAGCCGAAGGGAGCGGACGTGTTCCTGAGGAGCTCCGCACGTCTGCTGCCTTTCAGGTCCACTAACGGACGTTTAAGCAGTGCATAATTGATATTTGGACTCTGACTCGCTGGCCACCGGAGCCGAGCTGTCCAGAGGCCGTTTTGTCCCCCCCTCCGGACTCGAGACAACCTTTACAGCCGCAGGTATGTGGATGCCACGAGGTGCCAGCGGCCATATTGCGGCCTTCGACCCGGCTCTGACTTGAGGTCTATGTTCCCGGCTGTTCTGCCGCCTTAGCCCGACCTGACGCTGTTCTGGAGGTTGGGGAGATGGAGGGCCCTCGTCTCCAAACCGCCCGAGATGAGAGCCTGAAGGGAGAGATGGATGGGCTGGCGGCCGGACGGTGGGACGGACACCCTCCCCCTGCGAGGAGGTCTGACGCCTTCCATGCAGACCTGGAGGCCTGTTTGCAGCTGATGGACGGGGAGGACGAGGATGCCCCGCTCACTAAAGGAGATTGGCGGCGGATGCTGTCTGCCCTGCGGGGCTGCCGGAAGGAGGAGGTCCCGAAATCGGGAGAGAGTGTGGCTGCTGGGCGCCTGGTTGGGGCCTGTTCCGCGGCTGTGATAGAGGACCGCGACGCGGCGATGTCCCGGCCGGGGCACTAGCTCTGGGGCCTGTGCCTGGCTGTGGGAAAGCGAAGGTACCTGTTCCGGGACGGGGTTCTCCGTGCCTGGGGATGACACCGGGGCCACGAGTGACCGACGCGGGGTCTATATGTTTGGGCCTTGCTGTGACGATGGTGGAGCTGAAGGCCGCGGTTTCTTTCCTGAGGTCCGTACTGAGTCTGAGGGCGCTGCTTGGGACTCTGGGACACGGCTCCGTTGAAGGGAGTCCGGCCCTGGGCCGCGATCGGTGCAGCAGATGCGAAGATCCAGCTGCTGATTGCTTGGGTCGACGTGAGCGGCAGGCGCCATCCTGAAGATGTTCTATTCTCCGCTTATCCCCTGGACGCTGGCAGAGGGGACCTTCCCCGCAGGCCCGCTAATTCCTCTTGGCTTTTTGACCCTGGCCCGAAGAGTGTCCCCCCCCCCGTTACCCTCTGATATCCCTATTTCCCCTCTGCTGAGTACCTCTACTTTATAGAGTTCGCCACCACATGGCGTAAGTTTTGCTTTTGGCCGCTGTATTTTATGTCTCTCCTTTCGCCTGCTCAGACATTTCATATTTTATTTTTTCCGAGGAGAACCCCCAATTGGGGATGTTTTTATGTGCTTGTGGCAGACCTGTGCCTTTTGTGAAACCCCCTCCCCCCCCCCGTAGACTTTATTTTCTGTCCCCCCCCTCTCTGAGACTTTCTACTTTATTTTTCTTATTTTCTTCGTCTTTTTTTTTGTGTGTTTTGGCGTTCACGGGTTTCATCGGGGTGCGCCGACGTGGCCTGGTGCCCCGTATTGGCCCCCTCGAGACCCCGGGCCAAGTGCCAATCTCTCCCCCTGGCTTCCCGCGGTCCTATGGACTTGAAGGAATACACTAGGGGCGGCACAGTCCTGGCCTCGGCCAATATTTGGACCCCCCCCTTTTTTTTTTTTTTTCTTTTTTTTAGTGTACTAGACATCCTTTATTTTTTGTTCTTTACCCTCGATGTGACCCCCCCCCCCCTCTTAGGGGATGTTTATTGCTAATGTGTGATTTCCCTTAGATGATGTGTTTTCTCCGGTGACATTTCACGGCGCTGCGAGGCCGTCCTGTGCTTTCTATACCGGCTTAAACTGAATAAATAAATAGTAACATGTGTCCAGGAAAACATGGCCGACCTGGCAGCCCTTTCCAGCCGCCCGATATTGATGACCTATAATCCCCAGAATCCTGTCAGTGCAATAGGTGGCCAGAGCATCATGGGAGTTGTAGTTCAGGAACGGACAGATTTTAAGGCCCCTGCTTTACACACTCTTCCTTACTGTGGGTGTATTATTCTATCCAATCCATGGAATTAACCCACAACTCGCCTTTAAAGGGTTAAAGTGATTTCCCGTGCCCTTGGCCATGGTTCCCATCATTAAACAGGCTGACAGTGCGCCGCGGATGGGAGTAGCCGCCATTTATTTATTTTCAGGGTTGTGCCCCTCGATGTGTATTTGGGAGGGATAACCTCGTCTGGATGGAGTAACTGCCGGTCCTGTCCCCGGGCCAAGTGCGGCGAGGAGCGTGTAGGTAAACACGCCGGCTCAGCCTGTTTGCCCCGAGCATTGTTCCAGGGCTTTAATAATGTAATTAGATCCTGGGGAATATTTGCCAGTTTTCGTTCCCACCATTATGCTGTAACCTGGCACGGCTCACCTGCCCCTCGTCACCACCCCCACCCCCTGGGACAGGTGGGTGAGGTGGCACCGGGGTAAAGTGGTGCCAACACGCAGGGCCAGGCCTGGGAAAATACGACGTGTGAGATTAATGAACACAACGAGTGCGCGGTCACATGACAAGCGGCGAGAAAAAGAAACGCGTTTAACGCTGCGACACAAAGAGGTTCACTAAGCTCCGAAACTGCACCGAAAGGTGAATTTCACCGTGTCTGTGATTCCCAGGCAAATCGTCTATCGTGGCATTTCACTGACATTTCTCTGCTGTTCAATGTGAATAGATTAACCATTGCTTCTCTATGGGGGATTTCACTGCCGCCGAACAGGCACCGGATTTCACTGGCAATTCACCATAATTTGGCAAACTGCCTGCTTTCTGAATAGCCGAATGGCCCCGACATGCATGGTACGGGGAAACTCACTGTTCGGTGGCATTTCGGCTCTTTCTGAATAATCCTGATAGTCTGTAACTAGGAGTCGCTAAGGGAAAATAACGGCAAAAGACAATCAGGGCTATTCAGAAAGAGGTGAAAACCTTGAGAATGGCTGGAGAATTGAAAATTCTAGGTCAAAATAGTCAAACCAGAAAAATTCTCCCATTTATCTCACTTTCCAAATTGGCTATTTGGTCTAGATTGTTCTCTTCTCCTGCCAATTCTCAAGGTTTTCACCTCTCTCTGAATAAGTATTAGCGGCTTCCTGTTACTGACATTATTACCACCGAGATAGACAATGTATCAGTGTCAGGGAGCGATTAATAGATACCAGCAGCAGAGCGCCACCACCTGTATAAGTTCCTATTGAGTTCCTCCTCCTCACCCGGCGTCACCAGCAGCTGGGATTTTGAATTTCCCGGCTGCTGGTCACCAGGTCGGTCACTATCCAACAATAGAGGGGTTATTCAGAGAGAGACGATCTGGCCCCGAAATTGCACGAATAGTGAATTTCCCCGTACGGTGACATTTCGGGGCCATTCGGCTATTCAAATGTTGGCGAACTGCCAGCAAGTACAGTGTCTGTTCGTCAGCAGTGAAATCCCCCATAGAGAAGTAATGGTTAATCTATTTGCACCGAACAGCAGAGAAATGTCAGTGAAATGCCCTGATGTTCAGTGGTTTCATTCAGCAGGTTTAAGGCTGGGGTCATACGAACGCATTTTTAACGTGCGTTTAGGCGCACTTAATCACGGCCGTGCTAGCAGCAAATGACGGGCAATGACGGCCAGTATACGAAGTACGGCCGCAAGAAAGTCCGGCTGCGCAACGCAAACGGCAAACAAATGCATTTTTTTCGAGAACGCAGAACCGCTAGTACTGAAATACAGAGTGCGCTGCGTCCACTAGCGGTGTGTGTGCGTGATTAGGAGACGTCAGACCCTGCTCATGTCCGGCCAACATAACGTCCAGACACCCAAAGTTTCCTGGTTTGGATCCGTAAAAAATCACGCACAAAAATGCGCATCGTATGACCGTTTTCGCGCATTCCGTGAAAAAATCCGTCAATGCGTTGGGACGCACTTTTTGACGGTCGCTGTGAATAACGCATTCGTTTGACCCTAGCCTTAATCAGGCGAATTCCATAGGTTTCAATGTTAAAAATATTCCCGTTTTAATCCAATATCTAATAAACTGTTTATTATTTTAATCTGCTGCAAAAAGTCTCATTATTTATAATTTTTTTAAGATCTTTTATGCATTTTTCGGCAAAAAAAAAATTTTGTTTCTTTTTTTTTAATCGTTTTTTCTTTTTTCTGTAACAGCCCTTTTTATTATCATTCACTGGATCTTTATATGTAAATTTCAGACTTTTTCGTTCAGGAGTTTTTTTGCAAACGGCGTTTCACTTTTCAAACTTTCAATCGTATGGTTTTTTTTGGATATTTTTACCCCGTTCGTCAGCTTGTCGGCTTTTTTGGGCAGCTGGTCTGTGCTGTGATCGGCGGCTCGTTGGCTTTTTCCGGCATGCTCAGCGTGATTTTTCTGGCGGTTCTGGCGGGTTTTCGGTGGGATAGCGGCAGGTTTGTGGCGGATTTTCCCTGCACTCCGGGGACCCTGCGGTGAATGCCGAATTCACCACAGGGTGAGGAACTTTGATTCCCTGAAGTGCAGGGAACGAGACGTTTCGGTGCTCTCTGAATTCAGAATTGCTCTTTAACGGCGCATTTAAACAACAAATATTGTTATCAAAACCATAAACAAACATGATACATGTTCCTAAAACAAAATAAACCTCGTGAAAGAAAAACAAACAAAAGACACTTAAAGAATAGTATAATTCCAGAATATTAACGTTATTATTATTTATATAGCGCCAACAGATTCCGCAGCGCTGCACAAGACGAGGAAATACATGTGTCACAAATACCCAGGAGTGTAGAAATAAAGTGCAGGAAGCGGCTGTGACTGACGGCTCCTCATTCTGGTTTTAAATGTTTTGTACATTTTTTCCAAAAAAATATTCATTAATATTGTATAATCTAAACATGACCAACCCGCACCTCCCCAAAAACCCCAAAATACGCCTTGCAGAGCGACTCCAAACGCCTCTTCACGGCAAGTGCTAAAGGCCATTAACCATTTCTGTTCCAGGCTTTAAGGTGACAGAACTGGTGTGAATTATTGGGTATTAACTTGTTACAGTAGACCCACTGACTGTGAAACGCGTGGACCAGGGACGACAAACGTTGCTCTCCCGGATGCCTCTGAACTACAACTCCTATGATTCATTCAGAGATTTCTGGGAATTGTAGGCTGGCAGCATCCGATGTTCGGCATCCCTGGCGTGTACTCTATGCTCCTGCAACGTGGGCTGCACTGAGCCCGATGAACAATGTAAAAGTAGGGGTCAGCAATCTCGCCTCTCCAGAAGTATTGGAACTACATCTCCCATGATGCTCAGCTACTAATTAGACTGACTGAGCCTCATGGGAAATGTAGTTTCAACATATCGTGGAGCGACGAGGATGCCGACCCCTGTGAAAAAGCCTGTCCTGCGTTGCATGTATTGCAGGAAACCACACAGTTATGCGGCTGGTTCTGATGCTGTCATGGCGTCTTCCTGCGCCATCACACGTGCTGAGGAATGTCTCCCATGGCTCTCAGCCAGCCAAACGCACGCGTCACTTGATAACTTGCGTGACTGAGGTTTATTTACTGAAAGCCACTTTTTTTTCAACACTTGGATATAACAGTATAATTATTTTTTTTTATAACATTCTGATTAAAAGTTCCTTTTTTTATTATTGATAGAAATATCCGTGATACACAGTTTATATCATCCTCCACTTTGAAGAGATTTTCACTTATTTATTTTTGTTTGACCACGTCCCACTTATTAATGGCAGGGGAGGAATTATTTATTTTAAAGTATACATAAAAAAATTCACTGTTGACAAATTTATTAATAGAGATTATTTATACATATATATATATTTATCTCCATTAATATGTTGTAAAAAATTGGGGTTTAGTTACAAAATCTGATCATACGCTGAATGTATAGATACAGCTGAAGGCATCCCAGTGCATGATAGTAAGTGTGGTACACACCACCGCTGATACAGGGACCCCTACCTGCTCCATCCTGAACACATATAACCTTAGGACAATGAGAGCAAAACAAAAACATAGAGACCCTTTATCAAAAGCAATAAAGAATGTAAACATAGCGCGTCCCTGTATCCAGCATTACACTATGTTTGTCTTTTTCTTTGTTGCTTTTTCAGGCAGGATCTCCAATCATTGCATAATCCTGACCTGTCACAGCGTCAATGTACCTCATCACGGAAGGTCCTGACCTGACGCCTGCTCCTATTAACCCACTGATTGGGACACATATCTCGGGGGGGGTGTCACTCCACCTGAACATGTATTTTTCATAATGTATTCTGGCACGATCATAGGTTTATATTGTATATTTAGATTTTTTGTCCTCGTTTTGTCTAATTCAGTTATTTTGTAGAAAGTTAAAGCGTTAACATTCACTGGGTTTTCATTCAGCCCCTCCCCCCCCCCGTTTCTATCCTGTGCCCTGCGTGTGTTACAGAACATTTCCTGATATACTTTGAATATACACACACATACACATATAAGCACAGTTACACACGCATGGACACACATACCAGTTGTGTTCAAAATTATTCAACCCCCACTGAAATTGAGTGTTTTGGCCAGTTTGACATTGATTTTGATCATTCAGTCATCTTGCTTACAATTAAATCAAAGAGGCACGTGTAGGTCAGACAAATATAACATAACATTTATAATGAAATAACCACAAATGTCTTTTCTGTGCTCACATCATTATCAGTTTTATTCAACCCCCAAGTGACATTCAATCTTAGTACTTAGTACAACATCCTTTTACAGTTATAACAGCTTTTAAACGTGAAGCATAGCTTGACACAAGTGTCTTGCAGCGATCGACGGGTATCTTCACCCATTCGTCATGGGCAAAAGCCTCCAGTTCAGTCACATTCTTAGGCTTGCGCACTGCAACTGCTTTCTTTAAGTCCCACCAGAGGTTCTCAATCGGATTTAAGTCAGGTGACTGCGATGGCCACTCCAAAATGTTCCAGCCTTTAATCTGCAACCATGCTCTAGTGGACTTGGAGGTATGCTTGGGATCATTGTCCTGTTGAAAGGTCCAATGTCTCCCAAGCCTCAGGTTTGTGACGGACTGCATCACATTGTCATCCAATATCTCCTGGCACTGAAGAGAATTCATGGTACCTTGCACACGCTGAAGCTTCCCTGTACCTGCAGAAGCAAAACAGCCCCAAAGCATGATTGACCCCCCGCCATGCTTCACAGTAGGCAAGGTGTTCTTTTCTTCATAGGCCTTGTTCTTCCTCCTCCAAACATAGCGTTGATCCATGGGCCCAAACAGTTCTAATTTTGTTTCATCAGTCCACAGAACACTATCCCAAAACTTCTGTGGTTTGTCCACATGACTTTTGGCATACTGCAGTCGACTCTTCTTATTCTTTGGAGACAGCAAGGGGGTGCGCCTGGGAGTTCTGGCATGGAGGCCTTCATTACGCAGTGTGCGCCGTATTGTCTGAGCTGAAACTTCAGTACCCACATCTGACAAATCTTTTCTCAGTTCCTCAGCAGTCACACGGGGACTTTTCTCCACTCTACGCTTCAGGTAGCGCACAGCAGTCGAAGTCAGCATCTTCTTTCTGCCACGACCAGGTAGCGTTTCAACAGTGCCCTTTGCCTTGAATTTGCGAATGATGCTTCCTAGGGTCTCTCTTGGTATATTTAACATCTTTGCAATCTTCTTATAGCCATTGCCCTTCCTGTGAAGAGTAATCACCTCTTCTCTTGTCTTCCTGGACCATTCTCTTGACTTCACCATGTTTGTAACCACACCAGTAAATGTCTAGAAGGAGCTGAGTATCACAGTCATTTTAAAGCTGCCTAATTGGTGCTTATTATGCTTTATTGCTGCTCCGTGACATCCACAGGTGTTTTCAATACCTGATTGAAAACACTTGAATGAACCTCTGTTCTTCAGAGTGGTAGTCTTTAAGAGGTTGAATAATTGTGTCAATGAAGAATTCACAAAAGAAACATTTACTACTGTATTACAAAACCAATTGATGTCATTTTAGTTGCATATGGTTCTTTAAAAAGTCCGTGTAGGATTTCATTCTGAATACAATTACAAATGTCACTAAATTCCCTAAAACCCTTTACAGCATTGGGGGTTGAATAATTTTGAACACAACTGTATATATGCACACGCACGCTTTCACATATATACATGCACATGTAAATATGCACAAGAGCACACGTGGACGCCCGCATGCACATACGATTACGTACGCACAAACGCATATATGACCATCGGTGCATGCACAAATGTTTTCACACCTGCACACACATATATGCACAACTACGAACACACATATGCACACTTATTCAAGCATGTACACATATATATGCACACCTACGCACACGCACACTTACACGTATATACATGCACATGTAAAATATGCACAACTAAACACGCATGCACACATACATATGCACAACTGCGTGCACGCACACACATAAATATATATGTACCCATGCACAAAACATAAAGCTACATTACAGTGGACTGCGCTGCATTTGGAATGCTGATTTATGTTCTTAGAGTGTAAGCTCTTGGGCAGGGTCCTCTCTGACTGTTTTGTGTGTGTAACTTGTATTTATATTTGTTATTCTATCTCTCCCATTGTACAGCGCTACGGAACCTGTTAGCACTTTATATATACCTGTAACTATATGTATTATTTTTATTATCCTGTAGATCAGCCCGTCCCAGATACAGAGTGACAATTATTTGTGCAAGAAGCACCAACCTACACTGTGGCGCTGAGGAGTTAAGATTCCACCATGACCCAATTTAAAGGGGTTCAGGGGAGAGAACCGACGCGTTTCGAATGCTCACCTTGTCTATGAAATTCACAAACTGGTTGTTCAGCCCCTTGATCTGCTCCTTCTCGTTCATCCTCAGCTCGTGCAGCTTGGGGTCCACCTCCAGGTTGGGCAGAGAGGAGAGGAGGAAGGTGCTGGACCCCGGCACGGTGCGGGACAAGTTCAGGCCGCTTGTGGACCTCTGCAGTCCAGGCTGGAAGCCGGTGCTGGCCCGGTACACGCTGGGTCTGCCGCTGGACAGGGAGCCTTGGGACCGGCTGCTGAAGCCGCGTGTGCTGCCGTACCGGCTGTTGTACAGACTCATGTTGACCGGCGGCGAGGAGACACGGGGACCAGGTGTGAGGCTTCAGATCAGGTACGGAGCAGCGGCGAGCGTCAAGGAGCGCTGCCACATTCATATGACACCTGCACGTTCCTTCCTGTCCCATTTGTTGACACAGCATTTGAATAAACCTTCCTCCAGCCCAGGGCCGGGACACACATTGCCAACCTCCCTTCACAGCCTCCCAGGAGGACTCCTTCCCATCAGCAAAAGACGTTTTTTTAACCCTTTTATACTATTTCAGAATCTGCAAACTCGCCGGACAAGTTCGGTAGCATTGCTTCTTACAAAAAAAGTGCAAGCTCCGAGGACCAGACCCTAAAACCCCAACTTTCGCTAATTGCACCAAATGCTGTAATTTAGGAGATATTAAGGCAGCGAGGGCGAGCCTGGGCAGCCCAGATGTTTCAGAACTACATGTCCCATGATGCTTAGTCACAGATAAGGCTTGGCAGAGCATTATGGAACATGTAGTTCAGAAACACCTGGGTTTGCAGAGCTTTGTTCAGGGGCCCCTGGGCAATAGGGGATTATGGGGCCCCTGATTTTGTATCCTGGCATGCGAGGGGGCACTAAGTCTGACTTCCACATGGAGGAGCTCAACGTGGGGCAGGCCTGACCAAAGGGGTTATTCAGAGAGCACCGAAATGTCGCCGACATTTCGGTGCTGTCTCGTTCCCTGCGCTTCCCTGCATTTCGTGGAATCAAAGTTCCCCACCCTGCCGTGAATTCAGCATTGATTGCAGGGTCCCCGGAGCGGAGGGAAAACCCACCGCAATATCATCGAAAACTCGCAGAAACCGCCGCAAAAACTACGCCGAATGCGGTCGGAAAAAGCCGACAATGTATCCTTCCTGGTAAAATACTTTATAAATAAATAAATAAATATTGCTTAAAATCTGAAATAATAAAGCTGTGAGTAACATATATTTATTGTGACTTATCATATATTTTAGCTAAAATCCCCATATATATAAATCTATAAGATCTTCGTGTATATTTATGTTACGAGTGAGATGATAAATCTTGTTATGTTCCACACTAATATTTTTAGGACTTGATCCCTTGATTTAACAACATTTTAACCCATTTAACCCCTTGTTGTCCAGCTTCACATTTGCAGTGGGATATCATGTGATTTTGGGGGCTGTGGAAAGATATTGGGGGGGGGGATATCAGATGCAACCGGAGGGATCCCCGCAGTGTGTTCGCTTATAGTTATTTCGTGTTTTATTTACCTGTGTTTAAAGCTTTGTATCAACGTAAGGTTTTGATCTCGCGCTCTCGCAGCGCTCTCGCAGCGCTCTCGCAGCGCTCTCGCAGCGCTCTCGCAGCGCTCTGCTTTCTGTAAACGCTTTAAAGAGACAGACTTTATTATTCCAAGAATCTGATCCAAAGGTCTCTGCGCCCACGGAAGGAGCCGGACCTGGAATGTGAGGTGTTACTGTCAGCAGTGTCTTATCTCACCTGTATGAGGGAGGAGTGACAGGGCCCGCCCCTTTTACCTGGCCAGGTAAAACTCACACATTAGAGCAGCAGCAGCACAACGCACCACCGAGCACACTGACTGTCCTGGTCCGACAGCACTCCTCCAGAACGCCCAGCACCGATCCAAAGGACATTTCCAGCCATTATCCTGGGAGACTTACCTGCAACAACTCACCTGAATCCAGCACACCCTACCTGCACCCAGAAATCATCCAGATCCTCTTACCTGCACCCAGAAATCATCCAGATCCTCTTACCTGCACCCAGAAATCATCCAGATCCTCTTACCTGCACCCAGAAATCATCCGGAGCCTCTTACCTGTACCCAGAAATCATCCAGATCCTCTTACCTGTACCCAGAAATCATCCGGAGCCTCTTACCTGTACCCAGAAATCATCCGGAGCCTCTTACCTGTACCCAGAAATCATCCAGATCCTCTTACCTGTACCCAGAAATCATCCAGATCCTCTTACCTGTACCCAGAAATCATCCAGATCCTCTTACCTGTACCCAGAAATCATCCGGAGCCTCTTGCCTGCACCCAGAAATCACTCTGAGCCTCTTACCTGCACCCAGAAATCATCCAGATCCTCTTACCTGTACCCAGAAATCATCCAGATCCTCTTACCTGTACCCAGAAATCATCCAGAGCCTCTTACCTGTACCCAGAAATCATCCAGATCCTCTTACCTGTACCCAGAAATCATCCGGAGCCTCTTACCTGTACCCAGAAATCATCCGGAGCCTCTTGCCTGCACCCAGAAATCATCCAGATCCTCTTACCTGTACCCAGAAATCATCCAGATCCTCTTACCTGTACCCAGAAATCATCCGGAGCCTCTTACCTGTACCCAGAAATCATCCGGAGCCTCTTGCCTGCACCCAGAAATCATCCAGAGCCTCTTACCTGCACCCAGAAATCATCCAGATCCTCTTACCTGCACCCAGAAATCATCCAGATCCTCTTACCTGTACCCAGAAATCATCCAGATCCTCTTACCTGTACCCAGAAATCATCCAGATCCTCTTACCTGCACCCAGAAATCATCCAGAGCCTCTTGCCTGCATCCTAAGGTTTAAAATCACCCGTAAATTCTTCCCGAACACCCCATAATGATCCGGCAGTCACCCTGAATACCCCGTCTGCACCTTACACTCACCTTGCCGGCACACAGCACCATTTGTAAACAAGCAGTCATTCCTTCATATCTCACACACGTCTCGCCTGCGCCCAGCACACACACACATCCTTTACTCAGCACACCTGGAAACCATTACTCCTGGGAATCTCACCCAAATCTCCAGTCAGTCACCTGGGACTTTATGCATCTCTACTACCTATTGGCACGACTTACTCTGACCTCTGTATAACACAATAAATTACCCCTGACCTCTGTATAACACAATAAATTACCCCTGACCCCTTTACAGCAGGATAACTCACCTGTAGACCCCGTTACAGCAGATCACTAGGGTCTGACACAGATCACGTGATCCCTGCTCCCCCAGATCACATATACGCCGAGCAGTAACCCTCATCCCACCCCAATACCACAAGCCTTAAGCGTCCCCAATCTGCTCTCATGTCTACATCTTACAGCGTGTCCTCTAACTCCCCCTCATGGAGGAACAGCTCCTCCAGCGTGACCGGGGCCCCTGAGTTCAGGAGGATGTCCACTGGCCGCCTGCAGTCCTTGCGCTCTGGGATGGACCTCTCCATGCTGCGCTCTGGCCTGGAATCCGTAATCCCTGCAGTGCGCTCGAGCGTTGACTCCCTGCTACAAAATAACCACCAGGAGCTGATGCAGGGGTTAAATGAGAGGCTGGCGGGTTACCTGCAGCGGGTCCGGGGCCTGGAGGAGGAGAACAAGAAGCTCCAGGAGGAGATAGATGACATCAAGTCCAAGAAGGCCCCAGGATGCAGAGACTGGGAGTCCTACCAAGCTCCCCTGCAGGATCTGCGCAAACAGGTGGGGGTCTCTTTAAATATTGGGGGGGAATAGCCTGTCTGGGCTAACTCTCATTTCAACTGCTGAGGACTGCAATCCCCATCATGCAAAGATAGGATGGGAAATGTAGTCACAGTAGTTACGGTGACAGTTTCTCAAACTCCAGTCTGAGAATAAGACGAGTATTCAATGTATCCGACAAACGTCAACTACAGTGACTATCTGAGACTCGTCCAATACAAACAAGTCTATTCAAAGAAAGGTGAACCTCAGGAGAATGACTGCGGAAGTGAAAATTCTAGGCCAAAATAGCCAAACCAGAAAAATTCCCAATTTACCCCACTTTCCAAATCGGCTATTTGGTCTAGATTGTTCTCTTCTCCTGCCAGTTATCCTGAAGCTCACCTTTCTCTGAAAAACCCTGAAAGTGTTTGACATTCACAACCCACTCACCAAATCTTTCATACCCACCTTATCATCTGTCTGACACTCATACAATACTCATCAGTCTCTCTGACTCTCACACCCAACTCATCCACTGGCCTGAACCTCACACCCAACTCTGCCTGACCCTCACCCCCAACTCTGCCTGACCCTCACCCCCAACTCTGCCTGACCCTCACCCCCAACTCTGCCTGAACCTCACCCCCAACTCTGCCTGACCCTCACCCCCAACTCTGCCTGAACCCTCACCCCCAACTCTGCCTGACCCTCACACCCAACTCATTAATCTGCCTGACCCTCACACCCAACTCATTAATCTGCCTGACCCTCACACCCAACTCCTTAATCTGCCTGACCCTCACACCCAACTCATTAATCTGCCTGACCCTCACACCAACTCATTAATCTGCCTGACCCTCACACCCAACTCCTTAATCTGCCTGACCCTCACACCAACTCATTAATCTGCCTGACCCTCACACCCAACTCATTAATCTGCCTGACCCTCACACCCAACTCATTAATCTGCCTGACCCTCACACCCAACTCATTAATCTGCCTGACCCTCACACCCAACTCATTAATCTGCCTGACCCTCACACCCAACTCATTAATCTGCCTGACCCTCACACCCAACTCATTAATCTGCCTGACCCTCACACCCAACTCTGCTTGACCCTCACACCCAACTCATTAATCTGCCTGACCCTCACACCCAACTCTGCCTGACCCTCACACCCAACTCATTAATCTGCCTGACCCTCACACCCAGCTCATTAATCTGCCTGACCCTCACACCCAGCTCATTAATCTGCCTGACCCTCACACCCAACTCATTAATCTGCCTGACCCTCACACCCAACTCATTAATCTGCCTGATCCTCACACCCAACTCTGCTTGACCCTCACACCCAGCTCATTAATCTGCCTGACCCTCACACCCAACTCATTAATCTGCCTGACCCTCACACCCAACTCTGCTTGACCCTCACACCCAACTCATTAATCTGCCTGACCCTCACACCCAACTCTGCCTGACCCTCACACCCAACTCATTAATCTGCCTGACCCTCACACCCAACTCATTAATCTGCCTGACCCTCACACCCAACTCATTAATCTGCCTGACCCTCACACCCAGCTCATTAATCTGCCTGACCCTCACACCCAGCTCATTAATCTGCCTGACCCTCACACCCAGCTCATTAATCTGCCTGACCCTCACACCCAACTCATCAATCTGCCTGACCCTCACACCCAACTCATTAATCTGCCCGACCCTCACACCCAACTCATTAATCTGTCTGACCCTCATACCCAACTCTGCCTGACCCTCACACCCAACTCATTAATCTGCCTGACCCTCACACCCAGCTCATTAATCTGCCTGACCCTCATACCCAACTCTGCCTGACCCTCACACCCAACTCATTAATCTGCCTGACCCTCACACCCAACTCATTAATCTGCCTGACCCTCACACCCAACTCATTAATCTGCCTGACCCTCATACCCAACTCCTTAATCTGCCTGACCCTCACACCCAGCTCATTAATCTGCCCGACCCTGACACCCAACTCATTAATCTGCCCGACCCTGACACCCAACTCATTAATCTGCCTGACCCTCACACCCAACTCATTAATCTGCCTGACCCTCACACCCAACTCATTAATCTGCCTGACCCTCATACCCAACTCCTTAATCTGCCTGACCCTCACACCCAGCTCATTAATCTGCCCGACCCTGACACCCAACTCATTAATCTGCCTGACCCTCACACCCAACTCATTAATCTGCCTGACCCTCACACCCAACTCATTAATCTGCCTGACCCTCACACCCAACTCATTAATCTGCCCGACCCTCACACCCAGCTCATTAATCTCAAAAAAACAAAAGGCGGTATCGATAGACAGAATTAAAAATGTATATGTAGGGTGATACCCCTGGCAGGTAGAGCACAAATCCGTATGATCTTAACTACTCACAGGTGGCTTTTACTGGGAAGACACATAACAGGTTCTTGAATTTCTCCGGGCTGGAATGGTAGCCTTAAGGAAAAAAGAATAATAATAGTGTAAACAGCCAGGCAACCATAAAACCAAAGTTTTAATTGCGCTTACAAAAAGTTAAAACAAATGAAGCATTTTGTCACCAAATCCCATGATCCAACATCTATAGGTGCTGCTCGACGCGTTTCGTCCCGTGGACTTCATCAGGAGCAGGGGTATCACCCTACATATACATTTTCAACTCATTAATCTGCCTGACCCTCACACCCAACTCATTAATCTGCTTGACACTCACACCCAACTCCTTAATCTGCCTGACCCTCACACCCAACTCCTTAATCTGCCTGACCCTCACACCCAACTCCTTAATCTGCTTGACCCTCACACCCAACTCATTGATCGGCCTGACCCTCATACCCAACTCATCAATCTGCCTGACACTCACACCCAATTTATCAATCTGATTGACCCTCAACCCAACTCATTAATCTGCCTGACCCTCATACCCAACTCCTTAATCTGCCTGACCCTCACACCCAACTCCTTAACCTGCTTGACCCTCACACCCAACTCCTTAACCTGCTTGACCCTCACACCAACTCATCAATCTGCCTGACACTCACACCCAATTTATCAATCTGATTGACCCTCATACCCAACTCATTAATCTGCCTGACCCTCATACCCAACTCATTAATCTGCCTGACCCTCATACCCAACTCCTTAATCTGCTTGACCCTCACACCCAACTCCTTAATCTGCCTGACTCTCACACCCAACTCATTAATCTGCCCGACCCTCATACCCAACTCCTTAATCTGCCTGACTCTCACACCCAACTCATTAATCTGCCTGACCCTCATACCCAACTCATTAATCTGCCTGACCCTCACACCCAACTCATTAATCTGCCTGACCCTCATACCCAACTCCTTAATCTGCCTGACCCTCACACCCAGCTCATTAATCTGCCTGACCCTCACACCCAACTCATTAATCTGTCTGACCCCCATACCCAACTCATTAATCTGCCTGACCCTCACACCCAACTCATTAATCTGCCTGACCCTCGTACCCAACTCATTAATCTGCCTGACCCTCACACCCAACTCCTTAATCTGCCTGACCCTCACACCCAACTCCTTAATCTGCCTGACCCTCACACCCAGCTCAATGATCTGCCTGACCCTCACACCCAGCTCAATGATCTGCCTGACTCCGCATAGGTGTTCTCCCTTACAACCAATTCCCATATTTCCTTTAGGGAGTAAATGTAAATAAATACATAAAGAGGTTTAGAAATTTGTAGTCAGACCCGGGGCAGACTCTCTGGGCATGATGAAGCATCTGCCACATGTGTATAATATATTCCTGTGCACACACAACTCTAAATGTGTTGATCTTTCATGTCAACAATCCCCACTACAAGTCAATTTAATCATCATTTTACCGTGAGGTTTTCTGAGCATCCTATGGGGTCAGAGGTAAAACTCATGGGTCCAAGAACATGGTCTGGTGCAGCTTCTACACACCTACACCTTAAACCAAATGTCTAACAAAATAAAGAGACACTCTACCCACCATGACCACATTAAGTCCCAGTGTGACAGCATTCCAAAGCCGACGGCTTCTCTCCGGAAGGCTGACAATTAGCTCACACTGGACAGCCTTCCTGTAGCTCAGACCAGATTCAGCTTTCAACAGAAATCTTGCAGATACTGCGTCCTGCATATACTATATTGTGCATATACTGTATTCTGCATATACTGTATTCTGCATATACTATATTGTGCATATACTGTATTGTGCATATATAGTGTATCATGCATATACTATATTGTGCATATATAATGTATCCTGCATATACTATATTGTGCATACAGTGGTGTATTTTGGCCTAGGCCCGCACTGGGTGGCCCCACCCCTAAAAAAAAATAAAAATTTTTTTAGTTTTTTTTACTTTTGCAAAGTATTTTACCAGGAAGGATACATTGAGATTTCACTAATTTTCAAGTATGTCCTGGGTAGGCAAGGCCTAGGCTTTCACTTTCCAGGGGGCAGCAAAAAACCTCACCACTAAAGGGGTTACTCACAGAGCACCGAAATGACCCCAACATTTTGGTGTTCTGTAGTTCCCTGTACTTAGGAGAATAAAATTTCCCCACCCTGCAGTGAATTCACCATTCACCACAGGGTCCCCAAAGTGCATGGAGTCGGCCGCTGTATGCTGCCACCGCAAACCCGTGGCCTGCTGTTTTCACAAGAACTACTGAACGAAAATGTCTGGAATTTATATATAAGATCCTATGATTGATAATAAAAAGTTCTGTTACAGAAAAAAGAAAAACTGCTATTAAAAAAAAGGGGGGAAATTTTGCCCAAAAAAATCTGAAATTACTAAAAGGTACTAAAAAAAAATCAATAAGTAAAGACTTTTTACTGCAGATTAAAATAATAAATGGTTTATTAGATATTGCATAAAAACGGGAATATTTTTAACATTGAAACCTATGGGGTTCGCCTGAATAAACCTGCTGATTGAAACCACCGAACATCAGGGCATTTCACTGCCATTTCTCTGAGTCTCAGTACCACATGACTGGCTGAACCACGTGAAACGCACGCGCGCAGCTGCCCGCCCTTTCGTTAACACAGACTCTATTCTGGACTGAACACCCACCGGGAAGGGAATCAAAGCTACAGTGCACCCTCTGGCAGTGTCACCCCACTGCTGACAAGATGGATCCACAGCATAATTGCTGTGTGCTCATATACACTCGGTTTGCTGGGAGTTTTACTGCAGTGGATTCTGATGCACTCATACACACCGCACATTGCATTGCTGGGAGTTTTATTGCTGTGGATTCTGATACGCTGACACACACCGCACATTGCATTGCTGGGAGTTTTACTGCAGTGGATTCTGATGCACTCATACAAACCGCACATTGCATTGCTGGGAGTTTTATTGCTGTGGATTCTGATACCCTGACACACACCAAACATTGCATTGCTGGGAGTTTTATTGCTGTGGATTCTGATACGCTGACACACACCGCACATTGCATTGCTGGGAGTTTTATTGCTGTGGATTCTGATACGCTGACACACACCAAACATTGCATTGCTGGGAGTTTTATTGCTGTGGATTCTGATACGCTGACACACACCGCACATTGCATTGCTGGGAGTTTTACTGCAGTGGATTCTGATGCACTCATACAAACCGCACATTGCATTGCTGGGAGTTTTATTGCTGTGGATTCTGTGATACACCCCGCACATTACTGTGAGTTTTATTGCCCTGGAGCTCTGGGATACGCTCATACACACTGCACATTACTGTGAGTTTTATTGCCCTGGAGCTCTGGGATACGCTCATACACACTGCACATTACTGTGAGTTTTATTGCTGTGCAGTTCTGTGATATGCTCATACACAGTGCCCATTTCTGTGGGTTTTATTGCTGTGCAGGTCTGATATGCTCATACACAGTGCCCATTTCTGTGGGATTTATTGCTGTGCAGCTCTGTGATACGCTCAAAGTGCACATTTCTGTGGATTTTATTGTTCAACCAATTAGAGCGGCTGTGATCCCGCTTACTTGACATGCGTGGCTGTTCTTTGTAAAAATGCTTGAATTTAAACATTTCATAATTTTCTTTATCTCAATAGATACATTTGAAATGGTATACAAAATATACAAGTAGGCACTTGGTATCCACTTTTAATATAAAGAGAGGAAAAGGCGGAGCTCTAAGAGGAAAAGGTGGAGCTTAAAGAGGAAGGGTGGGGATTAACCAGGAAGAGGTGTGCCCTTGACAGGAAGGGGTGCCTCAAATTTAAATTAGGGGGTGCACGAGTTTAGTCAGGCCTAGGGCAGCACAAAACCTAAATACACCACTGTTTGCATATATAGCGTATCCTGCACATTCTGTATTCTACATATACTATATTGTGCATATATAATGTATTCTGCATATACTATATTGTGCATATATAGCGTATCCTGCACATTCTGTATTCTACATATACTATATTGTGCATATATAATGTATCCTGCACATACTGTATTCTGCATATACTATATTGTGCATATATAGTGTATCCTGCGCATTCTGTATTCTACATATACTATATTGTGCATATATAGCGTATCCTGCGCATTCTGTATTCTACTACATATACTATATTGTGCATATATAATGTATCCTGCACATACTGTATTCTACATATACTATATTGTGCATATATAGCATATCCTGCGCATACTGTATTCTACATATATTATATTGTGCATATATAGCGTATCCTGCACATACTGTATTCTACATATACTATATTGTGCATATATAATGTATCCTGCACATACTGTATTCTACATATATTATATTGTGCATATATAGTGTATCCTGCGTATTCTGTATTCTACATATACTATATTGTGCATATATAGCGTATCCTGCGTATTCTGTATTCTACATATACTATATTGTGCATATATAGCGTATCCTGCGCATACTGTATTCTACATATACTATATTGTGCATATATATATGTATCCTGCACATACTGTATTCTACATATACTATATTGTGCATATATAGCATATCCTGCGCATACTGTATTCTACATATATTATATTGTGCATATATAGCGTATCCTGCACATACTGTATTCTACATATACTATATTGTGCATATATAATGTATCCTGCACATACTGTATTCTACATATATTATATTGTGCATATATAGTGTATCCTGCGTATTCTGTATTCTACATATACTATATTGTGCATATATAGCGTATCCTGCGTATTCTGTATTCTACATATACTATATTGTGCATATATAATGTATCCTGCACATACTGTATTCTACATATACTATATTGTGCATATATAATGTATCCTGCACATACTGTATTCTACATATATTATATTGTGCATATATAGCGTATCCTGCGCATACTGTATTCTACATATATTATATTGTGCATATATAGCATATCCTGCACATACTGTAAACGCCGGCACTAACATGGAGTTTCTATAGCCCTGTCCTCGTTGCCAAGCTGTGCCATATTGTTTGCATTTCATTTGCCTGCACTTTGTTGCCCATTTCCCGTATCCTCATTAAATAACGCTGAGTATCGAGCGTTTCCCACATTCAGGCTCAGTGACTAAATTGAGGCAGAGAGAGACGCTCCCATCAAATTCAGATTTATTCACTGAATTAGTGACTGACTGCGCAGAATTAACCAGAGAATCTCACGTTTTACGTTAAAAACCAAATAGAACGCGGAATGTTTACAACTTATTCTAAACGTCCATTTCCTTTAGTCAGTAATTGAGAATCAGGAGCATATTATAATCAGATTGTGTCGCTGTGTGTGTGTCGCTCTCCGTGTCTCGTGTGTGTGCGTGCGTGTGTGTGTCGCTCTCCGTGTCTCATGTGTGTGCGTGCGTGCGTGTGTCGCTCTCTGTGTCGTGTGTGTGTCGCTCTCCGTGTCTCGTGTGTGTGCGTGCGTGCGTGTGTGTGTCGCTCTCCATGTCTCGTGTGTGTGTGCGTGCGTGCGTGTGTCGCTCTCCGTGTCTCGTGTGTGTGTATGCGTGTGTGCGTGTGTTGCTCTCCGTGTCTCATGTGTGTGTGTGTGTCGCTCTCCGTGTCTCGTGTGTGTGCGTGCGTGTGTGTGTCGCTCTCCGTGTCTCGTGTGTGTGCGTGCGTGTGTGTGTCGCTCTCCGTGTCTCGTGTGTGTGCGCGCGTGCGTGTGTGTGTCGCTCTCCGTGTCTCGTGTGTGTGCGTGCGTGCGTGTGTGTGTCGCTCTCCGTGTCTCGTGTGTGTGTGTGTGTCGCTCTCCGTGTCTCGTGTGTGTGCGTGCGTGTGTGTGTCGCTCTCCGTGTCTCGTGTGTGTGCGTGCGTGCGTGTGTGTGTCGCTCTCCGTGTCTCGTGTGTGTGTGCGTCTGAATCTTTCTTTTATGAAAACTCCGATACTATGAAGCTATTTGGGTAAAAGTCCCAAAGGTTGACGTAGCCAAGGGCCGGGTGACCTTGGAGCCTGCCTGGCGAGTTCGGCGAGATGACCTGTCACTGCGGTGCGATGTACGTGATGCAAGACGCACAGTGACACAGAATTCCTATCAGACGGCCCTTTCACACGTCAGAATTTAAACAAACTGTAAAAAGAGGCCAAATTGGAGACTTTCTGGTTACAAAATGTTAATGTCCCCCTGATCTGTCAGATTGGTGCAGGGGGGGGGGGTCTGCAAACATGGCCCTACCTACAGATGTTTTGGAACTACATCTCTCATCATGATGATCTGACACTCCCTGGGGTGACTGAGCATCATGGGAGATGTAGTACCAAAACCTCTGGAGAGCCATGTTTGTGGACCCCCTGCACCAGTCTGCCGGATCAGGTGAACGTACGGGGACAATTCACATTTTGTAGGCAGAATATGACAGAAATGTTTAGATTCCATACTTTTTCCCGTTCAGTTAGAATTCGGCGTTCCCTTTTCCATTTTTCCTTTTCTCGGATGCTTTTCACAGAATCTCTACATATAACAGGTAATAAAATAAACATAACAAGGAGAAAAATGTCATCTGCGCTTATTCCCATTATACCGCGTAAAACAAAACGCAATTAGAGGCTTTGGTTCCTTACTAATGGCCATTAACAGAAACCAAAGCCTCTAATTGCGTTTTGTTTCACACGGTATAATGGGAATAAGCGCAGATTACATTTTTCTCCTTGTTATGTTTTATACATGTTGCTGGGCTGGATACATTTGGTGGTTGCAGCCGCCCCATCGGGGAATAGACGCGACCCCACCCCTCCTGTATTAAATAAAAAAAATCCTTACGTTCCTAAAGTTTATACATTAATGTCATTTTGGGCTTTTCATGTTTTTTTTATTCCAATATGTTTCACATTTGATATTTTTTTCAGATGGAAGATTTGAATATGGACAACGCCAAGCTCCTCCTACAAATTGACAACGCGCGGCTGGCGGCGGACGACTTCAAAGTCAAGTAAGTGACTGTCTAGTCCAGCAGTAAATATCATATTATACAAATAATGACACCTTCATACTGTGTATTTATATGTGTGTGAGAGGGGGCTGTATGCCTGTGATGAGAAGTGCGTGCTGTATGTCTGTGATGATAGGTGCGTGCTGTATGAGTGTGATGATAGGTGCGGGCTGTATGAGTGTGATGATAGGTGCGTGCTGTATGAGTGTGATGATAGGTGCGTGCTGTATGAGTGTGATGATAGGTGCGGGCTGTATGAGTGTGATGATAGGTGCGGGCTGTATGAGTGTGATGATAGGTGCGTGCTGTATGAGTGTGATGATAGGTGCGGGCTGTATGTGTGTGATAGGTGCGGGCTGTATGTGTGTGATAGGTGCGGGCTGTATGGTGTGTGATAGGTGCGGGCTGTATGAGTGTGATGATAGGTGCGGGCTGTATGAGTGTGATGATAGGTGCGGGCTGTATGTATGTGTGTGACAGGTGCGGGCTGTATGTGTGTGATAGGTGCGGGCTGTATGTGTGTGATAGGTGCGGGCTGTATGAGTGTGATGATAGGTGCGGGCTGTATGTGTGTGTGATGATTGGTGAGCTGGCTGTATGTGTGTGATGATAGGTGCGGGCTGTATGTGTGTGTGATGATTGTGAGCTGGCTGTATGTGTGTGATGATAGGTGCGGGCTGTATGTGTGTGTGTGTGATGATAGGTGCGGGCTGTATGCCTGTGATGATAGGTGCGGGCTGTATGTGTGTGTGTGTGATGATAGGTGCGGGCTGTATGTGTGTGTGATGATAGGTGCGGGCTGTATGTGTGTGTGATGATAGGTGCGGGCTGCAGTGGAGTCACTAGGGTTGGTATCACCAGTGCAGTAACTCATGGTGTCACCTTCATCCATGGTCCTCCTGTCACACAAACAATAAAACTCGTACATGTCAATGTAAATAAATTCTATCACAAATCCCCCCCCATTCTATTCCTATTTTATTATTTTATTACCCCCCCCATTCTATTCCTATTTTATTATTTTATTACCCCCCCATTCTATTCCTATTTTATTTTTTATTACCCCCCCATTCTATTCCTATTTTATTATTTTATTACCCCCCCATTCTATTCCTATTTTATTATTTTATTACCCCCCCATTCTATTCCTTTTTATTATTTTATTACCCCCCCCCATTCTATTCCTATTTTATTATTTTATTACCCCCCCCCATTCTATTCCTATTTTATTATTTTATTACCCCCCCCATTCTATTCCTATTTTATTATTTTATTACCCCCCCATTCTATTCCTATTTTATTATTTTATTACCCCCCCCATTCTATTCCTATTTTATTATTTTCTTACCCCCCCCATTCTATTCCTATTTTATTATTTTATTACCCCCATTCTATTCCTATTTTATTATTTTATTACCCCCCCATTCTATTCCTATTTTATTATTTTATTACCCCCCCATTCTATTCCTATTTTATTATTTTATTACCCCCCCATTCTATTCCTATTTTATTATTTTATTACCCCCCCATTCTATTCCTATTTTATTATTTTATTACCCCCATTCTATTCCTATTTTATTATTTTATTACCCCCCCCATTCTATTCCTATTTTATTATTTTATTACCCCCCCCATTCTATTCCTATTTTATTATTTTATTACCCCCCATTCTATTCCTATTTTATTATTTTATTACCCCCCATTCTATTCCTATTTTATTATTTTATTACCCCCCCATTCTATTCCTATTTTATTATTTTATTACCCCCCATTCTATTCCTATTTTATTATTTTATTACCCCCCATTCTATTCCTATTTTATTATTTTATTACCCCCCCATTCTATTCCTATTTTATTATTTTATTACCCCCATTCTATTCCTATTTTATTATTTTATTACCCCCCCCCATTCTATTCCTATTTTATTATTTTATTACCCCCCCATTCTATTCCTATTTTATTATTTTATTACCCCCCATTCTATTCCTATTTTATTATTTTATTACCCCCCCATTCTATTCCTATTTTATTATTTTATTACCCCCCCCATTCTATTCCTATTTTATTATTTTATTACCCCCATTCTATTCCTATTTTATTATTTTATTACCCCCCCCATTCTATTCCTATTTTATTATTTTATTACCCCCCCATTCTATTCCTATTTTATTATTTTATTACCCCCCCCATTCTATTCCTATTTTATTATTTTATTACCCCCCCATTCTATTCCTATTTTATTATTTTATTACCCCCCCCATTCTATTCCTATTTTATTATTTTATTACCCCCCCATTCTATTCCTATTTTTATATTTTATTACCCCCCCCATTCTATTCCTATTTTATTATTTTATTACCCCCCCCCATTCTATTCCTATTTTATTATTTTATTACCCCCCCCCATTCTATTCCTATTTTATTATTTTATTACCCCCCATTCTATTCCTATTTTATTATTTTATTACCCCTTCTATTCCTATTTTATTATTTTATTACCCCCCCCATTCTATTCCTATTTTATTATTTTATTACCCCCCCATTCTATTCCTATTTTATTATTTTATTACCCCCCCATTCTATTCCTATTTTATTATTTTATTACCCCCCCCCATTCTATTCCTATTTTATTATTTTATTACCCCCCCCCATTCTATTCCTATTTTATTTATTTTTTTCACATACTTCTCGGTTTCATTACTATCGCAAAGACCCGCATTGCGCGCTGCAGCGGCCGTTCTGAGGCTGTGCAACAAGCCTCCCCATCGAAGCGTCAGGACGCGCGTTCGATCCCTCTTCCATAGGAGGATGGAGCCTTGCAGCGCTGAGCGCACTAACTCCACGACTTTTTACATGAACTTAATTTAATAATCCACAGCAGTTGTCGCCATCTTATTTTTTTCTGGCTCGGAGTCCGGATCCAGGGTCTTTCACCGGCGGCAAACACGTCGCTACGTTTGGTTTGACGCCTTTTCCTCTCCCTGCAGGCTGGAAGCAGAGCAGGCGATCGGCGACGGGGTCCACAAGGACACGCAAGGGCTGCGCAAACTCATTGACGACACCAACTTCCTGCGCATGAAACTGGAGACCGAGGTGGAGACCCTGAGAGAGGAACTGGCCCACCTACACAAGAGCCACCAGGAGGTGAGAGCTCGGTCTGGGGGGACCCCGTCACACGCGGCGACTGAGCCCCTTCACTCTCTGGGTTCAATCAATGTGATCATTTAAATAAATGGTTCCCACGCCTGCTCCTCAGATCCCCCTAACAGGCCAGGTTTGCAGGATATGTGAAACACAGCACAGGTGATATGAATTGCTGCTCAGTGATTGCAGGATTCAGTCTGCATTTCCCAAACCTGTCCTGTTAGTGTCCTGAGGACCCGGGCTGGGAATCCTGCAAACCTGTCCTGTTAGTGTCCTGAGGACCCGGGCTGGGAATCCTGCAAACCTGTCCTGTTAGTGTCCTGAGGTCCCGGGCTGGGAATCCTGCAAACCTGTCCAGTTAGTGTCCTGAGGACCCGGGCTGGGAATCCTGCAAACCTGTCCTGTTAGTGTCCTGAGGACCCGGGCTGGGAATCCTGCAAGCCTGTCCTGTTGGTGTCCTGAGGACCCAGGCTGGGAATCCTGCAAACCTGTCCTGTTAGAGTGTCCTGAGGACCCGGGCTGGGAATCACTGCTTTGAAAAGCTGTTATTTATCGATTCGCTTTTTGTCAAACCCAGGCGGGCGCCGGCATTTTATGTCGCACCTATTCTTTATTTTGGGCTCTGGACGGGGGTCTTCAAAACCTTCATGTCACATTGCCAGATTCTACCCGGTGACGGGGGGCGTCATGGTGACCCCAAAGTGTACGAGAGGGTGGAATGTCTGTCCGCTGTCACATGTCAGGCTGCCAGGAGCCTCTAAACCAATGATGATATAGAAAAGACACAAGTACAATGGGGGTGTGATGCCGGGGCAAAGATATAGTAGGGGTGAGAAGGTTAGGGCAATGACACAATGGGGTGAGACAGAGGCATAATAGAGTGATGTGAATGGGATAGAGGCACAATGGGGTGAGATGAATGGGACAGAGGGAAAATGGGATGAGAGGAATGGAAAGAGCCACAATGGGGTGAGAGTGATTGGTGAGAGGGATGGGAGGAGACACAATGGGGTGAGTGGGATGCCCAAAGAACCCTATAACCTGGCATTGTTTGAAATTCGTCTTCCAAATTTTTGTCTCTGCGCCAGGTTATGTTTTTCTTAGATTCTGAATTTCAGGGATTTCTATGAGAACCTGCAAACCGATGATTAATCTCACCCCGCGGCTCTGCGCCTGAATCTCACCCCGCGGCTCTGCGCCTGAATCTCACCCCGCGGCTCTACGACTGAATCTCACCCCGCAGCTCTGCGCCTGAATCTCACCCCGCGGCTCTGCGCCTGAATCTCACCCCGCAGCTCTGCGCCTGAATCTCACCCCGCAGCTCTGCGCCTGAATCTCACCCCGCGGCTCTACGACTGAATCTCACCCCGCGGCTCTGCGCCTGAATTTCACCCCGCAGCTCTGCGCCTGAATCTCACCCCGCGGCTCTGCGCCTGAATCTCACCCCGCAGCTCTGCGCCTGAATCTCACCCCGCGGCTCTACGACTGAATCTCACCCCGCAGCTCTGCGCCTGAATCTCACCCCGCGGCTCTACGACTGAATTTCACCCCGCAGCTCTGCGCCTGAATCTCACCCCGCAGCTCTGCGCCTGAATCTCACCCCGCAGCTTTGCGCCTGAATCTCACCCCACAGCTCTGCGCCTGAATCTCACCCCGCGGCTCTGCGCCTGCTTCTGAATCTCACCCCGGCGGCTCTGCGCCTGCTTCTGAATCTCACCCTGGCGGCTCTGCGCCTGCTTCTCACCCCGGCGGTTCTGCGCCTGAATCTCACCCCGCGGCTCTGCGCCTGCTTCTGAATCTCACCCAGCGGCTCTCCGCCTGCGTCTGAATCTCACCCTGCGGCTCTCCGCCTGCGTCTGAATCTCACCCCGCGGCTCTCCGCCTGCGTCTGAATCTCACCCGCGCTGCTGCGCCTGCGTCTGAATCTCACCCCGCGGCTCTGCGCCTGCATCTGAATCTCACCCCGCGGCTCTGCACCTGCTTCTGAATCTCACCATGCGGCTCTGCGCCTGCTTCTGAATCTCACCCCGCGGCTCTGCGCCTGCATCTGAATCTCAACCCGCGGCTCTGCGCCTGCATCTGAATCTCACCCTGCGGCTCTCCGCCTGCGTCTGAATCTCACCCTGCGGCTCTCCGCCTGCGTCTGAATCTCACCCCGCGGCTCTCCGCCTGCGTCTGAATCTCACCCCGCGGCTCTCCGCCTGCGTCTGAATCTCACCCCGCGGCTCTGCACCTGCATCTGAATCTCACCCCGTGGCTCTCCGCCTGCTTCTCACCACGCGGTTCTGCGCCTGCTTCTCACCCGGCGCCTCTGCGCCTGCTTCTCACCCGGCGCCCTCTGGCCTGCTTCTCACCCCGCGGCTCTGCGCCTGCTTCTCACCCCGCGCCTCTGCGCCTGCTTCTCACCCCGCGGCTCTGCGCCTGCTTCTCATCCCGCGGCTCTGCCCCTGCTTCTCATCCCGCGGCTCTGCGCCTGCTTCTCACCCCGCGGCTCTGCGCCTGCGTCTGAATCTCACCCCGCGGCTCTGCACCTGCATCTGAATCTCACCCCGTGGCTCTCCGCCTGCTTCTCACCACGCGGTTCTGCGCCTGCTTCTCACCCGGCGCCTCTGCGCCTGCTTCTCACCCGGCGCCTCTGCGCCTGCTTCTCACCCCGCGGCTCTGCGCCTGCTTCTCACCCCGCGCCTCTGCGCCTGCTTCTCACCCCGCGGCTCTGCGCCTGCTTCTCATCCCGCGGCTCTGCCCCTGCTTCTCATCCCGCGGCTCTGCGCCTGCTTCTCACCCCGCGGCTCTGCGCCTGCTTCTCACCCCGCGGCTCTGCGCCTGCTTCTCACCCCGCGGCTCTGCGCCTGCTTCTCACCCCGCGGCTCTGCGCCTGCTTCTCACCCCGCGGCTCTGCGCCTGCTTCTCACCCCGCGGCTCTGCCCCTGCTTCTCACCCCGCGGCTCTGCGCCTGCTTCTCACCCCGCGGCTCTGCGCCTGCTTCTCACCCCGCGGCTCTGCGCCTGCTTCTCACCCCGCGGCTCTGCGCCTGCTTCTCACCCCACGGCTCTGCGCCTGCTTCTCACCCTGCGGCTCTGCGCCTGCTTCTCACCCCCCGGGTCTGCGCCTGCTTCTGATCCCATGATAGAAAGTACAGAAAACATAAACCTGAAAATATTTTTTGTTTACTTTGTGTTCTGTGTTTTCTATCTGCTCCCAGGCCCCGTCTCCCTTTCCTTATTGCTTCCTGTATAGAGCACCAACATATTCCGTGGCGCTGCGTCCCCTAATACACACGTTGCACTTTATTATAGTGTGTATTTCCAGTGTCCGGTTGTGGTATATCACACTGGACTCTCTCTAAGTGCGCTGTATACATTGTTTCAGCCATAAAAACATTCTATAAACAAAACAAACATCTGAAACACCTGTTATTTTCTGGATCGCACAATGTGTTTATTTAGAAGGTGTGTGTCCCCGAGGCGGCACCAAACTTTCCTTCATCCGGGATTGGTCCAAATCCTACAGAGCTGTGTTTGCATTGTGCGTCAGCACACTTACACAAACGGAGAGGATGGATCAATGTCAGGGCGATCAGGTGACATTCCGTGAAACCGCAGTGATCATTCGCACCCAATAAAGATTAACAGCGTCTTATTCAATAATCTGCGAAACTTTTAACGACAGAAAATCCAAACTGGAAACAAAGACAATAATAATAATAAAAATATAGTTACAGAGGCTGAAAAAAAGCCGCGCGTCCATCAAGTTCAGTCTTTCACACATCACCTACTGCTGCTGATCCAAAAGAAGAAAAACCCCAGTCTGAAGCGCTCACCAATATGCAACACACTGGGAAAAAAATCCTTCTTGACCCCAGATGGCGTCAGATTTCTCCTTGGATCAAGAAGCTTTTAGGCTGGGGTCAGACGAGCGTGACTTCTACGGACTGTACGTCCGTGCAGTACGGACATCGTCAGTACGGATGACGCAGTAGTGGTCACACAGTCCGTTTTTTTCACTGACGGATTTTTTGACGGATGTAGGAGGGAAAAATAAATTACAATGAAAAAACATTCTGTCCGTCAAAAATGCTGGACGTATAAATGCAGTCCGTCTGACCATGCTCCATCACTCACACAGAAAGCTATGCGGACGTTGTGGACGTGGCGCACTCCGCACGTCCGTTCTAGCAGTATTACGTTCTTGCCTAACCTGCGTCCGTTTGCAGCGTCCGTCATGCGTCCGCAGTTCAGTGCGGACGTACTTCATGTGTCAGGCTCCAATGGAGTTTCTTTTATGCTATCACGGACGTACTTTTAGGCGCAATCACGGACGTGAACACTACGCTCGTCTGACCCTAGCCTTACCCATATAATATTAAATATTATAACCCTTAATATTCTGTGTCTGCAGGAAGTCATCCAGTCGCTTTTTAAAAGTCTGTACAGACTCTGACCCAACCACCTCAACAGGCAGAGCATTCCCAACCACCTCAACAGGCAGAGAATTCCCAACCACCTCAACAGGCAGAGCATTCCCAACCACCTCAACAGGCAGAGCATTCCCAACCACCTCAACAGGCAGAGCATTCCCAACCACCTCAACAGACAGAGCATTCCCAACCATAGAGGAATGGGGTGATAATCTGCGCTTCTCTCTCATATATAATATATCCGAAGGAAGGTCTTCTTGTTAAACTGTGAAGTCACTTTGCATCTATGGTCTTCAACCCTCAAAGGAAAAGGGATAGAATGGCAACATAGTGTGATTTGTATCAGTTACTTTTGCCTCCCAATTAAATATGCAAAGGTTCAACTCACGTTTGTCGGTGTCATAAATCAGACACTAGATATGCTGAGCATTCGGTATTATTTAGGAGATACCGGACTCCCCTTTTCGATCCTCCGTTTAAAGATGTCCCTCCAGGGTAAATAAAAGGCAGCTGCAGGACTTTGAATATGAATGAATAGTAGTTTATTTCTTTAAAATAATTTAAAACAAATTAAAACGCCAAAACATGTTTCGCGAACAAGTCGCTTCCTCAGTCGGCAAAAAAGAAAGCATTCCCAACCACCTCAACAGGCAGAGAATCCCACAACTTTATTGTTCTCTAATAAATAGTAATAAAACCAGAAAGGTTTTATTTTCCAGCTCTTTTCCTGTAAAATTTACAGTTTTTCTGTTCCTTCTTGGTAAATAACCAACAAATACTCCAGTTGTGTGCGGTGCCATTTCTGGGGATCACATATCATTTCTATTGCTGTTGGCCAGCACATGAAAGCTGCTGCCCCACAGGATATGCAGGATTCACACGCTGCAGGAATAAATTCCCATCATTCACCTGATCGTGCAGGACTCTCTGGAAAGAAGAGCCAATCAGAGAGCTGATTTCTGTCCAGCAGCGCACAAATTCTACATACTGCAGGGCAGCAGCTTTCACGTGCTTCCCATCAGCGTCTAAAAAGTCTGTGAAAACATGGGGGGGCCTGGAAAACCGAGCTCTACACTCAGAAAACAGGATTATCCTATCGGGGGGGTTGAATCAGATAAGGAAGATAAATGAGCCATGCAGAGCATGAAAAAGGAGGAAAAAAGGGTCGAAAAGAAAAAAAAAAGCTAATGTAAGAAGATTCCTAAATATTCAGAGAAAAGATACTAAAATAAACAGCAAAGTGCGTCTGAGAACCCAAACCCGCTCAGCGCGTCACCAGCCGGGGATAGAAGCTGAGGAACAGGTTCCCATTGGCTTTGTCCTCATTTCTTTTGACGTTTTCCGTCAGATTTAATCAAATGATAAATTACTATTTATTTTTAGTTATTATTGTTTAAAAAGCGACTTATGATGACTCTGTACATGAGCGCGAGTCAAGCGGTCCCTCGGCCTCTGCGTCACTGCGGCTGCGGTGCCCGGCATGACGCAAAGTGTGGGTTTGTGGGGTTCATGGTGACAAGCCTGCGTTTAGGAGCTGGGTTTTGTACCTCGTGTATCGCTGCTACATAATCACCAAACATTGACAGAAAATCGCTGCTTTTACAGAAGATTATCACTGGACGCATTGTTCACCGTTGTTTGTAGGAACTTCTGCTGCCAGTGTTAGATTTTCCTCTTCTGAATCGCCGAAGTTCAGCATAAATGCAACAATGGGGATTTTTTTTTTTACGATTGTTCAAACTGCTGCTGTAACTACTGCAGGCGATACGTAGGGATGACCCCTTAACTCCTGTTATGGCTCAGTGTTTAGGAAACAGACCATTATTAAGGTTATTATTCACTATTTAACATTGTTTGTCATTGTTGCAACATGATAAACGTCAGTGATCACGAGAGGGCACTTTAAAGCGGCAGCAGAGGTTTCGCTGAGGTTTCGTGTCATTTTCTGTTGGTTTTTTGTTGTTTTTTTTTTTTTAAAACGCTGCGGTTAATCGTCATTGCAACAAATACCCTGTATGTGCTGCCGAACATTCAGGAGACAGTCAGTGGACTGGAGATACTAGGATTATTGGAGTCCAGACACACTTTAGAATTTATTTATTTATAAAGTATTTTACCAGGAAGGATACAATGAGATTTCTCTCGTTTTCAAATATCTCCTGGGTTCCTGAGCATCCAGGGTTGCATGTATACAAAGGGAGTAAATTCAAGTGTTATTAGCCCACTATCAGATCTCACTCAGACTGCCATCTCTTCTCTTACGTAGCCTAGACAACACAATAGATCCCCTGAAGTTTTGTCTGTGCATTCCCTCCCCCCACCCCATTGCCTCTTCACAACTGTTTTATCCTATACCAACCTTAAAGGGACAGTACCACCAAAAAGAAAAATGTCCTTATTGTGTTTATTTGATGTTGTTGATATCTTACATGTGCTTTGTTTTTCTTTTTGTTTTTTGTTTTTCTTTGTATGTTAAGAAAATATTTTCCTCTATATGTGTCACTGGGTGCATCCATTGTGTGATATTTTCCTCTATATGTGTTACTGGGCGCATCCATTGTGTGATATTTTCCTCTATATGTGTCACTGGGTGCATACATTGTGTGATATTTTCCTCTATGTGTGTCACTGTGTACATCCATTGTGTGATATTTTCCTCTGTGTGTCACTGTGTGCATCCATTGTGTGATATTTTCCTCTGTGTGTCACTGGGCGCATCCATTGTGTGATATTTTCCTCTATATGTGTCACTGGGCGCATCCATTGTGTGATATTTTCCTCTATATGTGTCACTGGGTGCATCCATTGTGTGATATTTTGTGTTGTATCTTTCCAACACTTGCTCCTCACTGTGTGGTTTTGGCCATAGAATGGAGTGGATGGGTTAGTCACCGACTCACATCATTGTATTGTGTGGGATGTATTCAAAGGACATCACCAGGGGGGTAGGTTAGAAATCTTTTAAGCTCCCTGTCTTTCAGCTGCCATCTCTTATCTCAGGTAGCCTGGATAACAATAGACCTCCTGCAGCCTTATTTAATCATCCCCCCTCATTAAACTGTTAAATACTGTAGAAACTAAACCACAGCAGCAAAGTAAAACTTTTGTACATGTTTTGGTAAATGTTGCATCATGGGAAAATTCCACGGAATAGAAACAGGAGGTGATAAAAGAACCTAACTTTATTTTTCCTTTTGACTCTTAATTACTTCAAACACAGAAAAAACCTCAGCATGTGTTTTTATTGTGTCTTACAATGTTTTTTAGGTTTTTTTGTGCTTCACATGTAATCTAGTTAGAGTTTATATTCGTGGTTTTGTGCCTTTTTTTAATGATGTAGATAATCTGAAGTTGTTCACGTCCCGCGTGGCTGTGTGTCCTTCGCTCCCGCAGGATGTGGCCGCGCTGCAGTCTCTGATCGCCAATAATAACGTGAAAGTGGAAGTGGACGGGCCAAAGAAATCCGACCTGAACGAGAGCATTGCGCAAATCCGCAGCCAGTATGAAAAGATGGCGGAGCAGAACCGCGCCGAGGTCGAGAACGCCTATAAAAAAAAGGCAAGGAGGGGGGCTTATGTTTTGGGGTTCACATACTTATTACATCCCAGAATAACCTGTGTAATAATAATCTAATCTGTATAAAAAGGCACCTAACGGCACGCGCTTTACTTCACGGCTATGTCTCTGCACCGATTCCTGACACTACCGTGCACAGCTACGCCACCGGTCACACACAGGAGAAGTAAAGTGCCTGCGTTCAGAGTCTGCGGACTCTGCTTTTAGACAGGAACCATTCTCTACAGCAGGGCTGTCGTGCTCTGGCCCTCCCGATGTTTAAAGCCTACAATTCCCAGAATTCTTTGAATGCAGCAGATGGTTAGAGGATCCTGGGAGTTGTAGTTCAAGAATATCTATGGGGGGGTCAGAGTTTGAGACCCCTGCTCTAAGGGAGGAAACTGATAATGGATGGAAACGAGGAAAATGCTTGTTTTAAACGTGAAGAATTTATTTATTAATATATATAAAAAAAATCGATAGAATCCATTTAATTAAGGGATCTGTATGCGCAATGAATGGATATGGGTGGGCTGCGCTGGGGGTCCGTGTGGCTCATGTAGTTTGTAGATCCACATCAGACACACTATAGGTTTATTCAGAGAGCACCAAAATGTCACTGACATTTCGGTGCTCTCTCGTTCGCCGCACTTAAAGTTAAATTTCAGTAAGGCTTTTGATACTGTTCCGCATAGAAGGCTTATCAATAAATTGCAATCTTTGAGCTTGGATTCCAATATTGAAGAATGGATTAGGCAGTGGCTGAGTGACAGGCAACAGAGGGTTGTGGTAAATGGAGTTTATTCGGCGCAAGGTCTTGTTACCAGTGGGGTACCTCAGGGGTCAGTACTTGGACCCATTCTCTTTAATATTTTTATTAGTGATATTGCAGAAGGTATTAATGGTAAAGTATGTCTTTTTGCTGATGACACAAAGATTTGCAACAGGGTTGACGTTCCTGGAGGGATCAGCCAAATGACAAATGATTTAGGTAAACTAAAAAAATGGTGGGAGCTGTGGCAATTGAGTTTTAATGTGGATAAGTGCAAGATAATGCACCTGGGACGTAAAAACCCAAGGACTGAATATAGAATATTTGATACAGTCCTAACCTCAACATCTGAGGGTTGGGATTTAGGGGTTATTGTTGCAGAGGATCTAAGGGTAAGTAGTCAATGTAATAGAGCAGCAGGAAATGCTGGCAGAATGCTTGGAAATGCTGGCAGAATGCTTGGTTGTGTAGGGAGAGCCTGTATTAGCAGTAGGAAAAGGGAAGTGCTCATGCCACTGTACAGAGCACTGGTGAGACCTCACTTGGAGTACTGTGTGCAGTACTGGAGACCGTATCTCCAGAAGGATATAGACATCTTAGAGAGAGTTCAGAGAAGGGCTACTAAAATGGTGTACGGCTTGAAGGAGAAAAGTTACCAGGAAAGGCTTAATGATCTTAACATGTACAGCTTGGAAAAAAGACGAGACAGAGGAGATATGATAGAAACATTTAAATACGTAAAGGGAATCCACAAGGTAGAGGAAGGGAGTATATTTAAAAGGAAACTGTCACGTTGGCCCATGTCCAGGGAAGTGTTGCGCCTTCACCCCATGTCCAGGGAAATGTTGCACCTTCGCCCCATGTCCAGGGAAATGTTGCACCTTCGCCCCATGTCCGGGGAAATGTTGCACCTTCGCCCCATGTCCGGGGAAATGTTGCACCTTCGCCCCATGTCCGGGGAAATGTTGCGGCCGTCACAGCAGCTGATATCCAGAAAGCCTTATTCCAGGTTACTGTGTACTACAGGACAGAGAATGGTGCTGCCCGCGAATCAGACGCATCATGCAGGAAGGACAACCAATCGCAGCACATGACCAGCTATCCTATAGCAGAGCAGGGCGTCTCCTCTGAGCACCAATAGGAAGTGCTGTGGCTCCATTTAAAGGGCTTCCTTTCTCTTAGCAAGTTGCCCTAGCGTGGTTCCTGTTACTCCTAGTGCCTTGCTGTTATTTCTGAATTCCTATCTGACTGATTTCCTGGTTTATACGATCCCGGCTTGTCTCGACTTCCCTGTTTTCTGGCACCCTGAATTCTGGCATAGTATAACGGACCTCTATTTCCTTAACCCCTGCCTATGGGTGTTTTGTTGGTTTGTCCTGCTTAACCCGGCCATTATTAAGGATCGGCTAGCTAGAGCATTGTGGGTTACTTTATTCTGCAGGTTGTTTTACTTTGCACTCCGCCACTTTCTTTGTGTTCGTCATTCTCAGTATTACTGCCCATAACCCGGCCATTACTAAGGACCGGTTGGTCAGGGTCTGTTGGCTTACAGTCTGCAAGCGGGGTTACCCGATCCTGACAGAAACAAAGTAGCAAAACAAGAGGACATAGTCTTAGATTAGAGGGGCAAAGGTTTAAAAGTAACATCAGGAAGCATTATTTTACTGAGAGGCTGGTGGATACATGGAACAGTCTTCCAAATTGGGCAGACTAGATGGGCCGCAAGGTTCTTATCTGCCAACATTTTCTATGTTTTTAAATTCGCCGACCCTGAATTCAGCATTAACCGCAGGGTGCCCAGAGAATCGACCCACCGAACACATCCTCAAACCAATGCAAGACCGCCCAAATGATTCGAAAACCAGCTGATAAAAAGCAGACAATCCGCCGAACGTTGCTGGAAAAAGCCAACCAGCGGCCGAACAGGGTAAAAAAAAAAAACAACTTTTAAAAGGCGTTTTAAAAAACCCTAGTGCATGAAAATAATCTATAAAGGTCCTATGAATAACAATAAAAAGGTCTGTTTTAAAACATGCCATTTAAAAAAACAAAACAAATAGAAATAAAAAAATATTGCTGAAACTCCCAAAAAATGCATTAAAAAAATATAAAAATTAATAAAGAGAATTTTTGCTGCAGATTAAAATAATAAACAGTTTATTAGATATTGAATAAAAAAGGGAATATTTTTATCATTTAAACCTATCACTGTCGCAGAACAGCACGTATATCGCTGGCAATATTTGGCGAATCACTAGCTTTTTGAATAGCCGAATGGCCACGAAATTGCACCGTATGGGGAAATTCACTGTTCGGTGCAATTCGGCTCTCTTCGTTTAACCCCTTACATTGCTCACGAAGGATGTTGGACTACGATCCCCATCATTTCATGATCAGATATTAGATGTTACAATGTAACGAAGCAGAATCCTCTCATTCCGACTGGAAACACTGTGCAGGTGTCAGCAACTAGGGATGAGCTGTTCGGTTCGATTGGTTCGATTCGAACATCGCCTGTTCGCGAACTACGAACATTTCCGCATGTTTGCCACATGTTCGCCCACAATGCTGCACAATGGACCACAATGCACTTTTTCACTGGCTGAAGCTTGTAATTGGCTACAGCCTTGCACCTGACCACAGGTCAGATGCAAGACAGGTTCAAGACTATGCCAGAGTCCTGATGGGCAAATTTTGCCCAATCATGGGCTCACAGAACTAAGTCCCGCAGCGCACTATATAAGGCTTCACACAGTGCTTCAGCACGCGTTTGAGAGGAGATTGTTAGTGTGTGTTTTCACTGCCAGTCTGCCAGCAGCTACTGGGGGGGTCTCATTTCTACAAAATATCTGGGAATTGTTATAATCCGTGTGTTCTCACTGACACCAAGTATTTTGGGGGGTCAATAATTTCTACAAAATATTTGGGAATTGAGGTAATCTGTGTCTTGTCACTGCCACCCATCAGGGGGTCTCACTGATTTATAGGAGGTTCCTGGGAATTGTAATCTGTGTCTTGTCACTGGCTGCCAGCTATCAGGGTGTCTCACTGAGTTATACCAGAGTTCTGGAAATCTTTAATCTTTATACCAGAGCAGAATCAGAGTTCTGTATATATTTAATCTATATATCACTCACCATGTCAGAAAGACCAAAAAGGACAGGCAGACGCTCCCAGGCACAGATAAGAGGGCAAGCAGCCTCTGTCTCGGGAGGCTGTGCCTCTGGTCATCGTGGACGTGGTGCATCCTCTGCAGGGGCACGCTTGTCCTTTCTAACTGGTGCTGGCCATCTTAAGCAGCAGCAATATACAGAGGACTTGGTGGATTGGCTAACCAGGCCATCCTCATCCTCCGAGTCCTCTGCCAGCCAGGCTTGTAGTGCTTTACAGTCCACCTCAGCTGCCAAAGCATCTAATGCAGCCTCCATGTCCACAGCTACTCCTGCCGTAGCCTCACTATCACACACGGAGGAGTCAGCTGAATTGTTTGACTACAATGACAGTGACATGCTGCTTGAGGATGCGCAGCAACTACAGTGCTCTGATTCGATCTCTGAGGTTGAGGAAGGGAGTATAATGAACCTAGAGGAAGGGGGTGCCAATGACACACCAATAACTGGCACTCCTGTTGCCCCAGCAGCTGCAGCATACTGCCAAGTTGGCTCCAGTGATGAGGAGATAGGGGGTGATGACAATGATGATGAGGTCACTGACTCCACCTGCGTGCCTGATCGAACAGAGGAGTCAAGTGAGGAGGAGGAGGAGGCACAACAAACACGAGGCACAACGTCCTCTATGACCAACTGTAGCACTAGCCAGTCCAAGGCATCACATGTCAGAGCTGCTCAGGTGCAGAGCGCTGTTGTCTCAAAGCACACATCCCGGAACTCTGCTGTCTGGGAGTTCTTTAAGAAATGTGCAGCAGACCGCACCGTTGCTATTTTTAATCTATGTCAGATGAGGCTCAAGCGTGGGAAAGACACCGGACGCTTGGGTACCACGTGCTTGAGGTGACATATGACCACCTGCCACACATCCCGTTGGCGCAAAACTTTGCGTAGGTCCTCCTCACCTGTCTCTACCCCCACTATATGTCCTGCCATGTCATTGACTCCAACCTCCACTGACGGGGATGATGCTACAGTAATGGATGTACCAGGTCCTTCCTCACAATGTGACAGCATCCCATCAGCTGAAGATTTACGCAGTCAGATTACGTTGCCCCAGCTGCAGCAGTGTAAGAAAAAATATAGTCCCAACCATCCCCAAGCACAGCATCTAAATGCCAGCTTAGCAAAATGACTCGCATTACAGCTGCTGCCTTTCCAGCTGGTGGACTCTGCTTCCTTTCTGTAAATTTGCTGAATGTGCTGTACCACAGTGGCATGTTCCAAAACGCCATTACTTTTCACAGAAGGCCATTCCAGCACTATACCAGCACGTGGAAGACAATGTTATAGAGTCATTGGGAAAGGCAGTCAGCAGCAAGGTGCATGTGACTTTAGACACATGGTCCAGCAAGCCTGGACAGGGCCGTTACATTTCCTTCACGGCACATTGGGTAACTCTGATTGCAGCTGGGAGGCATCCAAGACGGGGCTCTGTGCTGGAGCTTGTTCATCCACCATGCCTCCAGAAAGCTGCTTGTATGAGGTCTGTCTTCTCCACCAACACCTCTCCCTCTTCCTCCTCCTCCTCCTTCTGTCTCTGGCGAAGTGGCAGTTAAACCAAGTTTAAGTGGCAGGGGCTATGCAATGGCTCAAGCAAAAAGATGCCATACTGTGCTTGAGCTGGTTTGTTTATGGGACAGGAGCCACACCGGGCCAGAAATTCTGCCAGCTCTGCAGGGGCAGGTGCAGAGATGGTTAACACCACGCCAGCTTCAGCTGGGAATGGTCGTCTGTGATAATGGCAGCAACCTTCTCTCCGCCCTACGCCTGGGTAAGTTGACGCATGTACCATGCCTAGCACACGTCCTAAATCTGGTGGTACAGCATTTCCTAACCAGTTACCCAGGGCTGGCAGAGCTTCTCAGCCAGGCCAGAAAAGTCTGCAGCCACTTCAGACGGTCATTCCCAGCAAGTGTTCGCCTGGCAGAAATTCAAAGAGAATTCCACCTTCCCACAAACCGTCTGATCTGTGACATGCCCACCAGGTGGAACTCGACATTAGCAATGCTGCAGCGTCTGCACAAGCAGCAGAAGGCCATCAACGAGTACCTGTGTGAGTATGGCACAAGGACAGGTTCAGGTCAACTTGGTTTTTTTCCCCCGCAGTGGCTGATGATCAAGGATGCATGCACTGTACTGTCACCATTTGAGGAGGCAACGAGGATGGTGAGCAGGGACAGTACATGCATCAGTGACAATTCCTTTAGTGTTCCTGCTGGAGCACACTCTGCGGGGAATTATAGATGTGGCTCTAGAGGCAGAGCAACGGGAGGAAGAGGAGGCCTTCCCTAGCTCTGAAGGCCCCAGTCTTTGCGCAGACAGCATTCCAGCGGGTCCTACTCAGATCAGACAGGAGGAGGATGAGGAGGAGGAAGAATATTTAAGTAGTGGGGGCATTGAAGGTGGGGATTCCTCAAGGGAGGTTTTTTGTGCCCAGAAACACAAGGACTCGTACGTGGCTGGGAGGAGGAAGTGCACGATGGGGTCATCCTCCTCATTGACCAGGAAGACTCGGAAGCTAATGCCACCTCCAACCTACGCTGCATGGGCTCCCTTATCCTGCAAAGCCTGGTAAAGGACCCCAGGATTCGTGCTATCAAGGAGAGGGATCATTACTGGCTGGCAAGCCTTCTTGATCCACGATACAAGGGTAAAGTTGCAGAGCTCATCCTGCCCGCACAGAGGGAGGACAGGATGAAAAAAACTTGAGAACGCTCTAAAGCGACACTTGTGTAACACCTTTCCAGGCACTGGTAGGTTACCAAGTGATGACACAGGTGCTTCTGAGGCTGCAGATGATCAGAGGAATAGTGGTGAAGGCCGGGGCCGCTTGACTGATGCCTTTTTAAATTTTTTTAGTCCACGACGCCCAAGGACGTCTAATGTAGGCACCCATTGCCAGCGTCTTCACCGTATGGTGCAGGACTACCTAGGGGCAAGGGCAGACCTGGATACCTTTCCAGCAGATGATCCACTGGCTTACTGGGTGTTGAGATTGGATCACTGGCCAGAACTTAGCCAATATGCTATGCAGCTACTAGGTTGCCCTTCATCCAGCGTGCTTTCTGAAAGGACGTTCAGTGCCGCTGGAGGTTTTGTCACAGACAAAAGAGTGCATCTGTCCACCGACTCTGTAGACCGGCTGACATTTTATAAAAATTAATCAGTCCTGGATCAGCAGCTATCAATCCCCTGATGCTGACGTAACGGAATAGATCGGGGATTTCTTCTGCATTCACAAAACCTCCAGCACTGAACTCTTCCACAATACCACAAAAGGGTTACGGTGTGAAGGCACTTGCTACCACCCAAAGGCACAATATTTGGGTGCACTGACGCCTTTACCAGATTCATATCTTTATAATATAGGACCGCAGGGTCCAACCCTGAACTCTTCCACAACACCACAAAAGGGTTATGGTGTGAAAGCACTTGCTGCCATGAAAGGCACATTATTTGGTTGCACTGCCACTGACGCCTGTATTACCAGATTTATATCATTTTAATTTTTGGGACCGCAGGGTCCAACCCTGTACTCTTCCACAAAACCACAGAGGGGTTACGGTGTGACGGCACTGTTGCCGACACTAAAGGCCCAATTTTAAAGCACCTATTGTTACTTTCATCCAAAGCCTGCATAAGTTTCACCATAATTTAGCCAAAAAATCTGTAAACTTGTTCTGCGTGTCCTAAAATGTCTCCTCTTTTCATACAGGCTGCCGCCCCAAGCAGTTGTTTATGAAGGGATTAAAGGAAAACCGTTTACCGTCATTTGAAACGTAATTTTTTGGTTTTTAAATGTTTCTATACAACCTACAAATCCGCCACTTCACGGGCAGGTTATGGGGACCTCCTAGGCACGATATTTGAAGGAATTTTTCGTGTTTATTTTTAACCCTTATTTCATGGAAAACTCACTGTCCGTTTTAAAAACGTTTCTTTTAAACGTTTTGTCCTGGTTTCCTGTCCCCCAGGGCACTACCCGGACCCCCATACACCTTTTTATGGCAAATATCTAGCATATATGCCCTCTTGGAGGGCACTATAAAAACCGAACTTTTGAGTCCCATTGACTTGCATAAAGTTCGGTTCGTGTTCGAGTTCGAACTTGAACTTTCGAAATGTTTCGAATGCGAACCGAACACGGGAGTGTTCGGCTCATCCCTATCAGCAACCTCAGTCATCAATTTCCAGATGTTTTGGAACTACATCTCCCATGAGGTTCAGACAGCCTAATGAGTGGCTGAGCATCATTGGTGATGTAGTTCCAAAACATCTGTGGGGCCAAGGCGCCTGAGCCCAGCTGCGGCTGCTGATCCACCCTATGTGGTTGGTATAGTTTTTTACGCCTGTATTTTCTCTGAAACGCAGCGTTTTATTGCAGCAGTAAAACACATAGCAGGGTTTGACAGTAAGAAGACAGAGCGCGCTCATCCCCGGGTTTATTTCTCTATGAATGCAAGTGATACATACTGTAGGTTTAACCCCTTCACTCCCCGAGTCGAGTTAACTCAATCTTGCATTGTACTACATTGAAAAGCAATCATTAGCATTAGCTCATCATTAGCTCCCTGGGGTCGGGCAGTGGCCTGCGCCTGGCTTCTCCCCGCGTCGCCTCTTCCCATGATGGACTGCAGGATTTCTCGCGCGCGGCCCCCGCTCTCTGGGGCGCTCTCCCTCGTGCTGTCAGACTTTCCCCTGGCTTCTCTTCCTTCAAACGCTCCCTGAAAACATTCCTATTTAGGGAGGCCTACCACCCAGCTCACTGACGCAACCATCGATCACTCTCACCTTACAGTCCTCTCCTCCTGTTTCCAACCCCAACCCTCCCAGATTGTGAGTTCCTACGGGAATAGGGCCCTCATCTCCTCCTGTACTGTTTGTCAAATGTTGTTCAATGTATTGTAACCCTGTCTATACTGTGCTTATTGTACAGCGCTGCGGAATATGCTGGCGCTTTATAAATAAAGAATAATAATAATAATAATAATTAGCAAATCAAACATAATTTTAACACCTTTTTTTAAAGCAGGATTAGTGTGCCCCCTGTGGATATATGAAATCAGGTATTCTATCTCTCTCCAGTCACCCCGGAGAGAGATAAAACAAGCTGCAAATACTATAGAATCCCAAACCTCACTGTAACAAAACATTAATAAAACTTTACTGCAGCATTCCAACAGCCAGGGATTTGGCAGAGCTGTGGGGTCACTCGCTGCTGTACAGGGATAGGATTCAGGGGGTTATGAGTGTAAATCCCTGTACAGTACAGATACAAGGTGTTGCTGTAATTGCCATACACAGGCATTATGCGGCACATACAGATACAAGGTGTTGCTGTAATTGCCATACACAGGCATTATGCGGCACATACAGATACAAGGTGTTGCTGTAATTGCCATACACAGGCATGAAGCAGCACATACAGATACAAGGTGTTGCTGTAATTGCCATACACAGGCATTATGCAGCACATACAGATACAAGGTGTTGCTGTAATTGCCATACACAGGCATTATGCGGCACATACAGATACAAGGTGTTGCTGTAATTGCCATACACAGGCATTATGCAGCACATACAGATATTGCATTGCTAATAATCTCATTCTGATCACTACAAACCCCCATAAGCAGGAGATCTCACCATTTTATTACCTGTCTGCAGCACATTTACTGCATCTGCCTGTATGCTGATAATGCAGACCCCGTATGGCATTGTGCCAGATAAGGGACACCATTTAGGGCTTACAGCCTTTCATCCCAGTAATATTTCTATAAAGGATAAACCGATACATGAAAAAATAAATATGAGTAAGTTTACAATAAAATTAAAACAATGACAAGGTAAAATAGAAATTTTACACAGAATTTGTAGTTCTGAGATTAATTATTAACATTTATTTGAAACACCGGATGCAACGTTATGATAAAATCCTTTTTCAATAAAAAGTGCTTGGCAGTGAAGGGGTTAGAGGTGTACAGGAACACATTGTTTTTTTATGATATTGACAAAGACTTGAGTAGAAAAAATAAAGTCTTCGCTTTCTTTTCTTTTACTACGAAAACAAGGAACATACACAAAAACACACAATCTCTCACACACGTATTTATTTACGCGGTGACAGGTCCGCCATGTTTTCCCAGACATATATTCATCCTATACACAGAGGGGGAGCACAGGAGAGGAGCTGCCCTGTAATATGTAACACGCAGACTTTGCAGGAGGGAAATCAATCGCTACATTAAGGCTAGGGTCAGACTGAGGCAGTGCGAACGCGCGTTCTGGCGCACTTAATCACGGCCGTGCTAGCAGCAGATGCCAGGCAATGACGGCCAATATACGAAGTACGGTCGCACAAAAGTCCGGCTGCGCAACGCAAGTGGAAAATGAACGCATTTTTTCGAGAACGTAAAACCACTAGTACTGACGTACAGAGTGCGCTGCGTCCGCTAGCGGCGTGTGTGCGTGAATTGGAGATGTCAGACACTGCTAATGTCCGGCCAACATAACGTCCAGATGCAAGAAGTGTTTTATTGATGATCCGTACAAAATCACGGATGAAACTGCGCATCGTATGACCGCTATTGCGTATTCCGTGAAAAAATACGTCCATTCTTCGAACGCACATTTTCACGGACAACGTGAAAAATGCGTTAGTCTGACCCTAGCCTAAGGCAGTTCCTTTTGCTTTTTTTCCCCACCTGCAGTGTATGGACTCTGCATGCTGCAGGGCAGCACTTTTCACATAATGTTATAGAAAGGTTACAACGTGACCACAAAGACATGGAGAATCCAGCAAAATGATAATTCGGCACATTATACGACTCTATAAAAACACATATTCGCCACGTTCAGAGACATAAATAATAAGAATTAAGAAATTTTCTTTTTTATCCCTATATATTTATTATTATTATTATTCTTTATTTATAAAGCGCCAGCATATTCCGCAGCGCTGTACAATAAGCACAGTATAGACAGGGTTACAATACATTGAACAACATTTGACAAACAGTACAGGAGGAGATGAGGCCCTATTCCCGTAGGAACTCACAATCTGGGAGGGTTGGGGTTGGAAACAGGAGGAGAGGACTGTAAGGTGAGAGTGATTGATGGTTGTGTCAGTGAGTTGGGTGGTAGGCTTCCCTAAATAGGAATGTTTTAAGGGGCGTTTGAAGGAAGAGAAGTTAGGGGAAAGTCTGACAGTATGAGGGAGAGCGTTCCAGAGAGTGGGGGCTGCGCGTGAGAGATCCTGCAGTCTATCATGGGAAGAGGTGATGCGGGGAGAAGCTAGGCGCAGGTCACTGTTTGACCTTAGGGAGCGGGCTGGGGTGTATTTGGTGATTAGTGAGGACAGGTAGTGGGGCGCTGAGTTAGTGAGGGTTTTGTAGGTAAGGATAAGGATTTTGAACTTAATTCTGCAATGGATGGGGAGCCAGTGAAGGGACTCGCAGAGGGGAGCGGCAGAGACAGAGCGGCGGGTGAGGTGAATTAGCCTGGCGGAGGCGTTCAGGATGGATTGTAGGGGGGAGAGGCGGGACAGAGGGAGGCCAGATAAGAGATTATTGCAATAGTCGAGTCGGGAGATTACCAGGGCGTGTATGAGTTGTTTTGTGGTGACAGCGGTAAGAAATGGCCGAATTCTGGAAATATTACGCAGTTGGTATCGGCAGGAGGAGGAAAGAGACTTGATGTGGGGGATGAAGGAAAGAGCAGAGTCAAGTGTAACTCCAAGACAGCGAACTTGGTTTGATGGGGAGATGGTGATACCCTCCACCGTGATAGAGAAGTCAGCAGGTGGGGAGGCATTGGAGGGAGGAATAAGTAGGAGCTCAGTCTTTGACATGTTGATCTTTAGGTGGTGGGAGGCCATCCAGGAGGAGATGCCAGATAAACAGTCACTGACTTTTGAAAGGACAGGGGGAGAGAGATCAGGGGTAGAGAGGTAGATCTAAGTGTCATCAGCGTAGAGGTGGTAATTAAAGCCAAAGCTGTTGATGATTTGCCCAGGGAGGAGTGTAGATGGAAAAGAGCAGAGGACCAAGGACAGAGCCTTGAGGTACACCAACAGATAGAGGCAATGAAAGAGGAGGAGTTACCAGCAAAGGACACACAGAAGGACCTGTTGGATAAATAGGAGTCAACCCAAGCAAGTGCAGTGTCACCGAGACCCAGAGAGCTGAGGGTCTGTAGAAGGAGGGGGTGGTCAAGCAGGATGAGAATAGAATAGTGGCCGTGTTTTTTAGCAGTTAGGAGGTCGTTGGTGACTTTGGTGAGGGCAGTTTCAGTTGAGTGTAGGGGACGGAAGCCAGATTGCAGGGGGTCAAGTAGGGAATTGGATGACAGGAAGAGGGAGATGGATTGATCCCCCGGAGGTGCTAACGGGGTCCCAGTAGGGGGTCAAGTCCTAAAAAAAGAAGTGGAGGGAGATTTCTCTCTGCTAATTGGCTATTATCATCTCACACGCGCAAATCTGATATATTTATGGATATATTTGGATTTTAGCAAAAATAAACTATAAATCCTATATTGATTTGTGACTTAACAGGGAAACATACGATTGAACGCAATGATTCAAGCTTTGTAGTGTGTGGGACCAAAGGGAAACGTGTTTCCTCTGCAAAAAAAGTGGAGGAACTGCATTCCCCATCCACTTGACCCCTGGGTCCCAGCAGCTATTACACTGGCCTCTAATGAAATGTGAGCCAGGAGATGTAATTACCCGGCTCTCTGAGTGACAGGGCTTCAAGGAGCAGTTACAAACTCCACTTTGAAACCCTTTTTATTGAAAACTGTGATTGCAGGGACAGAGACTGTAACCGGGAAACCTAATAAAAAGATGTGACTTTTATGTCCCTCTATTTTTTTTTTCCCCCAGTTCGACTCCATGTCCCAGGAAGCCAACGTGAACACCAAGGCGCTGGACCAAGCGAAGAATGAGGTGTCCGACCTCCGGCGTCAGCTGCAAGCCCTGGACATAGAACACCAAACCCTGCAGAAGACGGTGAGGACTTAGGCTGGGGTCAGACGAGCGTGATTTCTACGGGCTGTACGTCCGTGCAGTACGGACATCGTCAGTACGGATGACGCAGTAGTGGTCACACAGTCCGTTTTTTCACTGAAGTTATTTTTGACGGATGTAGGAGGGAAAAATAAATTACAATGAAAAAACATTCTGTCCGTCAAAAATGCTGGACGTATAAATGCAGTCCGTCTGACCTCGCTCCATCACTCACACACAAAGCTATGCAGACGTTGTGGACGTGGCGCACTCCGCACGTCCGTTCTAGCAGTATTACGTTCTTGCCTAACCTGCGTCCGTTTGCCGAGGCCGTTGTGCGTCCGCAGTTCAGTGCGGACGTACTTCATGTGTCAGGCTCCAATGGACTTTCTTTCATGCTATCACGGACGTACTTTTAGGCGCAATCACGGACGTGAACACTACGCTCGTCTGACCCCAGCCTAAATCGGCAACACTAATAGACTGGACGTTTCCCAGGGCCCTGTTTTGGGTGATTTTCCTCACCTTTCTCCTTCGCCTAAGGTCGCCAGGTCGGCCATGTTTCTTGGACACGTTACTCTTTCATGCAGAGAGGAGCACAGGGAAAGTGCTGCCCTGCAACATGCATAATTCATATGCTGCAGGAAGGAAATCAAGGCAGGTCACCTGGGATTGTCATTTGCGCTCGTCACCCCCTGTAGCTCCTTGCGAAAAAACACAGAGGTTTTGGTTTACTTTAGTGGCCATTCTAATAAACCAAAACCTCTGTTTTTTTGCGCACGGAGCTACAGGGGTGACGAGCGCAAAGGACAACCTTTTTTGTTATGTTTATACATGGAGCAGGCTGGATACTTCTGGTCTACACAGCCGCCCTGTTAGGGAATAGCCGCAAACCCATTTTTTCTGTATGTATATATATCTTGTTGTATCCCCAGCCAGGTCATTATTGCTGCTGCCCCGTTCCGTGTTTTCTTTTTAATCCCAAAGTGGAATTGTTCCTGGTGAGGGTATAAGGCTGTGGTCAGACCAGCGCATTTTTAACGCGCGTGCAGGCGCACTTAATCACGGCCGCACTAGCAGCAAATGACGGGCAATGACGGCCAATATACGAAGTACGGCCGCACAAAAGTCCGGCTGCGCAACGCAAGTGGAAAACGAACGCATTTTTTCGAGAACGCAGAACCGCTAGTACTGACGTACAGAGTGCGCTGCGTCCACTAGCGGCGTGTGTGCGTGATTAGGAGACGTCAGACGCTGCTAATGTCCGGCCAACATAACGTCCAGACGCAAAAAGGGTTTTATTGACAATCCGTAAAAAATCATGTACGAAAATGCGCATCGTATGACCGTTTTCGCGCATTCCGTGAAAAAATACGTCAATGCGTTCGGACGCACTTTTTGACATTCGCTGCGAATAATGCGTTCGTTTGACCCTAGCCTAAAACACGGAGGATCTGGCAACCCTAGTTGGAAAATGTTTCCATCGGGTCCAGTATCCAATTTCGATTGATGCTGTTGATCCAGAAAAGTCCCCGAGTTGAATGGATTCCAGTTGTGCCGCAGCGACATGGGGGGGGGGGGATTCCGTTTCGGCTCCGTGTCGACACATTGCTTGTGGCACAGTGAGCGCTGGACATAAAGCACCCGGTTATGATGGGACGTTGCCCCTTTAAGTCTAATTTCTGTCTTTTTCGCCCACTGACAGGTGGACTCGCTGGACCGCGTGCTGAAGGACACAGAAGACCATTACGGTTCCCATTTAATGGAACTGAATCGCGTCCTCACGGCGCTGCAGGACGAGCTGGCGGCATGCCGCGCCGACATCGAGCGCCAAGTACGGGAATACGAGGCCTTGCTCAACCTGAAATCCAAGCTGGAGAAAGAGATCCACGACTACCGCACCCTGCTGGAGGGGGTCACCGACAAGTATGTCCTCCAACACACAGCACGATGACGGAGAGTTTCACAAGGGGTTAAACGACCTTAACGGACGAATTTGCCACCAATTTGCACCGAACGGTGAATTTCAACATCTCTGCAATTTCAGGGCAATTCGTCTGTTCATTAACTGTATTTTCATCAAATACAGGAGAATTGACAGCGACATACGGTGCATTTCGACGCAATTCCGCGTCACCGAAATTGTCCCATAGAGAACAATTCATAGAACACCGAATTGCACCGAAATTTCAGTGAAATTACCTGACTTTTGGCGATTTCAGTCCGACAGGTTTAAACGGGCGAATCCAGTAGGTTTCAATTCAATAAATGGAATATTTAAAACATTTTAAAGACCATTTATTATTATTTTCCTCAAAGGGAAGCACAGCGCTGATCTAGAGAAACCTACCTGCCCGCTTTCATCCACAAATATCGTTTTTTTATCACCAGGAAAACTCACCGTTTAGTGAATAATCCACGCAGTAACAGTAGTTTTGCAGACGCGCTATATATATGACAGCAATGAAATGCACGGGGGGGGGGCGGCATTGGGGTAAAGTTCGGAAACGACGTGTTTGTTTGGGAAGATGGGGTTTTGCAGGCTGTGACTCTCCTGCTATTGCAGAGCTATAAATTCCTCCGCTCCGCAGCATCTTCTAGGTTTTCGGCTGCTATAAAGGGAGATGTAATGTTAAATATACAACATGCAACAAAAAACCGAAAAAAAAAAAAACCCTCAAAACCTTGATATTATTAGGAGTTTCTGCTTATTTCCGGATATTTTGGTGAAATGTTCCTGCGACAATCTATCAGGAACCACATAGGACCGTGATGAAAATCCCAAGCAACCCAGCCAGCCTTAAAGGGACACGACCAATTACATACGCTGTAACCAGATTACTTATGCATTAAAAACAAGACCACCTTTATAAAGCACATTATAAACATCTTATAAAGCACATAAACATCTTACAAAGCACATTATAATATGCTTTATAATGTTTAATGTGCTTATAAGTTGTTTGTAAGATGATTATAAACACATTATAAACCACGTGCTGTGTTTTATTTTCTTTCTTTTGAATTAACTTTTCCTTTTATACATGAAATTAAGTTATGTTTTTATCTCCTGTTTCCATTTTGTGGATTTTTCTCATGATGCAAAATTTACCAAAATCTGTGCAAATGTTTTACTTTACTGCTGTGGTTTATCTTCTACAGCAGTGGTTCCCTACTCCTCAAAACCCGTAACAGGTCAGGTTTGCAGGATATGTGAAGTGCAACACAGGTTATATGATTTGCTACTCAGTGATTGCAAGATTCAGTCTGCGTTTCCCCAAGGGAATCCTGCAAACCTGACCTGGCCTGTCCAGGGGTACCTGAGGACCAGGGCTGGGAACCACTCATCTACAGTATTTACCAGTTTAATAGGGTGGGGGATGTTTAGATAAGGCTGCAGGGGGAGTATTGTGTTCTTCAGGCTACTTGAGATGAGAGATGGCAGCTGATTGAGATAAAACAGGGAGCTTAAAAGCCTTCTAATATACCCCCTGGTGGTGTCCTTTGAATACATCCCACACAATACAATGATGTGAGTCGGTGACTGACCCATTCACTCCATTCTATGGCCAAAGCCACACCGTGAGGAGCACATTTAGGTTTTCTTGGTGGTAGTAACCCTTTTAAACACATGTCATTTTAAAACAACCGCGGTGCAGAGGTGCGCAATCACTCGCATAGGAGGTCAAAGGCCAAAACAAGCAGAAAAAGTGGATTAAGGGCCGATTCGAAGAATTTACCCGCTTTAGGAAGGTTAATCAGCAAATGGAATTTTTGGGGTGACGAGGCGATCAAACTCTGTGACGCGCAGTATAGACAGGTGTCAACGGGGAGCAAACGTTATGGATTGTGTGTCAAACCCCCCCCCCCCCCCGATGTTTCTGAACGACAACTCACATGATTCTCTGGCCTTCTATTGCATTGAAAGCATTCTGGGAATTGTAGGCATCAATATCGGGGGGGGGGGATTTTGACAGCCCTGCTCTAGGCATGTCACACAATGTTATAACAAACAAACATCTGAAAAAAAAAGTTCCACCGTCCAATCCACGCGCAGATGCATATTCTTTATTTTTATAACTGTTACAAGTGACTCTCAGATAACACAATGTGTCCTGTGTTTCAGGGAGGAAGAGCCCGCATCCCCACAGCCAGGGGGTAAGTGAAGATTGGGGGAGCGTGGAGACGGTGGGTATTTGTTCGTTCATTCGATGCACTAACATATAAGTGTTCGGCAGTGAGCAGCAGCCTTTGCCGCCTCAGATGTTTTGGAACTACATAACCTGTGAGGCTCAGCCATGCTAATGAGTGGCTGAGCATCATGAGAGGTGTAGCTCCAAACCATGGAGGGCCAAGGTTATTGGCCCCTGCGGTAGGTAGTCATTAATGCCTGGTACGTGCTGCGTACGGAGGCCCAGGACAGCATTGTACCCCACGCAGCAGCTGTACAAACTCCTGTCCCTCCAGATGTTGCTGAACTGCAACTCCCATCATTCTCTGGACATCTACACCATTCAAAGAATTCTGGGAATTTTAGGCCATCAGCGGAGCAGAGTTTGAGATCCCTGTTTTAGGGCCTATTCACTAAACCGTTGCACAAACCACACAGAAACAGCAGAAATACAGCACAATTTGTCATCATCGAAATTGCCCCATAGAAAACCGTTGTGTCTATTTTTATTTTTTATTTTTTAGAGGATTTTACCTGGAAGGATACATTGAGATTTCTCTCGTTTTCCAGTATGTACCGTTAGGTGTCTTGCCCGAGGACACTTACTGGAGAGGTGCTATTCGCAGAATATTCACCGAATGTCAGTGAAATGCCCTGATTTTCCGTGTTTCAATTCAACAGGCGAATCCCATTGGATTCAATGAAAAAAGAAAAAAAAAACAAAAGGATAAATAAATTTTTTTTTGGTTTTATTTTTTAAGACTTTTTTGCATTTCTTAGAAGACCTGTTTTTAATTATTTAAAATATTTTGTTAAATTTTTATTGATTTTAAACTCAAGATTTCCTATTTTTCCAGTCCGGTGGAATTGGCCGATAACTGCTGCGGCGACTCCAATTTTGGCAAAATACTAAGGCTGAAACAACGAATAGATTACTAATCATTAATGAAAAGAATTGACAATTACTCCAATCTTCTGGTCGATTAATCGGGTCTGTGTACAGCGCACGATGTTTAGAGCCAGACTGAGCGAAACGTTAACCCCAATTGCTACTTGGATATTATTGCAAAAGATGTGCGGCCGCTTTACGCGGTATGATGTGGAGCTATCGCACGGAGCCTGGGGTGCTGCCACTGAGTGGAGGAGCTGTACAGCTGCTGTTTTAGCCTTACTTGAAGTTGGAGTCCTGTGCCACCACCCCACCTTCCCTGCCTCCTTTTCTCTAGCCCGGAGCTGCCATCCCTCCCTTTAGTCTGATCCAATCACCCGAACTCTCACTCTATTCCAGTCCTTTGCCCAGACTCACATCCCACCATCACTCCAACCAGGCACTTGTGTACAAAAAGGTACACAAGTTACACCGTTTGTATGTACAAACATTACGCACACTACACAAATAGTGCAAGAAGAGGGGGGGGGCAGGAGGATGATTTTTAACAACCAAAAATGCTTTAATCCGATGAATAGATTACGGGAAAAAAAAGTTGCAGCCCTCCAAAATATGGCAGACATTTGCTAAATAGTGAATTCACGGTATCTTCGGTGAAAGGGAATCACCAGAATGTGGCAAAAGAGCAAAGTGCAGAAATGTCGGTGCTTTGTGAACCGACCCTTTAAAATAAAGGAATTCTTTTCCACGTGTTGATTGTGACCTTTATCTTTCAGAGCCCAATCCACAAAGAATTCAAAAAGTAACCGTGTCCAGGATGGAAGTTGTAGACGGCAAAGTGGTGTCTTCATCATCCCGGGAAGAGGTTAACGAGTTGCATTAAAAATAAATACACGCTGTAGCGCCCGCGCGGTGACGGCAGCTGATGTTTATTTTGCAGAATACTGTTTTTAATGTTACATTCTCACACGATACATGCAGACGCTTTATTGATGGGGTGGGAAATACAAATATTTAATCCACAATTCATTTTCTACGATTTTATCCAACACTGGAAAGTTGTGAACGCGGCTGCATTAAATAAAACCATTGCACACTTTTCCTTTAGTGTTTTTTTCTTGTGTTATAAAGGTCGGAGTAGCGGTGCCTCCGAGCAGATACATGTTTACAAGTCTGAGAGTCACAGGTTCAGCTGAAATTCACTCCGCTGCCCCGTCCCATCGAGAGGGGGGGGGGGGGGTGTTAAAGGAGTTATTCACAAAGCGACGAACTTGCCAACGAAACGCACCAAACAGTGAATTTCATTATACGTGCAATTTTGTGGCAGTTCATCTATTCAGAAAGCTGTCAATTCGTCAAATACAGCCAAATTGATGGCGAAATACAGTGCTTGCTCGGCGGCAGTGATATCCCCCATAGTGAAGCAATGGTTAATCTATTCAGATACCGAATAGCAGAGCAATGCCCTGATTTTCGGTGATTCTGTTTCACAGATTTAAACAGGAGAATCCCATAAGGTCCAGTGTAAAAAAAAAAAAAATTGGTTTTTAATTTTTATTCAGTTTATTTTTTGCTGAAAATGAAATCAAATGTTAAAATTTAATCAAATTTCATAAACGGCTTTTTTTTTTATTTCTGTAACAGACCCTTTATTATTTACAGATTTTAATGTATTTTTATTGGCTTGATCCCCGATTAGATGAGTAGCAGAGTTCCATCTCCCCCGCAGTGAATTGGGAATTCACTGCAGAGTCGCCGAAATGGAATCGCCAAAACGCACCTAAGTGCGCCGAACGAGAAAGCACTGAAATATTTCATTGTAAGATTTAAGGGATTATTCACAAAAGCAAAGTGCAGGAAACGTGAGCGGATGATGGGCCTTGGTTTATAGCTCTAACATTTAATTGGGAGAATGGAATTTTAAGCATTTTATTGTGGTACGGTGCAGTGCGCGGTGACAGCCGGCTGTAACACAGCAAGTTTCAAGTATTTATTGCCTTCAGTTTTAAAAACACTGTAAAAATAAAACCACATACAGGCCGAGTGACCGTCAACCAAACGGCCGGGGCCAGGGGTTTCTGGATCGGAGATATTTCAGGGACACAAATCTAAAATCAGAATTCACTTGTTTCAGTCACACCTTATACACAGCCTGAAGGGCGCTTTATACAGGATTATAATCATTTTGCGCCCCCCCCCCCCCAATGATGTCAAGGGTGGGATTTCCCACTGTTGGGCTCAGATGTCAGATTTTGGAACATTTGTATAAGGAAACACTATTAACCCTTTGGTGGCTCACAGGACCTATACGCAGGACCAATGACGCACACAGAGAAATTGGGAAGGGGGGAGCATTATATAGGAGCACTTTGCACAATTAGGAGATGCAGATCAATGGATTAAACACCTCACAACTGTCCAGTGAATTTTCCAAGGAAAAGACGACCTTTTTTAATGAACCACTGCATAACGAGGACAATCCACACCATGAGGTCTCATCCCTGGATTCCATATGCAAAACAATCTGAACGTGCATCGCTCGCACGCTGCTGCTGCTGAAAGCAAATCGATACAATGTCAGCAAATAGCGCCCCCCCCCCCGAGTAATTTAAAAGGCAAAAGAAAATGGTTTGAAGTTATGAAGCATGCATGTTCAGGGCGCTTGCAGCCCCCACGTTCACTACATTATAAAAGGAATATTGCCCAACCTTCCTGGTTTGGTGTTTGAGAAACTGCGATGGGATTTGCATAATGAAGACCCTCCATCTCCCCCTGAAGCATCTAAATACGGCCGGCTCAGCACTAAGCTTAGCCGCAGCTGTATGATGTCGAGATGTCCTCTAAACGGGTTATATACACACACGAGACAGAAGGAAAATCCAACTATATAGAACAATGAGCGTGATATTAACACCCGATCTCACCCCGACTCCCTCCTGCAGGACCCGCTCTCCCCCCCCCCCCGACGCCCCCTCCTGCAGGACCCGCTCTCCCCCCCCCCCCGACGCCCCCTCCTGCAGGACCCGCTCTCCCCCCCCCGACGCCCCCTCCTGCAGGACCCGCTCTCCCCCCCCCCCCGACGTCCCCTCCTGCAGGACCCGCTCCCCCCCCCCCCGACGTCCCCTCCTGCAGGACCCGCTCCCCCCCCCCGACGTCCCCTCCTGCAGGACCCGATCCCACCCCCGACGTCCCCTCCTGCAGGACCCGATCCCACCCCCGACGTCCCCTCCTGCAGGACCCGATCCCACCCCCGACGTCCCCTCCTGCAGGACCCGATCCCACCCCCGACGTCCCCTCCTGCAAGTCAATCATATATAGATTAAATGAAGAGAGAATGGGGGTTAATCTATAAAACAAATCAGACCACAATTGTGTCGTATTATAGACACTGTCTGAGTTATAATAACGGCCCCCCCTCCCCTTGGACCGCACTCACATAATATAGTAGACGCATCAATACACCACTCCACCAGTCCGTCGAACGAGTCTTGGCTTTTTCTGGAACAAGGAGGACTCCGCGCGGGTAAAGTGGATTTATTTCTGAATTAACAAAAACAAGTATTCCAACGCGTTCCGTCCTTTACACAATATGGAATTCATTCCCTGATAAAGTCCTTATTGTGTAACGGATGAAACGTGTTGCAATACTTAATTTCCATTAAACCACTAAGTATTCCAGCACGAGTTAAGTTTTATTCGGTTTTGACTTTTCGTTTTGAAAAAAAGGTACAAAGAAGCCCCAGTGCGACATAGCAGTAAAAGCACAGTTTGTTTTGTTATAACCCCTTCCGTGTACTCACACCTCTATGAAGAGCTTTGCCGGCGTTTCGATGGAGAGGGATCCCTTATTCAAACATATACGATACAGAATAAGCAGCACGAGGCAGAATAGGATAGAAAGATTTAATCTTCTCAACAATTTCAAAAGATTACGGTCAACGTTTCACTCCATACGCGCAGGTAGGAGGTATCTTCATCAGGAATCTCTGATAAGACAGCCTTTTAATACAGAAGCAGGTCAAGGCGAAGGGGGGGGGGTAGTTGGGACACATAACACGGCCGATATGACACCTGGTTGTTACATTATGTTTCAGTAATGGTGAAGCACAGCTTAAAATACATTTCATCATTAAAAAAAGAAAACAAAAAAACAATTGTACCCCAGAATTATATGTGAACCGTTCCACGTAGATTTTAGTTTTCCTTTACACTGGGGGGGGGGGGGCTGGAGTAGGGCGGGGGTGTGACCGGTGCCAAATCGATGCCATTTCAACTTTTCCAACTTGGCTTTTCAAATTACGATCAACGCGTGGCAAAGGTTTTGCCCCTGAAAGAGGAAAATAAAACCATAAATATAAACTATAGAGTTACTTGTTTTACAGGCAAACCATTAAGGGATTCTCCGATGCGTTCGCCCCTTTCTGACACAAGATACCGCGAAGGTGCCGGTTCATGCTCTTATTGCACAACTTGATTACTGCAACTCGCTCCTTATTGGCCCCAATGCCCGTATTAGGGCTACTAAAATGGTGTACGGCTTGAAGGAGAAAAGTTACCAGGAAAGGCTTAATGATCTTAACATGTACAGCTTGGAAAAAAGACGAGACAGAGGAGATATGATAGAAACATTTAAATACGTAAAGGGAATCCACAAGGTAGAGGAAGGGAGTATATTTAAAAGGAAACAAAGTAGCAAAACAAGAGGACATAGTCTTAGATTAGAGGGGCAAAGGTTTAAAAGTAACATCAGGAAGCATTATTTTACTGAGAGGGTGGTGGATACATGGAACAGTCTTCCAGTAGAAGTGGTAGAGGCCAAAACAGTAATTGAATTTAAGCAGGCATGGGATAGGCATAAGGCTATCCTAAACAAAAGATAAATCCAGGTAAAGTATCCATGTAATTGGGCGACTAGATGGGCCGAAAAGGTTCTTATCTGCTGACATTTTTCTATGTTTCTATGTATTGCCCCTTTGCAATCTGTAATGAATGCAGGGGCCAGGCTTATTTTCTCACCAGACGTACCTCGTGTACCTCCCCCCTCTGCCGGTCCCTCCATTGGCATCCTGTAACCTACGCCCTCTGCCGGTCCCTCCATTGGCTTCCAGTACCCTTCCCACCCCCTCCATTGGCTTCCTGTACGTTTCAGGATACAGTTTAAAATACTGACGCTCACGTTCAAAATCGCTCAATAACTCAACCACTCCCTACATGTCTTCATTACTCCGCAAGCACGTCCCATCTAGACAACTCTGTTCGGCGGGTGATCTCCACATGCACGGCCAACTCTCGCCTCCAAGACTTCTCAAGGGCAGCTCCTGTCCTATGGAATGACTTGCCTCGTCCTATCAAACTCTCTCCTGACCTTCAAGAAATCCCTCAAAACCCATCTCTTCAGATTAGCACCACATCACTGATGCAACTCATCCCTCTGCTCACCTACTCACACATGATTGAAGCTGCTTCTATGGCTCCACCATTCCCAAACCACTGATACTAATGATCCTGACGTCCAGTAAAGCTCCCCTGGTCTTCCTCAACCCCCAATCCCTCTAGACTGTAAGCTCCTATGAGCAGGGCCCTCTACACCTCGTTTCCATCCTATGTCCATTTATCTCGTTCCCTTTGGTTATTGTAAAGCGCTGCGGAAACTGTTAGCGCTATATAAATAATAATGATAATAATGTATATATTTGGAGACACTATGTCAAACTGTTAGTACATTTTATTTTTCCCAGCCGACTTCAGACACCTCACACAACTAGCAGAAATGTTGCCATGTCCATTCTCCAGCGTAAAAGCCATGACAAAGGCTTAAAACGAGGGACATTTCTAAAAAAATCATTCATAGAAGAATTCACACTGAAGATATCTTTTTTTGTGTATTAATGTCCTGCGCCTGTTCTTTGCCCAGTATCTTCTTGCTGAGAGCAGACCGTGACACCCCGATATCCTGCACACTGACAGCTCCCTCCGGGTAATCAAATTAAACCCAATTAATCTGGTTTCATAAATCAAATGGATAAAGTCCATCAGCCGCTCTCCTGATTACTCCAGAAAAGTCCAAGAGGCACATGACTTGCGATGGATCTGAAATGCAGCCGTCTTAACTCTTTACAACATGGACAGAGGTTAACTTCTGTAGACATGTAAAGGGCGCAATACGATAACCCCACAGGACAAGGCTGTCAAACACACGGTTTCCACAGATGTTGCCTACAATTCCCAGAATTCTTTGAATGCAATAGTTGTCCAGGGAATCAAGGGAGTTGTAGTGCAGAAATATCTGGGAGGCCGGAGTTTGACAGCCTTGCCATAAGACAATGAAACGTGGCTCATTCTTTATTCCCTGTACGGCCTTCCTATATGAAGCTGTCCTCTCTGAGAAGGTCCATCATGCAACGCTGCAAACCCCCTGCCATTAACTCACGTGATAGTTTTCATTTCCTTCTTCTCGGCGTCTGGTCGGGCCCGGTTAAGAACCTTGAGGAAATCTGATGTCTTCGCCCTCATGCGAGTGTGAATGTAAGCCTGGAAGGAGAAGGTTCAGCGTAAGAGGGAGCGTCGCCACAGTCTTTAGTAAGATCTGTCAATGCACCTTCTCACACCGTGATGACGGACAATTCCTTACAGACCCCAGAGGCTTATCTGTCCACCACGGCTCAATACAGATACACAGGGGGTTAACTCCTAGAGGCAGATGAGGGACTTTCCCTGCACTGGTTAAAACTACACCTGCTAACCAACTGAATTACCTGAACCATGTCTGTGTCAATATATGTGTCAATGTGAAAATGAACGAACACAATCCACCAGTAAAACCAAAATACTTCTGATTGACTGTATGGAAAATGAACTGTGACATCACTTCTAAAATCTTTTATCAAAATAAACAGGAAAAGTCCAAATTACTGCTCAGTCTGTGAAAAGACGAGAGGGAATAAAAAAATAAAAGATATATATATATATTTACAACATTAAACGTTATCCATTCGTAAATGAACCAGGTTTGATCTGGTTACTTTCGGCAAGAATTAAATTCATATGGAGGCAGCGTGTTTCTTGGGTGCATGGTTTGGCGCGTGTGACAGTCGTACCTTGGAGCACTTGATGTGATAGTGCAGATAATCCCGGAATGTGTGGATTAGGTTGATGGTATTGTCTCGTGAATTGGCGCTTGTGTGACGTGGAAACAGCACTGCAAAAAGACAGAAACACATTCACCAGTCTGGCTGTCACAATCAATTCAAATAAACATAAAATAAAGAGCAGCATCAGGACAGGATGACGAGTAAATGATGTGTTAGATCCGCTGCAAGCGTGACGGTAAATACTCACCGAAGGTGATGTATCCGATGTTATCACCCACAGCGGCATCAGTGTCCTTTAACTCCAGCGGTGGCTCCCGGTGGCTGAAGAGCACCTGGGGCGCGGTGTGACTCGCACGCCGGCCTTCCTTAAACTCCTACACAGGAACAACGGTCATCAATACAACCCATCACTGAAATGTAGCGATGGAAGAGACTGGAGTCGTCTCAAAGGGGGGGGGGGGGGGAAGAAAAAGCCAAGTGCCGCTCACCTGCATGAAGACTTTTCCTAGCACCACGTCATCGTCATCTTTGAACACTGTGCTGAACACGACGGTCACTCTGTCTTTCTTGGCTTCCACGTACCTAAAAAGATACCGGGGAGAACTTTCTTTAATGACTACAGGAAGGACTCACTGTTTTTTGCATGTAGTAAGGAGGGGGTTAATGATTAACCCGCCTGGTTGCCCCCATTAAATCCCCAAGTGTCCGAGAAGTGTCTGCCATTTAACAATCCTGTGCAGCCACCTTTCAGAATACACAAAAATAAGGTGGATTTAAAAAATAAAAACATTTAAAAAAAAAAAAATTTTTTTTATTTAAATTGGATTTACTTTAAATGTTTTTGGAGTTAAATCTAAGATAATTTATCGTTAAAGGGTTGTTCAGCATGAAATCGAGCTTAGTTATGCAGCAGGAGGCTGGATATTCATGAAAAATGTTTTTGGTAAACAAATGAACCCAAGTTATCCAAGCGGTGATCACATGCACTTTTAATTAGTAGAAAATAAACAAAGTTCAAGAAAAGATCTCAATCCCATTGCTGTTCTGCAAATATATATATACACAAACTATAAACACACTAACCTTAAATGCTAGGGGTTTCAGGGTTGTTTTGAGTGAAATACATCTGTACCAGCTCAAAATATGAGGGGGGGGGGGGCAAGCAGTAACAATGAAAGGAAAACCTACCGAATGACTTAAACACCGTCTCCTCCAAAAGGTTTGTAAGTGTTTCTTGTGGACCCGGCGGATGTTTAAATTTGGGTTTTTAAAAGTATTTTTTGGTTTAACCACTTTCATTAACAAACACTGATGTTTAACCTCTTACCGCCGGGCGGATTTAACCGGTTGGAGGGCATTAAACACCAGCGGGGGGCGTCTCCAGATGCTGCGGAGGGCCCCTCCTCCGGCCCGCTGACGCCCCAATGGCTGCAGGAGAACAGCCCACGTTCAGGCCGTCCCACGGCAGCGATTGATGCACGTTGCGCGACAACTGGCGGGCGGGCATGAAATGGCCCATCGAGAACAACCAGCGAGCAAAGGAGACTTTACATTAAAAATTATGATTTAAATCAAAGCCGCCGTTTCTTTTTCTACTTTAATACATTGCCAAGATAAATACAAATCAACATTAACAGAAGATCAAACTAAACACAGAGGAGAGGCATTAGAGAACGCGTCTTTCAGCAGGAACGCTCAGCCCGACTTTCAGCTCCAATTAAAGGAGTATTAATCAGTAACCAAGAATAAATATAAAACATTATTTGTTAATGAGCTAAAAGGAACGTGCCCTTTATTCAGATTATTATGGAAAACATTGTTTTCAGAAGAGGTGGTCCTGAGTACAGCGGTGTATGCGGTTATGTTGGTGCAGCGTTATGTCACGGCGATGGGCACAGCATGAAAAGGATCGATATATATATATATTATACACACACACTTACATGGTCTCGTCCTCCCTGTAATGGATCACGGCCCTCCTCTCACCCTCTTTCCCCTCTTCTTGAAACTTAAAGTATTTCTCAAACACTGACGCGAAGCAGTTGCGCTTGAGCATGCCGGCCTGGTGAACGGCCGACTCTCGATTTGGAGGGAGGTTCTCGAGATCGTACAACAGGGAAACATTGTAACCTGCAAAAACAGTGAATAGCGTTAACCGCGGCCGACGTGCGGGAATTCAATGCGCGAGATGATCGGAAATAAATATGCTATAAATGTTTAATGACCGACCCTGTAAGACTCAAATATTAACTCATTCAGAATCACAGGGAATGAAACAGTCACATCTGAAAAGTAAGATCTTTACCTGGTTCAGGAGACACCAAGAAATTCCCATAGATGTTACTTAGGACCTGTGAAATAAAATAAAAATGTGAAAATCATCTCGATCTTCCCAATGTGTCCACACAAAAAAAATGAGGTCATGTGACTCCCTGAATATACTGAATGAACAGGTTTTTCCATCAATGGGTTTTTTCTCCCCTGATGGCACAGCGGGCATATTCCAAGATGACAATGCCAGGATTCATCGGGCTCAAATTGTGCAAGAGTGGTTGAGGGAGCATGGATTGGCCACCGCACAGTCCAGACCTTAACCCCATTGAGGTTAATCTTTGGGATAATGTGCTGGAGAAGACTTTACGCAGCGCCGCGACTCTCCCATCATCAACACAAGATCTTGCCACAAATTAATGCCACTCTGGACGCCAAATGCTGTGACATCGCATGAGCTTATCCACACGAATGCGTGACGCAATCACAGCAAAAAGGCAACACAACCTAATGTTATAGGGGGTGACTTTTCTGGCCAGGCCGAGTGTACACACACACCGTATAAAAAGAAAAAACACTTTGGGCGAAATGAGAGAAATAAGCAGAGGTGGGGGGGCAGGAAGATAAGTGGGTGTCTGTAACTTCATGTATCACCTAACAGAGGAATGGAGGCGCACAGGGTCCACAACGGATGTTTGCGCTCTGTGGTTTACATCATTTTTAGGCTTTACCTGCAGACCATTCATTTACACGAGATGTGAGAGGGCACCGTTCATTTACGCCAGAGGGCACCGTTCATTTACACGAGACGCGAGAGGACACGTGCAGGAAACGGGACAGACCTGGGGAGGAGAAAAGGCACATGTGGGGGTTTCAGCACTTATTGGGAACAGAATGTTGCAGGAGAAGATGTTTTTGCCGAGTCAGCGGTATTTGAGGATTCGGGCTGGAGGTGACGGCTCCTTCGGGGTTTGCAGTGTGTTAATGCAGCGGATCAGCACCGAGCGGTGACTCAGGAAGGCTGACGCGCACATTTCCTGTTTGCAGACCACATTGCGGTGTGTGCACACCGCTCTGAGAAGGCTCTTTGTTTTCTTCCATAAAAGGCCGTCTCCGTCACATTCACAGCGCGCGGGGGAAACATCCTGTGCAGAACCTACCCAGCTCCAGACGCTGGCGGGTTAACGGGGCGGCCGACTGGACATCAACCCTGGAAAGCAGACGAGGGACGGATTCCTGAAGATTAAAATCACATGTGATGAGGTTTCAGGAATCTGCTGGATTTCCTCGTAACGCAGGCACCTGCTAAGCTGGGTTTAAAGCGCCGGGACACGACAAATGCACCAGACCGGTATACACAAGCCAAAAGTTATACCCGGGTTCAGACTCCTGCTACCCGTGTGTACCGTTATGGACCACAGCATTCCATCTCAATGCGCACACAGAGCACACCAGCGCGCCGTTACATGTCTGAATGTACAGCAAAATGACAGGAGACTTCATTGCCGTGTGACAGGCATTGGAGTGTAAGCTCACCTGCCAACATCAGACCAAACCTATAGTTTCTGCACCAACACTTTGCTTTCAGCGCAGACACGAAATCTCTCGAGACGCAGCGGGTTTATGATGACATTGTGTTAATTCAATGCACTGATTACAAGTCAGTATTTAAACACGTGCACTGATACAATAGCAAAGTACAAATACGTATCAGAGCGAAATCCGCACAGGCTGGAAAAAGCCACGCGTCCATCGGGTTCAGCCTTTCACACATCACCTACTGCTGCTGATCCAGCTGAGGATTACTCTATAGGACCAGGGATCCGGCTCTTGTGACCCAATGGCCCTTCCGAATGTTCAAAGGTCTCTACGTGACTCCTGGAAGCGCGGGGCTGGCTCGTGCACCTCCGAAGAGCCTGCCCTGAATATTCACTTCCAAAAGGATTTCTGACCCCCATGTGATCACTCCGGACAGGCAGCAGAGCGTATTTTAAACATTGTGGGAGCGCGGCAGCCACGGGCTCCCAAATCTCTACAGCGACCGCCTGGATTTTGTGCTACTTAAATCCGTATACACAAACCTTTGCCTTCACTATGTTTCTAGTTTACAGACAGTGTAGCTTTCAGGCTTTTGACATCACAGGACATGGAGATCCAAAACATTGAGGTACACGGTCAGCCATCACTGCTCCGGCATTTCAGCCTGGGAAGTGTCGCTCGGAGCTTCTGGAGCAGCAGCCGTGTCCGACAGATCCTCCGACATTTCAGCTGGTGAAACTTTGCTTGGAGCTTCTGGAGCAGCAGACGTGACCGACAGATCCTTCAGCATGTCAGCTGTCAGCTCTTTTCTGCAGATGCTCGGCCGGACAATAAAGAGAAAAAAAATCCTGAATCCTCGATTATCTTGTAATAGCTTTGGCACAGGGAATCCTACCCGGCTCGTGGAATGAATAGCAGGTCCTACATTTAGGAGCCAGTGGAAAATTTCTAAGTGCCTTTGGCCAACTGACCCTTCAAATCATCAAGTCCCGGGGTCAGAGAAACAGTCAGGAAACCACGTCTGTCTGCGCAAGAAGCACTGCGCGTGCCATGAGCATCTTTTAAATCAGGGGTCAGCAACCATGGCCGCCAGATGGTTTGAAACTACATTACCCATAATGCTCAGACACACTTTGAGCTGACTAGGCATCATGGGAAATGTTGTTCCAAAACATCTGGGGAGCAGCCAGATAACATAAGTGCACTCCTCACACAATGCCCTGTATATTCCTGCACGCGCCAAGGCTCGCGCCAGCAGAAACTTTGTGTTCCGGATAAAACGGTTTGCTGAGATTCACCTTGACGGCCACATGTTTCCCATCGTATGGCCTGAATGAGGGAAAAAAAAAAAAAAAAATGACCCCAAAACCTGTCTTTAATAAGAATAGATGCTGGCACAGGATTGGCTCTGAGGTGTCAGGTGATGTCACCGGGCCGTCTGAACGGTGGGAGGCAATTATACTACATTTAAGTGTGTCATGAACTCCGGGAGGAAAAACATGCCGAGAAAAACACAGGAAATGCGAAAAGACGATAAAACGACCCAAGTTCTGTTTCATATCCCTGAGATTATTAACACACGAGGATTTTAACGTAATAAACTCACATTCGTTCGCTTATTTCCCACCAGTAAATGAACGCCTGCCGTTTGTAAAGGCGCCCCCGGGTGTCTAAACAGTCACAGGTAACAATGCAACCCCGTTAGGGAGAGTCACAGCACCTCAAAACAGTTTGATGGCGTCAGGTTACATGCAGCGATATTAAAAACATGAAAATAATAAAGACACACTTTTTTTACAATAGCTCTATTAAAAATAAATAACTGGGGGGGGTGGGAATGGGGGGGGGGCATCTCACCTCGTCAGTGCCGTGCGCCTGTAGCTCCTTGTAGAACTTCAGGCAAATGCTGACCATAAGTTTGGCTTTGTCTCCATCGGGATTGGAGATGTGATAGAGGACGCCATCGAAATCTGACAGAGGAAGCAGAGAGAGGAAGAGAAAGAGCGTGAAGGAAGCGGCGGAAGAAGAAAAGATACAGTTTGGAAACAAACATCAACAACCTGGAACGTTTAGTAAATGTAATAAAAGTGGTAAAACAAACATTACGACAACACATGGACTGCAGCCGGCCCCAGCTCAGCGATCCCGCCGCGCACACGCCGCCCCCAGCTCAGCGATCCCGCCGCGCACACGCCGCCCCCAGCTCAGCGATCCCGCCGCGCACACGCCGCCCCCAGCTCAGCGATCCCGCCGCGCACACGCCGCCCCCAGCTCAGCGATCCCGCCGCGCACCACGCCGCCCCCAGCTCAGCGATCCCGCCGCCCCCAGCTCAGCGATCCCGCAGCGCACACGACGCCCCCAGCTCAGCGATCCCGCAGCGCACACGACGCCCCCAGCTCAGCGCTCCAGCTGCCCCCTATCCCTGATACAAGATCTGCCCCAGTAATACCCACCATCTCTGATACAGATACAAAATCTACCCCAGTAATGCCCCCTTTATTGCCAATAACCCCTGATCCTGATACCCGGGTACAAGCTCTGCCCCAGTAATACCCCCTCCCCCCCATCTCTAATACTCAAATGCAAAATCTTCACCAATAACGCCCCTATCCGCGACACAATTGCGGATCTTATACCCGGGTAACACTCCTATTAATGATACCCAGGTACAAGATGTCAATAATAAGCCCCTCCCCTCGACACTTTACACAAAGTGACACAGTGTTGCGCTCTGACAAATTATGTGTTACATTGTGATGCAAATACAGAGACACACAGAGTCTTAATTACAGAGAAGGGGTTTCTCTGGCTTAATCCCGGCAGGAAACTCACCTGCAAAGGTCACTTCCACCGCCTCGGGCTTGTTTCTGAAACAAAACAATAAACTATAAATATAAAAATAAAGGTTCAGTGAGTGAAGACACGGCCCAGTATGTCACACATATATATAGTAACACGTATAGTAAGAGGGCCCAGCATTCCACACATACATATAGTAACACGTATAGTAAGAGGGCCCAGCATTCCACACATACATATAGTAACACGTATAGTAAGAGGGCCCAGCATTCCACACATACATATAGTAACACGTATAGTAAGAGGGCCCAGCATTCCACACATACATATAGTAACACGTATAGTAAGAGGGCCCAGCATTCCACACATACATATAGTAACACGTATAGTAAGAGGGCCCAGCATTCCACACATACATATAGTAACACGTATAGTAAGAGGGCCCAGCATTCCACACATATATATATATATATATATAGTAACACGTATAGTAAGAGGGCCCAGCATTCCACACATATATATATATAGTAACACGTATAGTAAGAGGGCCCAGCATTCCACACATACATATAGTAACACGTATAGTAAGAGGGCCCAACATTCCACACATATATATAGTAACACGTATAGTAAGAGGGCCCAGCATACCACACACACACATTATATATATAGTAACACGTATAGTAAGAGGGCCCAGCATACCACACACACATATATATGTATAGTAAGAGGGCCCAACATTCCACACATATAGTAACACGTATAGTAAGAGGGCCCAGCATACCACACATACATATAGTAACACGTATAGTAAGAGGGCCCAGCATACCACACACACATATAAATATATAGTAACACGTATAGTAAGAGGGCCCAGCATTCCACACATACATATAGTAACACGTATAGTAAGAGGGCCCAGCATTCCACACATACATATAGTAACACGTATAGTAAGAGGGCCCAGCATTCCACACATATATATATATATAGTAACACGTATAGTAAGAGGGCCCAGCATTCCACACACATATATATATATATATAGATAGTAACACGTATAGTAAGAGGGCCCAGCATTTGATTTACTGCCTACACATGACCGCACCGCGGCCCCCCCCCCCCTGTATGTAGATGGTTAAATCACGAGGCCGGGGTGAAGTGAACCCTCATTCATGCAGGAAAATAAAACAGAATTCAAAATTAATACAAACTGCTAAAACTACAAAAAGGAGCAATATATATATTATCCCCCCGCTCCCACCCTGCAGATTCCTCGTGTACCGGGCAGGAATCCCCCGCGACGTCGTGCTGGGGCCTGTCTGAGCTCGCACCAGGGATGAGGAAGCAGCGCGCGACGGCGTTTTATTAACAGGAACAGGACTCGCTGGCCCAATCTTTACTTCTCAAAAGTATCCGCACCCCCCCACCGTGTTACCCGCATGGAGCGGTGAGAGTGGACGCTCATGGGGGGATCACCCTCTAAAAACAGCTCCACGAACCCCAATCCTGCGGAACGAGGATGAAACGCCGCTGGATTGTGACGCAATCTATACCAGGGGGTCAGCAAACCTGCACCCCCTCCCCCAGATGTTTTGCAACTATATCTCCCATGATGCTCGGCCTCCCTAATGAATGGCTATGCATCATGGGAGAAATAGTTGCAAGACTTCTGGCTGAATGGAGGTTGCTGACCCCCTGTTCTATACACATCGAAGCCGTCTCGAACCAGGGGTCTCAAACTCCAGCCAAGCCAGATGTTAATGCTTGTGCCATGTCTGTGTCAGCAAACCTGGCCTCCCAGATGTTTTTGGAACTACATTTCCCATGATGCTCAGCCCCTTAGGTTGTCAAAGCCTCAAGGGAAATGTAGTTCCAAAACATCTGGTCGGCCATTGTTGCTGCCCCTGCACTACAGCCTCCTCCAGACCCAGAGAGAGATGCCTGCCCCTGCACCCCCCCCCCGAGCCCAGAGAGAGATACCTGCCCCTGCACCCCCCCAGGCCCAGAGAGAGATACCTGCCCCTGCACCCCCCAGGCCCAGAGAGAGATACCTGCCCCTGCACCCCCCCCAGGCCCAGAGAGAGATACCTGCCCCTGCACCCCCCCCAGGCCCAGAGAGAGATACCTGCCCCTGCACCCCCCCCAGGCCCAGAGAGAGATACCTGCCCCTGCACCCCCCCCCCAGGCCCAGAGAGAGATACCTGCCCCTGCACCCCCCCCCCAGGCCCAGAGAGAGATACCTGCCCCTGCACCCCCCCCCCAGGCCCAGAGAGAGATACCTGCCCCTGCACCCCCCCCCCAAGGCCCAGAGAGAGATACCTGCCCCTGCACCCCCCCAGCCCGCCCAGAGAGAGATACCTGCCCCTGCACCCCCAGGCCCAGAGAGAGATACCTGCCCCTGCACCCCCCAGGCCCAGAGAGAGATACCTGCCCCTGCCCCCCCCCCAGGCCCAGAGAGAGATACCTGCCCCTGCACCCCCCCCCAGGCCCAGAGAGAGATACCTGCCCCTGCACCCCCCCAGGCCCAGAGAGAGATACCTGCCCCTGCACCCCCCAGGCCCAGAGAGAGATACCTGCCCCTGCCCCCCCCCCCCCCAGGCCCAGAGAGAGATACCTGCCCCTGCACCCCCCAGGCCCAGAGAGAGATACCTGCCCCTGCACCCCCCAGGCCCAGAGAGAGATACCTGCCCCTGCACCCCCCCCCCAGGCCCAGAGAGAGATACCTGCCCCTGCACCCCCCCCCCAGCCCAGAGAGAGATACCTGCCCCTGCCCACCCCCCCCCCAGGCCCAGAGAGAGATACCTGCCCCTGCACCCCCCCCCCAGGCCCAGAGAGAGATACCTGCCACTGCACACCCCCCCCCCCAGGCCCAGAGAGAGATACCTGCCCCTGCACCCCCCCCCAGGCCCAGAGAGAGATACCTGCCCTGCACCCCCCCCCAGGCCCAGAGAGAGATACCTGCCACTGCACACCCCCCCCCCCCAGGCCCAGAGAGAGATACCTGCCCCTGCACCCCCCCCCCAGGCCCAGAGAGAGATACCTGCCCCTGCACCCCCCCCCAGGCCCAGAGAGAGATACCTGCCCCTGCACCCCCCCCCCCCAGGCCCAGAGAGAGATACCTGCCCCTGCACCCCCCCAGCCCAGAGAGAGATACCTGCCACTGCACACCCCCCCCCCCAGGCCCAGAGAGAGATACCTGCCCCTGCACCCCCCCCCCAGGCCCAGAGAGAGATACCTGCCCCTGCACCCCCCCCCCAGGCCCAGAGAGAGATACCTGCCCTGCACCCCCCCCCAGGCCCAGAGAGAGATACCTGCCCCTGCCCACCCCCCCAGGCCCAGAGAGAGATACCTGCCCCTGCACCCCCCCCCCCAGCATCTGCCCACCTGTGGCCTCCTGATTCTTAGGCCTCCTCTCTCCCAGTAGTCTCACCTGACCCTACAGCCTCCTGTGTGGGGCCTGAACTCTCCCTCCCACCGGCAGGCAGGCAGGCAGGACAGCCCCTTCCCGCAGCATGGCCTCCCTCTCCCCGCACTCATTCACTCACCCGCCCGCCGCATTGTCAAACTTTAGTGTGAGTGTCTCCTCAATGATGCGGTTGTTGACTTCCAGCAGGATCATGGCAGCTCCGGGCGGGTGTGACAGGACAGGGTGTCTCGGTGTCGGTGTGTGACAGGCCGCCGCTCCCTCGCCAAGCGAACCCAAGCTGAAGCAGCCACTTCCCTCTTCCTGCACGGAAAGATGGCGGCGCCCGGTGTCTCTTCCGCCGTACAGGCAGCGCCGCCACGCCCATCTAGGCTTCCGCCGTACAGCATCATGGAGGCTTCCCAACCACAGATGGATGTTGTGGCACTACATGTTCCATGATGCCTAGTCAGTCTTATAACTGTTGGAGCATCATGGGACATGTAGTTCCACAACATCTGGGGTGACAAGACAACACCTCTCCCTAATAACCTCACATTAATCGCAGTGACATTATTTTATATATATATATTAGTTTTATCATTACAATGTGCCAGAGTGAAACTATGCAGTGAAATATTAATTTAAATAATACGCTTTATCAGTATATATGTTTATATTTGAGGCGGATAGAAAGGGCAGCATTATATCATATGTTATTAGATGCATTCCTGACACCAGAAAGTGCTTTCCTGGGATCTATACATAGGCTGGAGATGTCTTCCTCATTGAGTGGAGTCACAGCTCCCCAGTGTCCCTATTCAGGAGCAACAATCCCAATGTTAAGCCAGTATCCAGGGCCATCCATTAATCAGGTCATAATAACAGAATCCGAAGCCGTAGCTGCTGCAGCTCTTCTTTATGCATGAGAACGTCACTCCTATTGGCGAATACAGAGAGATTGGCGCTCTCAATGCGCTCAAACCCTGGGAATACCCTTAAAGGGAAGCTCTTCTCATTCCTGCCCACAAGTTTGTTTTAAAGTGGTCAGGATGTGAGGAGTGCCCCCCTCCCTGCTCCCCCGTTATGGTGAAATCGCAGGGTGAAGTGGAGGAGTTTCCTCCACCCCAAGCAGTGTCACCAGCAGCTGAGATTTTGAAGAGCTTAAAAAGAGGAGCAGCGCGCGGTGAGGTAGAAAAGATGAGAAAAATCACCAAGAAATAAAAGAAAAAATAACTGGACAAAACCTGTCATCCTCTGCCCCTCCCCGCACTCAGACTGAACTCCCGCATTCCCATGAACTCAGGCCGCCCCCCTGCAGCCAATGACGCACATTGGGCATCGGCTGCTGAGTGGGCCGAATCGGAGGGCGGGAACCCCTCCCAATGGGCGCCACCCGCCTGGGCCGAATCGGAGGGCGGGAACCCCTCCCAATGGGCGCCACCCGCCTGGGCCGAATCGGAGGGCGGGAACCCCTCCCAATGGGCGCCACCCGCCTGGGCCGAATCAAAGGGCGGGAACCCCTCCCAATGGGCGCCACCCGCCTGGGCCGAATCGGAGGGCGGGAACCCCTCCCAATGGGCGCCACCCGCCCGTTGTTAGGGGGTTAAGGGCAAAACACGGGAACTCTATTTTCAGTACAGTATCCCTTTAAAAACCTATTAAAATCGTTATCAGTCTCCCCATTACCTGCCACATGGGGTACAAGGCTGCATGTGGGGTACAGGGGTTCTCTGTTTTGACTCACAATATTAACCCTTTTACGTCGCAGGGTGTACAATGCGGTCCCCGCAGCAGGTGGGAGTCAACGCCGCGGGGTGACAAAGCACACCCCACTGGCATTTATGGGCTGCGACAGACCTGCCCACAAATTGGCAAGCAGTGCACGTCACTCTTTGCTGCGGGACGTCATGAACTCATGACGCCCCCCTGTAGCCAATGCAATGACACACGATGCGCGTCAGCTGCGTAAGTGGGCCGCAGGAGGAGCGAGTCGCAGCAGCCAGAGAGTGGGACCTAGTAGTACACCCCGCTGGCATTAACACTCTCCCACCGGGTACAACCTGCCCGGCAGTAAGCGGTTAACGGAACCAGATAATTCCCACTTGAACCCCCAGCTACAGGGGTCAGGAACCGTGGCTAGGGTTGCCACCTGTATGGGTTTCACCTGGATAGTTTGGGTTTTGAGTCAGGTGTTCGGATTTCAGGACAGCTGCCACCCGGACTCATGAGTCAGCCCGGACTGTCTGCTCTGCACTTCCCCAGCGTGAGCTGCTGCTCCTATTCATGTTTCATGGCAAAAAAAAGAAAGAACTCCACCGCTCTGCACATCCGGGAGCTGTGTCCCCAAAATCATTCATGCACCCCTGTGTACAAAGCTTGTTCCCATGAACCAGGATTAGGAGCAGCAGCTACTGCTATGGAATCCTGCTGGGGGAGTACAGAGCCCTCAGCCCAGGAGCTCCATAAAAAACTCTGCCCGCTTCCATCCCCCCAGACAACAGGTATAAAGGATGAGAGGCTTTAATATTAGTAAGTGTTGGTCGCCTAGGGGGGTGTATAGTAAGTGTAGATAGGCTGGGGGTGTATAGTAAGTGTAGATAGGCTGGGGGTGTATAGTAAGTGTAGATAGGCTGGGGGCTGTATAGTAAGTGTAGATAAGCTGGGGGTGTATAGTAAGTGTAGATAAGCTGGGGGTGTATAGTAAGTGTAGATAGGCTGGGGGTATATAGTAAGTGTAGATAGGCTGGGGGCTGTATAGTAAGTGTAGATAGGCTGGTGGCTATATAGTAAGTGTAGATAAACTGGGGGTGTATAGTAAGTGTAGATAGGCTGGGGGCTATATAGTAAGTGTAGATAGGCTGGGGCTATATAGTAAGTGTAGATAGGCTGGAGGCTATATAGTAAGTGTAGATAGGCTGGGGGCTGTATAGTAAGTGTAGATAGGCTGGGGGCTATATAGTAAGTGTAGATAGACTGGGGCTATATAGTAAGTGTAGATAGGCTGGGGGCTATATAGTAAGTGTAGATAGGCTGGGGGCTATATAGTAAGTGTAGATAGGCTGGGCTATATAGTAAGTGTAGATAGGCTGGGGGCTGTATAGTAAGTGTAGATAGGCTGGGGGCTATATAGTAAGTGTAGATAGGCTGGGGCTATATAGTAAGTGTAGATAGGCTGGGGGCTGTATAGTAAGTGTAGATAGGCTGGGGGCTGTATAGTAAGTGTAGATAGGCTGGGGGCTGTATAGTAAGTGTAGATAGGCTGGGGCTATATAGTAAGTGTAGATAGGCTGGGGGCTGTATAGTAAGTGTAGATAGGCTGGGGGCTATATAGTAAGTGTAGATAGGCTGGGGGCTGTATAGTAAGTGTAGATAGGCTGGGGGCTATATAGTAGTGTAGATAGGCTGGGGGCTGTATAGTAAGTGTAGATAGGCTGGGGGCTATATAGTAAGTGTAGATAGGCTGGGGGCTATATAGTAAGTGTAGATAGGCTGGGGGCTATATAGTAAGTGTAGTTAGGCTGGAGGCTATTAGGGATGAGCGGTTCGGGTTTGGACGGTTCGGGGTTCGACCCGAACTTAGCCTGTTCGAGCAGATCGCGAACCCCGAACATTTCCGGGTGTTCGCCGCATGTTCGACCACAATGGACCACAATGCATTTTCCCACTGCCTGAAGCTCGTAATTGGCTACAGCCTTGCACCTGACCACAGGTCTGGTGCAAGACTGGTTGAACACTATGCCAATCACCGCTCAGAGTCCTGATTGGGTAAATTTTGCCCAATCATGGGCTCACAGAGCTATGTCCCGCAGCACACTATATAAGGTTTCCACGCGCTGATTCTGCACGCATTTCAGAGGAGATTTCAAAGGAGATAGTTGTGTGTCTTGTTACTGCCGGTCTGCCACGCTACTGGGGGAGTCTGGGGGGTCTCATTTCGACCAAATATCATTGAATTTAGGTGATGTGTGTCTTGTTACTGTGCCAGCAAGTTTTTTTGGGGTTTACAACTTTATTTAAAACATTTGTGTATTGAGGTGAGTTTCTGGGTCTTGTCACTGTGCCAGCAAGTCTTTTTGGGTCTCATTTATACCAAATATCAGGGAATTTAGGTGATCTGTGTCTCGTCACACAGCCAGCAAGTTTTTTTGGGGCTCACTAATTTCTTTAAAACACTTGGGAATTTAGGTGATTTGTGCAGTGGCGTAGCGTGGGTTGTCAGCGCCCGGAGCCAGCCAAGAATTGTGCGCCCCCCCCCCAACCTGTGGACACGTTATCGATATTGCCCCAGCTCTCACATGGATATTGCCCCAGCTCAAACATGAATATTGCCCCAGCTCACACATGGATATTGCCCCAGCTCACACATGGATATTGCCCCAGCTCTCACATGGATATTGCCCCAGCTCAAACATGAATATTGCCCCAGCTCACACATGGATTTGCCCCAGCTCATGGATTTGCCCCAGCACCTCATGGATATGCCCCAGCTCATGGATTTGCCCCAGCACATGGATTTGCCCCATCACATGGATTTGCCCCCCAGCACATGGATTTGCCCCAGCACATGGATTTGCCCCAGCACATGGATATGCCCCAGCACATGGATTTGCCCCAGCTCATGGATTTGCCCCAGCACATGGATTTGCCCCAGCTCATGGATTTGCCCTTGCACATGGATTTGCCCCCCAGCACATGGATTTGCCCCAGCACATGGATATGCCCCAGCACATGGATTTGCCCCAGCACATGGATATGCCCCAGCTCATGGATTTGCCCCAGCACATGGATTTGCCCCAGCTCATGGATTTGCCCAAGCACATGGATTTGCCCCCCAGCACATGGATTTGCCCCAGCACATGGATATGCCCCAGCTCATGGATTTGCCCCAGCACATGGATTTGCCCCAGCACATGGATTTGCCCCCCAGCACATGGATTTGCCCCAGCACATGGATATGCCCCAGCACATGGATATGCCCCAGCTCATGGATTTGCCCCAGCACATGGATTTGCCCCAGCACATGGATTTGCCCCAGCACATGGATATGCCCCAGCTCATGGATTTGCCCCAGCACATGGATTTGCCCCAGCTCATGGATATGCCCCAGCTCTCACCTGGATATTGCCCCAGCTCCCGGGCAGCGGGAGTGCCTGCCCGCCCCGGTCCTGAACAGCGTGCGAGTCCATCCTGTTGAAGGGGAGGCGGCTGCGTGCGTGCGCAGGTCATGCGGTCCGGCCAGTCAGGTGATACAGAGACTCAGTACCACCTGATTAGACGGACCACGTGACCTGCGCCTGCACGCAGCTGCCTCCCCTTCAACAGGACGGAGTCATTGTTTAGGACCGGGCAGGCACTCCCGCTGCCCGGCATCTGGGTCCCCTCAACCCGCGGGCCCTTGGGCGGCGCCCGAGGGCCCGGCGGGTCAGTCGGGCCACAAGTTTTAGGGGCGCATGATTTCAAAAGAAATTATGCGCCCCTAACAAAACTGCGCCCGGGGCCATGGCCCCCCCTGCCCCCCCCATGCTACGCCACTGGATCTGTGTCTCGTCATACAAAAAGTACCATGCTGTATTTTGGGGCTCACTAATTTCTTTAAAACACTTGGGAATTAAGGTGATCTTCTGTGTCTCATCACACAGCCAGCAATTTTTTTTGGGGCTCACTAATTTCTCTAAAACACTTGTGAATTAAGGTGATCTGTGTCTCGTCATACAAAAAATACCACGCTGTATTTTGGGGCTCACTAATTTCTTTAAAACACTTGGGAATTAAGGTGATCTTCTGTGTCTCGTCACACAGCCAGCAATTTTTTTTGGGGCTCACTAATTTCTTTAAAACATTTGTGAATTAAGGTGATCTGTCTCTTGTCACTGGCTGCCAGCTATCAGTGTGTCTCACTGAGTTATACCAGAGTTATTTAAATCTTTATACCAAAGTTGAATCAGAGTTCTGTATATATTAATCTATATATCACTCACCATGTCTGAAAGAACAAAAAGGACAGGCAGACGCTCCCAGCCACAGATAAGAGGGCAAGCAGCCCCTGTGTCGGGAGGCTGTGTCTCTGGTTGTGGTGGACGTGGTGCATCCTCTGCAGGGGCACGCTTGTCCTTTCTAACTGGTGCTGGCCGTCTTAAGCAGCAGCAATTTACAGAGGACTCGGTGGATTGGCTAACCAGGCCATCCTCATCCTCCGAGTCCTCTGCCAGCCAGGCTTCTAGTGCTTTACAGTCCACCTCAGCTGCCAAAGCATCTAATGCAGCCTCCATATCCACAGCTACGCCTGCCGTAGCCTCGCGATCACAATGATGATGAGGTCACTGACTCCACCTGGGTGCCAGATCGAACTGAGGAATCAAGTGAGGAGGAGGGGGAGGAGGAGGAGGCACAGAAAACACGAGGCACAACATCCTCTGTGACCAACCGTAGCACTAGCCAGTCCAAGGCATCACATGTCAGAGCTGCTCCGGTGCAGAGCGCTGTTGTCTCAAAGAACATATGCAGGAACTCTGCTGTCTGGGAGTTCTTTAAGAACTTTGCAGCAGACCCCACTGTTGCTATTTGTAATCTATATCAGAGGAGGCTGAAGCGTGGGATAAACACCGGACACTTGGGTACCATGTGCTTGAGGCGACATATGAACAAGTGCCACACATCCCAATGGGGCAAAACTTTGCGTAGGTCCTCCTCCTCCTCATCTGTCTCTACCCACACTGTATGTCCTGCCATGCAATTGCCTGCAACCTCCACCGACAGGGATGATGCTACAGTAATGGATGTACCAGCAGGTCCTTCCTCACAATGTGACATCATCCCAGTAGCTGAAGATTTACGCAGTCAGATTACGTTGCCACAGCTGCTGCAGCGAAAAAAAAATATAGTCCCAACCATCCCCAAGCACAGAGTCTAAATGCCAGCTTAGCAAAATTACTCGCATTGCTGTTGCTGCCTATCCAGCTGGTGGACTCTGCTCCCTTCCGTGAATTTGCTGAATGCGCTGTACCACAGTGGCAGGTTCCAAAATGCCATTACTTTTCACGCAAGGCCATTCCAGCACTATACCAGCACATGGAAGACAATGTTATCCAGTCATTGGGAAAGGCAGTCAGCAGCAAGGTGCATGTCACTTTAGACACGTGGTCCAGCAAGCATGGACAGGGTCATTACATTTCCTTCACGGCACACTGGGTAACTCTGATTGCAGCTGGGAGGGATCCAAGACGGGGCTCTGTGCTGGAGCTTGTTCATCCACCACGCCTCCAGAAAGCTGCTTGTATGAGTTCTATCTGCTCCACCACCACCACCTCTTCCTCCTCCTCCTCCTCCTTCTCTGTCTCTGGCGACGCCTGACAGGGTCTACGCAATGGCTCAAGCAAAAAGATGCCATACTGTGCTTGAGCTGGTTTGTTTAGGGGACAGGAGCCACACCGGGTCAGAAATTATGTCAGCTCTGCAGGGGCAGGTGCAGAGATGGTTAACACCACACCAGCTTGAGCTGGGAATGATCGTCTGCGATAATGGCAGCAACCTTCTCTCCTCCCTACACAAGGGTAAATTGACGCATGTACCATGCCCAGCACATGTTCTAAATCTGGTGGTACAGCATTTCCTAACCAAGTACCCAGGGCTGCCAGAGCTTCTCATCCAGGCCAGAAAAGTCTGCAGCCACTTCAGACGGTCATTCCCAGCAAGCGTTCGCCTGGCAGAAATTCAAAGAAAATTCCACCTTCCCACAAACCGTCTGATCTGTGACATGCCCACCAGGTGGAATTCGACATTAGCAATGCTGCAGCGTCTGCACAAGCAGCAGAGGGCCATCAACGAGTACCTGTGTGAGTATGGCACAAGGACAGGTTCAGGTCAACTTGGTTTTCCGCCCCCCCCACAGTGGCTGATGATCAAGGATGCATGCACTGTACTGTCACCATTTGAGGAGGCAACGAGGATGGTGAGCAGGGACAGTGCATGCATCAGTGACACAATTCCTTTAGTGTTCCTGCTGGAGCACACTCTGCGGGGAATTATAGATGTGGCTCTAGAGGCAGAGCAGCGGGAGGAAGAGGAGGCCTTCCCTAGCTCTCAAGGCCCCAGTCTTTCCGCAGACAGCATTCCAGCGGGTCCTACTCAGATCAGACAGGAGGAGGATGAGGAGGAGGAGGACTATTTAAGTAGTGGGGGCATTGAAGGTGGGGATTCCTCAAGGCAGGGTTTTGTGTGCCCAGAAACAGAAGGGCTTGTGCGTGGCTGGGAGGAGGAAGTGCATGATACGGTCATCCTCATTGACCAGGAAGACTCGGCAGCTAATGCCACCTCCAACCTACGCTGCATGGGCTCCCTAATGATGCAAAGCCTGCTAAAGGACCCCAGGATTCGTGCTGTCAAGGAGAGGGATCATTACTGGTTGGCAACTCTTCTTGATCCACGATACAAGGGGAAAGTTGCAGAGCTCATCCTGCCCACACAGAGGGAGCACAGGATGACAAAACTTGAGGACGCTCTAAAGCGAAACTTGTGTAACACCTTTCCAGGCACTGTTAGATTACCAAGTGCTGACACACGTGCTTCTGAGGCTGCAGGTGATCAGAGGAATAGCGGTGAAGGCCAGGGCCGCTTGACTGATGCATTTTTAAATTTTTTTAGTCCTCGACGCCCAGGGACGTCAAATGTAGGCACCCATTGCCAGCGTCTTCACCATATGGTGCAGGACTACCTAGGGGCAAGGGCAGACCTGGATACCTTTCCAGCAGATGATCCACTGGCTTACTGGGTGTTGAGATTGGATCACTGGCCAGAACTTAGCCAATATGCTATGCAGCTACTAGGTTGCCCTTCATCTAGCGTGCTTTCCGAAAGGACGTTCAGTGCCGCTGGAGGTTTTGTCACAGACAAAAGAGTGTGTCTGTCCACCGACTCTGTAGACCGGCTGACATTTATAAAAATAAATCAGTCCTGGATCAGCAGCTATCAATCCCCTGATGCTGAAGTAATGGAATAGATAGGGGATGTCCTCTTCTGCATTCACAAAACCTCCAGCACTGAACTCTTCCACAATACCACAAAAGGGTTACGGTGTGAAGGCACTTGCTGCCATGAAAGGCACAATATCTGGCTACACTGATGCCCATTAAAAAAAACAAAAAAACTTTTCAATATAGGACCACATGGTCCACCACTGCACTCTTCCACAATACCACAGAGGGGTTACTGTATGATGATACTTGCTGGCCTGGCAGTCTTGCACCAAAGGCAGAATATCTGGGTGCACTGACGCCCATTACCAGATCAAAAACTTTTCAATATAGGACCACATGGTCCACCCCTGCACTCTTCCACCATACCACAGAGGGGTTACTGTATGATGATACTTGCTGGCCTGGCAGTCTTGCACCAAAGGCAGAATATCTGGGTGCACTGACGCCCATTACCAGATCAAAAACTTTTCAATATAGGACCACATGGTCCACCCCTGCACTCTTCCACCATACCACAGAGGGGTTACTGTATGATGATACTTGCTGGCCTGGCAGTCTTGCACCAAAGGCAGAATATCTGGGTGCACTGACGCCCATTACCAGATCAAAAACTTTTCAATATAGGACCACATGGTCCACCCCTGCACTCTTCCACAATACCACAGAGGGGTTACTGTATGATGATACTTGATGGCCTGGCATTAAAGGCACAATATCTGGGTGCACTGACGCCCATTAACAGATAAAAAACTTTTCAATATAGGACCACATGGTCCACCCCTGCACTCTTCGCAATACCACAGAGGGGTTACTGTATGATAGTACTTGCATGCCTGGCACTAAAGGCACAATATCTGGGTGCACTGCCATTGACGCCTGTATCAGATTCATATCCTCAGAGGGGTTACGGTGTGACGGCACTGTTGCCGACGCTAAAAGCCCAATTTTAAAGCACCTATTGTTACTTTCATCCAAAGCCTGCATAAGTTTCACAATAATTTAGCCCAAAAAAACACTAAACTTGTTTTGCGTGTCCTAAAATGTCTTTTCATACAGACTGCCGCCCCAAGCAGTTGTTTATGGATAGATTAAAGGAAAAGCATTTACCGTCATATGAAACATCATTTATTTGTTTTTAAGTGTTTCTATACATCCTAGAAATCCGCCACTTCACGGGCAGGTTATGGGGACCTCCTAGGCACGATATTTGAAGGAATTTTTCGTTTTTATTTTTAACCCTTATTTCATGGAAAACTCACTGTCCCTTTAAAAACGTTTTTTTTAAAACTTTTTGTCCTTGTTTCCTGTCCCCCAGGGCACTACCCGGACCCCCATACACCTTTTATGGCAAATATGTAGCATATATGCCCTCTTGGAGGGCACTCTAAAAAAACCGAATTTTCAGCCCCATTGATTTGCATGGGGGTTCGGGTTCGGGCTCGAACCGAACCCGGGGAGTGTTCGGCTCATCCCTAGGGGCTATATAGTAAGTGTAGATAGGCTGGGGGCTATATAGTAAATGTTGATAGGCTGGGGGGGTGTATAGTAAATGTAAATAGGCTGGAGGGGTGTATAGTTAGTGTAGATAGGCTGGGGGGTGTATAGTAAGTGTAGATAAGCTGGGGGATGTATAGCAAGTGTAGGTATGAGGAGGTGTACAGAAGGTGTAGGAGGAGGATGGGTTTTTGCAGGCAGCAGGAGAATAACAAGTGATTTCAATGTCGCTCATTGATTCTCAATTTGATCCAGTATTTAAACCACTGGTTGTGAGAGCTTGGTGTGAAGAGAATTTGCAAAAATTTCATTCTAAAAGAATCTACGCTCCACTTGTCACACAGTGCAGACACAATACATACACAATACAACCGACAAGGCTCGTGTGTGACTGCCTACTAACCCAGCCGCACAGAGGCGTAACTAGAAACCTCAGGGCCCAGGTGTGGGAATCCATGATGGCTGAGCCGCACAAACACCATCAGAGGAAGACCTCCATCATCCTTCATACACAACCAGTATACACTATACAGTGCATTAAAATATACCGTGCGGCGCTAGAGTGTTTGGGTTTGGCTTGAAGGAAAGGTGGCAACCCTAAGCCTGGCGCTCCAGAATATGTTTTGAAAGGACATTGCCCATGATCCTCAGACACTCATTAGATTGGTGAAACGTCACGGGAAATGAAGTTCCTAAACATCTGGAGGGCGAAGGTTGCCAAACTATTCTCTGTTAGATCTGGGAGTCTCTGAGGATTTTAAATACAGTCGCCATCAGGGCAGGAAGTGAAGGGGACAGAGGGCGGCCATGACAGGTTCCTTGCCACAACATAGAGCTGTAAAGGGACTGGATTGCAAAATGACAGGGCTCCTGCGTATCACTAATCTGAGATCTTAATCCGGCCCGTCCTCGTATCTGAGCAAACAATCTCCAGATAAAATGGCTGGACGCCTTTGCCGTAAACATGGTGTGTGACAACTTCCCCATAAAATCCTGTGTTTAAAGCAAGCCCGGCTCCACCTTACGCAGACACCGGGAGTTCAAGCACGTGCCAAAGAGGCCGCAAATAAACCTCGCTTTTGTCCAAAGCCCAAATTTGTCAATATTTTCCGTGGAAGCAATCCGCCCCGGCAGAGTTTACATTCCCATGGCAGGTGAATGATGACACACGCTGTTTGCCGAAGGAAAGGAACGATCTTTATTTCAAGCATAAATATTAGCATTTGGTTGTTAAACTCTTTTTGTATAAGCTTTATTTCTTCAGGACGGGGGTGCAGCTCATGTTTGGATTTCGTGTAGGCCGGTATGACTTTTTATTTAACCAAAAAATAGTCTTTCTCTCCAAGTAAACAGGAAAAGGGAAATATGCCCCCTTCCCCTCTCCAAGTGTGATATGATTATAGGGTTTATTCACAAAGCACCAAAATTTCAGTGAAATTTCCGTGCTTTTCCCTTCGGCACAGTTCGGTGAATTCACTGTTCACTGATTGGTCACTGCAGTGCTCTGTAGATGGAGTCGCCGAAGCCCCACGAAAAAGTTTATTTATTTATTCATAAAGTACTAGTTGGAAAGCCTGCCCAGAGGGCAGTCTATTGTTAATACTGCCCCAGCTCGTGGATATTGCCCCAGCTCGTGGATACTGCCCCATCTCGTGGATACTGCCCCAGCTCGTGGATACTGCCCCAGCTCGTGGATACTGCCCTCAGCTCGTGGATATTGCCCCACGCTCTCATGGATATTTGCCCCCACGCTCTCATGGATATTTGCCCCCAAGCTCTCATGGATATTTGCCCCCACGCTCTCATGGATATTTTCCCCCACGCTCTCATGGATATTTTCCCCCACGCTCTCATGGATATTTGCCCCCACGCTCTCATGGATATTTGCCCCCACACTCTCATGGATATTTGCCCCGACGCTCTCATGGATATTTGCCCCCATGCTCTCATGGATATTTGCCCCCACGCTCTCATGGATATTTGCCCCCACGCTCTCATGGATATTTGCCCCCAAGCTCTCATGGATATTTGCCCCAAAGCTCAGCCCCCAGACCAGACATGGGGCGGCTGTTCGAATGCTCTATCGGCATTTGAACAGCTGCCCCTGGAGCTCCGTCTCCGCATACTTACCTGCCTGAGCGGCGCAGGGAAAGTTTCCTCGCTTCCGCTCGTTGAAGGACCCAAGCCGCGGTCACATGGGACTCCCACGTGACCGCGGCTTGGGTCCTTCAAAGAGCGGAAGCGAGGAAACTTTCCCTTCGCCGCTCAGGGGTTGGATGCGCACGGCAGCCGGGTAGAGGCTGCGAGCGCAGCCTCTACCCGGCTGCTGCGTGTGCATCTCATAACCGCCGCGGCAAGCGCACGGCCGGCTCGTGCCGCGGCGGTTGCATGCACGCGCAGCCAACCACCGCTGGTTGCGCGCGCATGCGCAGAGAAGGTTTGGCGACGGACATGCCAAGCCTTACTCTATTATAGTATAGGATTATTTACCAGGAAGGATGTCACCAAATTCCAACGAACTGCAAAAAAAAAAAAACGTTGCTCTCCGAATAGGTGGTTAAACCAATAAAAATGTATTAAAACACGTCCAAACAATAAAAAAGGTGGTTTAAAAATTAATAACGAGGTCTGCCACAAAATAAAAAAAAAAGTTAAAAAAAATTTAGAAACAAAAATTTTGTATGAAATAATACAAATAAAAAGTTTTTTTGGTGAAAATGAAAAGAATAAACAGTCTTAAATAATAAAAAAGAGATAATACGTTTTTACATTGAAACCTGCAGGATTCACCTTTTTAAAACCGTCTAACTGAAGCACCAAAAATTAGGGGCATTTCGCCGGAATTTAGGTGCAGTTCGGTGTTTTGTGAACGAAAAACAGGATAGTCTTCTATGGCCACCGTATTTTGCTGTCAATTCACCTGTATTTGGTGAATTGACAGCTTAGTGAATATATGAATGGGTGGTGGATTTCACCATTCGGTGCAATTTTGGGCCAATTTGGAGGTTAGTGAATAACATCTTATATCTCTCACGATGCTACGTCCTCTGGACATTTATCACAGGAGTCCTAGACATCAGAATTCTAATTAAAAACATATTTAATAGCTATGAACTCGGCCCAGTATAATATAATGTATAAGTATCTCTGAGAGCCTGAGCAAAAGCCAACTGGGCGGCCATTTTGAAATAGCAGGAAGTCAGAGAAAAGGGATGGAAATACAGAGTGTGCACACGTGTGACGCCTCAAATAACCTTCACACAGGTCATTTCACAAAAAAGTGCTTAGTGCAGAGGCTCCGGGGGCTGAGAGTGATCGTATTATGGGTAATTTCAAACAGCTTTGAGAGGAATGCGCGCAAAACCGTCACTTCAGAACCCAAATCTAAAATGTCTCCTTTTCGACTGGGTTATGAAATAAAAATATACAAAGATATACAGTCGCAAAATAAAGATACATATGTGACTGAAATAAAATGAAGTTAAGCCCATCTCCCCACACCATCTCTTTATGTAACCTACACAATAAAAAACCCTGTCCCGCTGCCCTGTTTTGTCCTGACTGTCTTTCCACGTATCCTGTGGTTTAACCATTGTCAATTGTTTTCCGTTATTACCCCCTCGTTTCATAGATAGTATCATTTTTTTAATAATGCTTTTAATTAAATGTAGGTTTTACACCTTGACGTCGCCTTTCTCATCTAGATAATGTTGTTCCTCCCTTTGGATTGTAAGCTCCTTTGAGCAAAGCCCTTCCATACTCATTGTTTCTGTTCCTTCGTGTCTGTTTGTTCTAGGTCTTTTTCGATTACACTGACTCAGCAGCCACTTTATTAGGTACACCTTGATAGTACTGTGTTGGACCCCTTTCGCCTTCAGAACTGCCTTAATTCTTCGCGGCATGGATTCCACGAGGTTTTGGAAACATTCCTCAGAGGTTTTGCTCCATATTGACATGAAAGCATTGCGCAGTTGCTGCAGATTTGTCTTCTGCTCATCCATGATGTGAATTCAATAACAATACAAAAAGAAAGTGTCTCGATCCTATATACCTACAGAGCGCCGCAAATGTGGAATAACCTCCAAGACACCATCAAATCTTCCCCCAGTCTAAAGTCCCTTAAGAGATCTCTATTAACATACCTCGATACAGAATGCACCTGTAAACATGTAACACAGTGACTATATACAGAATGCATCTGTAAACATGTAACACAGTGACTATATACAGAATGCACCTGTAAACATGTAACATAGTGACTAAATACAGAATGCACCTGTAAACATGTAACATAGTGACTATATACAGAATGCACCTGTAAACATGTAACACAGTGACCATATACAGAATGCACCTGTAAACATGTAACATAGTGACTATATACAGAATGCACCTGTAAACATGTAACATAGTGACTATATACAGAATACACCTGTAAACATGTAACACAGTGACTATATACAGAATGCGCCTGTAAACATGTAACACAGTGACCATATACAGAATGCGCCTGTAAACATGTAACACAGTGACTAAATACAGAATGCACCTGTAAACATGTAACATAGTGACTATATACAGAATGCACCTGTAAACATGTAACATAGTGACTATATACAGAATGCACCTGTAAACATGTAACATAGTGACTATATACAGGATGCACCTGTAAACATGTAACATAGTGACCATATACAGAATGCACCTGTAAACATGTAACACAGTGACTATATACAGAATGCACCTGTAAACATGTAACATAGTGACTATATACAGAATGCACCTGTAAACATGTAACACAGTGACCATATACAGAATGCGCCTGTAAACATGTAACACAGTGACTATATACAGAATGCTCCTGTAAACATGTAACACAGTGCGACTAAACATACAAATGCACCTGTAAACATGTAACATAGGGACTATATACAGAATGCGCACCTGAAACAGTAACATAGTGACTACTTATACAGAATGCGCCTGTAAACATGTAACATACTGACTATATACAGAATGCACCTGTAAACATGTAACACAGGACTATATACAGAATGCACTGTAAACATGTAACACAGTGACTGTACTATACAGAATGCCACCTGTAAACATGTTAACATAGTGACTATATACAGAACGCGCCTGTAAACATGTAACACCAGTGACTATATACAGAATGTACCTGTAAACATGTAACATAGTGACTATATACAGAATGCACCTGTAAACATGTAACACAGTGGACTATATACAGAATGCACCTGTAACATGTAACATAGTGACTATAGTAACAGAAGTGCACCTGTAAACATGTAACATAGTGACTATATACAGAAATGCGCCTGTAAACATGTAACACAGTGACTATATACAGAATGCGCCTGTAAACATGTAACATAGTGACTATATACAGAATGCGCCTGTAAACATGTAACAAATGACTATATACAGAATGCACCTGTAAAACATGTTAACATAGTGACTATATACACAATGCACCTGTAAACATGTAACACAGGGACTATATACAGAATGCGCCTGTAAACATGTTAACATAGTGACTATATACAGAGCGCGCCTGTAAACATGTAACACAGTGACTATATACAGAATGTACCTGTAAACATGTAACATAGTGACTATATACAGAATGCACCTGTAAACATGTAACACAGTGACTATATACAGAATGCACCTGTAAACATGTAACATAGTGACTATATACAGAATGCACCTGTAAACATGTAACATAGTGACTATATACAGAATGCGCCTGTAAACATGTAACACAGTGACTATATACAGAATGCGCCTGTAAACATGTAACAGAGTGACTATATACAGAATGCGCCTGTAAACATGTAACAAAGTGACTATATACAGAATGCACCTGTAAACATGTAACATAGTGACTATATACAGAATGCACCTGTAAACATGTAACATAGTGACTATATACAGAATGCGCCTGTAAACATGTAACATAGTGACTATATACAGAATGCACCTGTAAACATGTTAACATAGTGACTATATACAGAACGCGCCTGTAAACATGTAACACAGTGACTATATACAGAATGTACCTGTAAACATGTAACATAGTGACTATATACAGAATGCACCTGTAAACATGTAACACAGTGACTATATACAGAATGCACCTGTAAACATGTAACATAGTGACTATATACAGAATGCACCTGTAAACATGTAACATAGTGACTATATACAGAATGCGCCTGTAAACATGTAACACAGTGACTATATACAGAATGCACCTGTAAACATGTAAACATTTTCTGTGTTAATCTGTATATTTGCATTATTTTCAATATCTTGTATTTTTACAGAAATACAAAGTAATAAAATGCAAGATATTGAAAACAAATTAACACAGAAAATAAATAAGTTTCACTGCCACCGAACATCACTGAATTGCGGCAATCCACAGTGATTTGCACCGTGGTTCGCTGGCAAATCACGAGTATTTGGTGAATTGACAGCTTTGTGAAAAGACGAACTACCACGAAATTGCACCGTACGGTGATTCGGTGGCAAATTCAGGTCTTATTCAATAACCCTTTTATTTATTTATAAAGTATTTTCCCCGGAAGGATACATTGAGTTTTCTCTCGTTTTTAAGTATGTCCTATAATATATACATATATATATATTTATTTTTTTACACAGAGCAAGGCGCCCCCTTGTGGCAGGCGCCTGTAGGAACATTTTCCAAAATGCAAATAGTGGAGCGCCACACCGAATATTCTTCCACCCCCCCCCCATCGCTATGTACCCAATTGCTGGTTTCCCCCAAACCAAGTGTGAACCTAATAGATTCAGAAAGATTTGTGGTGAAGGTACAGCGCGCAAAGGAACCTGTTATATATACATTTATTTTCAATTGCTCCCCAACAAATGTCCAGCGTTATATGGGAACCAAAACAAAGAGATATTATCGTGCAATGTGTACATGCATGGATATATATATTTTTGATTTCTACACACATAACGAGATTATAAACTTTCTCTTGGGTGTTTTCTTCTGTTTCTTAGGTACCCAATCACCTTCAATTCTTCCTTTCGGATGTTCTCTCAGAGGGAAAAATAAAATAAAACAAGGAATGCTTCCCCGTGTATCTCCGCGTGTATAAGTGATACTCTCCAATTGCACGACAAGCTTACACTTACTCTTGGTGTAGGTGAATGTATAACAGATTTCTTTGTGCGCTGTACCTTCACCACAAGTCTGTAGGAACATGCTTACTCTGCCTAGTTAGAAATCCGGCCCTGAGTGAATGCTGAATTAACCGCAGGGTCGGCAAATTGAAATCGCCGAAGTGCGCCGAATGAGAGAGCACCAAAGTTTTGGGGAAATTTCAGTGCTCTCTGAATAACCCCTAAAGTGTATTTTGTGCTTTTTGAATATCACGTGTTATGTGAAAACATCACAGAATCCATGATAATATCTCCATTTTTATACATGTTCAAAATTGCTAGTTATTTGTACGTCTGAGGCAAATAATCCCCCTTCGCTGCCATCATTTATGTTTCGTCTTATTTTCAGGCCTGGTTTTGATTCTGTCAGAATATAAAATAAAATTTACAACTATAATCAATTTAGTCAACGGTGATTTTTTTAATGTGTAAATGAAAACAAGGATAATGTGGCACATTTTTAATTGAAAAAATATAAAAATGACGGGAATGTGTAACGAGTAAAGGTTTGGTTTTAAAAAAGTAGTTTGTATGAAAAAATATATATATAACCTTGGATTATTTCTTTGATCAAAAACCACAAATCCCCCAAATGCAAAGAACGGATAAACCCATCACTAAAAAACAAAAGAAATCCAAGTAACACAAATCCCCCAAATGCAAAGAGCGGATAAACCCATCACTAAAAAACAAAAAAAATCCATGTAGCACAAATCTCCCAAATGCAAAGAGCGGATAAACCCATCACTAAAAAACAAAAAAAATCCATGTAACACAAATCTCCCAAATGCAAAGAGCGGATAAACCCATCACTAAAAAACAAAAAAAATCCATGTAACACAAATCTCCCAAATGCAAAGAGCGGATAAACCCATCACTAAAAAACAAAAATCCATGTAACACAAATCTCCCAAATGCAAAGAGCGGATAAACCCATCACTAAAAAACAAAAAAAATCCATGTAACACAAATCTCCCAAATGCAAAGAGCGGATAAACCCATCACTAAAAAACAAAAATCCAAGTAACGCAAATCCCCCAAATGCAAAGAGCGGATAAACCCATCACTAAAAAACAAAAAAAATCCATGTAACACAAATCTCCCAAATGCAAAGAGCGGATAAACCCATCACTAAAAAACAAAAATCCAAGTAACGCAAATCCCCCAAATGCAAAGAGCGGATAAACCCATCACTAAAAAACAAAAAAAATCCATGTAACACAAATCTCCCAAATGCAAAGAGCGGATAAACCCATCACTAAAAAACAAAAAAAATCCATGTAACACAAATCTCCCAAATGCAAAGAGCGGATAAACCCATCACTAAAAAAAAAAAATCCAAGTAACGCAAATCCCCCAAATGCAAAGAGCGGATAAACCCATCACTAAAAAAAAAAAATCCTAGTAACACAAATCTCCCAAATGCAAAGAGCGGATAAACCCATCACTAAAAAACAAAAAAAATCCATGTAACACAAATCTCTCAAACGCAAAGAGCGGATAAACCCATCACTAAAAAAAAAAAAAATCCTAGTAACACAAATCTCCCAAATGCAAAGAGCGGATAAACCCATCACTAAAAAACAAAAAAAATCCATGTAACACAAATCTCCCAAATGCAAAGAGCGGATAAACCCATCACTAAAAAACAAAAAAAATCCAAGTAACACAACTCTCCCAAATGCAAAGAGTGGATAAACCCATCAGTAAAAAACAAAAGAAATCCAAGTAACACAAATCCCCCAAATGCAAAGAGCGGATAAACCCATCACTAAAAACAATAAAAATCCTAGTAACACAAATCCCCCAAATGCAAAGAGCGGATAAACCTATCACTGAAAAAAAAAATCCAAGTAACACAAATCTAGGGATGAGCAGTTCAGTTCGATCAGTTCGGAGTTCGATTCGAACTTTAGCTGTTTGCAAACTTTTTGGCGTGTTCGGTTCGAGTTCAAAAAAAATAAATTGTGAAAAAAGTATAAAAAATGCTTAAAAATACCAAAAAATCGAGAAATAAAGAGACTCAGAATATTATAAGCAACGGTTTATTAGATATTGAATTAAAAAATAATGTCTACGTGCAAAGATTCTCACCTCTAAATGACCTGTGCTCTCAAACGGCGTAAACAACAGGTGTTTAATTAGTGTTTGGAAATAACATGTGCTTCTAATTAGTCCGTCTCATGAATTTGATACATTGTATGCAGACTGGAGGTGCCAGGTGTCATGTGTGGGTCTGTGCTGTGATGGCGATGTTTCCATACATCCTACAAATCCGCCACTTCACGGGCAGGTTATGGGGACCTCCTAGGCACGATATTTGAAGGAATTTTTCGTTTTTATTGTTAACCCTTATTTTATGGAAAACTCACTGTTCCTTTAACCCTTTCACTGCTGAGGCATTTCACCGCTGTGTGCAGAGCTAATTTTTACCGCTTTCGCTCATCATGTTTAAACGAGATTCGAAGCCACATTTTATTATACGACCCAGACATATTATATATCGTTCTTTCCGGCAGACTCGGCAGATTCATAATATATAATTTTTATATGTATACGTCATGTTCTGCCTGTATACTATAACAAAAAATGCAATAAAACTTGAATTTTTAATCATCTGCAGTGTGTAAAGTGTTTTTTTTTCACCTTTTATCACAAGAACATTTGCGGTTATATTATCTATGGGGTGCGCTTGTACAAAAATTAGAAATGGGGACTTATTCAATTTTTTGGGGGGAATTATGTGATTTTTAGCAAACGCACACCATAGAAAAAAATCATTAGTGCAGCATCATTGTTCACATTATAATTGAAATGTGAACAATATTGCTGCATTAATAAAAGTAACACACAAAAAAATACATGTTTTTTTATTTTTTTATTTGTCTACTTTATACCTGGTCATGTTGGATATCATTCGAAAGGCCATGTTCAGGCCTTTCGATTCACACCCTCCATGACCCCCTAGCTGCCACGGTTCTGGAGATATGGGGGTTCAAATGAACCCCCTATCTCCACCAGGGGATTCCGGGCAGCTAGGGGTTCCCCGGCTATCTGACGTCATCACGCTATGCGTGAGGACGTCAGGCAGTGAGGGGGGACCCGGGGGTGGAGCCGCCATCCAAGATGGCGTCCCCCACCGGAGCTAGGCCGCACTTCCGCGCCGCAAGGCGCTGAAGTGCGACCCGGTGCCTAAGGGGTTAAAGCCAGGCACCGCTTAAAAGGGGAGACTCTCCCCTTTTAAGTGGTGCCTGGCTTTTTATTGTGGGACCACCCGATCGGGAGGGAGAGGGTTCCAAACGGATCACCCCCTCCCTTCCAGGCAATCTCCCGGCATTGCCGGCGGCAGGGCCGGCGCTAGCGTAAGGCGGCACAGGCGGCTGACTTACTATCTGGCTTCCTGCCAGTTTGTGGGGGCGGAATTCCCCGGCCCCGAGCGCCGCCATCTTGGTCGGTCGGGGAGACCCGGCGCAGCGCTAGGGGCCGAACCACCTGACCAGCGCCGCGCGCGATCGCGCGAGAACGCGGCTGCGCTGGTCATGTGGTTCCCGCCCGGCTAGCGGCAAAGCTGCATCATGTCAGCGGCCGCTCGCCACCATGAGGAACACCGGCGGAGCCTGGGGGGACCTGGCAGCAGGTGAGAGCTGGGGGCAGATATATCCATATGTGAGCTGGGGCAAATATCTCCATATCAGATGGGGCAATATATACCCATGTAATCTGGGGGGCAAATATATCCATGAGTTGGGGGCAAATATATCCACATGTGATCTGGGGCAAATATATCCATGAGTTGGGGGCAAATATATCCACATGTGATCTGGGGACAAATATATCCATGAGTTGGGGGCAAATATGTCCATGAGTTGGGGCAAGTATATCCACATGTGATCTGGGGGCAAATATACCATATGAGCTGGGGCAAATATACTTATATGAGCAACCCTAGTGTGTGTATATATGTGTGTGTATATAGAGATTACCATGGCACCTCTATCCTGATTGGCTTGACATGACACGGATGGGGGGGGGGGGCACCAAAATGCAAACTTCGCCTGACTAGATAAAAATGCTTGCACCGGCCCTGGTCGGGGGTCGCCTGGAAATGACGTCATCGCGCATGGCGCGATGACGTCATTTACGTCGGGAGGAGCTTGACTTCAGCGTCTGAGGACGCTGAAGTCAGAACGCCGCGGGACCCCGGACAGAGAGGTGAGTATCTCCGCCGGGGGTCCCGCAAAGCTGATGATGTGTGGGACACGTCCTCCTCAGCATACAGCGGGAGTAACTGAGGACGTGTCCCACACGTCGCCAGCAGTGAAGGGGTTAAAAACGTCTGTTTTAAAAAAACTTTTTGTCTTTGTTTCCTGTCCCCCAGGGCACTACCCGGACCCGGACATTGTTTTTAAGTGTTTCTACACATCCTAGAAATCCGCCACTTCACGGGCAGGTTATGGGGACCTCCTAGGCACGATATTTGAAGGAATTTATCGTTTTTATTTTTAACCCTTATTTCATGGAAAACTCACTGTCCCTTTAAAAACGTATTTTTTTTAACTTTTTGTCCTTGATTCCTGTCTCCCAGGGCACTACCCGGACCCCCATACACCTTTTATGGCAAATATCTAGCATATATACCCTCTTGGAGGGCACTCCAAAAACCGAACTTTGAGTCCCATTGACTTGTATTGAGTTTGTGTTCGTGTTCGAGTTCGAATTCGAACTTTTAAAAAGTTCGAGTTCGAATGCGAACCGAACTCGGGGTGTTCGACTCATCCCTACACAAATCCCCCAAATGCAAAGAGCGGATAAACCCATCACTAAAAAACAAAAACAAAATCCAAGTAACACAAATCCCCCAAATGCAAAGAGCGGATAAAACCATCACTAAAAAACAAAAACAAAATCCAAGTAACACAAATCCCCCAAATGCAAAGAGCGGATAAAACCATCACTAAAAACCTCCCAATAAACTCCAATGTCAAAAATGGAACAAAACACAAACGTACAACCCCAAACAATCTAAATCTCAAGAATATAGGACGCAGATACAACCATTAACGAAAAACCAAACAAAAAACCCCAATAAACCCAAATCTCAAAAATGTAGGGAGCAGACAAAAAACTACAGACGAAATGAAATCTAATAAACACAAATCTCAAAAATGCAAGGAGCAGATAAAACCCTTACTAAAAAATCCCCAATAAGCACAAATGGCAAAAAAATCAAGAAGCAGATAAAACCATAAAAAAATCCTCAATCAGCACAAATCTCAGAAAAGCAAGAAGCAGATAAAACCCTTACTAAAAACCCCCCAATAAATCCAAATGTAGGGAGCAGATATAACACTAAAATCTAAGGTTGCGTGACGGGAGATAAAGTCCCGACTCTCCGTCTTGTCTGTTACGAAATCCACACACTCTGTTAATCTCTTCATCCATTGAGACAACCTGACGCAAACCTCACGAATCTGAAGAATTTAAATGGATTGCATATCAGGTGCCAGGCTTAATGTGAGCGGTGTCCTGTACTTATTCATTTTGGATAAGATGGCAGCCGCGATAGGGATGTGCGTTTCGGGTTTCGGAATTTCGGAATTTTCACGAAATTTCCCGATTCATGCATTCGAATTCGGCCGATTTTCCGAAAATTTTCAGATCTGAAAACGGCAGATCCGAATTTTTTTTCGAGCTGAAACGAAAACTTTTCGGAATTTTCGAATGGACTAGAAATGTGTAAAATCGAAATTCATTTTCGTTCAATTCGTGATTTCGGCTCCATTTCTGATTTCGGTTCCATTTCAGTAATTTCAGACATAATATTTATATCGCTGATTCTGTAATTAAATTTTGTATCATTCCCATATCAAGATTCCCAGAGAAATCTCAATGTATCCTTCTTGTAAAACATGAGAAATCTCAATGTATCCCTCTTGTAAAACATGAGAAATCTCAATGTATCCTTCCTGGAAATCCAGAGAAATCTCAATGTATCCTTCTTGTAAATCATGAGAAATCTCAATGTATCCTTCTTGTAAAACCAGAGAAATCTCAATGTATCCTTCTTGTAAAACATGAGAAATCTCAATGTATCCTTCCTGGAAATCCAGAGAAATCTCAATGTATCCTTCCTGGAAATCCAGAGAAATCTCAATGTATCCTTCTTGCAAAACATGAGAAATCTCAATGTATCCTTCTTGTAAAACATGAGAAATCTCAATGTATCCTTCTTGTAAAACATGAGGAATCTCAATGTATCCTTCCCGGGAAACCAGAGAAATCTCAATGTATCCTTCTTGTAAAACATGAGAAATCTCAATGTATCCCTCCTGGAAATCCAGAGAAATCGCAATGTATCCTTCTTGTAAAACACGAGAAATCTCAATGTATCCTTCCTGGAAATCCAGAGAAATCTCAATGTATCCTTCTTGTAAAACATGAGAAATCTCAATGTATCCTTCTTGTAAAACATGAGAAATCTCAATGTATCCTTCCTGGAAATCCAGAGAAATCTCAATGTATCCTTCTTGCAAAACATAAGAAATCTCAATGTATCCTTCTTGTAAAACATGAGAAGTCTCAATGTATCCTTCTTGTAAAACATGAGGAATCTCAATGTATCCTTCCTGGAAATCCAGAGAAATCGCAATGTATCCTTCTTGTAAAACATGAGAAATCTCAATGTATCCTTCTTGTAAAACATGAGAAATCTCAATGTATCCGTCTTGTAAAACATGAGAAATCTCAATGTATCCTTCCTGGAAATCCAGAGAAATCTCAATGTATCCTTCTTGTAAAACATGAGAAATCTCAATGGCAGAATTATCGTATCGGCAGAATTATCGTATCGGCAGAATTATCGTATCGTATAATTATCATATTCGAAAAACCATTAGTTTACGTCAAAACGAATAGACACTTTGAAACGAGGAGAACAGACGTTCCGAAAAACACGAAAATTTCCGAAATCACGAAAAAAAAGTCGATACGAAAAACTAACCGAAACGAACCGAACCGAAACGGAAATTGGTCGAATCGAGTTGAAACGAAAATTTACAAAATCCGAACGAACCGAACCGAATCGAACCGAAAAAGAAAATCGATGCACAAGCCTACTCCGCGACGCTTATATTGGGAGAGGATTGAGGAAAATCCTTTGCATGGTGTTGGGTTGAGTCCTGTCACCTTTCCGCAATCATGTAATACCATCTGCTCATGCCATTCTCAGCGCTCCACCTTTACCGTGCTTTCTGCCCAATTCTGTAAACCAGGCTGTCTGTGGTGGCACCACTTTGTGTTTCTGCCAATGGCCCTCGCCATACCTGCAGCCTGATGAAATCGCTCCCGAGCACTAACAGGGTTATCCAAAGAGATTCGAAAAGTCACCGCATGTTCGGTGACTTTTCGTTCTCTTCAATTCGGTTCCTTTTGCCGATTGCATTTCGGTGACCCTGCGGTGTATTCAGCAAACAGCACAGGGTCCCCGAATTGCAGGGAAAAGCTGCCGCAAACCTGACGAAAACTAACCGAATGCACGCTGAAAACAAGCAAAAACATCTGGATTAACCTTCGAAAAAGCCGCACAGCAGCCGAACAGGAGCCGAATCACACAGAACCGAAGCAGCTGTGACGTAGAGAAGGCAGTGAATAAATTAGAAAAACATTTGTATGAATCTGGGAAAATGAAACGCTGTTTGCAAAGAAACTACTGAGCGAAAATGTCTGAAATTTTCACAGGAGATCCAGGGAATGATAATAAAGAGGGCTGTTACAAAAAAAAATAAGCAAACTGAAAAAAAAAAAAAAAAAATCGGACTTTTAAATTTTTTTTAAAAAGTTCAGAAAAATGCTTAAAGTATCCTAAAAAATCTATAAATAAAGAGACTTTTTGCTGCAGAATTTTATAATGAACGGTTTATTAGATATTGAATTAAAACGGGAATATTTTTAACATTGAAGCCTATGGGATTCTCCTGAATAAATTTGCCGAATTAAACCACCGAATGGCAGGACATTAGGGGAACCTTTCACTGCTGGTTTGTGTTCTCTGAATAGCCGAAGCAGTGCTTTTTCATGGGGATTTCACTGCCCTCGAACAGGCACCGAACAGGCACCGTATGTTCAGGCAATTCGTCAGGATTTGGCGAATTGCCTGCTCTCTGGATAGCCGAATGGCCAGGAAAGGTAACCGAACGCTGATTTTCAGCGTTCGGTTACCTTTCTCAAGCAATTCGAATCTCTTTGGATAACCCTGTATGGCTTCAGATAAAATCATTTTCTGTGTAGGTTCAGCCCCGTAAATCAGCCAGATTGGCGGATGCGTGTGTCTGGTGACCTCATGCGGTTTTCTGATAGGACTTGCACGCAAAGACGCTAAAATGGTAATTTTACGGTTTTCTGTAGAGAAAATGCCAGGCTGGAAAAATATTTGATTTTGAAAAAAGTTTGTTGTGGCTTTTCCCTCAATTTCTGTTTTGCCGAATAGCTCTCCTGGTTACTCTAACAGGGTTACTCAAAGAGATCCGAACTGTGGCCGAAAGGTAACCGGACAGTGAAAATCAGCATTCGGTTACCTTTCCTGGCCATTCGGCTATTCAGAGAGCAGGCAGTTCGCCAAATCCTGGCGAATTGCCTGCACATACGGTGCCTGTTCGGTCCCTGTTCGACGGCAGTGAATCCCCATAGAGAAGCACTGCTTCGGCTATTCAGAGAACACAAACCAGCAGTGAAAGGTTCCCGAAATGTCCTGCCATTGGTGGTTTCATGCGACAGGTTTATTCAGGTGAATCCCATAGGCTTCAATGTTAAAAATATTCCCGTTTTAATTCAATTTCTAATAAACCGTTTATTATAAAATTCTGCCGTAAAGAGTCTCTTTATTTATAGATTTTTCAGGATCTTTTAGGCATTTTTCGGGATTTTTTTGCAAAAATTTTTCTTTTGTTTCTTAAATAGTTTTTTTCTTTTTTCTGTAACAGCCCTTTTTATTCTCATTCATTGGATTTTATATGTAAATTTCAGACATTTTCGCTCAGTAGTTTATTTGCAAACAGCGTTTCACTTTTCAATCATTCAAGCGTACTGCTTTTTATTTTTTTCACTCAATTCGTCTGCGGTGTTGGCTTTTTCCGGCGGCTGCTCTGTGCTCTGACCGGCTCCTGCTTGGGTTTCTCCTGCGTGTTCGGTGGGGTTAATCCACATGTTTTTGCGGGTTTCGGTGTGCGTTCGGTGGGTTTTGCGGTGAGTGTTCGGCGGGTTTGCGGCGGATTTTCCCTGCGCTACGATGGCCCTGTGGGGCTCGCTGAATACAACACAGAGTCGCTGAATACAACACAGAGTCGCCGAAATGGGATCGCCAAATCGCACCGAATTGAAGAGAACAAAAAGTCACAGAACGTGCGATGACTTTTCGATTCTCTTTGAATAACCCTCTTAATGTTTTGCCGCACACAGGGGTTTCCTGTCACCATGTTTACTGAGCCCAGAGGCCACATGGACATCGTATCAAGGCTCGGCATTTAATCCCCTTCACTTCCAACTGATTTTTGTTGAAGTTTTTATCATAACATTTATTTGAAACATGGAATGTGAAGTTACCAATTAAATACAGGGTAAAACAGAAATTTTGCACAGAAATCTTTTAATTAACAAACGATTAATTGAAAAATTAAACTAATGTAAATTTTCTCATTTTTAATTTTTCCTGTATTGGTTTATCCTTTACAGACATATTACTGGGATGAACGGTTATAAACTCTAGATGGTGTCCCTTATCTGGCACAATATCACACGGGTTCAGCATTATCAGCATACAGGCAGAAATGGCCTTTGTGTCAGGAAATGTACTGCAGACAGATAATAAAATGGTGATCTCCTGTTTATGGGGATTTGTTGTGATCAGAATGAGATTATTAGCTATGCAATATCTGTATGTGCTGCATAATGCCTGTGTATGGCAATTACAGCAACACCTTGTATCTGTATGAGCTGCATAATGCCTGTGTATGGCAATTACAGCAACACCTTGTATCTGTATGTGCCACATAATGCCTGTGTATGGCAATTACAGCAACACCTTGTATCTGTATGTGCTGCATAATGCCTGTGTATGGCACTTACAGCAACACCTTGTATCTGTATGTGCCGCATAATGCCTGTGTATGGCAATTACAGCAACACCTTGTATCTGTATGTGCTGCATAATGCCTGTGTATGGCAATTACAGCAACACCTTGTATCTGTATGTGCCGCATAATGCCTGTGTATGGCACTTACAGCAACATCTTGCATCTGTATGTGCTGCTTAATGCCTGTGTATGGCAATTACAGCAACATCTTGCATCTGTATGTACTGCATAATGCCTGTGTATGGGAATTACAGCAACACCTTGTATCTGTATGTGCTGCATAATGCCTGTGTATGGGAATTACAGCAACACCTTGTATCTGTATGGGCTGCATAATGCCTGTGTATGGCAATTACAGTGGCACCTTGTATCTGTATGTGCTGCATCATGCCTGTGTATGGAAATTACAGCAACACCTTGTATCTGTATGTGTTGCATTATGCCTGTGTATGGCAATTACAGCAACACCTTGTATCTGTATGTGCTGCATAATGCCTGTGTATGGCAATTACAGCAACACCTTGTATCTGTATGTGTTGCATTATGCCTGTGTATGGCAATTACAGCAACACCTTGTATCTGTATGTGCTGCATAATGCCTGTGTATGGCAATTACAGCAACACCATGTATCTATATCTGCTGGAATGCTGCAGTAACGTTTGTTGAGCTTTTTGTTACAGTGTGGTTTGGGACTGCTATTTGTGACTTGTTTACAGTAATACAGGGGGGACTGGAGAGAGATAAAACAATCAGTTTCCTTTCTGTACAGGGAGCACGCTAATCTTGCACAATGCAAAATTGAGTTAACTCAAATTTGGTAGTGAAAGGGTTAATAATAGAGGTGTGCACAACTGAAAAATGTGATTAGTTTTGTTTGAAAATAATTGTGTTTTCATAATTTTGTGTCGTAATTTCGTTTCGTTTTGATTCGATTTCAATTACAGATAACTTAAAAAAAACAATAACTCAAATCCTGCTCAAATACTGTTAGATTAGGGTTAAACATGAGGGTTAAAAGGCAAGCTAGGGTTAAATATTGAGCTGTCAGGTTCAGCTCAACAGATTCAGCACCACAGGCCAATCGACAGATACGGGTTGCTTTGTGAAACAGTAAAACGAAACGGATTAGTTTTCATAATTTCGTTTGTAATTTGGGATCGATTTAAAGATTAGGATCACTTAAAAAACAGCATAAATAAATAAACAATAAATAAAAAACAAAAACAATAAATCCTGCTCTATTACTGTTAGATTAGGGTTAAATGTGAGGGTTAAAAGGCAAGCTAGGGTTAAATTACCGTTTCACTGCCGTGTGTATAGACGAATCATTCAATCAATGGTTCTCTTGAGAAACAATATAACAAATCAATTTTGCTATATACTGTTTCATTTTCCTTTCAAATCGGATGAAATTAATTCATTATTTCTAAAATACTTCTGAAATACGAATTAACGAATTTTCCAACGAATTGAGATTCATAACGAAAACGAACGCCCACCTCTATAATGGTTTCGCACTTCACAGACTGATAGCACCATCAGGTGTATAATGCAAAAAAGTAAACCACGTAGTTTAATAAATTGCTTTAAATATTTCCCTTTGAGCTCCCAGAGATAAGGTTTATCCTACAAGCCATCGCGCAACAAAGAAATATTCTCCCATAAAAGCTTCGCTGCCTCCTTATAAAATAAACACCGTTAAACCAGGCTCGATTCAGCCCATGTCAAGAATTTCGGTATTTTTTCCATGTGTTTATTTTCGGCTGAGGAGCTCCCTGTGTGTAAAGGTTGTAGATATTGTTTATTAATTAGGGCGGAGAACACAATGGATGAGCACACAATGGCAGAGCACCCAATGGCGGAGCGCCGCTGTGACGGAACCGTTCTCTTCCGCCTGTCCTGACTCTCCAGACACCCCTTCGTTGCGGTCAGCCCGGCTACTGGGAGCGCTGTCCTCAGCGCCTCGAGTAGCTTGACCCGCCTGCTTCTGTTTCTCTGCCCTGGAGCCGTTAGGAATTTCCAGAAGGCTGCTCTGTGCCTTCTGAGGTTGACACCAGACGCGGCTGTATATTAACCGAATCGAAACAGATATCGGTCGAAACGAGCCGAATCAAAGTTTAAACATCCGAACAAATCGAACCGAATTGAACCGAAAAAAAAATCAGTGCACAAGCCTAGTATATTCCAACAGGATTCTCTCTCTGTCTGAGCTTTAATGAACAAAAACGTCACTACTTATGCTGAGATCCAACAGCCATAATTTGCATAAATGACGCACATCGTCCTACTAAAATGCTAATTACATTATGCTAATTACATTGTGTCAGTTAGATATTTACAATAAACATTCTTTAGCCTTTAGCTCACACAACATTTGTATAATCCATTGTTCTAACACATCAGATTAAAGACAAACACTATCCCAGAGTTCTTGAATCAAACATGCAGCCACATAAGGGTTTTCCCTTGCATAAATTACACAGTAGCAAAGCTTGTTTACTGGCCCACACAAAAAACACATTTACCTACAGGAATATATGAGTATATTTAAAACTAAAGCTACGCCATTTTACACTAAACTAATTTAAACTAAAACCAAACGATGTAAAATATATTTAAAATCACACAATATAAATGAACGTAAAGTCTCTTGGGGTTTGAAGCGTGGAGCGCCACGTCAGCTCCATGACAGCCGCGCAATGCTTATTCGCTACTTATCAAAGCGCTGTGTGGGACGGACATGGATCGGTGTGTTTACCGTGGGTAATACAGTATATCTAACGTGCTTGTGTGCTTAAGATCTGCAGAGATTTTTAGGTGAATTGTCCCTGTGTGAGGTTTATTTTGCCCACAGGCGTGTCACCCATGCTATCATTCATCAATGTCACGTCTAAGGCGACGGCCATTTTTATTTAGGGCACATAAAGGATACACACATCTCAACAAAGCATCCTCAGACAGCCTATGGCGGAATACATTTAGCTTTCTGAGGTAGACTTTTCACATGATGTCACAACCTATTGGGTCCATTTATGTCAATAAAATGTCACTTAGGACAAGAGCAAAGGATCTTATTTACAGCGAGTGATTCCTAACAAGATTTATTATACACTGTCTGACCAAAAAAACAGTCCCCACCTGATGTACCAGCCTGTTATGATCTGAGGGGCTTCAGTCGGTCAGGTCAAGGTTCAGCAATGTTATGCACCCAAAAAACCGAGGTCATGTGACTCCCTGAATATACCGAATGAGCAGGTTTTTCCATCAATGGGTTTTTTCTCCCCTGATGGCACAGCGGGCATATTCCAAGATGGCAATGCCAGGATTCATCGGTCTCAAATTGTGCAAGAGTGGTTGAGGGAGCATGAGACATCATTTTCACACATGGATTGGCCACCGCACAGTCCAGACCTTAACCCCATTGAGGTTAATCTTTGGGATAATGTGCTGGAGAAGACTTTACGCAGCGCCGCGACTCTCCCATCATCAACACAAGATCTTGACCACAAATTAATGCCACTCTGGACGCCAATAAATGCTGTGACATCGCATGAGCTTATCCACACGATGCCACGGCGAATGCGTGACGCAATCACAGCAAAAGACAACACAACCAAATATTACAGGAGGTGACTTTATTTTTGGCCCGGCAGCATGGTTTAGAGACTCATTGGGCCTGTTACGCTACAGGACTCACACACTTCACGAACACAAGTACCGTAGCGTCTGCACAGAGCGATGGGTCGGAGCTGCACGCGCATGCACAGATCTGATCCATCGCTGCCTCTCTAGGAACGCTCGCTACAGCGATTGGTCTCAGAGGGCGACGTCACCCGCTCTCTGTGTGTGACATCACTAGTGACTGATCTGGTGACCGACAGCTGGGAAACTCAAATTCCAGCTGCTGGTGATGCTGGGTGGGGTGGAGGAAACTCTTCCACTTCAACCAGCGATATCTCCAGATCAGGGGAGCAGAGAGGGGGGGCCACTCCTCACATCCTGACTGATTTAAAACTATAAAGTATTCAGGTTGAGTAGAGCGTCCCATTTAAGAGCCATTCACCCCTTTCGTTCCATTTTTAGGACTCTGAAAGACACGTGTTGTGTTCTCCATGCTGGAATCAGTAGAGACACACAGCTCGCTGTGGATCTGGTTAGGGATGAGCCGAACACTCAACGAGTTTGGTTCGAGCCCGAACCCGAACTTCCCATTTTGTTCGGGTCCGAACCCGAACCCGAACTCGAACCCAATGCAAGTCAATGGGGCTGAAAATTCGGTTTTTAGAGCGCCCTCCAAGAGGGCATATATGCTACATATTTGCCATAAAAGGTGTATGGGGGTCCGGGTAGTGCCCTGGGGGACAGGAAACAAGAACAAAAAGTAAAAAAAAAAAGTTTTTAAAGGGACAGTGAGTTTTCCATAAAATAAGGGTTAAAAAAAAAAAAAATTCCTTCAAATATCGTGCCTAGGAGGTCCCCATAACCTGCCCGTGAAGTGGCGGATTTCTAGGATGTATAGAAACACTTAAAAACAAAAAAATTACGTTTCATATGACGGTAAATGCTTTTCCTTTAATCTATCCATAAACAACTGCTTGGGGCGGCAGTCTGTATGAAAAGAGGAGACATTTTCGTACACGCAGAAAAAGTTTACTGATTTTTTGGCTAAATTATAGTGAAATATATGCAGGCTTTGGATGAAAGTAACAATAGGTGCTTTAAAATTGGTCCTTTAGCATCCCCAACAGTGCCGTCACACCGTAACCCCTCTGAGGATATGAATCTGATACAGGCGTCAGTGGCAGTGCACCCAAATATTGTGCTTTTGGTGCCAGGCCTGCAAGTACTATCATACAGTGACCCCTCTGTGGTATTGTGGAAGAGTGCAGGGGTGGACCATGTGGTCCTATATTGAAAAGTTTTTGATCTGGTAATGGGCGTCAGTGCACCCAGATATTGTGCCTTTGGTGCCAGGCCAGCAAGTATCATCATACAGTAACCCCTCTGTGGTATTGTGGAAGAGTGCAGGGTTGGACCCTGCTGTTCAAAAAATTAAAATGATATAAATCTGGCACAGGCGTCAGTGCAGCCAAATATTGTGCCTTTCATGGCAGCAAGTGCATTCACACCGTAACCCTTTTGTGGTATTGTGGAAGCGTTCAGTGCTGGAGGTTTGGTGCATGCAGAAGACATACCCGATCTATTCCGTTACTTCGGCATCAGGGGATTGATAGCTGCTGATCCAGGACTGATTCATTTTTATAAATGTCAGCCGGTCTACAGAGTCGGTGGACAGACGCACTCTTTTGTCTGTGACAAAACCTCCAGTGGCACTGAACGTACTTTCGGAAAGCACGCTAGATAAAGGGCAACCTAGTAGCTGCATAGCATATTGGCTAAATTCTGGCCAGTGATCCAATCTCAACACCCAGTAAGCCAGTGGATCATCTGCTGGAAAGGTATCCAGGTCTGCCCTTGCCCCTAGGTAGTCCTGCACCATATGGTGAAGACGCTGGCAATGGGTGCCTACATTTGACGTCCCTGGGCGTCGAGGACTAACAAAATTTAAAAAAGCATCAGTCAAGCGGCCCTGGCCTTCACCACTATTCCTCTGATCACCCACAGCCTCAGAAGCACGTGTGTCAGCACTTGGTAATCTACCAGTGCCTGGAAAGGTGTTACACAAGTGTCGCTTTAGAGCGTCCTCAAGTTTTTTCATTCTGTGCTCCCTCTGTGCGGGCAGGATGAGCTCTGCAACTTTCCCCTTGTATCGTGGATCAAGAAGGGTTGCCAACCAGTAATGATCCCTCTCCTTGATAGCACGAATCCTGGGGTCCTTTAGCAGGCTTTGCATCATTAGGGAGCCCATGCAGCGTAGGTTGGAGGTGGCATTAGCTTCCGAGTCTTCCTGGTCAATGAGGATGACCGTATCGTGCACTTCCTCCTCCCAGCCATGCACTAGCCCTTCTGTTTCTGGGCACACAAAACCCTCCCTTGAGGAATCCCCTTCAATGCCCCCACTACCTAAATATTCCTCCTCCTCCTCATCCTCCTCCTGTCTGATGTGAGTAGGACCCGCTGGAATGCTGTCTGCGGAAAGACTGGGGCCTTGAGAGCTAGGGAAGGCCTCCTCTTCCTCCCGCTGCTCTGCCTCTAGAGCCACATCTATAATTCCCCGCAGAGTGTGCTCCAGCAGGAACACTAAAGGAATTGTGTCACTGATGCATGCACTGTCCCTGCTCACCATCCTCGTTGCCTCCTCAAATGGTGAAAGTACAGTGCATGCATCCTTGATCATCAGCCACTGCGGGGGGGAAAAAAAACAAGTTGACCTGAACCTGTCCTTGTGCCATACTCACACAGTTACTCGTTGATGGCCTTCTGCTGCTTGTGCAGACGCTGCAGCATTGCTAATGTCGAGTTCCACCTGGTGGGCATGTCACAGATCAGACGGTTTGTGAGAAGGTGGAACTCTCTTTGAATTTCTGCCAGGCGAACGCTTGCTGGGAATGACCGTCTGTATTGGCTGCAGACTTTTCTGGCCTGGATGAGAAGCTCTGGCAGCCCTGGGTACTTGGTTAGGAAACGCTGTACCACCAGATTTAGGACGTGTGCTAGGCATGGTACATGCGTCAATTTACCCTTGCGTAGGGCGGAGAGAAGGTTGCTGCCATTATCGCAGACGATCATTCCCAGCTCAAGCTGGCATGGTGTTAACCATCTCTGCACCTGCCCCTGCAGAACTGACAAAATTTCTGACCCGGTGTGGCTCCTGTCCCCTAAACAAACCAGCTCAAGCACAGTATGGCATCTTTTTGCTTGAGCCATTGCGTAGACCCTGTCAGGCGTCGGTTTAACTGCCACTTCGCCAGAGACAGAGAAGGAGGAGGAGGAAGAGGTGGTGGTGGTGGAGTAGACAGACCTCATACAAGCAGCTTTCTGGAGGCGTGGTGGATGAACAAGCTCCAGCACAGAGCCCCGTCTTGGATCCCTCCCATCTGCAATCAGAGTTACCCAGTGTGCCGTGAAGGAAATGTAACGACCCTGTCCATGCTTGCTGGACCACGTGTCTAAAGTCACATGCACCTTGCTGCTGACTGCCTTTGCCAATGACTCGATAACATTGTCTTCCACGTGCTGGTCATAGTGCTGGAATGGCCTTGCGTGAAATGTAATGGCATTTTGGAACCTGCCACTGTGGTACAGCACATTCAGCAAATTCATGGAAGGGAGCAGAGTCCACCAGCTGGAAAGGCAGCAGCTGCAATGCGAGTAATTTTGCTAAGCTGGCATTTAGACGCTGTGCTTGGGGATGGTTGGGACTATATTTTTTCTTCGCTGCAGCAGCTGCGGCAACATAATCTGACTGCGTAAATCTTCAGCTACTGGGATGTTGTCACATTGTAAGGAAGGACCTGGTACATCCATTACTGTAGCATCATCCCTGGCGGTGGAGGTTGTAGGCAATGACATGGCAGGACATACAGTGGGGGTAGAGACAGATGAGGAGGAGGAGGACCTACGCAAAGTTTTGCGCCAACGGGATGTGTGGCACTTATTCATATGTCGCCTCAAGCACGTGGTACCCAAGTGTCCGGTGTTTATCCCACGCTTCAGCCTCATCTGACATAGATTACAAATAGCAACGCTGCGCTCTAGTGCACATTTCTTAAAGAACTCCCAGACAACAGAGTTCCTGCATGTGTTCTTTGAGACAACAGCACTCTGCACCGGAGCAGCTCTGACATGTGATGCCTTGGACTGGCTAGTGCTACGGTTGGTCACAGAGGATGTTGTGCCTCGTGTTTGCTGTGCCTCCTCCTCCCCCTCTTCCTCACTTAATTCCTCTGTTCGATCTGGCACCCAGGTGGAGTCAGTGACCTCATCATCATTGTTATCATCACCCCCTATCTCCTCGTCACTGGAGCCAACTTGGCAGTATGCTGCAGCTGCTGGGGCAACATGAGTGCCAGTTACTTGTGTGTCATCACTGGCACCCTCTTCCTCTAGGTTGATTATACTCCCTTCCTCAACCTCAGAGATTGAGTCAGAGCACTGTACTTGCTGCGCATCCTCAAGCAGCATGTCACTCTCATTGTAATCAAACAATTCAGCTGACTCCTCCGTGTGTGATAGCGAGGCTACGGCAGGAGTACCTGTGGACATGGAGGCTGCATTAGATGCTTTGGCAGCTGAGGTGGACTGTAAAGCACTAGAAGCCTGGCTGGCAGAGGACTCGGAGGATGAGGATGGCCTGGTTAGCCAATCCACCAAGTCCTCTGTATGTTGCTGCTGCTTAAGTCGGCCAGCACCAGTTAGAAAGGACAAGTGTGCCCCTACAGAGGATGCACCACGTCCACCACGACCAGAGGCACAGCCTCCCGACACAGGGGCTGCTTGCCCTCTTATCTGTGTCTGGGAGCGTCTGCCTGTCCTTTTTGTTCTTTCAGACATGGTGAGTGAAATATAGATTAATATATACAGAACTCTGATTCAACTCTGGTATAAAGATTTAAAGAACTCTGGTATAACTCAGTGAGACACACTGATAGCTGGCAGCCAGTGACAAGAGACAGATCACCTCAATTCACAAATGTTTTGTAGAAATTAGTGAGCCCCAAAATACTTGCTGGCAGTGACAAGAGACAGATCACCTCAATTTCACAAATGTTTTAAAGAAATTAGTGAGCCCCAAAATACAGAGTGGTACTGGATGTGTGACGAGACACAGATCACCTCAATTCCCAAATGTTTTGTAGAAATTAGTGAGCCCCAAAATAATGCGTGGTACTGGTTGTGTGACAAGAGACAGATCACCTCAATTCACAAATGTTTTGTAGAAATTAGTGAGCCCCGAAATACAGCGTGGTACTGGATGTGTGACGAGACACAGATCACCTCAATTCACAAATGTTTTGTAGAAATTAGTGAGCCCCAAAATAATGCGTGGTACTGGTTGTGTGACAAGAGACAGATCACCTCAATTCACAAATGTTTTGTAGAAATTAGTGACCCCCAAAATACTGCGTGGTACTGGATGTGTGACGAGACACAGATCACCTAAATTCCCAAATGTTTTTTAGAAATTTGTGACCCCCAAAATACTTGCTGGCAGTGACAAGACACAGATCACCTCAATTCCCAAATGTTTTGTAGAAATTTGTGACCCCCAAAATACTGCGTGGTACTGGATGTGTGACGAGACACAGATCACCTCAATTCACAAATGTTTTAAAGAAATTAGTGAGCCCCAAAAAGATTTGCTGGCACAGTGACAAGAACCAGAAGATCACCTCAATTCACAAATGTTTTAAAGAAAGTTGTAAACCCCCAAAAAACTTGCTGGCACAGTGACAAGACACACATCACATAAATTCCCTGATATTTGGTAGAAATGAGACCCCCCAGACCCCCCCAGTAGCGTGGCAGACCGGCAGTAACAAGACACAACTATCTCCTTTGAAATCTCCTCTGAAATGCGTGCAGAATCAGCGCGTGGAAACTTTATATAGTGTGCTGCGGGACTTAGCTCTGTGAGCCCATGATTGGGCAAAATTTGCCCAATCAGGACTCTGAGCGGTGATTGGCATAGTGTTGAATAGGGATGAGCTGTTCGGGTTCGGACGGTTCGGAGTTCGACCCGAACTTTGGCAGTTCGAAAGTTGGCGAATTTCAAACTTTTTGGGCGTGTTCGGTTCGGGTTCGAAAAAAAAAAGAAATTTTGAAAAAAGTATAGAAAATGCTTAAAAAAATACTAAAAAATCTAGAAATAAAGAGACTCTTTACTGCAGAATATTATAAGCAACGGTTTATTAGATATTGAATTAAAAACTAATGTGTACGTGGAAAGATTATCAACTCTAAATGACCTCTGTTCACAAACGGGCATAACACCAGGTGTTTTTAGTCTGGTAATCAATTTGATACATTGTACAATATACTGAGGGTGGGGTGGTGTCTGCTTCTGATTGAGATTTGAGAATTAATTTCCCTAAAACATCCTAATATGCTGCATTTAACTGGTGTTTGAAAAAAATCTAAAGCAATGTTATTTTTCACCTCGGGATTAAACATTCACAAGGTTATTCAGAGAGCGGTGAAAAGCAGGAGAATAACTGGAGAAGTGAAAATTCTAGGTCAAAATAGCCAAACCAGAAAAATTCTCCCATTTATCTCACTTTCCAAATCGACTATTTGGTCTAGATTGTTCTCTTCTCTTGCCAGTTCTCCTGACTTTCACCTCTCTCTCAGGGTTGTTCAGAGAAAGGTGATGTGGCGGAATGGAGTATCCGCCTGCGGTCCTGCTCTATCTGACCCCCTTCTTTGGTGTTGCCAAGCCCGACTACCGAGTGGCACGGCACCCGGCGTCTCGAGCGGCTTGGGTAGACGACTACGTGGCTGTGGAGATCTGGAGAGTAGATGGGGCACCCACGGCGGAAATCCGCCCGACTACCGAGTGGCGCGGCACTTGGCGTCTCGAGCAGCGGATCTACTGACCATTGAAGGGCTGGAGACGGTCTGCGTGGCGAACCGCGGTTCGGTAGAGTCTCCTTGCAGATGCAGGCACGGCGCTCAGCCGAGGTCCCGATTCGGGGTGGTTGCGGTATCCCAAGATACCGATTCAAGGTGGCGCAACGGCGCGGCGAATCGATGTTCTGCTGCGGAGTTAGAGTGACCCGTTCCTGGGTGGTGGTGATATGTAGCCGACGTAAAATGACAACACCAGGCAGAACTGTATGTTTCAAACACTCAGATGAACTGAACTCTTTTAATCACACGCCACTATTTATGCTGAAGTACAACAGTCATAATTTGCATACCCATACTAATGAGTTAGGTCAGTTATTTACAATCAACATTCTTCACATTCTCTTAGCCTTCAGCGCACACAACGTTTGTACATCCATTGTTCCAGCACATCAGATTAAACACACACTATCAGAGATCCCTTAAATTAAACATGTAGCTAGATAATGGGGAAAATCCCTGACGCATAAATTACACAGCAGCAAAATTTATTTACTAGCTACAGAAAAACACATTTACCTACAGGAATATAAGTATATTTTAAAACCAAAGCTATGTCATTTCACTAAACTAAATTAAACTAAAACCAAACGAGGTAAAATATTTAAAATCACACGATAAAACGACCATAAAGTCTTTTGAGGTTTGAAGCATGGAGCGTTGCCTCAGCTCCATGACATAGGTCCTTTTAAAAATGTCTTGGGTTTGCGTCCTGGGCTCGCTGCGCCGAGCCTCTTGGGTCATTCCGTGACAGGTGAAAACCAGGAGAATCGCAGGAAAAGAGAACAATCTGGACCAAATAGCCGATTTGGAAAGTGAGATAAGGCTAGGGTCAGACTAACGCATTTTTCGCAGCGACCGTCAAAAAGTGCGTCCGAACGCATTGCCGTATTTTTCCACGGATTGCGCGAAAACGGTCATACGATGCGCATTTTTGTGCGTGATTTTTTACGGATCCAAACCAGGAAACTTTGGGTGTCTGGACGTTATGTTGGCCGGACATGAGCAGGGTCTGACGTCTCCAAATCACGCACACACGCCGCTAGTGGACGCAGCGCACTCTGTACGTCCGTACTAGCGGTTCTGCGTTCTCAAAAAAATGCGTTAATTTTCCACTTGCGTTGCGCAGCCGGACTTTCGTGCGACCGTACTTGGTATATTGGCCGTCATTGCCCGTCATTTGCTGCTAGTGCGGCTGTGATTAAGTGCGCCTAAACGCACGTTAAAAATTCGCTAGTCTGACCCTAGCCTAAATGGGAGAATTTTTCTGGTTTGGCTATTTTGACCTAGAATTTTCCATTCTCCAGTCATTCTCCTGCTCTTCACCGCTCTCTGAATAACCCTGACAGGGTTATTCAGAGAAAGGTGAAACTCAGGAGAATGACTGGAGAATGGAAAATTCTAGGTCAAAATAGCTGAACCAGAAAAATTCTCCCATTTATCTCACTTTCCAAATCGGCTTTTTGGTCTAGAAGTTTCCATTCTCCTGCTTTTCACCACCAACAAATCAGTAAACTTTTTCTGTGTGTCCGAAAATGTCTCCTCTTTTCATACAGACTGCCGCCCCAAGAAGTTGTTTATGGATAGATTAAAGGAAAAGCATTTACCGTCATTTGAAATGTCATTTTTTGTTTTTTACATATTTCTATACATCCTAGAAATCCACCACTTCACGGGCAGGTTATGGGGACCTCCTAGACACGATATTTTGAAGGAATTTTTCATTTTTATTTTTAACCCTTATTTCATGGAAAACTCACTGTCCCTTTAAAAACGTATTTTTTTTAACTTTTTGTCCTTGTTTCCTGTCCCCCAGGGCACTACCCGGACCCCCATACACCTTTTATGGCAAATATGTAGCATATATGCCCTCTTGGAGGGCACTCTAAAAAACCGAATTTTCAGCCCCATTGACTTGCATGGGGGTTCGGGTTCGGTCCCGAACAAATGGGAAGTTCGGGTTCGGGCTTGAACCGAACTCGGGGAGTGTTCGGCTCATCCCTAGTGTTGAACCAGTCTTGCACCAGACCTGTGGTCAGGTGCAAGGCTGTAGCCAATTACGAGCTTCAGGCCAGTGGGAAAATGCATTGTGGTCCATTGTGGTCGAACAAGCGGCGAACACCCGGAAATGTTCGGTGTTCGCGATCTCATCGAACAGGCCAAGTTTGGGTCGAACCCCGAACCGTCCGAATCCGAACCGCTCATCCCTAGATCTGGTAGCCGCCCGACTCCCGATAAGCAACCGGTATATCGGGAATAAATAAATCGGGAATAAATAAATAAATATATTCAGCCCTGGCCATAATCCAACATAAAAACTTCAAAACATCCATCATGATAGAATCTGTAGCAAGCCGGAGGGAATTTTTGCTCTCAGAGCCCCCGTTCATAGAAACCTCCAGATATGTAGAAAAAAAACCATTTATGACCCTCACGTTGGCATCCTGTGTTATTGCGTGCCTGTGGTTCACACCAAGATGCGCATCCGGTGGTGCCAGTCCGTTCAATGTTCTGCCACATTCAGTGCTTCTAATGCCAAATCCGCTCCGGTCCATCACTTCCCATCCATGAAGTACTTTCTATGAAGTTGTGAAACACAAGTTCCTCTCTGCGACTCTTTAAATTCAGCTCGATTAGGTGTCCCGGTCACAAGGAGCACGAGCTGCTAACGCGTGCGGCAGACCAGCAGGTAACATACTGCCATGTCTTCATTTATCGCTGTTACCATGTTGTGTTTTTATATTTTGTGATGTAGAAACAGTTGCCGCGTAGAATAAATTAATATCTAACTCACTAGGACGTCTGGGTCTGACATGGATTATTTTAATTATTACACCTTTATTTGTATTGTGCCAACATATTCTGTAGCGCAGTGCAGAGGTTACAATAAGTTAGGGTAATAGTAAAATGAGGTAGAGAGTGCCCTGCTTCTTAACAAGTTTACATTCCAGAGGAATTGTGTTTTTTGCTATGTGTTGTAGTAACAGGGTAATGTACTGTAACAAAAGTGAGAAAGACATTGTGGGGAGCACTGAGAGCAGCCAGATCCTGGTAAGCACTGAGAGCAGCCAGTTCCTGGGGATCACTGAGAGCAGCCAGTTCCTGGGGAACACTGAGAACAGCCAGATCCTGGGGAGCACTGAGAGCAGCCAGATCCTGGGAAGCACTGAGAGCAGCCAGTTCCTGGGGAGCACTGACCAGCCAGATCGTGGGGAGCACTGAGAACAGCCAGTTCCTGGGGAGCATGAACAGCCAGATCCTAGGGAGCACTGAGAGCAGCCAGTTCCTGGGGAGCACTAAACAGCCAGATCCTGGGGAGCACTGAGAGCAGCCAGATCCTGGGGAGCATTGAGAGCAGCCAGTTCCTGGGGAGCACTGACCAGCCATATCCTGGGGAGCACTGAGAGCAGCCAGATCCTGGGGAGCATTGAGAGCAGCCAGTTTCTGGGTAGCACTGAACAGCCATATCCTGCGGAGCACTGAGAGCAGACAGATCCTGGGGAGCACTGAGAGCAGCCAATTCCTGGGGAGCACTGAACAGCCAGATCCTGGGGAGCCATGAGAGCAGTCAGTTCCTGGGGGGCACTGAAACTGTACCTACGTAACCGGTGTATATCTGGCTCTGATACTAGCCAGTGCCTCACCAGCCTCTGACCTCACCGCACGTCGCTGCATTGTTGCAAATAAATAAACAAGGTTTCTGTAAATGTTATTTTTCCTATTCATTGTTGGATCAGAGCATCGGGGTGCGATGTGCAAGATGGGGGTCGAGTTTAAGAACAGATTTTCCAAAATGGATTTTACTACTCAGAAAATATGAGTAAAGGCTACACAGCACGTACAGCGTGTGCGAGCATCCTCATGATTATTATTTGCAAAATTTATAGAATGCCGGCATCTTTGTAGCAAAACAGCAAACATTATAAACCTGCGGTGACAGGAAAAAAGGGGTCCTGCTGCTAGGATCTGTAGGAGACAGGGATCAGGATTGTCTGATCTAAAATTACTGTTTTTTTTAAAATTCCAAACAAAACATAACTTTTATTAACAACAATAAAAATGTATCACACTACAGGTATTATTCAGAGAGAGTGGATCTGGCCACAGAAATGTCACCGAACAGTGAATTCCCCCATACGGTGACATTTCAAGGCCATTCGGCTATTCAGAGAGCAGGTAGTTCGCCAAATTTTGGGGTTAGGGTAAATTTTGGCGAACTGCCAGCAAGTACGTGCCTGTTCGACGGCAGTGAAATCCCCCATAGAGAAGCAATGGTTAATCTATTCACAGACACCGAACAGCAGAGAAAAGTTGCCGTAGTGCCCTGCTGTTCAGTGTTTTCATTCGGCAGGTTTATTCAGGCGAATTCCATAGGCTTCAATGTTAAAAATATTCCCATTTTTATTCAATATCTAATAAACTGTTTATTACTCTGCAGCAAAAAGTCTCTTTATTTATTGATTTTTTTAAGATCTTTTAGGCATTTTTCAGTTTTTTTGGCAAAATCTTTTTTCTGTTTTTTTTTCTTTAAAAGCGTTTTCTCTTTTTTCTGTATCAGACCTTTTTATTATCATTCATTAGATCTAATGTGTAATTTCCAGACATTTTTGTTTAGTAGTTGTTTTGCAAACAGCGTTTTAATTTTGACACTTTCAATCATTTTTTTTTCTTTTACCCCGTTCGTCAACTTGCCGGCACTGTGATCGTTGGCTCTTTCCGACGTGTTCGGTGTGTTTTTTGTGGCAGTTGCGGTGGGTTTTCGGCGGGAATACGGCAGGTTTACCCTGCATTTCGGGGACCCTGCGGTGATTGCTGAATTCACCGCAGGGTGGGGAAATGTGATCCCCCAAAGTGCGGGGAAGTGCAGAGAATGAAAGAGCATCGAAATGTCGCCGACATGTCAGTGCGCTCTGAATAACCCCCGAGACACACAAAAAAAAGGAAAAACAGAGAAAAAGAAACTCTCGCCCCAAAGCTCTGTAAACTGAATGGGATCATAAAGAGGGAGTGAGAGAAGTTATTATCTGTTTATTTATAAAGTGTTTTACCAGGAAGGATACATTGAGATTTCTCTCGTTTTCAGTATATCCTGGGTTGAAGAACATTGAATTGTAACAGACACATCACAATCTCCCTCCAGCTCTCAGCTCAGAGGCTCCTCTCCTTAATGCAGCAAGAGCTGTGCAGAGGCTGACTATCACAATCTGTGTGTAGCAATGTTTGTGTGCACAGCCTAATACAGGGAGAAATTAAACCTCTGAGCTTGCAATCTGACTCTGGGGGCTGCAAAGGTTTGGGAGAAGGAGCTGCCCATGGTTTCAAGGAGGCAGCACTTATCTGTCAGTGATCTGAGGTATGTTCAGTTCCTCAGCAGCTGCTGAATTGTTCCATTGCAGCAGATCAGTTTGCTGCAGCAGTCGAGCGCTTTGGCTAACCCCGCAGCACCTCTCGACTTGGATGCAAGTGCTAAGTTGGCAGTGCCGAGCGCTGAGCTGCAGAACAGCGTTCAGTGGCAAATTGCTAACTTAGCACTTGCAGCGGCTGAGCAACTGAACGCGCCTCAGACTGCATTCCAGGAGCAGCATGTGGGGAGTGAGCTTAAACTTCTTTGGGTAAGGGAAGTTAACCCTCTCCACTCACTACCCCAGATACTGCACTTTCAGTTTATAGCTTACTACTCTCATATAAATAAATGCAGGTTCTTACCTAAGCTCTCACAGTTTGCATGGAATGGGCAAACATGGATTCACATGCATTATTTTTCAACATTTTATAATTATTTAAATATAAATATATCATTATTTTAAAAACGTTTAATAATCATTTTAATATAGTTAAAATAAAATATATTTTCATACTTAAAATTTTAACAATATAATGAAGACTAAAAAGCAATGAACCTGAAAAAAGTCTAGAAATGATAATTTATAGTTAATGGCACCACGATGTGTAACCCAAGGAATACAGACTAAATTTGAGAACTATTTGATCTCTAGAATATGCCATTCATACCTATATTATGACGAAAGTATATAAAATTGCATAATCATTATTAAATGTAGAATGAAAAGGACATCAGGCATAAGGACCAGTGTGGTGTCAATTGTATTCTACAATTTAATAAAGATTAAACGGTTTTACAGATACTTCTGTTTAATGAGATCTATTAATTCTCAAAGTTCGTAATGATATAATTATTAGAATATATAATTTCAGTTTTATTGTTGTGGAGCTCTGATGTTATGCTCACACACTGCACATTACTGTCATTGTTTGAAAGTCTGTACAGACTCTGACCCAACCACCTCAACAGGCAGAGAATTCCACAGCTTTATTGCTCTTCCTGTAAAAAGAAAGCTATGCGTTATGCTGAATTTCCTTTTTGTCCATCTATACATTATGTGTTTATGTATATAGAATGTGTGTAAATATATGTCTTCTAATATATAAGTCCATGATGTATTTGTGTATTTGTTTTGGGGTTTTTTGGATGTTGGGGTGGAGAGAAAAATCATGCGGTGTGCGGGCTATCGGGGGGGGGGGGGGCCCAAGAAAATGTTTGCCCAGGGTCCAATCAATATTAAAGACGGGCCTGGTAACAGTAGGTACAGGAATACAAAGTCACTACCCTAAAAATAGCAAATAGTAGAAACAGGAAGAAAATGAGCCTTTTGGGGTCCGGGAACAGGAACGGGCAGCACTTACTATTCTTACCGTACTTACTGAATGTTGCCATTTGGTTGATAGAGCTCTGGGGATACATGGTGTGATTCATCGTGTGATACAATGTTAATGATGTACCAAACGTTATATGTATATAATTCCTGGTGCCGATTGCCGACCTATGACTCTCCTCACCGACCCTCCACATCATGATACAGATGCCACTTTCATGTCCTCAGTATTTCAGGACAACTGGCGCTAGTGATCCTGATTCCTGACAGCCAATAAAACGCCTCTCATCTTCCTCTAACCCAGTGTTTCCCAAACCTGTCCTCAGATCCCTCTAACAGGACAGGTTTTAAGGATCACCTTGGGGTAATGCAGATTGAATTCTGCAATCACTGAGCAGCAAATCATATCACCTGTGCTGTGCTTCACATAACCTGCAAACCTGGCCTGAGAGCAGGACATGAGGACAGGTTTGGGAAACCCTGCTCTACCCCAACTCCTCCACATTGTAAGCTCTTCTGAGCAGGACCCTCTGCACCTCTTGTTTCCGTTCCAATATCTGCTTAATTATGTCTTATTCCCATTAGTTGCTGTAAAGCGCCACGGAAACTGCTGGCGCTATATTAGTGATGGTGATAATAATAGTATTTGTAAACAGTTGTAATTTCAGCTCAGTGTTTGGATGTTTGTTTATTAAAGGGCACACAGCATCTTGTAGGCGACGGCGTTATATGTTGATGGTCTTCATACTCACCAGAGGCTTCTATACATACTGTTAGGTGCAGGGTTATGTTCCATAGGAGTTATGACTATCCCTGGTATTCCATATGCATGTGAACTACGTTTCCCATGATGCTCAACCAGCATGAGGATGTAGTGCTTAATTATTTGGTGTGCAATGGTTGCCCATCACAGCTCTTTCGCACAGCAGTTAAGCAGCTTTGTTGGGGTCTTCAGGGAGGTTGCAAATGAGTTGATGGAAGGACGTCACCAGGATTGGAAACTGTGGCTTAGTTGGACTCGATGCGGCATAGCTGTCAAAGTCTGCCCCCCCCCAGATGTTTCTGAACTACAACTCCCACAAATCCATGGCCATTGATTGCATTGAAAGAATTCTGGGAATTGTAGGCAGCAACATCTGGGGGGTGGGGGCGAGAGTCTTACAGCCCTGTGATACAGGGAACCTCACCCAGGCCGGACACGGAAGGAGCGACAGACCAGTAGCTCTATCTCAATACTCTCCGTGGAGGTGCATGGCCGTGTTTAGTTATGTCTGGTTAATTCCGATAACGAATGAGAATCCTTCATGCTGACTAGCTATGCAAACCCCTGGTGCTCGGCGGTCAACTTAGAGGGACCAGTTGTGTCCAGCCATATGAGATCGAGCAATAAGAGGTCTGTGATGCCCTCAGGTGTCTGAGGCTACCGTGAAGGGATCAGCGGGTGTCTACCTGTCGACAGGTTTATGTCTAACCCAATGAGCCACGTTCGTGACAACGATTGATGATTGCAATTGTTTCCCATGAATGAGGAACTCCAAGTAAGTGCGGCTCACAAGCTCGCGTTAAGTCCCTGCCCGTTGCACACACCGCTCATCACTGCCACCATTACTGATTGTACAGGAGCCTGGCATCTCTCATGTGCGCCAATTTCACGCAGTGCCAAGAAAGGAAGGGGTTATATATACATACTGTATATATGTATATATATAAATATACGGTCACCTCCTGTCCAAACTCTGAGAGGTTTTTGGGTGTTTAGTGTCAGTGATGCCCAAGGTCAAGGTTCGCCATCATAGGTATATATCATACTTTGATGAAGAATAGACACTCTTCTCTCAATAAAAGTGTGGTTTAGTGAATATCCCCTTATGTCGTTATTATTATTTTATACTGTATGCAGAAAGGAAAGCTTCTGACCTTGTTACATGGAAGTTCCCCAGACACATTGAGTTACTTCTCATATAAACGTGTTCCTCATTAGATATACTTACAGGGTTATTCAGAGAGAGGTGAAAAGCAGGAGAATGACTGGAGAATGGAAAATTCTAGGTCAAAATAGCCAAACCAGAAAAATTCTCCCATTCATCTCACTTTCCAAATCAGCTATTTTGACCTAGAATTTTCCATTCTCCAGTCATTCTCCTGCTTTTCACCGCTCTCTGAATAACCCTGACAGTGTACATTGCCTAACCTGCAAAGAAGCCTGCCTTTGCACAAGCACTTCCCTGCAAACATTGTGACACCTCGCCAAAAGAAGCAAAACACGTTAACAAATGGAAAGCCCCCTAAAATAAAGGACTTACTAGCAGCGGCTTTACAGATGACTCCATGGGGGGTGTCACGGGGGGGGGCTCAGGGCTGGAATTGTGACAGGTGGTGCGCATGCTACGTATAACTCCCAGCATCCATAGTGTATACCAGGTGATGACAAACAGAAATATCAGCAAACCAAAAGCAGCTCTCCTTAAGTGATTAATGAAAGTTCTGGAAGACTTCTTTTTTTTAACTCTTTCTGATGTTCGGCGGTCTCATTCGGCAGGTTTATTCAGGCGAATCCCATAGGTTTCAATGTTAAAAATATTCCTGTTTTAATGCAATATCTAATAAACTGTTTATTATTTTAATCTGCAGCAAAAAGTCTCTTTATTTATAGATTTTTTAGGATATTTTAGGCATTATTCGGGGTTTTTTTTCGACAAACTTTTTTTCCGGGTTTTTTTTAAAAGCGTTTTTTCTTTTTCCTGTAACAGACCTTTTTATTATCATTCATAGGATTTATACGTAAATTCCAGAAATTTTCGTTCAGTAGTTTTTTTGCAACAAACAGCGTTTCAATTTTGATACTCTCAAGCGTGTTGTTTGTTTTGTTTTTAGCGTTCGTCAGCGTGTCGGCTTTTACTGACAGATTGTCTGCGCTGTGATCGGCAGCTCGTCGGCCTTTTCCGATGTGTTTGGCATGTTTTCTGTGGTTCCAGCGGGTTTTCGTCAGGTGTTCGGCAGGCTTGCGGCGTCCATGGACCCTGCAGTGAATACAGAATTCACCGCAGGGTGGGGAACTTTGATTTCCCCAAAGCGCAGGGAAGTGCAGGGAACGAGAGCGCTCTGAAATGTCGGCGACATTTCAGTGCTCTCTGAATAACTCCCAATGTGTCGACCTGGCGCTGAAAGCAAAAACACATGCTGGGGAAAAAGGGTTGGGTTTAACATTTAAATAGTCAAGAATTGTGTACACAATTGATATTGTTTATATAGATATGTGTGTATTAATCCAGTTGTTACAGCAATGTTATTGTTTACATGCGGTTATGCTGTGACCTTCAATAAAATATCCGAGATTTGAAATAAATGAAATGTGTGGGTGCGAATTCATTGCGCTGAGCGAGAAAGCAGCAATGGGCACCTCAGGAGGTGTTATTGTTTGTCTTGTTGGTCACTGATGGTGGATGTTGCACAGTGTTTTATTTACCTTTTCTCAAAGGAAATTTGAATAATTGTAGCAACAGCCGCATTACAACACGGGATCCAGGAAACGTGAGGGGGTTTGTGAAATGCTCTCCTGAGTGGTGAAATAACGGAACGTGTCTCCATCCTCCTCCTATAGTGGATGCATCATCCCCAGGTCTTAAAACATACGGGGCCCTATTCCATTATTAGCGCTAAAACGAGGACGCTAACGGGGAAACTCTGGGCCTCCAGGTTACCCTGTGGTATCCCCGTGTTAGCGTGATATTCCCGTCTTTCTAGGCACCTCTCCCCTCGTACACAGCGCTACCCACAGTGATACTCTGCGCTGCTGCGAGTATCACCTCCTGGAGTTCATAGGACTCCGTGGCAGGTTGTGGTTCTGGGCGCAGTGCAGCAGAGTGCGGTGACTGGGAACCATTTGTTCCCAGTCTCACTCTGCTCGCGGTGACAAGAAGCAGCGGATCGGGCCACCGTTCTCGCCGTGGGATGAAAGGTGAGTATCAGATTTATTGGGGTGTTAAGTGATTTTATCCGCTTTTAGGTGTAGCTAATATTTTGGCTTGTGCGTCGCTGCGGTAATTAGTGCTAGCACTTTGTAACACCTTACTTATCCTAACGATGTTTCTTGCTGATTTGTTCCATTGAGGTTTTGGTATATTTTTGAGTTATATTGGTTTACTAAGTACCTTCCCTGACCATATCTCATGATTTCCTCCTTAACAGGCTTTGTATGAAGACATGGGCGACTCAATAGTGGTGGACGGTAGTTTTTTCGACAGTTTTGAATTTACCAGCACCTACTACAGTTACACCGGGATCCCAACTTTCTCCAATGCTCCCTGTACAAAGTCCCCGTGGACCATCAATAAGTATGTGCTAGTCCTCATATACACACTCGTTTTCCTTCTCAATATTGTGGGAAACAGCCTGGTGATTCTGGTCATCTGCTACAACAAGCTGAAGAGGTCGACCACTGACGTCTACCTTTTGAACCTGGCCATCGCTGACATCCTGTTTGCATTCTCTCTGCCTTTTTGGGCAACGTACAAGGTGAAAGAATGGATATTCGGCCAATTCATGTGTAAGGCTATATCCATTTTGCAGGAAGTCAATTTCTACAGCGGGATCCTGCTGTTGGCTTGTATCAGTATTGACCGGTATCTCGCCATTGTCCATGCCACCGAGGCCATTAACCAGAAGCGACATTGGGTGAAGTTCATCTGCTTGGGCATTTGGCTTTTTTCACTCGCCATCGCTTTCCCCACCATATTCTTTAGGAACGTTTTTGAAGCCCCTAAAATTGGGCTTGTCTGCTATGAGAACATTGGACACGACACCGAAAAGTGGATGATCATCCTGAGGATAGGCCGCCATATCATTGGTTTCATCGGACCCATGCTGATCATGCTGTTCTGTTACGGCTTTACTGTTAAGACACTCTATAAGACCAAAAGTGGCCAGAAGCATAAAGCCATGAAGGTCATATTTGCCGTCGTCATCGTCTTCCTCATCTGTTGGCTCCCGTACAACATCACAGTCATTATTGACTCCTTAATGAGGTCAGGAGTCATCAGAGAAACCTGTGAATTGAGATTTCACTTGGACAACGCTCTTTCCGTGACTGAAGTTTTCGGCTTCACGCACAGCTGCATCAACCCCATCCTCTACGCGTTCATCGGCCAGAAGTTCCGGCACAGTTTCTTTAGAATCCTGGCCAGCAAAGGTATCATCAGCAAAGAGTCCTTGTCTCATTACAGACAGGGTTCCTCCGTCATGTCCACATCTGGAAACACTTCAACAACAATTTAATGTCGTCGACGTATCCACCGAATCCTACTACTACGTGGCAAAGTCTACGGACAGGTTTATGGAGCACAACTTCTCCCAACATATATTTTGAGACTTCTCGTGAAATGGAGCGATGGCCAACATTTCGATACTTAGACCCAGCTTCTTCATGGACCTTAACAGCCACCTCTCTTGCTTTTTGACAGAGTGAGCTAAATCCCTGGTGGTCCAGCAAGGAGATACAAAGTGTTCCCTTGTGGTGGGAGAGCATCGAGTCTGCAACTCTATCTGGTGCAAACCATACTAATAGCTCCCTCAGTGATGAGTCAGAGTGCTCTTACCGGCCCCAGATGCCGTGGCCCACCGGGAAACATTTTGGTACCCCGGTAGGCCACTCCTAGCTGGTATGGAGGGAGCCTTACACCTGTGAAATGGAAATAAGATGCACAGATTTTGGCAAGGGCTGGGGACCCTTGTAATCACCGGGCCCCTTAACATATCATTGGCTGCCACCACCATGATGGCGGCCCTGATCGAGATCTAATTCCTCCATATTATTTATATAGTAGAAAAAAATAAAAAACACAGTTTGATGCAAAAGTTCCAAAATAATAGCAGTTAAAATTGGTTAAAATTCCTCCAATGGTCACATTTATAATCCTGTAGACCAGGGTTCCCAATCTCTGCCCCGCCCCCATGTTGAGTGCCTACAATTCCCAGTATTCTTTCATTGGCCGGAGATTCATGGGAGTTGTAGTTCAACAACATCTGGGGGGGGGGGCTGGAGTTTGAGTTCCCTGCTGTAAACAAACCTCAATGAGACTTTGTTACACACAGTAGTTTATTCGCTAACCTCCGAAATTGCCACCGAATTGCACCGAACTGTGAATTTACCCGTACCTGCAATTTAGAAGCAATTCGTCTGTTACAAAGATGTCGATTCACCAAATACAGGGGATTTGACATTGAAATACGGAGAAGCTTGGAGCAATTCGGCAGCACCGAAATTGATTCATTGAGAACTATCAATTCTTCTGTTCACAGAATGCCAAATTGCACCGAACGTTTGGCGAAATGACCTGATTTTCGGTGTTTCAGTTCGACAGATTTAAACAGGTTTTAATGCAATAAACGTAATTTCATTTTTAATTTTTTTTTTAAAACACCATTTATTATTTTTATTTTTTGCAAAAACACTTTTCTATTTTTAGAATTTTTTTAAAGACCTTTTTGTATGTTTAGTATTTTTTAAAAGACGTTTTCTATTTTTTCTTTTTTTTTTAAAAGACATTTTCCAATATTTGTGAACAGGCCGTTTTATTATTTTTCACTGCTGAGTCATTTCACCCCTGTGTGCTGAGCTCATTTTTACCGCTTTTGCTCATTATGTTTAAACGCGATTTGAAGCCACATTTTATTATATGACCCAGACATATTATACATCATTCTTTCCGACAGATTCATAATATATCATTTTTTTATATGTATAAGTCATGTCCTGCCTGTGTATTATAACAAAAAATGCAATAAAATTCGAATTTTTAATCATCTACAGCGTGTGTTTTTTTTTCACATTTTATCATACGAGTTTTTGCGTCAATATTTTCTATGGGCTGCGCTTGTTAAAAAAAATTATAAATTGGGACCGTTACATTTTTTTGGGGGGGGGATTACGTGATTTTTAGCAAACGCATTCCATAGAAAAAAAATCATTAGTGCAGCATCATTGTTCACATTATAATTGAAATGTGAACAATATTGCTGCATTAATAAAAACAACACACAAAAAAATACATGTTTCTATTTTTTTTAATTTTTTTTCTTTTTAAAATTTTGTTTTTACTTTGAACATGGTCATGTTTGGTATCATTCGAAAGGCCAATCCATGTGTGAAATTGATGTCTCATGCTCCCTCAACCACTCTTGCACAATTTGAACCCGATGAATCCTGGCATTGTCATCTTGGAATATGCCCGCTGTGCCATCAGGGGAGAAAAACCCATTGATGGAAAAACCTGCTCATTCAGTATATTCAGGGAGTCACATGACCTCATTTTATGCTGAAACATATTAATCACTGCAGTAATTATCCAATGGAAGGCGAGCTCCTATTGGTTTAGTTACATGCAGGGGGGGACTTATTTTCAGGCAATGTACATTCTTACCTACGTCTTCATGATAATGTGCCGTCCTGTGCTTTGTAATAATCTGCTTTTCCCGTTCTTCTTCCTTTTAAAGCCTTCATAGAAATTCCTCGCCTCATGTCAGTCTGACAGGTCTGTGATCCCCGGATTCCGACAATGATACTTTGTAAAAATGGGGAAAACGTTTGTACTGAGGGCGGCCGGCACCGTTATGAAAAACAGTCAAAACAGACAATGGATCAAAAGCAACAGATACATATAGAGATCACACATCATACCGGCCGCTCTCTTGCAATGATTAATGAAAAAGGTTTTGTTATGAAAGTCACTTTTTGCACATTTTTAAACGTTTCAAAATACATACTTTCTGTCTGAGTGTTAGACCTTTATGTTTTGTTCTCTGTTCGTATACAGGGACGTTTTGTTCTGCCAGAAAGTGACAGAGTTGCTGAATGTACGTAAGAGGAAGTGTGTTGGCTAACGAGGCTGAAATTAGCAGGATATATATATATATACACCAAATCTCAGTTACTATGTCACTGATTTCCTACAAAGCCTCACGGTCTGGACAAGCGTCACTTTCTGCTAAAAAGCTGCACATACATACATACAAATATACACACATATACACAGGTATGTATACACACCTACAAACATATATATACTCCTACACACATACATACATATAAACCTACACACATACAGTTGCAAGAAAAAGTATGTGAACCCTTTGGGATTACGTGGAGTTTTGCATGAATCGGTCATAAAATGCGCTCTGATCTTCATCTAAGTCACAACAATTTGAAAAACACAGTCTGCTTAAAATAATACAACACAAACATTATATGTTTTCATGTTTTTATTGAACAGAACATGTAAACATTCACAGTGCAGGGTGGAAAAAGTATGTGAACCCCTAGCCTAATGACTTCTCCAAGAGCTAATTGGAGCCAGGAGTGAGCCAACCTTGAGTCCAATCAGTGTGATATCATTGGATGTGTTGCTGAAAGCTGTCCTGCCCTTTAAAAACACACACCAGTTTTGGGTTTACTGGTTTCAAGAAGCACTGCCTGATGTGAACCATGCCTCGCAGAAAAGAGCTCTCAGAAGACCTACGATCAAGAATAGTTTACTTGCATGAAGCTGGAAAGGGTTACAAAAGTATCTCCAAAAGTCTTGATGTTCATGTGTCCACGGTAAGACAGACTGTCTACAAATGGAGAAAGTTCAGCACTGTTGCTACTCTCCCTAGGCGTGATCGTCCTGTAAAGATGACTGCAAGAGCACAGCGCAGAATGCTTAACCACTTCAATGCTAAGGACGCGCTGAGCGCGTCCAACCGCAGGTACGTTCCTTGCGGTGGACGCGCTGAGCGCGTCCTCACTTTGGGGCCAGCGTTCGGCCGGGTTCCGGCCGATCGCTGGCCCCCCCGGTGCGGGCTGACATCCTCGATGACACCTAATTCAGGCGTCCCCCGCATGTGCGGAGGAGGCGCCTGAAAGGGAGGGGAGGAGGTCCTTCGGACCTCTCTCCCTCCCGATCGGCGGCGTGCAGGGGGTTAACCCAGGCACCGTTTGGAAGGGCACAGCCTGCCCTTCCAAATGGTACCTGGCATTAACCCCATGGGGGCCGGATCACGAATCGGCGCCGAAAAGCGCCAGTTCGTGATCCTTTCCCGTAGCTGGCCGACATCTTGGATGTCGCCAAGGTTCCGGGAATGCCCCCTGAGGACTGGCGTCATCGTGCTATGCACGATGACGCCAGTCCTGGAGTTAACCCCTAACTGCCACCAATGGTGGAGATAGGGGGTTCCAATGAACCCCCTATCTCCCGATTCGTGGCAGTTAGGGGTTAATGTTTTGTATTGTTGGATCGGCCAGAGCATGGCCGTTCCAACAATACCAAACTTGACTATGAAAAAAGTTTAAAAAAAAATATTTAAAAAAAATTATAAAACAAAAATAAACAAGTTTTTTTTTCTTTTTTTTTGGTTTGTTAATGCAGCAATATTGTTCGCATTTCAATTATAATGTGAACAATAATGCTGCACTAACGATTTTTGTATGCGGTGCGTTTGTTAAAAATCGCATAATTTTCCCCAAAAAAAAATGTAATGAGACCCCATCTCTAATTTTTTTAACAAGCGCACCCCATACAAAATATAACCGCAATTGCTCGCATGTTAAATTGTGAAAAAAAAACACTTTACACGTTGTAAATTATTGAAAATTCATATTTTATTGCATTTTATGTTATAATATATACAGACAGGTCATGACGTATACATATAATAATGACATATTATGAATCTGCTGAGTTCTGACGGAAAGAACGATATATAATATGTCTGGGTCATATACTAAAATAAGCCTTCAAAACACGTTTAAAACATGATGAGCAAAATCGGTAAAAATGACCTCAGCACAGGGGCGGGAAATGCCTCAACAGCGAAAGGGTTAATGAGGTAAAGAAGAATCCTAGAGTGTCAGCTAAAGACTTACAGAAATCTCTGGCACATGCTAACATTTTTGTTGACACATCTACAATAAGGAAAACATTAAACAAGAATGGAGTACATGGGAGGACACCACGGAGGAAGCCATTGCTGTCCAAAAAGAATATTGCAGCACGTTTGAAGTTTGCAAAAGAGCACCTGGATGTTCCACAGCACTACTGGCAAAATATTCTGTGGACAGATGAAACCAAAATTGAGTTGTTTGGAAAAAACACACAACACAGGGTTATTCAGAGATTCGAAAAGTCACTGCACGTTCGGTGTCTTTTCGTTCTCTTCAATTCGGTTCCTTTTGCCGATCCCATTTCGGTGACCCTGTATTGTATTCAGCAAGCACCACAGGGTCCCCGAATTGCAGGGAAAAGCTGCCGCAAACCTGACGAAAACTAACCGCAAAACCCACCGAATGCACGCAGAAAAGCCACAAAAACATCTGGATTAACCTGCCGAAAACCAAGCCCGAGCAGGAGCCGAACACAGCCGAAGCAGCTGAGACGCAGACGAGGGAAGTGAATAAATTAGCAAAATAGTTTGTGTGAATCTGTGAAAATGAAACGCTGTTTGCAAAGAAACTACTGAGCGAAAATGTCTGAAATTTACATATGATCCAAGGAATGATAATAAAAAGGGCTGTTACAGAAAAAATAAGTAAAGTTAAAATAAAAAACAAAAGAAAAACGGACTTTTAAAAAAAATCTTGAAAAATGCTTAAAATATCCTAAAAAAAATCTATAAATAAAGAGACTCTTTACTGCAGAATTTTATAATGAACGGTTTATTAGATATTGAATTAAAACGGGAATATTTTTAACATTGAAGCCTATGGGATTCTCCTGAATATGGCTGGGGTCAGACGAGCGTAGTGTTCACGTCCGTGATTGCGCCTAAAAGTACGTCCGTGATAGCATGAAAGAAAGTCCATCGGAGCCCGTTACACGAAGTACGTCCGCACTGAACTGCGGACACACAACGGCCGCGGCAAACGGACGCAAGGCAGGCAAGAACGTACAACCGCTAGAACGGCCACACAAAGTGCGCTGCGTCCGCAACGTCTGCATAGCTTTATGTGTGAGTGATGGAACGTGGTCAGACGCACTGCATTTATACGTCCAGCATTTATACGTCCAGCATTTACACGTCCAGCATTTATACGTCCAGCATTTATACCTCCAGCATTTATACGTCCAGCATTTATACCTCCAGCATTTATACGTCCAGCATTTACACGTCCAGCATTTATACGTCCAGCATTTATACGTCCAGCATTTATACGTCCAGCATTTATACGTCCAGCATTTATACCTCCAGCATTTATACCTCCAGCATTTATACGTCCAGCATTTATACCTCCAGCATTTATACCTCCGCATTTATACGTCCAGCATTTATACGTCCAGCATTTATACGTCCAGCATTTATACGTCCAGCATTTATACCTCCAGCATTTATACCTCCAGCATTTATACGTCCAGCATTTATACCTCCAGCATTTATACCTCCAGCATTTATACCTCCAGCATTTATACGTCCAGCATTTATACGTCCAGCATTTATACCTCCAGCATTTATACCTCAGCATTTATACGTCCAGCATTTATACGTCCAGCATTTACACGTCCAGCATTTACACGTCAGCATTTATACGTCCACATTTATACGTCCAGCATTTATACCTCCAGCATTTATACCTCCAGCATTTTACGTCCAGCATTTATACCTCCAGCATTTATACCTCCAGCATTTATACCTCCAGCATTTATACGTCCAGCATTTACACGTCCAGCATTTACACGTCCAGCATTTATACGTCCAGCATTTATACGTCCAGCTTTATACCTCCAGCATTTATACTCCAGCATTTATACGTCCAGCATTTACACGTCCAGCATTTACACGTCAGCATTTATACGTCCAGCATTTATACGTCCAGCATTTATACCTCCAGCATTTATACCTTCCAGCATTTATACGTCCAGCATTATATACGTCCAGCATTATACCTCCAGCATTTATACCTCCAGCATTTATACCTCCAGCATTTATACGTCCAGCATTTATACCTCCAGCATTTATACGTCCAGCATTTTTCACGGACAAAATGGTTTGGCTCTTTAATTTATTTTCCCTCCTACATCCGTCAAAAAATACGTCAGTGAAAAAAACGGACTGTGTGGCCACTACTGCGTCTTCCGTACTGACGTACGTCCGTGTGCACGAACGTACAGTCCGTAGAAATCACGCTCATCTGACCCTAGTCTAAACCTGCCGAATTAAACCACCAAATGGCAGGGCATTAGGGGAACCTTTCACTGCTGGTTTGTGTTCTCTGAATAGCCGAAGCAGTGCTTTTTCATGGGGATTTCACTGCCCTCGATCAGGCACCGAACAGGCACCGTATGTGCAGGCAATTCGGATCTCTTTGAATAACCCTGTATGTGTTTGTAGGTGTGTGTATATGAGTGTATATACGTGCTTAGGTATCTGTGTGTTTAGCAGCGTACATACAGGGTTATCCAAAGAGATCCGAATTGCTTGAGAAAGGTAACCGAACAGTGAAATTCAGCGTTCGGTTACCTTTCTTGGCCATTCGGCTATCCAGAGAGCAGGCAATTCGCCAAATCCTGGCGAATTGCCTGCACATACGGTGCCTGTTCGTGTCGATTCGAGGGCAGTGAAATCCCCATGAAAAAGCAATGCTTCGGCTATTCAGAGAACACAAACCAGCAGTGAAAGGTTCCCCTAATGCCCTGCCATTCAGTGGTTTAATTCGGCAGGTTTATTCAGGAGAATCCCATAATGGGCTTCAATGTTAAAAATATTCCCGTTTTAATTCAATATCTAATAAACAGTTCATTATAAAATTCTGCAGCAAAAAGTTTCTTTACTTATAGATTTTTTAAGATACTTTAAGCATTTTTCTGAATTTTTTTTTTTTTAAAAAAAAAAGTCCAATTTTTATTTTTTTTCAGTTTACTTATTTTTTCTGTAACAGCCCTTTTTATTATCATTCATTGGATTTTATATGTAAATTTCAGACATTTTCGCTCAGTAGTTTCTTTGCAAACAGCGTTTCATTTTCACAGATTCAAGCAAACTGTTTTGCTAATTTATTCACCTCCCTCGTCTGTGGTGTCGGCTGCGTGTGATCGGCTCCTGTTCAGCTGCTTCGCTGTGTGTGATCGGTTCCTGTTCAGCTGCTTCGCTGCGTGTGATCGGCTCCTGCTCAGGCTTTTCAACGGGTTTATCCAGATGTTTTTGGGGTTTTCGGCGTGCATTCGGTGAGTTTTGCGGTTAGTTTTCGTCAGGTTTGCGGCAGCTTTTCCCTGCAATTCGGGGACCCTGTGGTGCTTGCTGAATACACCGCAGGGTCACCGAAATGGGATCGGCAAAAGGAACCGAATTGAAGAGAACGAAAAGTCACCGAACGTGCTGTGACTTTTCGAATCTCTTTGGATAAACCTGATATACACGCACAAATAAAAACTTCTATGCATATATAGAGTATATACTCACCAACACATACTTATACACATACATACACAGAACTACACACATATATCCATTCATATACCACACACACGCACTTACACATACAAATGTCCCCCATATACACACACATATATACCCACAACTACACAGTATACACACAAGTCACACTCAGGTACACATCCAATACACACATATGCATAGAAACATAGAAACATAGAAAATGTCGGCAGATAAGAACCTTTCGGCCCATCTAGTCTGCCCAATTACATGATTCTGCCCAATTACATGAAAGGGTCAGAGGGTAATTTCACTATTTAATGAATAAACCCCCTTTTTAATCCTGTCACAGGGTGTTTAATGTTAGTAGACGTTCTTTAAACACCTCTATTTGCAGAATACACAATAAAAAAACATCAATGCAGCCCATAACTATTATCACAATACAAAGGGACACTGTGTGCGTTTATCAATGCGTTATAAAGAGGTTGTGTCACGTTTCTATTGACTCCCGATACAGCAGGACATTGTCTTATTATACTTTATGAACACTCACAGTACGAGTTTCTCCACCTCCGGGTGTTTCAGAGACTGAAGCCCAGTTTGTACTAAACCATGCCCTGCCAATATGCCAAACATATCCTGGCATCATAAGAACATGACCTGACCTACACGGCGCCAACAAAAACTGCAGGTGAAAAGTTACTGCACTCTACAGGTAATTTATAGTTATTTCAGGAGGTGTAAAGCCCTTGGTGGGGCGTGTGTCATGCACCGCCCCGGGACACAGGTCCAACTTCATAAAGCTTTAAAAATGAACAACAAAATCAAACTGTGATCTAATGCCAGGGTGCATGGAGGAACATAAAGTAAAAAATGGCAAAACAAAAGATGCAGAAGATAACCTGCAGCGCAAATAATGAGGAATCCCGCTGCGCCATGTTAAAAGAAGGAGCAGAATCTGCTGCCTAAGAATGAACTGAAAATGGTTAGGGTTTAGGTTCAGGGATAACCCTAACCCAGGGGTCAGCAACCTTGCCTCTCTGATGTTTTGGGAACTACATCTCCCAAGATGCTCAGTCACCCATTAGGCTAACTGAGCCACACGGAATATGTAGTTGCCAAAACATCAGGGAGCGAAGGCTACTGACCCCTGCCCTAACCTTAAACCCTAATACTAACTTTATCCCTAAAAGTAACCCCAACCCTAATACCAACTTTACCCTAAAAGTAACCCTAACCCTAATACTAACTTTATCCCTAAAAGTAACCCTAACCCTAATACTAACTTTATCCCTAAAACTAACCCTAATACTAACTTTACCCCTAAAAGTAACCCTAACCCTAATACCAACTTTATCCCTAAAAGTAACCCTAACCCTAATACTAACTTTATCCCTAAAAGTAACCCTAACCCTAATAGTAACTTTATCCCTAAAAGTAACCCTAACCCTAATACTAACTCTATCCCTAAAAAGAAATCCTAACCCTAACACTAAATTTATCCTTAAAAGTAACCCCAACCCTAATACCAACTTTACCCTAAAAGTAACCCTAACCCTAATACTAACTTTATCCCTAAAAGTAACCCTAACCCTAATACTAACTTTATCCCTAAAACTAACCCTAATACTAACTTTACCCCTAAAAGTAACCCTAACCCTAATACCAACTTTATCCCTAAAAGTAACCCTAACCCTAATACTAACTTTATCCCTAAAAGTAACCCTAACCCTAATAGTAACTTTATCCCTAAAAGTAACCCTAACCCTAATACTAACTCTATCCCTAAAAAGAAATCCTAACCCTAACACTAAATTTATCCTTAAAAGTAACCCTAACCCTAATACCAACTTTATCCCTAAAAGTAACCCTAACCCTAATACTAACTTTATCCCTAAAACTAACCCTAACCCTAATACTAACTTTACCCCTAAAAGTAACCCTAATACCAACTTTACCCCTGAAAGTAGCCCTTACCCTAATACTAACTTTATCCCTAAAACTAACCCTAATACTAACTTTATCCCTAAAACTATCCCTAATACTAACTCTATCCCTAAAAGAAATCCTAACCCTAACACTAAATTTATCCCTAAAAGTAACCCTAACCCTAATACCAACTTTATCCCTAAAAGTAACCCTAACCCTAATACTAACTTTATCCCTAAAACTAACCCTAATAATAACTTTACCCCTAAAAGTAACCCTAACCATAATACCAACTTTACCCCTAAAAGTAACCCTAACCCTAATACTAACTTATCCCTAAAACTAACCCTAATACTAACTTTATCCCTAAAACTATCCCTAATACTAACTCTATCCCTAAAAGAAATCCTAACCCTAACACTAAATTTATCCCTAAAAGTAACCCTAACCCTAATACCAACTTTATCCCTAAAAGTAACCCTAACCCTAATACTAACTTTATCCCTAAAAGTAACCCTAACCCTAATACCAACTTTATCCCTAAAAGTAACCCTAACCATAATACCAACTTTACCCCTAAAAGTAACCCTAACCCTAATACTAACTTTATCCCTAAAACTAACCCTAATACTAACTTTATCCCTAAAACTATCCCTAATACTAACTCTATCCCTAAAAGAAATCCTAACCCTAACACTAAATTTATCCCTAAAAGTAACCCTAACCCTAATACTAACTTTATCCCTAAAAGTAGCCCTAATCCTAATACCAACTTTACCCTAAATGTAACCCTAACCCTAATACCAACTTTATCCCTAAAAGTAACCCTAACCCTAATACTAACTTTATCCCTAAAAGTAACCCTAACCCTAATAGTAACTTTATCCCTAAAAGTAACCCTAACCCTAATACTAACTCTATCCCTAAAAAGAAATCCTAACCCTAACACTAAATTTATCCCTAAAAGTAACCCTAACCCTAATACCAACTTTATCCCTAAAAGTAACCCTAACCCTAATACTAACTTTATCCCTAAAACTAACCCTAACCCTAATACTAACTTTACCCCTAAAAGTAACCCTAATACCAACTTTACCCCTGAAAGTAGCCCTTACCCTAATACTAACTTTATCCCTAAAACTAACCCTAATACTAACTTTATCCCTAAAACTATCCCTAATACTAACTCTATCCCTAAAAGAAACCCTAACCCTAATACTAACTTTACCCCTAAAAGTAACCCTAACCCTAATACCAACTTTATCCCTAAAAGTAACCCTAACCCTAATTACTAACTTTATCCCTAAAACTAACCCTAATAATAACTTTACCCCTAAAAGTAACCCTAACCATAATACCAACTTTACCCCTAAAAGTAACCCTAACCCTAATACTAACTTTATCCCTAAAACTAACCCTAATACTAACTTTATCCCTAAAACTATCCCTAATACTAACTCTATCCCTAAAAGAAATCCTAACCCTAACACTAAATTTATCCCTAAAAGTAACCCTAACCCTAATACCAACTTTATCCCTAAAAGTAACCCTAACCCTAATACTAACTTTATCCCTAAAACTAACCCTAATACTAACTTTAGCCCTAAAAGTAACCCTAACCATAATACCAACTTTACCCCTAAAAGTAACCCTAACCCTAATACTAACTTTATCCCTAAAACTAACCCTAATACTAACTTTATCCCTAAAACTATCCCTAATACTAACTCTATCCCTAAAAGAAATCCTAACCCTAACACTAAATTTATCCCTAAAAGTAACCCTAACCCTAATACTAACTTTATCCCTAAAAGTAGCCCTAATCCTAATACCAACTTTACCCTAAATGTAACCCTAAACCCTAATACTAACTTTATCCCTAAAAGAAACCCTAACCCTAATACTAACTTTATCCCTAAAAGTAACTCTGTGAAGGAACCGTTCCCTTCCGTCTGTCCTGGCTCTCCAGACACCCCTTCGTTGCGGTCAGCCCGGCTACTGGGAGCGCTGTCCTCAGCGCCTCGAGCAGCTTGACCTGCCTGCTTCTGTTCCTCTGCCCTGGAGCCATTAGGAATCTCCAGAAGGACGCTCTCTGCCTTCTGAGGGTGATAGTGTATAGTGTAGCATCGCTGAAATAAAGACACCAGGCGCGGCTGTATGCTTTAAAACAGGATCCTCTCTCTCTGAGCTCTGAGAGTTCTCTGACTTTTTAATGAACAACCACCATTTATGCTTAAATCCAACAGTCATAATTTGCATACCCATACTAATTACTAGTCATAATTTGCATACCCATACTAATTACATTATGTCAGTTATTTACAATAAACATTCTTTACATTCTCTTAGCCTTCAGCTCACACAACATTTGTATATCCATTGTTCTAACACATCAGATTAAACACACTCTATCAGAGATCCCTTGAATTAAACATGCAGCTAGATAATGGGAAAAGCCCTGGTGCATAAATTACACAGCAGTAAAGCTTGTTTACTGTATACACAGAAACACATTTACCTACAGGAATATAAGTATTTTTAAAACCAAAGCTATACCATTTTACACTAAACTAAATTAAACTAAAACCAAACGATGTAAAATATATTTAAAACCACATGATATAAATGAACATAAAGTCTCTTGGGGTTTGAAGCATGGAGCGTTACATCAGCTCCATGACATATGTCCCCCCTTCCAGAACGGCAGGACAAGCTTAGATCCCAAACGGATCTCTTGCCACTGACGAGACTTCTCACCTTGTCCTTTTTTCTGCGCCATCCTCAAAGTTCCAGGGTGCTGGCGCACAAGCATCACCAGTGGGGTCCGACGGTCACCACAGGGTATGCCTGGGTGTGGGTCCATAGTCTGTCGGGAGGAGGCGAGCCCCTGGGTTTCTCCACTTGTCCTTTTGGGCTGGCCCGCTGTCCGAGGGGTGCCCTATACTCTGGGGCCCGGCGTGTCGCTGGTGTAATCCTTTGTTGGTGTCCCCTCCTGGGGAAGTGTCTCGCTGTTGGGGAGAGGTACCGCCTGTACCTTCTCCCAGGGTATCAATAACCCGGGGGGGAACGTGTCCCAACTGCATGTGCCCCTGGTGTTCTGGCCAGCCGTTGAGGGGAATAGGTGAGGCAAGAGGCCTCCAGCCTAAAGGGTTGGGAGGATGGGCAGAGGTTGGAAATGCTCTGCCCCATAGCCAGCGCTTCTGCTGGGGGGGTGGATGCTGGGGAAGTGCCTCCTTGCGGGAGAATGGCGCCCTCCATTCTCAGGGGAGCCATTGGTCCAGAGGGTAGCACCTTCTTGAAAAACTTGCCTGGATCCTCTGGGCACAAGTTGGGTGGTGGGCAGAGGCCAGCGGCACTCTGCCCCGTTGCCAGCTCTTCTGCTGGGGGTACGGGTGTAATATACGGGAAACAGTTTACCTCCAGTCGGGGTAGGGTCGTCGGCTGCGGGGCCGGCAGCCCCTGGGAGTCCTCACCGAAATCTTCTGTGCAGACTGAAAAAGGTGGGCAGAGGCCAGCGGCACTCTGCCCCGTTGCCAGCTCTTCTGCTGGGGGTACGGGTGTAATATACGGGAAACAGTTTACCTCCAGTCGGGGTAGGGTCGTCGGCTGCGGGGCCGGCAGCCCCTGGGAGTCCTCACCGAAATCTTCTGTGCAGACTGAAAAAGGTGGGCAGAGGACATTGGCGCTCTGCCCCATCGCCAGAACTTCAGCTGGGGGGATAGACACTGACACAGTGTCGTCTTGCGGGAGAATGGCGTCCTCCATCTCCGGTGGGGTCATGGACTGCGGGAAAACCAGCCCGGGGGGATCCTCTCCTGGATCCGATGTGACCATTATGAAAGGTGGGCAGAGGACATTGGCGCTCTGCCCCATCGCCAGAACTTCAGCTGGGGGGATAGACACTGACACAGTGTCGTCTTGCGGGAGAATGGTGTCCTCCATCTCCGGGTCTGGGCAGAGGCCAGCGGCACTCTGCCCTGTTGCCAGCGCTTCCTCTTCTGCTGCGGTCATGAGGGGGAACCAAGGGAGCACCTCGGGCTCCAATTCGTCTGTGTCACTTTGACTGCCTGCTTCTTCCGCCAGACAGTCCCAGGTAATGGGGCTCAGGCCTAGCTGTGGAGCATCATCGAACAGCCTTTTGTAGGCCTTTTTCGAGCTCCCATTCCCTCTCCACCAGGAACTCCAGTTCCTCTGCATCACGGTTATCGTCAAGGTCTTCCAGTTCCTCATACCGGAGGTCCAGGAGTTGTTCCCGCCGCCACTCTGTGTCGTCCCCAAAACCGGGGTCTTTGCCCATCCTTGTATACAGCAGCCCTGTGCCGCCGTAGTCGAAGCCTTTTGTTGGGCCGCTGTCTGCTGTGCTGGGCATTAGTTGGGACGTAAACCACTGGAAGGCTCTGTAGCTGGTGTCCAGTATAATTTCCCTCTGGACCAGTTCGCCTAGCTCTGTCAGCCATTCCTCTTGGGGCTGTTCTCCCAAAAAAGGGCACCCGTAAGTACCACTGGTGCTCGTACCTCTCCGTATAAGTGGGAAGGACTTCTTCAAGGCAGTCCTCCTCCTGTTGGATGGCCTCGTTCCACATATCCTGGCGGACAAAATCTTTCCACCAGTGCTCGTCCTGCCAGTTACCAGGTTCATCCGCCTGGGCCTGGGCCATCGCCCTCCTTACTCTTCGCTGGAACCGGTCTCTTATGGACGGGGGTCCCGTGTCCTCTCTTCGCTGGTCCATTTCTCGCAGTTCTTTGACCAAGGCCTTTTTGTTCTTTGAGCCCGGGGTGCTTACTCGGCTCTCCAGGATGCCCCGCAAGGTGTCTTTTTTGTAGTTGGCGTACCCTGCCATTCTGCGTTTCTTCTGGGGTTGGAGAGCTTATCCCACCGCTTGCCACCAGTGTGAAGGAACCATTCCCTTCCGTCTGTCCTGGCTCTCCAGACACCCCTTCGTTGCGGTCAGCCCGGCTACTGGGAGCGCTGTCCTCAGCGCCTCGAGCAGCTTGACCTGCCTGCTTCTGTTCCTCTGCCCTGGAGCCATTAGGAATCTCCAGAAGGACGCTCTCTGTCTTCTGAGGGTGATAGTGTATAGTGTAGCGTCGCTGAAATAAAAACACCAGGCGCGGCTGTATGCTTTAAAACAGGATCCTCTCTCTCTGAGCTCTGAGAGTTCTCTGATTTTTAATGAATAAAACTCCACCATTTACGCTGAAGTCCAACAGTCATAATATGCATAAATGACACACCTCGTCCTACCAATATACTAAATACATTATGTCAGTTATTTACAATAAACATTCTTTACATTCTTTAGCCTTCAGCTCACACAACATTTGTATATCCATTGTTCTAACACATAAAGATTAAACACACACTATCAGAGATCCCTTGAATTAAACATGCAGCTAGATAATGGGGAAAGCCCTGGTGCATAAATTACACAGCAGTAAAGCTTGTTTACTGTATACACAAAAACACATTTACCTACAGGAATATAAGTATTTTTAAAACCAAAGCTACGCCATTTTACACTAAACTAAATTAAACTAAAACCAAACGATGTAAAATATATCTAAAATCACACGATATAAATGAACATAAAGTCTCTTGGGGTTTGAAGCATGGAGCGTTAAATCAGCTCCATGACAAACCCTAACACCAACTTTACCCTAAAAGTAACCCTAACCCTAATACTAACTTTATCCCTAAAACTAACCCTAACCCTAATACTAAATTTATCCCTAAAAGTAACCCTAACCCTAAAACCAACTTTATACCTAAAAGTAACCCTAAACCCTAATACTAACTTTATCCCTAAAAGTAACCCTAACCCTAATACCAAATGTATCCCTAAAAGTAAACCCTGGCACAATTAAAATTTTTACCCCTAGCACCCTAAATTATTTAAATAGGGACTTTTTTGTTATAGTATTTGCTGATTACCTTAATAAAGGCTTGAGTATTGGTGTCAATAGGGAGTCTAGGAAGATTTTTTTTTCTATTTTTCTCACAGCTTTTGAATTTTATTCGGAAATTGTTCGGTTTTTCCACAGTAATTCAGCAGCAAAATAAAGAAAGAATAAGCTCTCCCAGGCTGCTTCAGAATGTTTACTTTGTGCTTTGATACAATGCTTCTCCTTTGTATTGGCAGCCTGTGAGTGAAACATTCAGGGTTATTCAAAGAGAATCGAAAAGTCAGCGCACGTTCGGTGACTTTTCGTTCTCTTCAATTCGGTTTGATTTGGCGATCCCATTTCGGTGACCCTGCAATGTATTCAACAAGCACCACAGGTTCCACGAATTGCAGGGAAAAGTCGCCGCAAACCCGCCGAAAACTCACCGCAAAACCCGGCGAAGGCACACCGAAAAACTGCAAAAACATCTGGATTAACCTGCCGAAAACGCCAGAAAAACCCGAGCAGGAGCCGATCACACGCAGCGCAGCCACCAGAAAAAGCTGACACCGCAGACGAATGGAGTGAAAAAAACAAAAAAACTGTTTGCTTGAATGTTTGAAAAGTGAAACGCTGTTTGCAAAGAAACTACTGAGCGAAAATGTCTGAAATTTACATATGATCCAATGAATGATAATAAAAAGGGCTGTTACAGAAAAAAGAAAAAATGATTAAATAATTTTTTTTTTAAAAATCGGAAAAAAGTTGTTTTAAAAAAAATCCTGAAAAAATGCTTAAAATATCCTATAAAATCTATAAATAAAGAGACTCTTTGCTGCAGAATTTTATAATGAACGGTTTATTAGATATTGAATTAAAACGGGAATATTTTTAACATTGAAGCCTATGGGATTCGCCTGAATAAACCTGCCGAATGAAACCCCCGAATGGCAGGGCATTAGGGGAACCTTTCACTGCTGGTTTGTGTTCTCTGAATAGCTGAAGCAGTGCTTCTCTATGGGGATTTCACTGCCCTCGAACAGGCACCGAACAGGCACCGTATGTTCAGGCAATTCGCTAGGATTTGGCGAATTGCCTGCTCTCTGGATAGCCGAATGGCCAAGAAAGGGAACTGAACCCTGATTTTCAGCGTTCGGTTACCTTTCGGGAGCCATTCGAATCTCTTTAAATAATCCTGATTGTATCAAGACACAAAAAAACGACCATTTTAAGGCTGGGGTCAGACGAACGCATTTTTAACGTGCGTTTAGGCGCACTTAATCACGGCCGGCGGTAGCAGCAAATGACGGGCAATGACGGCCAATATACAAAGTACGGCCGCACGAAAGTCCGGCTGCGCAACGCAAGCGGCAAATGAATTTTTTTTTTCGAGAACGTAGAACCGCTAGTACTGACGTACAGAGTGCGCTGCGTCTGCTAGAGGCGTGTTTGCGTGATTAGGAGACGTCAGACGCTGCTAATGTCCGGCCAACATAACGTCCAGACGCAAAAAGGGTTTTATTGATGATCCGTACAAAAACACGCACGAAAATGCGCATCGTTTGATCACTTTCGCGTCCACCGTAAAAAAAATACGTCAATGCATTCGGACGCACTTTTTGACAGTCGATGTAAAAATGAGTTAGTTTGACCCTAGCCTTATGGTATGAGGAGAGCGGATTGTTTCTTTTCCAGGATCTCATGGTTAGACCAACTGTCCACCTGCCCACAAGATGTCCTGACCTTCACTGACTGCTGAGAACCAGAGCTGGAATAAAACCTTTTCAGAGAAAGGTGAAACTCAGGAGAAGTGAAAATTCTAGGTCAAAATAGTCAAACCTGAAAAGTTCTCCCATTTATCTCACTTTCCAAATCAGCTATTTGGTCTAGATTGTTCTCTTCTCCTGCCAATTCTCCTGAGTTTCACCTCTCTCTGAATAACCCCGTATAAGGATATGACCAGGTAGACAATTTATCTTGATGACCATCACTCTTAAAGGGCCACTATCACCAAAAAATGAAAGGTGCCTAATGTGTTTCTTTATGTTGCTGATATGTTACATGTGCTTTGTTTTTCTCTTGTATTATTATTCTTTATTTATATAGCGCTAGCATATTCCGCAGCGCTGTTTGTTTAGTTATTTGGCCAGGAGATGTTGGGTGATGTTACGGTGGAGCTGGATGTTTAACCTCACAGTGGGATCTCGTGCACCTCAGACACGTGGTGGAGAAAATGAGGAATTGATGAAATCCAGTCGCTTTCATCACAGGTTTCTAGTCTTTTGTTTCTGTCGGAGAAATAAATTAAAAATGTCAACATAAAGATTTCCCACATAGATAACAGTAAATTCACAATGTCATGAATGGGTTAATGGTCTGCTTTCACGATAGTATCAATCTCCCAGGAGAGTCACGCAGGGTGACGTGTGTGCGATCTCATGGGATCTCCCAGGAGAGTCACGCAGGGTGACGTGTGTGCGATCTCATGGGATCTCCCAGGAGAGTCACGCAGGGTGACGTGTGCGATCTCATGGGATCTCCCAGGAGAGTCACGCAGGGTGACGTGTGTGCGATCTCATGGGATCTCCCAGGAGAGTCACGCAGGGTGACGTGTGTGCGATCTCATGGGATCTCCCAGGAGAGTCACGCAGGGTGACGTGTGTGCGATCTCATGGGATCTCCCAGGAGAGTCACGCAGGGTGACGTGTGTGCGATCTCATGGGATCTCCCAGGAGAGTCACGCAGGGTGACGTGTGCGATCTCATGGGATCTCCCAGGAGAGTCACGCAGGGTGACGTGTGCGATCTCATGGGATCTCCCAGGAGAGTCACGCAGGGTGACGTGTGTGCGATCTCATGGGATCTCCCAGGAGAGTCACGCAGGGTGACGTGTGTGCGATCTCATGGGATCTCCCAGGAGAGTCACGCAGGGTGACATGTGTGCGATCTCATAGGATCTCCCAGGAGAGTCACGCAGGGTGAAGTGTGTGGGATCTCGTAGGATCTCTCAGGAGAGTCACGCAGGGTGACATGTGTGCGATCTCATGGGATCTCCCAGGAGAGTCACGCAGGGTGACATGAGTGCGATCTCGTAGGATCTCCCAGGAGAGTCACGCAGGGTGACGTGTGTGCGATCTCATGGGATCTCCCAGGAGAGTCACGCAGGGTGACATGTGTGCGATCTCATGGGATCTCCCAGGAGAGTCACGCTGGGTGACATGTGTGCGATCTCGTAGGATCTCCCAGGAGAGTCACGCAGGGTGAAGTGTGTGGGATCTCGTAGGATCTCTCAGGAGAGTCACGCAGGGTGACATGTGTGCGATCTCATGGGATCTCCCAGGAGAGTCACGCAGGGTGACGTGTGTGCAATCTCATGGGATCTCCCAGGAGAGTCGCGCAGGGTGACATGTGTGCGATCTCATAGGATCTCCCAGGAGAGTCACGCAGGGTGAAGTGTGTGGGATCTCGTAGGATCTCTCAGGAGAGTCACGCAGGGTGACATGTGTGCGATCTCATGGGATCTCCCAGGAGATCATGCAGGGTGACATGTGTGCGATCTCGTAGGATCTCCAAGGAGAGTCACGCAGGGTGACATGTGTGCAATCTCGTAGGATCTCTCAGAAGAGTCACGCAGGGTGACATGTGTGCGATCTCATGGGATCTCCCAGGAGAGTCACGCAGGGTGACATGTGTGCGATCTCATGGGATCTCCCAGGAGAGTCACGCAGGGTGAAGTGTGTGCGATCTCGTAGGATCTCCCAGGAGAGTCACACAGGGTGACATGTGTGCGATCTCATGGAATCTCCCAGGAGATCACGCAGGGTGACATGTGTGCGATCTCGTAGGATCTCCCAGGAGAGTCACACAGGGTGACATGTGTGCGATCTCATGGAATCTCCCAGGAGAGTCACACAGGGTGACATGTGTGCGATCTCGTAGGATCTCCCAGGAGAGTCACACAGGGTGACATGTGTGCGATCTCATGGGATCTCCCAGGAGAGTCACACAGGGTGACATGTGTGCGATCTCGTAGGATCTCCCAGGAGAGTCACACAGGGTGACATGTGTGCGATCTCATAGGATCTCCCAGGAGAGTCACACAGGGTGACATTAGCACCCCCTAAAACCCTTTGAATAACTCAGATACTCACCTCTCATCTCGCAAAGTGAACGAAGCCGAGCTGCGGCTTATGGGAGCAGAGTGAGACTGGGGACAAAACGTCCCCAGTCTCCCTCCACGATCTTTCCGTGATCTCACGTGATTGAGATCGCGCAGGGCTCGCGGCTGGGCAGCACAACCCTCCATGGAGTCCTATGGACTCCAAGAGGAAGCGCTACCACGAGTATCCCCCAGGGTAGCGCTGTGTTACGCGGCAGGAATATGGTGCTAAAATAGGGATTCTGCAGCGAAACCAGCAAGTTTTCCCCGTTAGCGTCCCCATTGTAGCACCAATAAAGGGCCCATACAGGGTTATTCAAAGAGATCCGAATGGCTGCCGAAATGGAACCGATCGCTGAAATTCAGCGTTCGGTTACCTTTCTTGGCCATTCGGCTATTCAGAGAGCAGGCAATTCGCCAAATCCTGGCGAATTGCCTGCACATACGGTGCCTGTTCGGTCCCTGTTCGAGGGCAGTGAAATCCCCATGAAAAGCAATGCTTCAGCTATTCAGAGAACACAAACCAGCAGTGAAAGGTTCCCGAAATGCCCTGCCATTCGGTGGTTTCATGCGGCAGATTATTATTCAGGCGAATTCCATAGGCTTCAATGAAAAAAATATTCCGGTTTTAATTCAATATCTAATAAACCGTTGATTATAAAATTCTGCAGCAAAAAGTCTCTTTATTTATAGATTTTCTGGGATATTTTAAGCATTTTTCGGGACTTTTTTGCCAAACAATTTTTGCCTATTTTTTTTTAAATTTTTTCTTTTTTCTGTAACAGCCTTTTTATTATCATTCATTGGATTTTATATCCTGCTCGGGTTTCTCTGACGTGTTCGGCAGGGTTAATCCAGATGTTTTTGCGGGTTTCGGTGTGCGTTCGCCCTCGTTTTGCGGTGAGTGTTCGGTGGGTTTGCGGTGACTTTTTCCTGCATTACGGCAGCCCTGTGGTGCTTGCTGAATACACCGCAAGGTCGCCGAAATGGGATCGCAAAATCGCACCGAATTGAAGAGAACGAAAAGTCATTGAATGTTCGGTGACTTTTCGATTCTCTTTGAATAACCCTGTTAGAGTGTTGCAGGGATGTTTGGCGTTTGACGTGTTGGCTTGTAATATTGGTGCTCAGCAGCAGGTGGCGCAGATACAGACACATTCACTTCTGAACGGTTACATTGATATTCAGCAGCAGGCGGCGCAGTTGTTCTTCTGGTCTCGCCTTAACTCTAGAATCACTTATTTTTGCTTTTTTCCCTTTTTTTAAAAAAAAATCTACAGTTCGAGATCTTAAAATCTGGCCCATCCCCCGATGTCTCTGAACTACAATTCCCATGATTCTCTGGCCATCTATTGCATTCAAAAAATTCTGGGAATTCTAGCCAGAGTTTGGGATCCTTGGTAGGTATAAGGCAGTGGTGGCAAACGCTGGCACCCCAGGTGTTTCAGAAGAACTACATGTTCCATATTGCCTAGCCGGCCTTTAGACTGGCACAGCATCATGGGACATGTAGTTCCAAACAAGCCTAGGTGCCGAGGTTCACCATCACTTAAGGTTACTGTTTTGTGAATAACCCCCCTAGTTTTAATTGACATGTGGGTTTTTAAAGAATAACTAAAACCGGTAAAATAATAATGTAATCTGCTGTCCAGGAAAACATGACAGCTCTGTGAACAGATAAATGACACCATGTATCAGTGTGAACAGATAAATGACACCATGTATCAGTGTGAACAGATAAATGACACCATGTATCAGTGTGAACATGATACTATGGATGTCTATGAGTTTATAGGGATTGATCGGTTATTTTTGGGAATGCTGAGCGCTGTCACAGCTGTGGATCGACCTGGTGGTTTATAAGTAGAAAAGTACATCTTAAACCCTTTTTGGGAAGAATTTATTTTTTATTACCCAGACTGTCCCTTTAACTCCTGGCAGGTAAAAACAAGTGAATGACGTCAACTGCTAAAATGCATCTTTTACCAGACCGGATTAATTATGGTGAACTTTGAAAAAAGAAAAAAAAAACTTAAAAATGTTCCTTTGGTTGAGCTTTCTCTCTCCCTTTTCTCGTCTTTCTTCCTCTCTCTTCGCTTATTCTTTCTCAATCATTCTCTTTTCGTTATCTCTCCTCTCTCTTTCGTCTTTCTGTCTCTCTCTCTCTTTCTCCTCATTCTTCTTTCTCTCTCTTTTTTCTCTCTTTCTTTTTTCTTCTCTTTCTTCTTTCTCTCTCGCTCTTTCTTCTCTTTTTTCTTTCTCTCTCTCCTCTTTCTTCTTTCTCTCTCTTCTCTTTTTTCTTTCTCTCTCTCCTCTTTCTCTCTCTTCTCTTCTTTCTTTTTTCTCTTTCTTCTTTCTCTCTTCTCTTTTTTCTTTCCCTCTCGCTCTTTCTTCTCTTTCTTCTTTCCCTCTCGCTCTTTCTTCTCTTTCTTCTTTCTCTCTCGCTCTCTTCTTCTCTTTTTCTTTCTCTCTTCTCTTTTTTCTTTCATTCTCGCTCTTTCTTCTCTTTCTTCTTTCTCTCTCGCTTTTTCTTCTCTTTCTTCTTTCTCTCTTCTCTTTCTTCTTTCTCCTCTTTTTTCTTTCACTCGCGCTCTTTCTTCTCTTTCTTCTTTCTCTCTCGCTTTTTCTTCTCTTTCTTCTTTCTCTCTTCTCTTTCTTCTTTCTCCTCTTTTTTCTTTCACTCTCGCTCTTTCTTCTTCCTCCTCTTTTTTCTTTCACTCTCGCTCTTTCTTCTCTTTCTTCTTTCTCTCTCGCTCTTTCTTCTCTTTCTTCTTTCTCTCTTTTCTTTCTTCTTTCTCTCTTCTCTTTTTTCTTTCACTCTCGCTCTTTCTTCTCTTTCTTCTTTTTCTCTCGCTCTTTCTTCTCTTTCTTCTCTTTCTTCTTCTTTCTCTCTTTTCTTTCTTCTTTCTCTCTTCTCTTTTTTCTTTCACTCTCGCTCTTTCTTCTTTCTCTCTCGCTCTTTCTTCTCTTTCTTCTTTCTCTCTCGCTCTTTCTTCTCTTTCTTCTTTCTCTCTTCTCTTTTTTCTTTCACTTTCGCTCTTTCTTCTTTCTCTCTTCTCTTTCTTCTTTCTCTCTTCTCTTTCTTCTTTCTCTCTTCTCTTTTTTCTTTCACTCTCGCTCTTTCTTCTCTTTCTTCTTTCTCTCTTCTCTTTTTTCTTTCACTCTCGCTCTTTCTTCTCTTTCTTCTTTCTCTCTCGCTCTTCTCTTCTCTTTCTTCTTTCTCTCTTTTCTTTCTTCTTTCTCTCTCTCTTTTTCTTTCACTCTCGCTCTTTCTTCTTCTTTTCTCTCTCTCTCTTTTTTCTCTCTTTCTTTTTTCTTCTCTTTCTTCTTTCTCTCTCGCTCTTTCTTCTCTTTTTTCTTTCTCTCTCTCCTCTTTCTTCTTCTCTCTCTTCTCTTTTTTCTTTCTCTCTCTCCTCTTTCTCTCTCTTCTCTTCTTTCTTTTTTCTCTTTCTTCTTTCTCTCTTCTCTTTTTTCTTTCTCTCTCTCTTTTTTCTCTTTCTTCTTTCCCTCTCGCTCTTTCTTCTCTTTCTTCTTTCTCTCTCGCTCTTTCTTCTCTTTCTTCTTTCTCTCTTCTCTTTTTTCTTTCATTCTCGCTCTTTCTTCTCTTCTTCTCTCTCTCGCTCTTTCTTCTCTTTCTTCTTCTCTCTTCTCTTTCTTCTTTCTCCTCTTTTTTCTTTCACTCGCGCTCTTTCTCTTCTTCTTTCTCTCTCGCTTTTTCTTCTCTTTCTTCTTTCTCTCTTCTCTTTCTTCTTTCTCCTCTTTTTTCTTTCACTCTCGCTCTTTCTTCTTCCTCCTCTTTTTTCTTTCACTCTCGCTCTTTCTTCTTCTTTCTCTCTTCTCTTCTCTCTCTTCTCTTTCTTCTTTCTCTCTTTTCTTTCTTCTTTCTCTCTTCTCTTTTTTCTTTCACTCTCGCTCTTTCTTCTCTTTCTTCTTTTCTCTCGCTCTTTCTTCTCTTTCTTCTCTTTCTTCTTCTTTCTCTCTTTCTTCTTCTTTCTCTCTTCTCTTTTTTCTTTCACTCTCGCTCTTTCTTCTTTCTCTCTCGCTCTTTCTTCTCTTTCTTCTTCTCTCTCGCTCTTTCTTCTCTTCTTCTTTCTCTCTTCTCTTTTTTCTTTCACTTTCGCTCTTTCTTCTTTCTCTCTTCTCTTCTCTTTCTCTCTTCTCTCTTTCTTCTTTCTTCTTTCTTCTCTTCTTTTTTTCTTTCACTCTCGCTCTTTCTTCTCTTTCTTCTTTCTCTCTTCTCTTTTTTCTTTCACTCTCGCTCTTTCTTCTCTTTCTTCTTTCTCTCTTCTCTTTCTTCTTTCTCTCTTTTCTTTCTTCTTTCTCTCTTCTCTTTTTTCTTTCACTCTCGCTCTTTCTTCTCTTTCTCTCTCTCTCTTTTTTCTCTCTTTCTTTTTTCTTCTCTTTCTTCTTTCTCTCGCTCTTTCTTCTCTTTCTCTCTTCTCTTCTTTCTTTTTTCTCTTTCTTCTTTCTCTCTTCTCTTTTTTCTTTCACTCTCGCTCTTTCTTCTTTCTCTCTCGCTCTTTCTTCTCTTTCTTCTTTCTCTCTCGCTCTTCTCTTTCTTCTTTCTCTCTTCTCTTTTTTCTTTCACTTTCGCTCTTTCTTCTTTCTCTCTTCTCTTTCTTTCTCTCTCCTCTTTCTTCTTTCTCTCTCCTCTTCTTCTTTCTCTCTCGCTCTTTCTTCTTTCTCTCTCGCTCTTTCGGCTCTTTTTTCTTTCTCTGTTCACTTTTCTCTTTCTCTCCTCTTTCTTCTTTCTCTCTCCTCTTTTCTCTCTCTTGCTCTTCTGTCTCTTTCTTCTTTCTCTCTCTCTCCTCTTTTTTCCTCTCTCTCTCCTCTTCTCTTTTTTCTCTCTCCTCTTTCTTTCTTTCTTTCTTTCTTTCTCTATTTTTCCCTTAACTCTTCTTTAAGCCATGCTCTTGCCTCGAGCCTCGTCTCGCTCGGTGTCGCCCGCTGGCTTGACTTCTTTTGGATCTGAGAAGTGATCTCGGGTCTGTTTCTATCCGGCCCAATGGTTTCCTAATTCCCAGAGATACGAGCTTCCCCGCCATCCGCCTCCCGTCACTCCCTATACATTACAGCTCCTTTCCGCCCCTATCTCCCGCTCTCTCCGTTCTTCTGTTACTCCTTCCCTTTGTCTTCCGTCCTCCGTCTCCTTCTTTTCAATCTCAAACACTCTCCTTTTCATCCGCTCGCTTCTTGTCTTGCCAACAATGCTAATCACGGATGGACGGGAGCCCAGAGCATCCTGCGGGGCCCGAGAGAGGCATTTAATCCCCCCAATTCACAGAGAGGTGCCGTGTCCGAGAGGACGGCTCTATGGCGGCTCAGAGAAAGGGACATCCTGGCTGAGATCTTGCTCAGACCCTCGCGTGATACAGGGGGCTCCATTCCATCCAAAACCATTAAAGTCTATGAAGCTGTTATGTTTAAAACAGCTCTGGTTAAAGGGACAGGCTCAGCTCATCCTGACCATCTTACAGTTATAAAGTGGTCAGACTGAGAGGAGTGTCCCCCTTTTCCGCCCCCAGGTCCCCAATCTGATTAAATTCCGGGGTGAAGCAGAGGAGTTTCCACCTCCCTACCCAGCGTCACCAGCAGCCAGGATTTGGAATTTCCCGGCTGCCGGTCACTAGTGATGTCACACACAGAAAGCGGCTGACGTCACCCTCTGAGACCAATCACTGTAGCGAGTGTTCCCAGAGAGGCAGTGATGGTTCAGATCTGTGCATGCGCGTGCAGCTCCGATCCATCGCTCTGCGCAGGCGCTATGGGATTTGTGTACGTAACGTGTGTGCGAGTCCTGTAGCGCCGCGCAATGTGCGGTTCCCACGTTACACAAGTTGTATAGGAGCAGAAATTGTGCAGAAAAGCTTCAGGGACTTGCGGGTTTGGGAGTCCTTGAGCTGAAGAGTAGGAGCAGCGCGCGGCGAGGGAGAAAAGGGAGGAAAATCACTTAAAATAAAATAAGAAATAAAAAAAAGAATTGGCCAAAATCTGTCGAAAGGATCTGCCGGATTATTTAAGGGAATAAAAAGGAAACCTGATTTTTAATAGAGTTTTCCTTTATGTTTGCATCCAGGTTGGAATAAAGCCCAAGGGGTTATGGGACGTCTGTGGGTGCCGAGCTACGCAGCCGCCTAACAAAAAAGGGGGTGACAACAAACTCACATCTCCAGCAGGTCCGACCTTCCCAATTTCTTCTCTGGCTGCTGATCCAAAGAAAAGAAGGAGGTAATCACCCCCCAGCAATTTCCGATTGAGCCAAAAAGGGGGAAAATATCCCCACGTGACCCCCAGAATAACAGATTTCTTATTGGATCAACGGGAAACAGTCCAGAATCACATGTCGGTATTAAGGGGTTAATCAGAGAGAGCTGATCTGGCCCCGAAATGTCACCAAACACGGAACTTCCCCGTACGGTGCCATTTCGTGGCCATTCGGCTATTCAGAAAGCAGGCCGTTCGCCAAATTTTGGTGAATTGCCAGTGAAATACACAGGGTTATCCAAAGAGATTCGAAAAGTCACCGCACATTCGGTGACTTTTCGTTCTCTTCAATTCGGTTCCTTTTGCCGATCCCATTTCGGTGACCCTGCGGTGTATTCAGCAAGCACCACAGGGTCCCCGAATTGCAGGGAAAAGCTGCCGAAAACCTGACGAACACTAACCGAATGCACGCTGAAAACAAGCAAAAACATCTGGATTAACCTTTGAAGAAGCCGAACAGGAGCCGAACAGGAGCCGAACATGAGTCGAATCACACAGAGCCGAAGCAGCTGTGACGTAGAGGAGGCAGTGAATAAATTAGAAAAACCATTTGTATGAATCTGGGAAAAAGAAAAGCTGTTTGCAAAGAAACTACTGAGCGAAAATGTCTGAAATTTTCACAGGAGGTCCAGGGAATGATAATAAAGAGGGCTGTTACAAAAAAAATAAGTAAAGTGAAAAAAAAATAAAAAAAAATCGGACTTTTAAAAAAAAAAAAAAAAAATATCAGAAAAATGCTTAAAGTATCCTAAAAAATCTATAAGTAAAGAGACTTTTTGCTGCAGAATTTTATAATGAACGGTTTATTAGATATTGAATTAAAACGGGAATATTTTTAACATTGAAGTCTATGGGATTCTCCTGAATTAACTTGCCGAATTAAACCACCGAATGGCAGGGCATTAGGGGAACCTTTCACTGCTGGTTTGTGTTCTCTGAATAGCCGAAGCAGTGCTTCTCTATGGGGATTTCACTGCCCTCGAACAGGCACCGAACAGGCACCGTATGTGCAGGCAATTCGCTAGGATTTGGCGAATTGCCTGCTCTCTGGATAGTCGAATGGCCAGGAAAGGTAACCGAACACTGATTTTCAGCATTCGGTTACCTTTCTCCAGCAATTCGGATCTCTTTGGATAACCCTGACAGTGCCTGTTCGGCGGCGGCAAAATCCCCCATAGAGAAGCAATGGTTAATCTATTCACAATGAAAAGCAGAGAAATGTCAGTGAAATGCCCTGATGTTCGGTGGTTTCATTCGGCAGGTTTACTCAGGCGAATCCCATAGGTTTCAATGATAAAAATATTCCCATTTTTATCATAATATCTAATAAACCATTTATTATGTTTATCTGCAGTAAAGAGTCTCTTTATTTATAGATTTTTTTAGGATCTTTTAGGCATTTTGCGAGATTTTTTTGGAAAACTTATTCTTACAGGGTTATCCAAAGAGATTCGAAAAGTCACCACACGTTCGGTGACTTTTCGTTCTCTTCAATTCGGTTCCTTTTGCCGATTGCATTTCGGTGACCCTGCGGTGTATTCAGCAAGCACCACAGGGTCCCCGAATTGCAGGGAAAAGCTGCCGAATACCTGACGAAAACTAACCGAATGCACTATGAAAACAAGCAAAAACATCTGGATTAACCTTCGAAAAAGCCGAACAGGAGCCGAACAGGAGCCGAACAGGAGCCAAACAGGAGCCGAATCACACAGAGCCGAACAGGAGCCGAACAGGAGCCGAACAGGAGCCGAATCACACAGAGCCGAAGCAGCTGTGACGTAGAGGAGGCAGTGAATAAATTAGAAAAACCATTTGTATGAATCTGGGAAAAAGAAACGCTGTTTGCAAAGAAACTACTGAGCGAAAATGTCTGAAATTTTCACAGGAGGTCCAGGGAATGATAATAAAGAGGGCTGTTACAAAAAAAATAAGCAAACTGAAAAAAAAAAAAAAAAAAATCGGACTTTTAATTTTTTTTTAAAAAATTCTGAAAAATGCTTATAGTATCCTAAAAAATCTATAAATAAAGAGACTTTTTGCTGCAGAATTTTATAATGAACGGTTTATTAGATATTGAATTAAAACGGGAATATTTTTAACATTGAAGCCTATGGGATTCTCCTGAATAAATTTGCCGAATGAAACCACCGAATGGCAGGACATTAGGGGAACCTTTCACTGCTGGTTTGTGTTCTCTGAATAGCCGAAGCAGTGCTTTTTTATGGGGATTTCACTGCCCTCGAACAGGCACCGAACAGGCACCGTATGTGAAGGCAATTCGACAGGATTTGGCGAATTGCCTGCTCTCTGGATAGCCGAATGGCCAGGAAAGGTAACCGAACCCTGATTTTCAGCGTTCGGTTACCTTTCTCAAGCAATTCGAATCTCTTTGGATAACCCTGTTAGTATTTTTTGCGTTTTTTCTTTTTTCTGTAACAGCCCTTTTTATTATCATTCAGTGGATTTTATGTGTAGATTACAGGCATTTTCATTCAGTAGTTTTTTTTCAAACAGCGTTTAAATTTTAAAACTTTCAATCATATTGTTTTGGCTTTTTTTTTACCCGTTCGTCAGCTTATCAGCTTTTTCCGGCGGCTGGTCTGTGCTGTGTTCGGCGGCTCATCGGCTTTTTCCGACGTGTTCAGTGTGTTTTTTCAGTGGTTCCGGTGGGTTTTCCGTTGGGTTTTTGGTGGGTTTTCCCTGCACTCTGGGGACCCTGCGGTGAATGCTGAAGTCACCGCAAGGTGGGGAAATTTGATTCCCCAATGAGCAGGGAAATGCGGGGAACGGGAGAGCATCGAAATGTGGGCGACATTCCAGTGCTCTCTGAATAACCCCTAAAATCATTTTATAAAACGACTACCAAACTAGATAGAAGCGTCTCTCCAGGCAGAGAATTCCTTATCTTGGAATATATTTTAGTTACTGAACTGAGCTCTCTCTTCTGCTTTAGGTGAAATCTCCATTCTTCGAGTCTGAAATGGTTTCCACTTGCATTTATACAGTCCTGTTAATGAGCAGGTAGATGGTTTTCTGTGCGAAACAGCCCCCCCTCCCCCATTGCTGGTAGATCAGCGTATATATATGAATCTATGAGACGTAAAACTGGTAGAGCATCATGGGAAAGGCAGTCCTCTTACATCAAAAGCAACAAATGGGACATGAATGTTGTAGGTCAGCCAGGTGACGAGCAAACCTCTGCATTTTCTTATGGCATATGGCTGGCTGAGCATCATGGGAGATGCAACCCTCACATATCAACATGGTAATGGAGGGGCCACAGCTACTAGTTGTTGTAAGGCTGCCTGAGGCATGATGGGAAATGTAGTCCCCAAGCCTCTGACGTGCCAGATCTGCTCCTGGACATATTGTGATCACTATATCCTGATTCTGTCAGGAGACATTTGTTCTTTTGTTCTTTAATGAAGGAACTTGTTACAATTCCAGTGATGGCGAAATAAATTCAGAATAATCCCTGTAATTTCCCCGAGTCTCCCTCAGGCTGAGCTTCCGCTTCCGCAGATCCCTGTGACATTAATACAGAATCGGTGTTAACCCTCACTGACACAAGGCAAAAAATCCAGTACAGTATGAACACTGCGAGAGGTGCCAGAAATACGCTGCACAAACATTCAGGGAATGACGCAGGAGGCGGGGCCAGAGACCAGGCTATTCCCAGACTCTATACATGACGTCACAACGTAACGGGCCATTAATGTCAATAAAATGTCATTTAGATCAAAGGATCTTATTTACAGCGAAAGATTTCTAACAGCATTTATTATTAAGCATTTTACCCTTATTTCTCTTCCACCATTACCTTTCTCTTAAGTTACCTTTACTTCCCTTCAACCCCCCAAACCATCCGCCCCCACCCCCGCCCCCACCCCCCCATAAATAAAAACACATGACAAAAGTATTGGCGGTTTGAAAAGGTCACGTCTTTTATTTATAATCAAAGGCCAAAAACCATTGCCTTTGTGGCAGAATTATCAGCAATCCTCGCTTTCTTGGACTAGGTAACACCAGATAACACTGGCAACCGCAATGAACCACCAGCATTGCCCAGAAATAGCATCCGGCCCCACGTGGCTGAGCTAGAGCGACCACACGCTGCTCTCTTTATTGCAGATAGCAGGACGGGAGGATCTTCAAACCAGGAGGCTACCTGTGTTTGGCCGCACAAACCACCAGACAGACCCCCAGATCCTCCCCCTCTATCGCCTCTCCACGTGCCAGGGCCGCATATTTCACCATTTGAAGTAACTGTCCATGTAATCCCATCAGCTTTGGCCGCACAAACCACCAGCTGGCTTCGTGTAACGTGGTGAAATGATCTGACTGCACCTCAACTAACCATGTCTTTACTGAAAAAACAATCCCCCAGCTTTGGCCGCACAAACCACCAGCTGGCTTCATGTAACATGGTGAAATTACCTGACTGCACCTCAACTAACCATGCCCATATCTAAAGCAATCCACTGGCTTTGGCCGCGCAAACCACCAACCAGCTTCCTGCGACATGGTATGACTCCATATGGGAACCCACGGGCAGTCTTGAAATGACTGGCGGAATCACCACTTCATTAGCCCTTATCCGTGGTCAATGCTGCTCTCTGACGACGTGACCTTTTCGACTCGGTAAACAGGCAGTAACCTAAAAACAGGGTGGGTAGGGTGGGAAAAAGACAAAGGTTAGACTGATTTCATCTGTCCTTTGCTTACCCTTTTCTATTACCCCTGGCCCTCCTCTTTCTGTTATCTGCCCCCGAGACCCAATCCCAGCGATAATCCTGAAACAAAAGGGGAACCATTGTAACTCCTCCCAACTTTCTACTCTTTTCTTTAAACAGGGAACATGCTTAAGCCTCTTCGTTCCCAGTCAGTCTCTCGTCAGTACTAAGCATTTTACCCTTATTTCTCTTCCACCATTACCTTTCTCTTAAGTTACCTTTACTTCCCTTCAACCCCCCAAACCATCCCCCCCACCCCCGCCCCCGCTCTCCCCATAAATAAAAACACATGACAAAAGTATTGGCCTCTTTGAAAAGGTCACGTCTTTTATTTATAATCCAAGGCCAAAAATCATTGCCTTTGTGGCAGAATTATCAGCGAACCTCGCTTTCTTGGACTAGGTAACACCAGATAACACTGGTACCATAGATCCAGCCAGATAACACTGGCAACCGCAATGAACCACCAGCATTGCCCAGAAATAGCGGCCAGCCCCACGTGGCTAAGCTAGCGCGACCACACGCTGCTCTCTTTATAGCAGATAGCAGGCCGGGAGGATCTTCAAACCAGGAGGCTACCTGTGTTTGGCCGCACAAACCACCACACAGACCCCCAGATCCTCCCCCTCTATCGTCTCTCCACGTGCCAGGGCCGCATATTTCACCACCACCAAAAAAAATTCCGCCACCAACAAAAGACCGTGACCTTTTCACTTACCTTACACAAGGGTCTTTATCAGCCCTTCGATGTTGCCCCCGAAAAGGTTGTTCCTCGCCTTGGACAAATGGACCCCGTCATTCCAAAACAATTCCTCCTGCATTGTCACTATGTTCTGATGCTCAAAACCTTTCCTCCCATCTCCAGCATAATCTTTTTCGCTGCCTGGTTTAGCTTCTTCTTCTCCCGATGTATCCTGCACCCCCTGCAGTTCCTCCACACTAATATAGCAATTACGTTAGACCACACTATCTGAACATCCGGCCATTCCTTCCTGAACCACTTAAGTGTTTCCTGGACCCTATTCTGCAAATCTATCGTTGTCATAGCCCCTATGTCGTTACCCCCTAAATGCACTATCATTATATCTGGCTTCCCCACCTTCTCCTAGATTCCTGTGCTACCCCTAAAAACTGCACCCACCCCATACCCCTCCTTCCTATCCACCTAATGCCCGCTTTAGTGAGGCTGAACCCTAGGTTCACTCCCATCGTTGTGCCCACAGCGTGAACAGCCGCCCAGTGCACATAGGAGTGTCCCAGGATCCATACTCTCTTCGCCCGCTCTGAAAGAAAAAACCCAAAAAACAGAATATTAACGTTCAAACACATACCAACTTTTTATCGCAACTGTAAATTGAATCAGGGTTATATACCTACCCCCGCTTATTCACAACCCTCTCCTCTCTAACTTAGTAAATTATGAAATACCAGCTAGCCTGCTAAGACCGGTGCCCTTTAAACAAATTCCCTTTCCCCATCGCTGTTTAATCCTAACTGCTCGCGATCTGCCAGAGAAATGAAGGTTTATTAATTTTATTTTTTCCCCAAAAACAGAATATCCCCTATGTCGTTACCCCCTAAATGCACTATCATTATATCTGGCTTCCCCCACCTTCTCCTAGATTGAATATAGAATATTTGATACAGTCCTAACCTCAACATCTGATTTAGGGGTTATTATTGCAGAAGATCTAAGGGTAAGTAGTCAATGTAATAGAGCAGCAGGAAATGCTGGCAGAATGCTTGGTTGTGTAGGGAGAGGTATTAGCAGTAGGAAAAGGGAAGAGCTCATGCCACTGTACAGAGCACTGGTGAGACCTCGCTTGGAGTACTGTGTGCAGTACTGGAGACCGTATCTCCAGAAGTTTATAGACATCTTAGAGAGAGTTCAGAGAAGGGCTACTAAAATGGTGTATGGCTTGAAGGACAAAAGTTACCAGGAAAGGCTTAATGATCTTAACATGTACAGCTTGGAAAAAAGACGAGACAGAGGAGATATGATAGAAACATTTAAATACGTAAAGGGAATCCACAAGGTAGAGGAAGGGAGTATATTTAAAATGAAACAAAGTAGCAAAACAAGAGGACATAGTTTTAGATTAGAGGGGCAAAGGTTTAAAAGTAACATCAGGAAGCATTATTTTACTGAGAGGGTGGTGGATACATGGAACAGCCTTCCAGCAGAAGTGGTAGAGGCTAAAACAGTGATTGAATTTAAGCAGGCATGGGATAGGCATAAGGCTATCCTAAACGAAAGATAAATCCAGGTAAAGTATCCATGTAATTGGGCAGACTAGATGGGCCGAAAGGTTCTTATCTGTCTACATTTTCTATGTTTCTTTCCATCCCAGCAACATTACAGCCTTTTCCACAGCCGCTTTGAATTGCAACCTGGACAAAATTGGTTCCATCCTCATGCCTCAAAAAAAAACATATGGCCGTTTGCAGGAGCCGCCTCCAAATAACCTCTTACATAACACTGGGCATACCTCCACTTAACCTCTGTATTACGCTCCAGTCTTTGTGTAATATACCCTCCCCCCTCTAAGTAATGGATTCCTTTTGTTTTCACATGCTTCTGTCAGCCCCTCGCCCCCCCAGCAACCAAGGTCACCCAGCTCATGGTTATCTGATGCATTGTTCCTACCTGGATGTGATTACATTGTCTCTGCACCTTTCCTCTCTGTGTGTGTGTCCCTTGCACAATGTAAATCAATGTAGTCTCCATTTTGAGTTGGGTCATAAGCAGTACTTCTGCGGAATACTGACTTCAAGAGGAGCAGTCTGCCCGTGGACAGGAACCCCTCCGTTACAGCCTCGTTCCTCGAATGCCCTCTGGGTTAAGCTAAATGGGGACTTCTCTAAAGGACCAGCCATTCTACCTAACAGCACCTCCTTCCCCCACTTTTCTCTCAATATTTCTGGCAGTTCATATGCTGATTTCAACTGCTTTACTTTCCTACCCCCCTCCGCTTCACCCCTAATCAGTATCTGGAAGCCTTCCATAAAAAACCCTTACTCCATTCTCCTTATCCTCCATCTTTAAGGCTCGCCAGCCCTGGAATCCTTTACCAAGTCTTTAACCCACGTCTTTAACCCACATCTACCAATGAAACGGTTTCTTGCTTAGTATATTAATCTATAGGCCCGAAGTTAAGTCAACCTACCCAAAATAGTGAAACAGCATTTGCTAACATACAAAATCACTGTTTAGTTGATAAGCCTCTTCAGAAATTATAACAGACACATTTAGATGTGTATTTGGTTAGTAATTGTTATATTCATAAGTCTGGCAGAAACCATCTGGATTAATTTAGTTGCGCAAATGTAAATTTAAACAGATTATACAGTTACTGCTGCCGCACTTCCTCATTGACAGCAGACCATGTGACTTTTTGAGGTTTAAGATGGCTGCCAGCCATGCGGTCACTGATTACCTATGTTTATAAGATCATACAGACTATACAAATAATAAGGTTTGGTCAAGTATTACAAAGTGAAGCAAATATCAATGAGCATATTCTAGCTAAAATGCAAATCACTATAACGGGTAAATTAGTGCGTATTTAACCAAATAGATTACACACACACACATACAGTATAATGTCAAAATAGTGACAAATTCACAGAATTAATACACTTAATACTTATCCACTCCCAGGCTTTCTTATGATGATGGTACGAGTGGGAAAGATGAGGGAGTTATTGCTCAAGTTTCCTCCATTTCGGAGATAAGTCTCTCCTCTCCCTCAATAAAGACAAAGTTAGCGTTCTGAAATAATTATTTACTCACACTGTAGCAAGTGCGCAAAAAAGATTGTACATTACTGCTGTGTCACTTCAAAAATTGCCTCAGTTAGTATAGTGAACTTAAATACAGTATACAAATGAGTTTATTCCTCAACTTATTGCTTAGCTCTTGGAGTTACTTTATTTACTTCACATACACCCAGGTGAGACAACCCCCCTCCCTTCCAAAATACATTACAGATAACAACAGGCTCCAGCCACTGGACAATAGAAAAGCTCCAGTCACTGTACAATAGAAATAACAGTCATCACAAGGGAATGTTTACCCTTGCATCTCTAAACAGTGTGCTTATCGAAACCCAGGATGTTAGAGTGCAAGCTCTTGAGCAAGGGGCCTCTCCTACTGTTTAATGAGTGCAAAATATAACAACTTATAACTGTAACATACAGATACACACTTTGACAACAGCATAGCACATCACACAACACTCTACACTATATACAGTACAGAGACAATAAACTGTAAAGAAAAATACTTGCAAATAAACATTGGGGCGGCCATTTTATCACAGGTTGCTTTGTATGCTTCCGGCCTGTTCAGTACAAAAATGACTGCAGCTCATTAAAATGTATCGATTTTGGAGTGCTATTTGGTGCTAAAACACCCACTATTCATGTGCGTGATTCTTAAAATTGACCGTCAGTCATTTACTAGAGTGAGCACTTTAACTATAAGGCACAGCAATCTTCAGACAGACACAGACAAAATTACTGATCCCAAATGCACCTAATAACATACAAAACAACAAATCACTGAATTCTGGCCGAGTTATACCAGAACAATTAACTTATTCATAATTACTATCACGCAGATACTACACAAAATTAACAAGGGAATACAGTATTGCAAAGTGTAACGAATATCAAAAGCATCTACTAAATAAAACCTACAAATCAATACAATGGAAAACCTGCACCTATTTATCCAAGTAATAATAGAACTAGGAATATATATATTTAGCAGACTATAATAATAGGGAATATATAACAGATTGATACAGCCAGTAATACTTATCCAGTCGTTGGTTTTCATATGCTGATGGTGATGGTAAAATGGAGTTGGCTGTCCAAAAAGACAAAGGTTAGACTGATTTCATCTGTCCTTTGCTTACCCTTTTCTATTACCCCTGGCCCTCCCCTTTCTGTTATCTGCCCCCGAGAACCAATCCCAGCGATAATCCTGAAACAAAAGGGGAACCATTGTAACTCCTCCCAACTTTCTACTATTTTCTTTAAACAGGGAACATGCTTAAGCCTCTTCGTTCCCAGTCAGTCTCTCATCAGTACAGATCAGTGGCGTCACTAGGGTTGGTGTCACCCGGTGCGGTAATTTATGGTGTCACCCCCCCCGAGTTTTACGGATATTTTTTTAACTACTCTTACTCCTAAATCAGTACTCCCATATAACACTGAATGCTCATACACACAGCGCACATTACTGTGAGGTTTATTTCTGTGGAGCTCTCTCATATGCTCACACAAATTTTTGCCAACTGCCAGCAAGTACGGTGCCTGTTCGAAGGCAGTAAAAGCACACATGGATAGATATTGCCCCCAGCAGCTCACCCATGGATATATATTGCCCCCAGCTCACATATGGATATATTGCCCCAGTTCACAATTATATATTGCCCCTAGCAGCTCACCCATGGATATATATTGCCCCCAGCAGCTCACCCATGGATATATATTGCCCCCAGCTCACATATGGATATATTGCCCCAGTTCACAATTATATATTGCCCCCAGCAGCTCACCCATGGATATATATTGCCCAAGCTCACATATGGATATATTGCGCCTCAGCTCACATATGGATATATTGCGCCTCAGCTCACCCATGGATATTGCCCCAGCTCTCATGGATATGCCCCCAGCACACATTGATACTGCCCCCAGCACACATGGATGCTGCCCCAGCTCATGGATATACTGCCCCAGCTCATGGATATACTGCCCCAGCAGCTCATGGATATTGCCCCAGCTCATGGATATACTGCCCCAGCTCATGGATATACTGCCCCAGCAGCCCGTGGATAATGCCCCAGCTCATGGATATACTGCCCCAGCTCATGGATATTGCCCGAGCTCATGGATATGCCCCAGCAGCTCATGGATATTGCCCCAGCTCATGGATATACTGCCCCAGCTCATGGATATTGCCCCCAGCTCATGGATATTGCCCCCACCTCATGGATAATGCCCCCACCTCATGGGTAATGCCCCCAGCTCATGGATATGCCCCAGCTCATGGATATGCCCCAGCTCATGAATATGCCCCCCCAGCTCATGGATATTGCCCCCAGCTCATGGATATGCCCCAGCAGCTCATGGATAATGCCCCCAGCTCATGGATAATGCCCCCAGCTCATGGATACTGCCCCAGCTCATGGATAATACCCCCAGCTCATGGATACTGCCCCCCAGCTCATGGATATTGGCCCAGCACATGGATAATGCCCCCAGCTCATGGATATTGCCCCCAGCTCATGGATATACTGCCCCAGCTCATGGATACTGCCCCAGCTCATGGATATTGCCCCAGCACATGGATAATGCCCCCAGCTCATGGATATTGCCCCAGCACATGGATATGCCCCAGAACATGGATACTGCCCCCAGCTAATGGATAATGCCCCAAGCACATGGATAATGCCCCAGCTGATGGATATGCCCCAGCACATGGATAATACCCCAGCCGATGGATATGCCCCAGCACATGGATAATGCCCCAGCTCATGGATATGCCCCAGCTCATGGATATGCCCCAGCAGTTTATGGATATGCCCCAGCTCACCTCAGCCGCGTGCTCGCTCCATGCGAGTGTCCGAAGCTATGCAGCTTGGGCGCTCGCCTGGGGGAGCCACGTGACCAGCTGCGATTGGCTGGTGACGTGTTAACCCAGGCGAGCGCCGAAGCTGCATAGCTTCGGACGCTCGCAGGGAGCGAACACGCGGCGCAGGGTGAGACACCCGCCCTTAGGGTAACGTGTCACCCTAAAGGCGGGTGTCACCTGGTGCGGGCCGCACCCCACGTAGCGATGCCCCTGTTATAGATTACAGACTCATAGCGGGGAGATTTATTACTGTGCAGCTCTGTTATACACCCACACACCCTGAATATATAGAGGAGACCCTAAAAGACACCCGCACACCCTGAATATATAGAGGAGACCCTAAAAGACACCCGCACACCCTGAATATATAGAGGAGCCCCTAAAAAGACACCCGCACACCCTGAATATATGTAGGAGCCCCTAAAAAGACACCCACACACCCTGAATATATGGAGGAGATCCTAAAAGACACCCACACACCCTGAATATATGGAGGAGCCCCTAAAAAGACACCCGCACACCTGAATAATATAGAGAGAGACCCAAAAAAAGACACCCACACATAATATATAAGAGGAGACCCTAAAAAGACACCCGCACACCCTGAATATATGGAGGAGCCCCTAAAAAGACACCCGCACACCCTGAATATATAGAGAGGAGCCCCTAAAAAGACACCCACACATCCTGAATATATAGAGGAGACCCTAAAAGACAACCGCACACCCTGAATATATCGAGGAGCCCATAAAAAGACACCCGCACACCCTGAATATATAGAGGAGCCCCTAAAAAGACACCCACACACCCTGAATATATAGAGGAGACCCTAAAAGACAACCGCACATCCTGAATATATGGAGGAGCACCTAAAAAGACACCCGCACAACCTGAAAATATGGAGGAGCCCCTAAAAAGACACCCGCACACCCTGAATATATGGAGGAGCCCCTAAAAAGACACCCACACACCCTGAATATATGGAGGAGCCCCTAAAAATACACCCACACACCCTGATATATGCAGGAACCCCTAAAAAGACACCCGCACACCCTGAATATAGGAGGAGCCCCTAAAAAGACACACCGCACACCCTGAATATATGGAGGAACCCCTAAAAGACACCCACACCCTGAATATATGGAGGAGCCCCTAAAAAGACACCCACACCCCTGAATATATGGAGGAGCCCCTAAAAAGACACCCGCACAACCTGAAAATATGGAGGAGCCCCTAAAAGACACCCACACACCCTGAATATATGGAGGAGCCCCTAAAAGACACCCACACACCCTGAATATATGGAGGAGCCCCTAAAAGACACCCACACACCCTGAATATATGGAGGAGCCCCTAAAAAGACACCCACACACCCTGAATATATGGGAAGCCCCTAAAAAGACACCCGCACACCCTGAATATATGGAGGAACCCCTAAAAAGACACCCGCACACACTGAATATATGGAGGAGCCCCTAAAAGACACCCGCACACCCTGAATATATGGAGGAGCCCCTAAAAAGACACCCACACACCCTGAATATATGGAGGAGCCCCTAAAAATACACCCACACACCCTGAATATATGCAGGAACCCCTAAAAAGACACCCGCACACCCTGAATATAGGAGGAGCCCCTAAAAAGACACCCGCACACCCTGAATATATGGAAGAGCCCTTAAAAAGACACCAGCACACCCTGAATATATGGAGGAACCCCTAAAAGACACCCACACACCCTGAATATATGGAGGAGCCCCTAAAAAGACACCCACACACCCTGAATATATGGAGGAGCCCCTAAAAAGACACCCGCACAACCTGAAAATATGGAGGAGCCCCTAAAAGACACCCACACACCCTGAATATATGGAGGAGCCCCTAAAAGACACCCACACACCCTGAATATATGGAGGAGCCCCTAAAAGACACCCACACACCCTGAATATATGGAGGAGCCCCTAAAAAGACACCCACACACCCTGAATATATGGAGGAGCCCCTAAAAAGACACCCGCCACACCCCTGAATATATGGAGGAACCCCTAAAAAGACACCCGCACACACTGAATATATGGAGGAGCCCCTAAAAGACACCCGCACACCCTGAATATATAGAGGAGCCCCTAAAAGACACCCACACACCCTGAATATATGGAGGAACCCCTAAAAAGACACCCGCACACCCTGAATATATGGAGGAACCCCTAAAAAGACACCCGCACACCCTGAATATATGGAGGAACCCCTAAAAAGACAGCCGCACACCCTGAATATATGGAGGAACCCCTAAAAAGACACCCGCACACCCTGAATATATGCAGGAACCCCTAAAAAGACACCCGCACACCCTGAATATATAGAGGAGACCCTAAAGGAAACCCGCACACCCTGAATATATGGAGGAGTCCCTAAAAAGACACCCGCACACCCTGAATATATGGAGGAACCCCTAAAAAGACACCCACACACCCTGAATATATGGAGGAGCCCCTAAAAAGACACCCACACACCCTGAATATATGGAGGAGCCCCTAAAAAGACACCCGCACACCATGAATATATGGAGGAACCCCTAAAAAGACACCCGCACACCCTGGGTATATGAGGCGACCCTAAAAAGATACCCTCACACCCTGAATATATGGAGGAGCCCCTAAAAAGACACCCACACACCCTCAATATATGGAGGAGCCCCTAAAAACACACCCACACACCCTGAATATATGGAGGAACCCTTAAAAATACACCCGCACACCCTGAATATATGGAGGAGCCACTAAAAAGACACCCACACACCCTGAATATATGGAGGAACCCCTAAAAATACACCCACACACCCTGAATATATGGAGGAGCCCCTAAAAAGACACCCGCACACCCTGAATATATGGAGGAGCCCCTAAAAAGACACCCACACACCCTCAATATATGAGGAAACCCCTAAAAAGACACCCACACACCCTGAATATATGGAGGAACCTTAAAAATACACCCGCACACCCTGAATATATGGAGGAGCCACTAAAAAGACACCCACACACCCTGAATATATGGAGGAACCCTTAAAAATACACCCGCACACCCTGAATATATGGAGGAGCCACTAAAAAGACACCCACACACCCTGAATATATGGAGGAACCCCTAAAAATACACCCGCACACCCTGAATATATGGAGGAGCAAATAAAAATACACCCCCACACCCTGGATGTATGTAGGAACCCCCAAAAAATAGGGACATCAGGGGAGCAAGAAGGGACAGAACAGTTGGACCCCAAAATTAGGATGGTCTCTCTTAAACAGGGACATTAGCTGCTTATATAGCGCGTTTCATCGCATCCGTTAGGGTTGGAGACAGCCTTTATGTAAATAATTTGCGATGCACTGAGCGTTGGTTCGTCCGGGCTCTGTCCTCCATTCGCTGCTGATCTGACCATGACGGAACATAAAAACACGTTTCAGAAAATATGTCAAACAGCCAGACAATACGTCAGTTCAGGGTCACCTTGGGACATTGGACATTTGAGGACTACATATCCCATCATGCTCTGCAGCCATGAGGCACATCTCTCATTGGATACGGTGCCTCGGCTGAGTTTTCTGACACTTATACAGTGAAACCCTATTGGAGGGGCAGATAATCAGCCCCCTATGTCTCCTAATAATCTCTGTAAATGGCTTTAATATGAGGCAAAATGGTAAATTCAAGAGGAATTCCCCCGAAAACAACCTATACAGGGCCTTTTCTTTTGTGTTTGTTCCATATGGGCCTCTGATTGAAAATCTAAGCGGCTCATTCATCCAGGAATACGGGATCCACAAATCTAATGAAATCAAGTCATCTGAGACCGAGCGGCGCTGACTGAGGGGCCCCGAGACCTGAGATACCGGACCCGCACCCCCACGTCCCATGTGTCAGGCCTGGGGGTGTCTCGCGCCCCCTGAGACACCTTCGTGAATAAATTGCACCAGGCCCAAAAATGTAACTTAAGGGCAAAAAACGGTCATTAGGGCATGGCGCTGGAGGCGGAGCCAAAGACCAGAGAGGGTCATTTACATACATGAAATCTTAGTTTAGGAGAGGGGTGAGATGTCTGATTCACACCAGGTGATGTATGGACAGGTGACTTTGTCAGGTCGGAAAGTTCCAGAACTTTCCTGATGTTTATTCTCCCGTATCTTCTTTTTTTTTTTGCAAAATGAAATATTGTATAAATGAAGGAATAAGAGCGATCTGAGTGAGGAGCTGCTTCTGCTGGATATACCAGCCACCACCAATGGGTTGTCCACCTGTCCACTAGCCGTCAGTATGATGGTGGTGGTCTCGGTGACTCGATCCGGTGGAAAGGTATCATCTCTGCGCCGTGGCTCGATACACCATGCTCCTCATTTTACCAGCCGGCCCGGCAGCGTAGGCGTCACATCTCGATGAATCCTGGAAGGAGGTTCCCACTTCTCCACAAGGACGTCTCAGCCCGGGCTGGTGTCGCTTATGCACAGTGGAGGAATAAATCTCAGGGAATCCAGGAGATGAGCAACATTTCCGCGGCAGCCCTTTTGCTACGGCGCAGCCGAAACGTTGGCAGCCTCCAAATACATTGCCGTTGACTGGATACACTGAGATTTACTCGTGCGCTGGTTAAGGCCCCCGGCACACGAGCGTATTTACGGCTCATGTGCGCCCGCAATTCCCTGCGTCCGTGCGTTTTTGATGGGGAAAGCCATCCACCGGATGTGAAAAAGCCCTCCCCGTCAAAAAGCTAAACGGACGCTGACAGGATACAAAGCGCGATTCTCCATAGGAGGATCGCGCTTTGTACGCTGAGCGCAGAGAGTGGAAGGAACGTCCACTTTCACGGACTTTCCTTCCACTCTCTGTTAACGCTCGTGTGCCGGGGGCCTTAGGCTCGGGTCAGACGAAAGCATTTTTCCCCGCGAATGTGAAAAAGTGCATCCGAACGCATTGACGTATTTTTTCACGGAATGCGCAAAAACGGTCATACGACGCGCATTTTCGGGCGTGATTTTGTACGGATCGTCAATAAAACTCTTTTTGCATCTGGACGTTATGTTGGCCGGACATTAGCAGCGTCTGACGTCTCCTAAGCACGCACACACGCCGCTATGCCGCAGCAGCGCACTCAGTACGTCAGTACTAGCGGTTCAGCGTTCTCAGAAAAATGCGTTCAAATTCCACTTGCGTTGCACGGCCGGACTTTTGTGCGGCCGTACATCGTATATTGGCCGTCATTGCCCGTCATCTGCTGCTAGTGCGGCCGCAATTATGTGTGCCAGAACGCACGTTAAAAGGGCGCTGGTCTGACCCCAGCCTTAAGAGTGAGCCGCTCAAAGAGACAAGTGCACCCGGAGCTGTGCTAAGTATACTATGGGCTATGTGCAACATGTATTGCTGGCTTCTGATGTCTGTGTACAGTCTGTTATTTTGTATGGGTGGCTGTATTTGTGTTGGTTGTGTACGACGTGTCTGGGGTGTTGGTTGTGTATCATGTGGATGTATGTGTGTGCCGGTTGTGTGCAGTATGGCTGTATGTGTCCGTTGTGTGCAGTATGGCTGTATGTGTGTCCATTGTGTGCAGTATGGCTGTATGTGTCTGTTGTGTACAGTATGGCTGTATGTGTGTCCGTTGTGTACAGTATGGCTGTATGTGTGTCCGTTGTGTACAGTATGGTGTATGTGTATCTGTTGTGTACAGTATGGCTGTATGTGTGTCCGTTGTGTACATTGTGGCTGTATGTGTCTGTTGTGTACATTGTGGCTGTATGTGTCTGTTGTGTACATTGTGGCTGTATGTGTCTGTTGTGTATATAGTGGCGGTATGATAGCTTTTGTTGACTTTTATTTGTTCCTATTACACGTCAGCACCGTTACGTGGTCGTTTCGTGTCTTGATGTGGTGTGATTTTGCCGCCCTGGTCACGGTGCGGTGGGATCTCAGCCTCCTCTGTGGGCGTCAGGTTACAGGTAGCTCTCCATTGTGTCGGCTGTGTTTACTCGGCGCATCCCTCGCTCGCCGGGCATGTTGAGAGCTGCAAAGCGGATAGAGGATCCATGCAATGGTGCGGCCACCGCATACCTGCCTCGTCTACAAAAGGAGGCATCAAGGAGGCATTTGGACTATGCGGCCTGTGAGTTAGTCCCTTGTTTGCCTCACGGCCCCCCGCCTGCGCTCTACCTGCTGTGCGGACATTTTTTTGGCTCGCGTTACAGGCGCGCTCAGTTCCCAGGGCTTTGCTCGGTTTACTTTTTGAGATGTAGGGAAATAAGACACTGGAATTACAGAAAGAATTCCTGGGGTTTGTTTGCTGGGAGCAGATGAAAGCGGGACGGTGCATACCAAGCCGACAGACGCGCAGAAAGCCAGGACCAGCATCCTTAATCCCTTTAGCGACTAAACGCTCATTAACGCAACGGGCAGAGCCGCGCACAGCTGGAAACGCGCTATTAATGCCAAGGTCACAGGAGTAACAGGGAGAAAGGGGCAAAAACTGCGTCACAGCCTATTGTATATACATTCCTCCTCACTGCCCCTATTTAAGGTGGACAGTCCCTATGATGGATCCAAATCCCAACTATCCCTATACGGATGTGTGGGTGTATTTTAGGGGTTAATCCATATAGTCAGGGTGTGCGGGTGTCTTTTAGGGGTTAATCCATATAGTCTGGGTGTGCACACTGTGCTGGTGTATTTTTAGGGGCTCCTCAATATATTCAGGGTGTGTGGGTGTCTTTTTAGGGTCTCCTCCATATATTCAGGGTGTGCGGGTGTCTTTTTAGGGTCTCCTCCATATATTCAGGGTGTGCGGGGGTCTTTTTAGGGGCTCCTCCATATATTCAGGGTGTGTGGGTATCTTTTTAGGGGCTCCTCCATATATTCAGGGCGTGGGGGTGTCTGTTTAGGGTCTCCTCCATATATTCAGGGTGTGTGGGTGTCTTTTTAGGGGCTCCTCCATATATTCAGAGTGTGCGGGGGTCTTTTTAGGGGCTCCTCCATATATTCAGGGTGTGTGGGTGTCTTTTTAGGGTCTCCTCCATATATTCAGGGTGTGTGGGTGTCTTTTTAGGGGCTCCTCCATATATTCAGGGTGTGTGGGTGTGTTTTTAGGGGTTCCTCCATATATTCAGGGTGTGTGGGTGTGTTTTTAGGGGTTGCTCCATATATTCAGAGTGTGCGGGTGTCTTTTTAGGGTCTCCTCCATATATTCAGGGTGTGTGGGTGTGTTTTTAGGGGTTCCTCCATATTTTCAGGGTGTGCGGGTGTCTTTTTAGGGGCTCCTCCATATATTCAGGGTGTGCGGGTGTCTTTTTAGGGGCTCCTTCATATATTCAGGGTGTGTGGGTGCCTTTTAGGGGCTCCTCCATATATTCAGGGTGTGCGGGTGTCTTTTTAGGGGCTCCTCCATATATTCAGGGTGTGTGGGTGTCTTTTTAGGGGCTCCTCCATATATTCAGGGTGTGTGGGTGTCTTTTTAGGGGCTCCTCCATATATTCAGGGTGTGTGGGTGTCTTTTTAGGGGTTCCTCCATATATTCAGGGTGTGCGGGTGTCTTTTTAGGGGCTCCTCCATATATTCAGGGGGTGTGGGTGTCTTTTTAGGGGCTCCTCCATATATTCAGGGTGTGCGGGTGTCTTTTTAGGGGCTCCTCCATATATTCAGGGTGTGCGGGTGTCTTTTTAGGGGCTCCTCCATATATTCAGGGTGTGCGGGTGTGTTTTTAGGGGCTCCTCCATATATTCAGGGTGTGCGGATGTATATTAGAGCTGCACACTAATATAACTCCCAGCAATGGGTCAGTGAACGATGATAAATGCTGTCAGAAATCACAGTTTTGCTTTTATTTTAAATGTAATTTTATTGACATAAATGTCTGAGATGTAAAAGTCTGTGAAGATCCTGTTTTCTGGCTCCGCCTCCTGCGAAATTCCCTAAAACCCAAATATCCTTTTTTGGCTATATTAGTGTTGGGAAGGATGGATACATTTATCAATCTACACCAAGGTCAATGGAAGAAAATATGCAGCATCCTATATGCTGCCACCAACTACCATCACACTCAGCCCTGAGAATAATATATAAGGTATATATGATAAACTCATAAGGGATATCAAACACCTCTCAGGCATCGAGTCCAACACAAAGCGACCCCGGCCGCCTGCTCCTCTGTCCCTGAATTACCAAAAAGACACATTTCTCTCTTTATGTACAGTTGTGTTCAAAATTGTTCAACCCCCACTGAAATTGAGTGTTTTGGCCAGTTTGACATTGATTTTGATCATTCAGTCATCTTGCTTACAATTAAATCAAAGAGGCACGTGTAGGTCAGACAAATATAACATAACATTTATAATGAAATAACCACAAATGTCTTTTCTGTGCTCACATCATTATCAGTTTTATTCAACCCCCAAGTGACATTCAATCTTAGTACTTAGTACAACATCCTTTTACAGTTATAACAGCTTTTAAACGTGAAGCATAGCTTGACACAAGTGTCTTGCAGCGATCTACGGGTATCTTCGCCCATTCGTCATGGGCAAAAGCCTCCAGTTCAGTCACATTCTTAGGCTTGCGCACTGCAACTGCTTTCTTTAAGTCCCACCAGAGGTTCTCAATCGGATTTAAGTCAGGTGACTGCGATGGCCACTCCAAAATGTTCCAGCCTTTAATCTGCAACCATGCTCTAGTGGACTTGGAGGTATGCTTGGGATCATTGTCCTGTTGAAAGGTCCAACGTCTCCCAAGCCTCAGGTTTGTGACGGACTGCATCACATTGTCATCCAATATCTCCTGGTACTGAAGAGAATTCATGGTACCTTGCACACGCTGAAGCTTCCCTGTACCTGCAGAAGCAAAACAGCCCCAAAGCATGATTGACCCCCCGCCATGCTTCACAGTAGGCAAGGTGTTCTTTTCTTCATAGGCCTTGTTTTCCTCCTCCAAACATAGCGTTGATCCATGGGCCCAAACAGTTCTAATTTTGTTTCATCAGTCCACAGAACACTATCCCAAAACTTCTGTGGTTTGTCCACATGACTTTTGGCATACTGCAGTCGACTCTTCTTATTCTTTGGAGACAGCAAGGGGGTGCACCTGGGAGTTCTGGCATGGAGGCCTTCATTACGCAGTGTGCGCCGTATTGTCTGAGCTGAAACTTCAGTACCCACATCTGACAAATCTTTTCTCAGTTTCTTCAGCAGTCACACGGGGACTTTTCTCCACTCTACGCTTCAGGTAGCGCACAGCAGTCGAGGTCAGCATCTTCTTTCTGCCACGACCAGGTAGCGTTTCAACAGTGCCCTTTGCCTTGAATTTGCGAATGATGCTTCCTATGGTCTCTCTTGGTATGTTTAACATCTTTGCAATCTTCTTATAGCCATTGCCCTTCCTGTGAAGAGTAATCACCTCTTCTCTTGTCTTCCTGGACCATTCTCTTGACTTCACCATGTTTGTAACCACACCAGTAAATGTCTAGAAGGAGCTGAGTATCACAGTCATTTTAAAGCTGCCTAATTGGTGCTTATTATGTTTTATTGCTGCTCCGTGACATCCACAGGTGTTTTCAATACCTGATTGAAAACACTTGAATGAATCTCTGTTCTTCAGAGTGGTAGTCTTTAAGGGGTTGAATAATTGTGTCAATGAAGAATTCACAAAAGAAACATTTACTACTGTATTACAAAACCAATTGATGTCATTTTAGTTGCATATGGTTCTTTAAAAAGTCCTTGAAGGATTTCATTCTGAATACAATTACAAATGTACACTAAATTCCCTAAGGCTAGGGTCAGACGAAAGCATTTTTCCCAGCGAACGTGAAAAAGTGCGTCCGAACGCATTGACGTATTTTTTCACGGAATGCGCAAAAACGGTCAGACGACGCGCATTTTCTGGCGTGATTTTGTACGGATCGTCATAAAAACTCTTTTGCGTCTGGACGTTATGTAGGCTGGACATTAGCAGCGTCTGACATCTCCTAATCACGCACACACGCCGCTATGCCGCAGCTGCGCACTCAGTACGTCAGTACTAGCGGTTCAGCGTTCTCAGAAAAATGCGTTCAAATTCCACTTGCGTTGCTATTATCACGTAGAATTTTCCCTTCTCCAGTCATTCTCCTGGTATTCACCTCTCTCTGAATAACCCTGTAAGTATTTACTTATTTTACAGTAGATCAGCTCAGCCCAACTCCTCCTCGTGACCAGGTGTGGACAAGGTACAATGTATGGACGTCATCGTCCTTTGTCTCGCGGTCAGAGTCAGCGCCGCACAATACAGAATGATATCTTTTACAGAGATTTTCCACGCGTCAGTCCCCGCACCCCCACACGCTGCGCACGTCACTGGGCATCACGGCACAGACTAGCTCACTCGTCATCACGGGTTTGCCTTTGAAATAATAGAGACCAAAGTGAGTGAGGACTCTCCTGAGAGGCTTGACTTGAAGTGGGCACAATATGTATGTATGGCGGACTGTGGGCAGGTAAATGGACGTCGTGGGCTGAATGTAAAGGCCGTATAGCTTTATCTGTACGCCTGGCAGAGAATGTGCCACCGGCCACCATGCCAAGGGATACCCAGGACACAAACATAAACTGTGCAGACTACTCCCACCTCATACAAAGCAATGAGATACCCACTGTGCCTCCATAATCTGTGCCAACTGCACTCTACTCATGCAACGCCAAGATAAAGTGTGCCAACTGCTGTCTGCTCATGCAATGCCAAGATAAAGTGTGTCATGTGCCCTCCACTCCTGCAATGCCTCAATAAATTGTATCAACTGTGCTCCACTCATAAAATGTCAACATAAAGTGTGCCAACTGCTCTCTGCTCATACAAAGCTGACATAAAGTGTGCCAACTACTCTCTGCTCATACAAAGCTGACATAAAGTGTGACAACTGCTCTCTGCTCATACAAAGCTGACATAAAGTGTGCCAACTGCTCTCTGCTCATACAAAGCTGACATAAAGTGTGCCAACTACTCTCTGCTCATACAAAGCTGACATAAAGTGTGCCAACTGCTCTCTGCTCATACAAAGCTGACATAAAGTGTGCCAACTGCCCTCCACTCCTGCAATGCCTAAATAAAGTGTGCCAACTACTCTCTGCAATTATAAAGCCAACACGTGTCTCAATTGCTCTTTGTTCATGCAGTACCAAGATAAAGTGTGACAACTGCGCTCCACTCCTGCAATGCCAACATAATGTGTGTCAACTGCCCTCCACGCACACAATGCCAACATAATGTGTGTCACTGTCAACTGCCCTCCACTCACACAATGCCAACATAATGTGTGTCAACTGCCCTCCACGCACACAATGCCAACATAATGTGTGTCACTGTCAACTGCCCTCCACTCACACAATGCCAACATAATGTGTGTCAACTGCCCCTCACTCATGCAGTGCCAAGATAAAGTATGCCAAGTGCCCTCCACTCCTGCATTGCCTAAATAAAGCGTGTCAACTACACTCTGCTCATACAAAGCCAACATAAAGTGTGCCAACTGCCCTCCACTCATACAATGCCATCATAAAGTGTGCCAACTGCCCTCCACTCATACAATGCCATCATAAAGTGTGCCAACTGTCCTCCACTCATACAATGCCCCAGTGTGAGGATTCTGCCCCCAGTATGAGGATTCTGCCCCCAGTGTGAGGATTATGCCCCCAGTGTGAGGATTCTGCCCCCAGTGTGAGGATTCTGCCCCTTTGGGAGGATTATGCCCCCAGTGTGAGGATTCTGCCCCCAGTGTGAGGATTATGTCCCCAGTATGAGGATTCTGCCCCCAGTGTGAGGATTATGCCCCCAGTGTGAGGATTCTGCCCCTTTGGAAAAATTATGCCCCCAGTGTGAGGATTCTGCCCCCAGTGTGAGGATTATGCCCCTTTGTGAGGATTCTGCCCCAGTGTGCAGATTCTGCCCCCAGTGTGAGGATTCTGCCCCTTTGTGGGGATTCTGCCCCCGGTGTGAGGATTCTGCCCCAGTGTGAGGATTCTGCCCCCAGTGTGAGGATTCTGCCCCCAGTGTGAGGATTCTGCCCCTGTGTGAGGATTCTGCCCCAGTGTGATGATTCTGCCCTGGTGGTGTGATGATTCTGCCCTCGGTGTGATGATTCTGTCCCCGGTGTGAGCATTCTGCCCCAGTGTGAGGATTCTGCCCCAGTGTGAGGATTCTGCCCCAGTGTGAGGATTCTGCCCCCAGTGTGAGGATTCTGCCCCTTTGTAAGGATTCTGCCCCCAGTGTGAGGATTCTGCCCCTTTGTGAGGATTCTGCCCCCAGTGTGAGGATTCTGCCCCCGGTGTGAGGATCTGCCCCCAGTGTGAGGATTATGCCCCCAGTGTGAGGATTCTGCCCCCAGTGTGAGGATTCTGCCCCTTTGTGAGGATTCTGCCCCCAGTGTGAGGATTCTGCCCCCGGTGTGAGGATTCTGCCCCTTTGTGAGGATTCTGCCCCCAGTGTGAGGATTCTGCCCCTTTGTGAGGATTCTGCCCCCAGTGTGAGGATTCTGCCCCAGTGTGAGGATTCTGCCCCGGTGTGAGGATTCTGCCCCTGTGTGAGGATTCTGCCCCAGTGTGAGGATTCTGCCCCGGTGTGAGGATTCTGCCCCCGGTGTGAGGATTCTGCCCCAGTGTGAGGATTCTGCCCCAGTGTGAGGATTCTGCCCCCAGTGTGAGGATTCTGCCCCCTGTGTGAGGATTCTGCCCCCAGTGTGATGATTCTGCCCCTGGTGTGATGATTCTGCCCTCGGTGTGATGATTCTGTCCCCGGTGTGAGCATTCTGCCCCCAGTGTGAGGATTCTGCCCCAGTGTGAGGATTCTGCCCCCAGTGTGAGGATTCTGCCCCCAGTGTGAGGATTCTGCCCCTTTGTAAGGATTCTGCCCCCAGTGTGAGGATTCTGCCCCTTTGTGAGGATTCTGCCCCCAGTGTGAGGATTCTGCCCCCGGTGTGAGGATTCTGCCCCCAGTGTGAGGATTATGCCCCCAGTGTGAGGATTCTGCCCCAGTGTGAGGATTCTGCCCTTTGTGAGGATTCTGCCCCCAGTGTGAGGATTCTGCCCCCGGTGTGAGGATTCTGCCCCTTTGTGAGGATTCTGCCCCCAGTGTGAGGATTCTGCCCTTTGTGAGGATTCTGCCCCCAGTGTGAGGATTCTGCCCCCAGTGTGAGGATTCTGCCCCGGTGTGAGGATTCTGCCCCTGTGTGAGGATTCTGCCCCGGTGTGAGGATTCTGCCCCCGGTGTGAGGATTCTGCCCCCAGTGTGAGGATTCTGCCCCTTGGCGAGGATTATGCCCCCAGTGTGAGGATTCTGCCCCCAGTGTGAGGATTATGCCCCTTTGTGAGGATTCTGCCCCCAGTGTGAGGATTCTGCCCCAGTGTGAGGATTCTGCCCCCAGTGTGAGGATTCTGCCCCGGTGTGAGGATTCTGCCCCTGTGTGAGGATTCTGCCCCGGTGTGAGGATTCTGCCCCCAGTGTGAGGATTCTGCCCCTTTGTGAGGATTCTGCCCCCAGTGTGAGGATTCTGCCCCCGGTGTGAGGATTCTGCCCCTTTGTGAGGATTCTGCCCCCAGTGTGAGGATTCTGCCCCTTTGTGAGGATTCTGCCCCCAGTGTGAGGATTCTGCCCCCAGTGTGAGGATTCTGCCCCGGTGTGAGGATTCTGCCCCTGTGTGAGGATTCTGCCCCCAGTGTGAGGATTCTGCCCCCGGTGTGAGGATTCTGCCCCCAGTGTGAGGATTCTGCCCCTTGGCGAGGATTATGCCCCCAGTGTGAGGATTCTGCCCCCAGTGTGAGGATTATGCCCCTTTGTGAGGATTCTGCCCCAGTGTGAGGATTCTGCCCCAGTGTGAGTATTCTGCCCCCAGTGTGAGGATTCTGCCCCGCGGTGTGAGGATTCTGCCCCCAGTGTGAGGATTATGCCCCCAGTGTGAGGATTTTGCCCCCAGTGTGAGGATTCTGCCCCCGGTGTGAGGATTCTGCCCCCAGTGTGAGGATTATGCCCCCAGTGTGAGGATTCTGCCCCTTGGTGAGGATTATGCCCGCAGTGTGAGGATTATGCCCCTTTGTGAGGATTATGCCCCCAGTGTGAGGATTATGCCCCTTTGTGAGGATTCTGCCCCCAGTGTGAGGATTCTGCCCCCGGTGTGAGGATTCTGCCCCAGTGTGAGGATTCTGCCCCTTTGTGAGGATTCTGCCCCCAGTGTGAGGATTCTGCCCCTTTGTGAGGATTCTGCCCCCAGTGTGAGGATTCTGCCCCCAGTGTGAGGATTCTGCCCCCGGTGTGAGGATTCTGCCCCCAGTGTGAGGATTCTGCCCCTTTGTGAGGATTCTGCCCCCAGTGTGAGGATTCTGCCCCTTTGTGAGGATTTTGCCCCCAGTGTGAGGATTCTGCCCCCAGTGTGAGGATTATGCCCCCGGTGTGAGGATTCTGCCCCGGTGTGAGGATTCTGCCCCCAGTGTGAGGATTCTGCCCCAGTGTGAGGATTCTGCCCCCAGTGTGAGGATTATGCCCCCAGTGTGAGGATTCTGCCCCTTGGTGAGGATTATGCCCCCAGTGTGAGGATTCCGCCCCTTTGTGAGGATTGTGCCCCCAGTGTGAGGATTATGTCCCCAGTGTGAGGATTCTGCCCCTTGGTGAGGATTATGCCCCCAGTGTGAGGATTCTGCCCCCAGTGTGAGGATTCTGCCCCCGGTGTGAGGATTCTGCCCCCAGTGTGAGGATTCTGCCCTTTGTGAGGATTCTGCCCCCGGTGTGAGGATTCTGCCCCCAGTGTGAGGATTCTGCCCCTTTGTGAGGATTCTGCCCCCAGTGTGAGGATTCTGCCCCTTTGTGAGGATTCTGCCCCCAGTGTGAGGATTCTGCCCCCAGTGTGAGGATTCTGCCCCGGTGTGAGGATTCTGCCCCTGTGTGAGGTTTCTGCCCCCAGTGTGAGGATTCTGCCCCCGGTGTGAGGATTCTGCCCCCAGTGTGAGGATTCTGCCCCTTGGTGAGGATTATGCCCCAGTGTGAGGATTCTGCCCCCAGTGTGAGGATTATGCCCCTTTGTGAGGATTCTGCCCCCAGTGTGAGGATTCTGCCCCAGTGTGAGGATTCTGCCCCCAGTGTGGGATTATGCCCCCGGTGTGAGGATTCTGCCCCCAGTGTGAGGATTATGCCCCAGTGTGAGGATTATGCCCCTTTGTGAGGATTCCTGCCTTTGTGAGGATTATGCCCCTTTGTGAGGATTCTGCCCCCAGTGTGAGGATTCTGCCCCCGGTGTGAGGATTCTGCCCCAGTGTGAGGATTCTGCCCCCAGTGTGAGGATTCTGCCCCGGTGTGAGGATTCTGCCCCTGTGTGAGGTTTCTGCCCCCAGTGTGAGGATTCTGCCCCCGGTGTGAGGATTCTGCCCCCAGTGTGAGGATTCTGCCCCTTGGTGAGGATTATGCCCCCAGTGTGAGGATTCTGCCCCCAGTGTGAGGATTATGCCCCTTTGTGAGGATTCTGCCCCCAGTGTGAGGATTCTGCCCCAGTGTGAGGATTCTGCCCCCAGTGTGAGGATTATGCCCCCGGTGTGAGGATTCTGCCCCCAGTGTGAGGATTATGCCCCCAGTGTGAGGATTATGCCCCTTTGTGAGGATTCTGCCCCTTTGTGAGGATTATGCCCCTTTGTGAGGATTCTGCCCCCAGTGTGAGGATTCTGCCCCCGGTGTGAGGATTCTGCCCCAGTGTGAGGATTCTGCCCCTTTGTGAGGATTCTGCCCCCAGTATGAGGATTCTGCCCCAGTGTGAGGATTCTGCCCCTTTGTGAGGATTCTGCCCCAGTGTGAGGATTCTGCCCCCAGTGTGAGGATTCTGCCCCGGTGTGAGGATTCTGCCCCCAGTGTGAGGATTCTGCCCTTTGTGAGGATTCTGCCCCCAGTGTGAGGATTCTGCCCCTTTGTGAGGATTCTGTCCCCAGTGTGAGGATTCTGCCCCCAGTGTGAGGATTATGCCCCCGGTGTGAGGATTCTGCCCCGGTGTGAGGATTCTGCCCCCAGTGTGAGGATTCTGCCCCTTTGTGAGGATTCTGCCCCCAGTGTGAGGATTCTGCCCCCAGTGTGAGGATTCTGCCCCCGGTGTGAGGATTCTGCCCCCAGTGTGAGGATTATGCCCCCAGTGTGAGGACTCTGCCCCTTGGTGAGGATTATGCCCCCAGTGAGGATTCCGCCCCTTTGTGAGGATTCTGCCCCCAGTGTGAGGATTATGCCCCCAGTGTGAGGATTCTGCCCCTTGGTGAGGATTATGCCCCCGGTGTGAGGATTCTGCCCCTTTGTGAGGATTCTGCCCCCAGTGTGAGGATTCTGCCCCCGGTGTGAGGATTCTGCCCCCAGTGTGAGGATTCTGCCCCTTTGTGAGGATTCTGCCCCCAGTGTGAGGATTCTGCCCCCGGTGTGAGGATTCTGCCCCCAGTGTGAGGATTCTGCCCCTTTGTGAGGATTCTTCCCCCAGTGTGAGGATTCTGCCCCTTTGTGAGGATTCTGCCCCCAGTGTGAGGATTCTGCCCCCAGTGTGAGGTTTCTGCCCCCAGTGTGAGGATTCTGCCCCTGTGTGAGGATTCTGCCCCCAGTGTGAGGATTCTGCCCCCGGTGTGAGGATTCTGCCCCCAGTGTGAGGATTCTGCCCCTTGGTGAGGATTATGCCCCCAGTGTGAGGATTCTGCCCCAAGTGTGAGGATTATGCCCCAGTGTGAGGATTCTGCCCCCAGTGTGAGGATTATGCCCCCAGTGTGAGGATTATGCCCCCAGTGTGAGGATTCTGCCCCAAGTGTGAGGATTATGCCCCTTTGTGAGGATTCTGCCCCCAGTGTGAGGATTCTGCCCCAGTGTGAGGATTCTGCCCCCAGTGTGAGGATTATGCCCCCAGTGTGAGGATTCTGCCCCCGGTGTGAGGATTCTGCCCCCGGTGTGAGGATTATGCCCCCAGTGTGAGGATTCTGCCCCCGGTGTGAGGATTATGCCCCCAGTGTGAGGATTATGCCCCAGTGTGAGGATTCTGCCCCAGTGTGAGGATTATGCCCCCAGTGTGAGGATTCTGCCCCTTGGTGAGGATTATGCCCCCAGTGTGAGGATTCTGCCCCTTTGTGAGGATTATGCCCCCAGTGTGAGGATTATGCCCCTTTGTGAGGATTCTGCCCCTTTGTGAGGATTCTGCCCCCAGTGTGAGGATTCTGCCCCCGGTGTGAGGATTCTGCCCCCAGTGTGAGGATTCTGCCCCTTTGTGAGGATTCTGCCCCCAGTGTGAGGATTCTGCCCCCAGTGTGAGGATTCTGCCCCTTTGTGAGGATTCTGCCCCCAGTGTGAGGATTCTGCCCCGGTGTGAGGATTCTGCCCCAGTGTGAGGATTATGCCCCCAGTGTGAGGATTCTGCCCCTTGGTGAGGATTATGCCCCAGTGTGAGGATTCCGCCCCTTTGTGAGGATTCTGCCCCCAGTGTGAGGATTATGCCCCAGTGTGAGGATTCTGCCCCTTGGTGAGGATTATGCCCCCAGTGTGAGGATTCTGCCCCTTTGTGAGGATTATGCCCCCAGTGTGAGGATTCTGCCCCTTTGTGAGGATTATGCCCCCAGTGTGAGGATTCTGCCCCTTTGTGAGGATTCTGCCCCCAGTGTGAGGATTCTTCCCCTTTGTGAGGATTCTGCCCCCAGTGTGAGGATTCTGCCCCCGGTGTGAGGATTCTGCCCCAGTGTGAGGATTCTGCCCTTTGTGAGGATTCTGCCCCCAGTGTGAGGATTCTGCCCCCAGTGTGAGGATTCTGCCCCCGGTGTGAGGATTCTGCCCCCAGTGTGAGGATTATGCCCCCAGTGTGAGGATTATGCCCCCAGTGTGAGGATTCTGCCCCGGTGTGAGGATTCTGCCCCCTTTGTGAGGATTTTGCCCCCAGTGTGAGGATTCTGCCCCCAGTGTGAGGATTCTGCCCCCGGTGTGAGGATTCTGCCCCCAGTGTGAGGATTCTGCCCCTTTGTGAGGATTCTGCCCCCAGTGTGAGGATTCTGCCCCGGTGTGAGGATTCTGCCCCCCAAATTCCTAATTTGAGGTGATTATAAATAGAGAATGTCCCCCCCCCGTGCCAGGCGGGTAGCTGCCCCCTCTGCGAGGTCCTGACTCCTGTATGCCGCAGCATGGCCGCTGATGGCACTCTCCGTGGTGCCAGGTTTTTGAGACGCTGGCACGGCACAGGCTGAACTCCTTGCGCTATCGCACAATGCCTGCGGTGAGGGGCGCGCCGCGGCGCCGGGCTCATAACAAAGGGGTGAGCGTGTTGTCCCATGGCTGATCTGAAAAACCCCAGTAGCGCGGGATTTGCTTTGGATGCTCCCCGTCCAGAGACCACACAGGTAGTCGCCCGCCCCAGATGTGTGGGCAGAACGCCATCCCCAGCGTGGACAGAAACATGACAAATCCTGTGTCTGTAAACAGTTATTGTGGTTTATCGGTGAGTCCTGAAGCGCCGGCTGCGGTTTTGGCTGCAGGATGTGCGGTGGATTGGGTGTTAATATTATTATTATTGCTTTAACCGTTAAATGCGCAATAAACAGAATAAACCATAAATCCAGAATGCTCTGACCCCTATGCTGGCGCTCTGACCCCTATGCTGGCACTCTGACCCCTATGCTGGCGCTCTGACCCCTATGCTGGCGCTCTGACCCCTATGCTGGCACTGTGACCCTATGCTGGCGCTCTGACCCCTATGCTGGCACTGTGACCCTATGCTGGCGCTCTGACCCCTATGCTGGCACTCTGACCCCTATGCTGGCGCTCTGACCCCTATGCTGGCGCTCTGACCCCTATGCTGGCACTGTGACCCTATGCTGGCGCTCTGACCCCTATGCTGGCACTGTGACCCTATGCTGGCGCTCTGACCCCTATGGCTAGGGTCAGACTGAGGCAGTGCGAACGCGCGTGCAGCCGCACATAATCACGGCCGTAGTAGCAGCAGATGACGGGCAATGACGGCCAATATACGAAGTACGGTCGCACAAAAGCGCGGCCGCGCAACGCAAGCGGCAAACAAACGCATTTTTTCGAGAACGTGAAACCGCTAGTACTGACGTACAGAGTGCGCTGCGTCCGCTAGCGGCGTGTGAGCGTGATTAGGAGACGTCAGACACTGCTAATGTCCGGCCAACATAACGTCCAGACACAAAAAGGGTTTTATTGATGATCCGTACAAAATCACGGACGAAACGGCGCATAGTATGACCGCTATCGCGTATTCCGTGAAAAAATACGTCCATTCGTTCGAACGCACTTTTTCACGGACAACGTGAAAAATGCGTTAGTCTGACCCTAGCCTAAGCTGGCACTGTGACCCTATGCTGGTGCTCTGACCCCTATGCTGGCGCTCTGACCCCTATGCTGGTGCTCTGACCCCTATGCTGGCACTGTGACCCTATGCTGGTGCTCTGACCCCTATGCTGGCACTGTGACCCCTATGCTGGCACTGTGACCCCTATGCTGGCGCTCTGACCCCTATGCTGGCACTCTGGCCCCTATGCTGGCGCTCTGACCCCTATGCTGGCACTCTGGCCCCTATGCTGGAGCTCTGACCCCTATGCTGGCGCTGTGACCCCTATGCTGGCGCTGTGACCCCTATGCTGGCGCTGTGACCCCTATGCTGGCACTGTGACCCTATGCTGGCACTGTGACCCCTATGCTGGCGCTCTGACCCCTGTGCTGACACTGTGACCCTTAAGGCTGGGGTCAGACGAGCGTAGTGTTCACGTCCGTGATTGCGCCTAAAAGTACGTCCGTGATAGCATGAAAGAAAGCCCATTGGAGCCTGACACATGAAGTACGTCCGCACTGAACTGCGGACGCATGACGGACGCTGCAAACGGATGCAGGTTAGGCAAGAACGTAATACTACTAGAACGGACGTGCGGAGTGCGCTGCGTCCACAACGTCCGCATAGCTTTGTGTGTGAGTGATGGAGCGAGGTCAGACGGACTGCATTTATACGTCCAGCATTTTTGACGGACAGAATGTTTTTTCATTGTAATTTATTTTCCCTCCTACATCCGTCAAAAATAACTTCAGTGAAAAAACGGACTGTGTGACCACTACTGCGTCATCCGTACTGACGATGTCCGTACTGCACGCACGTACAGTCCGTAGAAATCACGCTCGTCTGACCCCAGCCTTAGTTGGTGCTGTGACCTTTATGTTGGCACTCACGCCATGACCGGAACATTGGTGCTATGAGTATGACCCGTATGTCAGACCATACATCTGGTCTGTTTCGTGACCCCATGTGTTGGTGCTGTGAGCCACATGGCAACCCGATGACTAGTATGTTGGCACTGTGACCCGTTGTCAGTACCGGGACCTGTATGTTTGTGCTGCAAACTTTCAGGGTTATCCAAAGAGATTCGAAAAGTCACCGCACGTTCGGTGACTTTTCGTTCTCTTCAATTCGGTTCCTTTTGCCGATCCCATTTCGGTGACCCTGCGGTGTATTCAGCAAACAGCACAGGGTCCCCGAATTGCAGGGAAAAGCTGCCGAAAACCTGACGAAAACTAACCGAATGCACGCTGAAAACAAGCAAAAACATCTGGATTAACCTTCGAAGAAGCCGAACAGGAGCCGAACAGGAGCCGAATCACACAGAGCCGAAGCAGCTGTGACGTAGAGGAGGCAGTGAATAAATTAGAAAAACCATTTGTATGAATCTGGGAAAAAGAAACGCTGTTTGCAAAGAAACTACTGAGCGAAAATGTCTGAAATTTTCACAGGAGGTCCAGGGAATGATAATAAAGAGGGCTGTTACAAAAAAAATAAGTAAACTGAAAAAAAAATCAAAAAAAAAATCGGACTTTTAAAAAAATAAAAAAATCAGAAAAATGCTTAAAGTATCCTAAAAAATCGATAAATAAAGAGACTTTTTGCTGCAGAATTTTATAATGAACGGTTTATTAGATATTGAATTAAAACGGGAATATCTTTAACATTGAAGTCTATGGGATTCTCCTGAATAAATTTGCCGAATGAAACCACCGAATGGCAGGGCATTAGGGGAACCTTTCACTGCTGGTTTGTGTTCTCTGAATAGCCCAAGCAGTGCTTTTTCATGGGGATTTCACTGCCCTCGAACAGGCACTTACAGGGTTATCCAAAGAGATTCGAATTGCTTGAGAAAGGTAACCGAACGCTGAAAATCAGCGTTCGGTTCCCTTTCCTGGCCATTCGGCAAATCCAGAGAGCAGGCAATTCGCCAAATCCTGGCGAATTGCCTGCTCATACGGTGCCTGTTCGGTGCCTGTTCGAGGGCAGTGAAATCCCCATGAAAAAGCACTGCTTGGGCTATTCAGAGAACACAAACCAGCAGTGAAAGGTTCCCCTAATGTCCTGCCATTCGGTGGTTTAATTCGGCAAATTTATTCAGGAGAATCCCATAGACTTCAATGTTAAAAATATTCCCGTTTTAATTCAATATCTAATAAACCGTTCATTATAAAATTCTGCAGCAAAAAGTCTCTTTATTTATAGATTTTTTAGGATACTTTAAGCATTTTTCTGAATTTTTAAAAAAAAATTAAAAGTCCGATTTTTTTTTTTTTTTTTTTCAGTTTGCTTATTTTTTTTGTAACAGCCCTCTTTATTATCATTCCCTGGACCTCCTGTGAAAATTTCAGACATTTTCGCTCAGTAGTTTCTTTGCAAACAGCGTTTCATTTTCCCAGATTCATACAAATGGTTTTTCTAATTTATTCACTGCCTCCTCTACGTCACAGCTGCTTCGGCTCTGTGTGATTCGGCTCCTTTTCGGCTCCTGTTCGGCTTTTTCGAAGGTTAATCCAGATGTTTTTGCTTGTTTTCAGCGTGCATTCGGTTAGTTTTCGTCAGGTGTTCGGCAGCTATTCCCTGCAATTCGGGGACCCTGTGCTGTTTGCTGAATACACCGCAGGGTCACCGAAATGCAATCGGCAAAAGGAACCGAATTGAAGAGAACGAAAAGTCACCGAACGTGCGGTGACTTTTCGAATCTCTTTGGATAACCCTGCGTATGTTCAGGCAATTCGACAGGATTTGGCGAATTGCCTGCTCTCTGGATAGCCGAATGGCCAGGAAAGGGAACCGAACGCTGATTTTCAGCGTTCGGTTACCTTTCTCAAGCAATTCGAATCTCTTTGGATAACCCTGATGTATGTTGGCACTGTGACTAGTAGGTTGTGACTGTGAGCCGTATGTTGGCACTGTTACGGAGATGTTGACATTAGGACCCATATGTTGGCACTGTGGTCTATATATTAGAGCTGTGATCCGCATGTTGGCATTGTGGCCGTAGGTTGGCACTGTGACTGGGTGTTGGAATTACGAACATATGTTAGCATTGTGACCCTCATATTGAGACTCTGACCTATATAATGACTCTGTGACCTGTATGATGGCACTGTGACTTGTACAGTATAATGGCACTGTGACCTGTATGTTGGCACTGTGACCTGTATGATGGCACTAGGACCTGTATGTTGGCACTGTGACCAGGTGTTGGCATTACAACCCATATGTTGGCATTATGACCCTCATATTGGGACTCTGACCTATACGTTGGCACTGTGACCTGTATTTTGGGGCTGTGACTCGTATGATGGCACTGGGACCTACATGTTGGCACTGTGACCTGTATGTTGGAGCTGTGACTCGTATGATGGCCCTCGGACCTACATGTTGGCACTGTGACCAGGTGTTGGTATTACAACCCATATGTTGGCATTGTGACCCTCATATTGGGACTCTGACCTGTATGTTGGCACTGTGAACCATATGATGGCAATGTGACCTGTGTGTTGGCGCTGTGACCCGCATTTTGGCGCTGTGAGTGGCAGCATACCATCGGTTTTACCGGTGACCGTTCATCATATGTTAAAAATAACAAAGCCCTTAATGTAAGGTTTGTTCCCGTCATCGAGGCAGAAGGTGTCGACGCAGCTCCGTAAATCCACAGATGTATCTTTGTCTCATCCACCCGAGACTGGCACGATCAGGGCGAGCCTGGCAAAGTCACCGCCACGGTGTGAGACACAACGAGGAAGTGTCGGCTTTCACAATCTGTTTATTTATTGTAGGTAAAGGGCACCACTGGAGAAGTCGCCCAAGGCGGGCGCCGTAAGAGAAAGCGGGTACATTTCCACTGCATTGTCAAAACACGCGCACACAAACACATGCGCACACAAACACACGCGCACACAAACACACGCGCACACATACACACGTGCACACATACACACGCGCACACAAAAACATACACACACACAAACACATGCGCACACACAAACACACGCGCACACGAACACACGCGCACACGCACACACGCACACATGCGCACACAAACACCCGCGCACACAAACACACGCGCACACAAACACACAAACACACAAACACACCCGCACACAAACACAGGTGCACACAAACACAGGCGCACACAAACACACGCGCACATGAACACACGCGCACATGAACACACGCGCACACAAACACACGCACACACAAACACACGAACACACGCACACACAAACACATGCACACACAAAACACACGTGCACACAAATACAGGCGCACACAAACACACGCGCACACGAACACACGCGCACACAAACACACGCACACACAAACACACGCGGACACGAACACACGCGGACACGAACACACGCAACACAAACACACGAACACACAAACACACGCGCACACAAACACAGGCGCACACAAACACAGGCGCACACAAACACACGCACACACGAACACACGCGCACACAAACACACGCGCACACAAACACACGCGCACACAAACACACGCGCACACAAACACACGCACACACAAACACACTCACACACGAACACACACAAGCACACACGAACACACACAAGCACACGAACACACGCGCACACAAACACACGCACACACAAACACACGCGGACATGAACACACGCACACACAAACACACGAACACACAAACACACGCGCACACAAACACAGGCGCACACAAACACAGGCGCACACAAACACACGCGCACACAAACACAGGCGCACACAAACACAGGCGCACACAAACACACGAACACACACGCACACAAACACACGCACACACAAACACACGCACACACAAACACACAAGCACACGAACACACGCGCACACAAACACACGAACACACACAAACACATGCACACACAAACACACGTGCACACAAATACAGGCGCACACAAACACACGCGCACATGAACACACGCGCACACAAACACACGCACACACAAACACACGCGCACACAAACACACGCGCACACAAACACACGAACACACGAACACACGCGCACACAAACACACGCGCACACAAACACAGGCGCACACAAACACACGCACACACGAACACACGCGCACACAAACACACGCACACACAAACACACGCACACACAAACACACAAGCACACGAACACACGCGCACACAAACACACACACACAAACACATGCACACACAAACACACGTGCACACAAATACAGGCGCACACAAACACACGCGCGCATGAACACACGCGCACACACACGCACACACAAACACACGAACACACAAACACACGCGCACACAAACACACGCGCACACAAACACACGCACACACAAACACACACAAGCACACGAACACACGCGCACACAAACACACGCACACACAAACACACGCACACACTAACACACACAAGCACACGAACACACGCGCACACAAACACACGCACACACAAACACACGCGGACATGAACACATGCACACACAAGCACACGAACACACGCGCACACAAACACACAAACACAGGCACACACAAACACACGTGCACACGAACACACGCGCACACAAACACACGAACACACGCACACACAAACACACGCGCACACGAACAGACGCGCACACAAACACAGGCGCACACAAACACACGCGCACGCGAACACACGCGCACACAAACACACACGCACACAAACACATGCGCACACGAACACAAGCGCACACAAACACACGCGCACACGAACACACGCACACACGAACACACGCACACACGAACACATGTGCACACAAACATACGCGCACACAAACACACGTGCACACAAAAACACGAACACACATACACATGCACACACAAACACACGCACACACACCCTTCTATGCCAAGGACCCATTGCGATTAGGCTGGGGTCAGACCAGCGCACTTTTAACGTGCGTTCTGGCGCACATAATTACGGCCGCACTAGCAGCAGATGACGGGCAATGACGGCCAATATATGATGTACGGCCGCACAAAAGTCCGGCCGTGCAACGCAAGTGGAATTTGAACACATTTTTCTGAGAACGCTGAACCGCTAGTACTGACGTACTGAGTGAGCAGCTGCGGCATAGCGGCGTGTGTGCGTGATTAGGAGATGTCAGACGCTGCTAATGTCCAGCCTACATAACGTCCAGACGCAAAAAGAGTTTTATTGACGATCCGTACAAAATCACGCCCAGAAATGCGCGTCGTCTGACCGTTTTTGCGCATTCCGTGAAAAAATACGTCAATGCGTTCGGACGCACTTTTTCACGTTCGCGGGGAAAAATGCTTTCGTCTGACCCTAGCCTTAGTACTGCAAAGGGTTAACTCGGACAGTCTGGCATTACCAGGCTGGCACCAGAAAATGCTTAACCCTTACACCACCACAGGGTCTGCCAAGCACAGGGCTTACCTGAACCAGGCAATGAAAGGGTCTGGCATGATTAACCCCCACAATGCCAGAGGGTCTGACATATTCTGTTATATTTGGTGCCGGGCAATGGGAGGCTTAACCCCTAAACTACCAAATGCTCAGTAATTGTAAAGGGGATTACATTATCAGGCACTGGTTAACCCTTTCATTACCAGGGAGATTGGTAACCCAGCTTGAAAAGGAAATGGTTAATCTTTAGATACATGAGTCCATAACCCAAACATGGCCGGCTAAGGCTGGGGTCAGACGAGCGTAGTGTTCACGTCCGTGATTGCGCCTAAAAGTACGTCCGTGATAGCATGAAAGTAAGTCCATTGGAGCCTGACACATGAAGTACGTCCGCACTGAACTGCGGACGCACAACGGCCGCGGCAAACGGACGCAGGTTAGGCAAGAACGTAATACTGCTAGAACGGACGTGCGGAGTGCGCTGCGTCCACAACGTCTGCATAGCTTTGTGTGTGAGTGATGGAGCGAGGTCAGACGGACTGCATTTATACGTCCAGCATTTTTGACGGACAGAATGTTTTTTCATTGTAATTTATTTTCCCCTCCTACATCCGTCAAAAAATAACTTCAGTGAAAAAACGGACTGTGTGACCACTACTGCGTCATCCGTACTGACGATGTCCGTACTGCACGCACGTACAGTCCGTAGAAATCACGCTCGTCTGACCCCAGCCTATGGGGGTTATCCAAAGAGATTCGAAAAGTCACCGCATGTTCGGTGACTTTTCGTTCTCTTCAATTCGGTTCCTTTTGCCGATTGCATTTCGGTGACCCTGCGGTGTATTCAGCAAACAGCACAGGGCCCCCGAATTGCAGGGAAAAGCTGCCGAAAACCTGACGATAACTAACCGAATGCACGCTGAAAACAAGCAAAAACATCTGGATTAACCTTCGAAAAAGCCGAACAGGAGCCGAATAGGAGCCGAATAGGAGCCGAATCACACAGAACCGAAGCAACTGTGACGTAGAGGAGGCAGTGAATAAATTAGAAAAACCATCTGTATTAATCTAGGAAAATGAAACGTTGTTTGCAAAGGAACTACTGAGCGAAAATGTCTGAAATTTTCACAGGAGGTCCAGGGAATGATAATAAAAAGGGCTGTTACAAAAAAAATAAGTAAACTGAAAAAAAAAAAAAAAGAAAATCGGACTTTTAAAAAAAAAAAAAAAATTTCAGAAAAATGCTTAAAGTATCCTAAAAAATCTATAAATAAAGAGACTTTTTGCTGCAGAATTTTATAATGAACGGTTTATTAGATATTGAATTAAAACGGGAATATTTTTAACATTGAAGTCTATGGGATTCTCCTGAATAAATTTGCCGAATTAAACCACCGAATGTCAGGACATTAGGGGAACCTTTCACTGCTGGTTTGTGTTCTCTGAATAGCCCAAGCAGTGCTTTTACATGGGGATTTCACTGCCCTCGAACAGGGACCGAACAGGCACCGTATGTTCGGGCAATTCGCCAGGATTTGGAGAATTGCCTGCTCCCTGGATAGCCGAATGGCCAGGAAAGGTAACCGAACGCTGATTTTCAGCGTTCGGTTACCTTTCTCAAGCAATTCGATCTCTTTGAATAACCCTGTAAGGCTAGGGTCAGATGAGCGCATTTTGTACGGACTGTGCGTCCGTGCAGTATGGACGTACTTACTGACTGACGATAAGGTAGTGGCCAAACAGTCCGTTTTTTTCACTGAAGTTATTTTTGACGGATGTAGGAGGGAAAATAAATTACAATGAAAAAACATTCTGTCCGTCAAAAATGCTGGACGTATAAATGCAGTCCGTCTGACCTCGCTCCATCACTCACACACAAAGCTATGCGGACGTTGTGGACGTGGCGCACTCTGCACGTCCGTTCTAGCAGTATTACGTTCTTGCCTAACCTGCGTCCGTTTGCAGCGTCCGTCATGCGTCCGCACTTCTGTGCGGACGTACTTCGTGTGTGGGGCTCCATTTAACACAATTGTATGCTATCACGGACGTACTTATGTGCGGGTAACACGGATGTTAGGCTAGGGTCAAACGAAAGCATTTTTACACGCGAACGTAAAAAAGTGCGTCCGAACGAATTGACGTATTTTTTCACGGAGTGCGCGAAAACGGTCATACGATGCGCATTTTTCGTGCGTGATTTTTTCAGATCGTCAATAAAACTCTTTTTGCGTCTGGACGTTATGTAGGCTGGACATTAGCAGCGTCTGACATCTCCTAATCACGCACACACGCCGCTATGCCGCAGCTGCGCACTCTGTACGTCCGTACTAGCGGTTCGGCGTTCTCGAAAAAATGCGTTCAAATTCCACTTGCGTTGCGCGGCCGGACTTTTGTGCGGCCGTACATCGTATATTGGCCGTCATTGCCCGTCATCTGCTGCTAGTGCGGCCGTAATTATGTGCGCCAGAACGCACGTTAAAAGTGCGCTGGTCTGACCCCAGCCTTAAGGCTAGGGTCAGACTAACGCATTTTTCGCGTTGTCCGTGAAAAAGTACGTTCGAACGAATGGACGCATTTTTTCACGGAATACGCGATAGCGGTCATACGATGCGCATTTTCGTCCATGATTTTGTACGGTTCATCAATAAAACTCTTTTTGCGTCTGGACGTTATGTTAGCCGGACATTAGCAGCGTCTGGCGTCTCCTAATCACGCAAACACGCCGCTAGCGGACGCAGCGCACTCTGTACGTCAGTACTAGTGGTTTCACGTTCTCGAAAAAATGCGTTTGTTTGCCGCTTGCGTTGCCCGGCCGCGCTTTCGTGCGACCGTACTTCGTATATTGCCCATCATTGGCCGTCATTTGCTGCTACTACGGCCGTGATAAAGTGCGGCTGCACGCGCGTTCGCACTGCATTCGTCTGACCCCAGCCTAAATGACATAGTTAATGCTAAAATGGGGAAAACCCGCTCCTGCGAGATTCCCCGTGGCTTCACCATTTTAGCGTTAGAATCTGGGGCAGGTGCTGTCTCAGCACCTCGGAAACATGCGCTACCCCCGGGGATACTTGCAGCACCGCTTCTCCGCCGCTGCGAGTGTCGCCTACTGGAGTCCATAGGACTCCATGGAGGGTTGCGCTGCCGGGCTGTGAGCCTGTGCCGCGGAGTGAGACTGAGAATAATCTCTTCCCAGTCTCATTCTGATCCTGGCGAGAAGAAGTGGCAGTTTGGGCCACCGTCCCCACCACCACGGGATGAGGGGAGAGTATGGGATTTATTGGGGGGGGGTGCTACATGATTTCGCAAAATCTGAATCAGCACCAGCTTGTAGGTGTTGCTAAAATTCTGTTTAGCTGCGGTAATTAGCGCCGGCGCTTTGTAAACCCTCACTTATTGAATCGCTAATTACTGATAGCCAGTGGCGTAGCGTGGGGGGGGCTGGGGGGGCCGTGGCCCCGGGCGCAGTTTTGTTAGGGGCGCATTTGCGCCCCTAAAACTGGCCCGGGGGTTGAGGGGACGCCGGGACGCAGATGCCGGGCAGCGCGGGAGCGCCTGCCCGGTCTTTAACAGTCCGTCCTGTTAGGTGATGCGGCTGCGCGGCGTGCGCAGCCGGTCACGTGGTCCGGCTAATCAGGTGGTACGGTGTCTCTGTACCACCTGATTGGCCGGACCACGTGACCGGCTGCGCGGCATCACCTAACAGGACGGACTGTTAAAGACCGGGCAGGCGCTCCCGCGCTGCCCGGCATCTGGGTCCCGGTCCCCTCAACCCCCGCCGGAGCTGGGGCCTGGGGCAATATCCAGGTAAGGGCTGGGGGCAAATCCATGAGCTGGGGGCAAATCCATGAGATGGGGGCAAATCCATGAGTGAGCTGGGGGGCAAATCCATGAGCTGGGGGCAAATCTATGAGCTGGGGCAAATCTATGAGCTGGGGCAAATCCATGAGCTGGGGCAAATCCATGAGCTGGGGCAAATCCATGAGATGGGGGCAAATCCATGTGAGAGCTGGGGCAAATCCATGAGTGAGCTGGGGGGCAAATCCATGAGTGAGCTGGGGGGCAAATCCATGAGCTGGGGGGCAAATCCATGAGTGAGCTGGGGGGAAAATCCATGAGCTTGGGGCAAATCCATGAGCTGGGGGGCAAATCCATGAGTGAGCTGGGGGCAAATCCATGAGATGGGGGCAAATCCATGAGTGAGCTGGGGGGCAAATCCATGAGATGGGGGCAAATCCATGAGTGAGCTGGGGGCAAATCCATGTGAGAGCTGAGGCAAATCTATGAGCTGGGGGCAAATCCATGAGTGAGCTGGGGGGCAAATCCATGAGTGAGCTGGGGGGCAAATCCATGAGCTTGGGCAAATCCATGAGCTGGGGGCAAATCCATGAGCTGGGGGGCAAATCCATGAGCTGGGGGCAAATCCATGAGCTGGGGGCAAATCCATGAGCTGGGGGCAAATCCATGTGTGAGCTGGGGCAATATCGATAACGTCCACAGGTTGGGGGGGGGCGCACAATTCTTTGCTGGCCCCGGGCGCTGACAACCCACGCTACGCCACTACTGATAGCGCATCCTGTACTTAACATGGGAGCGCAAAGTACAGCAAGCTCGCACGATCACTGATGCACTAGATTTTCCACAGGTTTAGCGTTAAGGATGCAAAACGGGGGGGGGGGGGGATACGTTAAAGTCACTTATCCTGGCGTTAACACTTGATAGACTGATATGTCTACACTTACACATCCGAACGCTACAGTTTGCGCCAGCTATGTAATTCAGCCCGGCGTCTTCTAACAGAGACATGAGATGTCTGTGGGGTGAGTGTGCGCTCTGTGGAGTGAGTGTGTGCTATGTGGGGTGAGTGTGCGCTATGTGGGGTGAGTGTGCGCTGTGGAGTGAGTGTGCGCTATGTGGGGTGAGTGTGTGCTCTGTGGAGTGAGTGTGCGCTATGTGGGGTGAGTGTGCGCTATGTGGGGTGAGTGTGCGCTATGTGGAATGAGTGTGCGCTATGTGGGGTGAGTGTGCGCTATGTGGGATGAGAGTGCGCTCTGTGGGGTGAGTGTGCGCTCTGTGGGGTGAGTAAGCACTCAGTGGGGTGTGCTCTGTGGGGTGAGTGAGCTCTGTGGAGGGTTCTCAGTGCTGTCCAGCAGGTGGATGAGAGGCTGAAGTCCTGTCTGGAGCCTGAGATAAAGCATGAGATGCCCTCAGGCCTGGCAGTGAGTTATCACAGTGTGGCTGAGTGTGCTGGTGCTGGCAGTGAGTGGGCACAGTGTGGCTGAGTGTGCTGGCAGTGAGTGAGCACAGTGTGGCTGAGTGTGCTGGTGCTGGCAGTGAGTGGGCACAGTGTGGCTGAGTGTGCTGGTGCTGGCTGTGAGTGGGCACAGTGTGGCTGAGTGTGCTGGTGCTGGCAGTGAGTGGGCACAGTGTGGCTGAGTGTGCTGGTGCTGGCAGTGAGTGGGCACAGTGTGGCTGAGTGTGCTGGTGCTGGCATAGAGCATCTCTGTGAGTCCTGTGACTTCCTGAGGAGAGGGAGGAGGTGCAGGGAGGGAGAGAAAAACAAGCAACTTGCAGACCAAACCCCCTCCTCCTCCTCCTCCTCATTCCCCGCTCAGTCACACTCAGTGAGGAGCTCACAGCCTCCTGTAGCCGCGGACACCGACCATGGGGAGCACCCTGTGCCTGGCAGGGGACTGACTCGCCACCAGGGCCACCTCTGCCGGGAGACCAGCCCCACCAGAGACCACCACCTGAGACCATCCCCACCAGAGACCACCACCTGAGACCATCCCCACCTGAGACCGTCACCTGAGACCCTCCCCACCAGAGACCATCCCCACCTGAGACCGTCACCTGAGACCCTCCCCACCAGAGACCACCACCTGAGACCATCCCCACCTGAACCATCACCAGGGTCAGACCACATTTACCTGAAACCACCTGGGACCATCACCAGGCTCAGACCACATTTACCTGAAACCACGTCTACCCGCAGACCACTTGGGAGCATCACCAGGATCAGACCACCTCTACCTGCAGAACACTTGGGACATCTCTACCTGGGACCAACCCCACCAGAAACCGCCTCTATTTGGGACCAACACCATTCTCAGAGAACCTTGACCCCTGACACCCTCCCCATCATAGACCCTCAATACCTGGGCTATCACCAGGAGAAGACCTCCTACCTGGGGATACCTTCCCTACCGGAGACTACCTGAGGCATCACTATGGTCAAACCTTGCTTACCTGGCTGAGACCACCCTGTTCCAGTACTTGCCACATGGGCTCATCACTTCTTGTTGGAAGCCGCGAGGGACCACCTTCTTTATTTTCTGATAACGTTATTATCTTGGCACGCCACCGGCTGGTGCCACCACTTGGCATAGAAATTCTAGAAGGATCCTTAGACGGGCTACCTGAGAGTATCTGTGGCTGATGCAGAATATCCAGAAATAAGACAACCCGGCTCGGACCACCTAGAATTATCACTATCCTGGCTCGGGATATCTGGGATTATAACCAGCCTGAGTCCGAACATGAGTCACTAGCCCAGCTCCGTCTATATGGGATTATCAATAGCCAGGCTCTGAATAGCTGGTATTATCACTAGCCCATCCGGCTAACTGGACCTGGGATTATCACTGGCCAGGCTCCGAATAGCTGGGAGTATTGCTAGATTGGTTTACAAAACCTGGGATTATCACTAGTCCAATTTACAGGACCTGGGATTACCACTAGCCCCTCTCACTGGACCTGGGATTACCACTAGCCCGTCTCACTGGATCTAGGATTATAATTATAACTAGCCCGGCTCACTGGATCTAGGATTATAACTAGCCCGACTCACTGGACCTGGGATTATAACTAGTCCGGCTCACTGGACCTGGGATTATAACTAGCCCGGCTCACTGGACCTGGGATTATAACTAGCCCGGCTCACTGGACCTAGGATTATAATTAGTCTGGCTCAATGGACCTGGGATTATAATTAGCCCAACTCATTGGACCTGGGATTATCAATACCGTGCTTTGCAATACCTGGGAGTACCACTAGTCTGTTTTACAAGGCCCCGGATTATCAGGAACACTTCTCATGGGACCTGGGGTTATCACTAGCCCAGGTCATAAAATTTGTGATTATCACTAGCCGAACTCTGGATTCCTGGGATTATCACTAGCCAGGCTCTGGATACCTGGGATTAACACTAGCCGGGCTCTGGATACCAGGGATTATCACTAGCCAGGCTCTGGATACCTGGGATTATCACTAGCCGGGCTCTGGATACCAGGGATTATCACTAGCCGGGCTCTGGATACCTGGGATTATCACTAGCCAGGCTCTGGATACCAGGGATCATCACTAGCCAGGCTCTGGATACCAGGGATTATCACTAGCCAGGCTCTGGATACCAGGGATTATCACTAGCTGGGCTCTGGATACCTGGGATTATCACTAGCCGGGCTCTGGATACCTGGGATTATCACTAGCCAGGCTCAGGATACCTGGGATTATCACTAGCCAGGCTCTGGATACCAGGGATTATCACTAGCCAGGCTCAGGATACCTGGGATTATCACTAGCCAGGCTCAGGATACCTGGGATTATCACTAGCCGGGCTCAGGATACCTGGGATTATCACTTGCCGGACTCTGGATACCTGGTATTATCACTAGCCAGGCTCGCAGGATCTGGGTTTCTCATTAGCCCTTGTTGGACTTTTAGTGGTTCCATAGCCCGATGTAAATCTGTTGGGGACTAGTTGTGTGTTGGGATTATTAGCCAAGCATCGCTTCTCCTGGTACCAGGGACAACTCTCTTGGAATTACTAGATTTGTGTTTTTGGTTCCTTGATCACGTCCCTGCTCGGCCGCCATCATTTCCGGATCACTGACCATCCTGGTACCGATCATAACTGGGATCCACTAGCCTGGCACTGTTGTTACCTTTGGTTTGGAAACCTGGTTCTATCCCTGGCATTACTGACCCTGACCACTTGCCTGGTACTGTGCCAACCGTAGCCCACTCAGCTGGTACGGAGACTGACGTTGGCCGACTTCCTTGGTACCATTTTTACTGGTGCCCAATCCCCAGGTGCGGTTTCCAGCCTTGGGACAGGTAAACTCCACCAGCCCCCCTGGACAGGGAGGTGGCTGCGGCTGGCAGGCTGCATGGGATGCACCGTGAGCTTTATCTGCTGTGACGAGGACGTCCCACCGATGTCTGCAGACCACCAGGATGACCACAAAACCAAGGAGGAAAAAAAGAGGCTCCTTCCCAAGGTAAAAGCCAAAACCCCTCCAAACGTCCAGGTCCTGTTCTATTGACTCTGAACAGGACGTCCAGCGGGTTCTGTCTGCTGTGGATTGCAACCACTCTCAGCTGGCCACTCGTAGCCCGCAGCAGCTAGAATCTGCGCGTCGCGGCTAGAACCTGCGTGTCGCGGCTAGAACCTGCGTGTCGCGGGTAGAACCTGAGCGTCACAGCTAGAACCTGCGTGTCGCGGCTAGAACCTGAGCGTCGCAGCTAGAACCTGAGCGTCGCAGCTAGAATCTGTGCGTCGCAGCTAGAACCTGCACGTCGCAGCTAGAACCTGCACGTCGCAGCTAGAACCTGCGTGTCGCGGCTAGAACCTGCGTGTCGCGGCTAGAACCTGCGTGTCGCGGCTAGAACCTGAGCGTCGCTGCTAGAACCTGAGCGTCGCGGCTAGAACCTGAGCGTCGCAGCTAGAACCTGCGCGTCGCGGCTAGAACCTGAGCGTCGCAGCTAGAACCTGCGCGTCGCGGCTGGAATTCCTCCAATCCGCTAGTTAATGGCTGGTTTCATTCCCTTATCTCTGCCCTTCCGTCACCACAAGGACAATATCCTGCTTTATTTAACACCTGCCGGTTGCTGAGGTTTACCATTACACGGCGCGCAATATCTGCCATGCTTTCCTGGATACACAGCGCTGCTACCTGCCGGTGAGCAGTGCCTGAAAGGTGCTGCCCTGCAGGATGCACAATCTGCAGGCGATGACAAGAAATCAAGGCATTACCCAGAGAGCACCAGCCTTGACTGACCAGCCGTCCCCTCCGTTATGTATCGCAGCACTTTTCATGTTTTGCCCAACCATACCAGAATCTCCATGGATTCCTGGACTCATCATTTCTCACACTGAGCGGCACAAGAAAACTGCTGCCCTGCTGTATGGAGAATTCACACACTGCAGGAATGAAATCAGATCAACGGTTTGGGAATCAAGGATAAAGTCAAGGCATTTTGATCCTGCAGCATGTGAATTCTATATACTGCAGGGCAGCGCTTTTAATGCATTGCAGAATGTGAATTCTATATACTGCAGGGCAGCGCTTTTAATGCATTGCAGAATTTGAATTCTATATACTGCAGGGCAGCGCTTTTAATGCATTGCAGAATTTGAATTCTATATACTGCAGGGCAGCGCTTATAATGCGTTGCAGCATGTAAATTCTATATACTGCAGGGCAGCGCTTATAATGCGTTGCAGCATGTAAATTCTATATACTGCAGGGCAGCGCTTATAATGCGTTGCAGAATGTGAATTTTATATACTGCAGGGCAGCGCTTATAATGCATTGCAGAATTTGAATTCTATATACTGCAGGGCAGCGCTTATAATGCGTTGCAGCATGTAAATTCTATATACTGCAGGGCAGCGCTTATAATGCGTTGTAGAATGCAAATTCTATATACTGCAGGGCAGCCCTTATAATGTATTGCAGCATGTGAATTCTATATACTGCAGGGCAGCCCTTATAATGTATTGCAGCATGTGAATTCTATATACTGCAGGGCAGCCCTTATAATGCGTTGCAGCATGTGAATTCTATATACTGCAGGGCAGCCCTTATAATGTATTGCAGCATGTGAATTCTATATACTGCAGGGCAGCGCTTATAATACATTGCAGAGTGTGAATTCTATATACTGCAGGGCAGCGCTTATAATACATTGCAGAGTGTGAATTCTATATACTGCAGGGCAGCGCTTATAATGTATTGCAGCATGTGAATTCTATATACTGCAGGGCAGCGCTTATAATGTATTGCAGCATGTGAATTCTATATACTGCAGGGCAGCGCTTATAATGCATTGCAGCATGTGAATTCTATATACTGCAGGGCAGCGCTTATAATGTATTGCAGCATGTGAATTCTATATACTGCAGGGCAGCCCTTATAATACATTGCAGAGTGTGAATTCTATATACTGCAGGGCAGCCCTTATAATGCATTGCAGCATGTGAATTCTATATACTGCAGGGCAGCCCTTATAATGCATTGCAGCATGTGAATTCTATATACTGCAGGGCAGCGCTTATAAATTTGCGGCATTAATTGCAATTTAGTCCCAATATTCCCAGACGGTTAAGGCTAGGGTCAGACGAACGCATTTTAATGTGCATTTAAGGCTAGGGTCAGACTGAGCAGGCGAACGCGCGTGCAGGCGCACATAATCACGCCGCATAGCAGCAGATGCCGGGCAATGACGGCCCAATATTACGAAGTACGCGTCGCACAAAAGTCAGGGCAGCGCAACGCAAGTGCAGAATGTGAACGCATTTTTTGCGGGAGAACCTTAAACTGGCGTTACTGACGTACAGAGTGCAGCTGCGGCCGCAAGCAGCGTGTGTGCGTGATTAGGAGATTGTCAGACGCTGCTAGTGTGCGGCCAACATAACGTTCAAACAGCGGGATTTCCCTATACTGCTTTGCACCCCATCGTCATGAAATACGTCCAGAATTGCGCATCGTCTGACCACTTAAGCGCATTTGCGTGAAAAAATGCCGTGCGCACGCATCGAGACATTTTGACGGTGGCCGTCAGACGAACGCTCATTCTGCCCTGCGTTTAGCCGCACGAAATCACGGCCGTGCTAGCAGCAAATGACGTCCAATGCCGGGGAACATACGACGAACGGCCGCACGAAAGTTCGTCCATGCAACGCAAGTGGCAAACGAACGCATTTTTTCGAGAACGTCAAACCGCTAGTACGGTCGTACAGAGTGCGCTGCGTCCGCATAGCGGCGTGTGTGCGTGATTAGGAGACGTCAGACGCTGCTAATGTCCGGCCAACATAACGTCCAGACGCAGAAAGGGTTTTATTGATCCGTACAAAATCACGGACGAAAATACGCATCGTATGACCGCTATCGCGTATTCCGTGAAAAAATACGTACTTTTCCACGGACGACGCGTAAAATGCGTTCGTCTGACCCTAGCCTTAGGTTGTGTAAGAATGATTGACGGGTCCCTGGGAGGTTCTGCAGCAGGTGACGCCCTCCCTGTACATACCGGCGAGATGAGAAGATCACTGCCAGGGTGGCCCCCGAGGGGGTCTGTCTGTCCGTCTCCCTCCCAGGCCAGCCTGTCCCCCTCAGGTCCCTTTCCCAGACACTGTGATTAGTGCTGAAACAACTAATCGATTAATCGACAACTAATCGATGATTAAAATAGTTGTCAACTATTCCCATTATGGATTAATCAGTGTTGATTAATCGTCCTGTGTGCAGCACACAATGTTTAGGCTGCTGTCAGACGAGCGTAGTGTTCACGTCCGTGATTGCGCCTAAAAGTACGTCCGTGATAGCATGAAAGTAAGTCCATTGGAGCCTGACACATGAAGTACGTCCGCACTGAACTGCGGACGCATGACGGCCGCGGCAAACGGACGCAGGTTAGGCAAGAACGTAATACTACTAGAACGGACGTGCGGAGTGCGCCGCGTCCACAACGTCTGCATAGCTTTGTGTGTGAGTGATGGAGCGAGGTCAGACGGACTGCATTTATACGTCCAGCATTTTTGACGGACAGAATGTTTTTTCATTGTAATTTATTTTTCCCTCCTACATCCGTCAAAAATAACTTCAGTGAAAAAACGGACTGTGTGACCACTACTGCGTCATCCGTACTGACGATGTCCGTACTGCACGGACGTACAGCCCGTAGAAATCACGCTCGTCTGACCCCAGCCTTAGGCTAGGGTCAGACTGAGGCAGTGCGAACGCGCGTTCTGGCGCACTTAATCACGGCCGTGCTAGCAGCAGATGCCGGGCAATGACGGCCAATATACGAAGTACGGTCGCACAAAAGTCCGGCTGCGCAACGCAAGTGGAAAATGAACGCATTTTTTCGAGAACGTTAAACCACTAGTACTGACGTACAGAGTGCGCTGCGTCTGCTAGCGGCGTGTGTGCGTGATTGGGAGACGTCAGACGCTGCTAATGTCTGGCCAACATAACGTCCAGACACAAAAAGAGTTTTATTGATGATCCGTACAAAATCACGGATGAAACTGCGCATAGTATGACCGCTATTGCGTATTCCGTGAAAAAATGCGTCCATTCTTCGAACGCACATTTTCACGGACAACGTGAAAAATGCGTTAGTCTGACCCTAGCCTTAGAGTCAGACTGCGTTAAACGTACATAACCTCGGAGCTGATTGCAGAAGACGCGCCGCTGCTTTACTAGCCGGGTTATTCAGAGAGAGGTGAAAAGCAGGAGAATGACTGGAGAAGGGAAATTCTAGGTCAAAATAGCCGATTTGGAATGTGAGATAAGGCTAGGGTCAAACGAAAGTATTTTTACACGCGAACGTAAAAAAGTGCGTCCGAACGCATTGATGTATTTTTTCACGGAATATGCGAAAACGGTCATACGATGCACATGTTCGTGCGTGATGTTTTACGAATCCAAACCAGGAAACTTTGGGTGTCTGGACGTTATGTTGGCCGGACACGAGCAGCGTCTGACGTCTCCAAATCACACACACACACCGCTAGCGGGCGCAGCGCACTCTGTACGTCCGTACTAGCGGTTCTGCGTTCTCGAAAAAATGCGTTAATTTTCCACTTGCGTTGCGCGGCCGGACTTTCGTTTGACCGTACTTCGTATATTGGCCGTCATTGCCCGTCATTTGCTGCTAGTGCGGCCGTGATTAAGTGCGCCAGAACGCACGTTAAAAATGCGCTGGTCTGACCCCAGCCTAAATGGGAGAATTTTTCTGGTTTGGCTATTTTGACTGAGAATTTTCCATTCTCCAGTCATTCTCCTGCTTTTCACCTCTCTCTGAATAACCCTGTAGGTATGATTTTAGTTCTAGGGTTATGTCAGACACAATCAGTTTGGTTTTATTCCATTTACAACAGTAGCAGAACTATAACACAAAACCCAGGATACTGCCACTGGGTGAAGGAGCCGTATGCCTGTGTTTAATACTTACTTAAAGCTGGAGTCCTGTGCCACCCTCCCTGCCACACCCTCTTTGGTCGAGAACTGCCATTCCCTCCCTTTAGTCTGGTCCCTTTCCCCAAACTCACTCCCACACTCAAATTCCGGTCTTTTGTCCATACCCACTCCCTTGCTTCCTTCCACCTCCAGTCACTCCTCCCACTCAGGAAATTATTTAAAAGGGACACTCTACGCACCCTGACCACTTCAGTTTATTAACCCCGATTTCATGCTGACATCATCATCTATGACCAATTGCTTGTAGCCACGTTCATTTGAGAAAGCAAACATGGGCTTAAGCTGCGCATGCATCATCAACCCATCCCTCTGACCGAGCACTCGCATACCTTGTGTGAAAAGTACGCAAGATACGCAATTTGCGTATCTACGTATGAAAGTTACGTACACTACGTAAATTGCTTATTTTTTTTTACATAAAATTCCTCATCAGGAAACAATTTTTTTTTTATTTTTTTTTTTTATCCGATGAATCGAAATAATAATCGGCCAACTAATCGATTATGAGAATAATCGTTAGTCGCAGCCCTAACTGTGATGTATCCAAAATATCCAGGGAATTAACCATTTATACGCCGGCAAGAGAAGCACCAGATTCAAAAAAAGATTCTAATAATCTCATTCAAAAACGTAAAAGCTTGAATAATTAGATCTAAAAAAAATGCGTCAAGAGGTGCAGAAAAAAACCCAAGAACTTGTTTTATCATTAAAATAAATTAAATGGTTCCACCCCCCCCCCCAATAAAAATCGTAATTTTAATTTTTACATCAGGACAGTTTCAAGAAACCAAAATATTGATTCATTGAATTGTTAAATCCGGTGCATAATTTATTTATTTATTTTTCTCCCTTTTTTTTTTTATATAGTATTGTTCTATTTTAAATCTGTAATGTAAAGGGGGGAGGGGAGGTTTTAATTTATACAAAATTCACTTAAGAGCCAATTAAATGGAAAATAAATGTTGTAAATTTTTTTTGTATCAGACACTCACAGGTTTAGGCTAGGGTCAGACTAAGGCATTTTTCACTTTGTCCGTGAAAAAGTGCGTTCGAACGAATGGACGTATTTTTTCACGGATTACGCGATAGCGGTCATACGATGCGCATTTGCGTCCGTGATTTTGTACGGATCATCAATAAAACCCTTTTTGCGTCTGGACGTTATGTTGGCCGGACATTAGCAGCGTCTGACGTCTCCCAATCACGCACACACGCCGCTATGCGGACGCAGCGCACTCTGTACGTCAGTAGTAGCGGTTTGACGTTCTCGAAAAAATAAGTTCGTTTGCCACTTGCGTTGCGCGGCCAGACTTTTGTGCGGCCGTTCTTCGTATGTTGCTTGTCATTGGACGTCATTTGCTGCTAGCACGGCCGTGATTTAGGCTGGGGTCAGACGAGCGTGATTTCTACGGACTGTACGTCCGTGCAGTACGGACATCGTCAGTACGGATGACGCAGTAGTGGTCACACAGTCTGTTTTTTCACTGAAGTTATTTTTTGACGGATGTAGCAGGGAAAAATAAATTACAATGAAAAAACATTCTGTCCGTCAAAAATGCTGGACGTATAAATGCAGTCCGTCTGACCATGCTCCATCACTCACACACAAAGCTATGCAGACGTTGTGGACGTGGCGCACTCCGCACGTCCGTTCTAGTAGTATTACGTTCTTGCCTAACCTGCGTCCGTTTGCAGCGTCTGTCATGCGTCCGCAGTTCAGTGCGGACGTACTTCATGTGTCAGGCTCCAATGGACTTTCTTTCATGCTATCACGGACGTACTTTTAGGCGCAATCACGGACGTGAACACTACGCTCGTCTGACAGCAGCCTTAGGCTGGGGTCAGACCAGCGCACTTTTAACGTGCGTTCTGGCGCACATAATTACGGCCGCACTAGCAGCAGATGACGGGCAATGACGGCCAATATACGATGTACGGCCGCACAAAAGTCCGGCCGTGCAACGCAAGTGGAATTTGAACGCATTTTTTCTGAGAACGCTGAACCGCTAGTACTGACGTACAGAGTGCGCAGCTGCGGCATAGCGGCGTGTGTGCGTGATTAGGAGATGTCAGACGCTGCTAATGTCCAGCCTACATAACGTCCAGACGCAAAAAGAGTTTTATTGACGATCCGTACAAAATCACGCCCGAAAATGCGCGTCGTCTGACCGTTTTTGCAAATTCCGTGAAAAAATACGTCAATGCGTTCGGACGCACTTTTTCACGTTCGCTGGGAAAAATACTTTCGTCTGACCCGAGCCTTAGTGCGGCTAAACGCACGTTAATACTGCGTTAGTCTGACCTTAGCCTTAAAGTGAAGGATAGTACTGTGTGATTTTAAAATTCCTCCCAATCAGCAATAAACAGATATTTTGGCATATTTTGCTTAAATACCTATATGCGTCTTTAATTTTGCGTCTGAGCCATTAAGGCCGGCATCAAACGAACGCAGTGATCACGTCCATGTTGCCGCACAGTTTAGGCTAGGGTCAGACGAACGCAGTGCGAACGCGCGTGCAGCCGCACTTTATTACGGCCGTAGTAGCAGCAAATGACGGGCAATATACGAAGTACGGCCGCACGAAAGTTCAGCCGGGCAACGCAAGCGGCAAACAAACACATTTTTTTTTTCACCGTCGACGCAAAAAATGCGTTCGTCTCTCGTCTGACCCTAGCCTTAACATCCGTCGTAGCATAGAATGATGAGCTATAGAGACCCACACATGAAGTACGTCCGCACCGAACAGCGCACACACAACGCAGGTGACAACAGACAAAATTAAGGCCCCCGGCACACGAGCGTATTTATGGCTCAAATGCGCCCGCACTTCCCTGCGTCCGTGGGTTTTTGACGGGGAAAGCCATCCACTGGACGTGAAAAAGCCCTTCCCTGTCAAAAAGCTAAACGGACGCTGAAAGGAAACAAAGCGCGATTCTCCATAGGAAGATCGCGCTTTGTACGCTGAGCGCAGAGAGTGGAAGGAACGTCCACTTTCATGGACGTTCCTTCCTCTGCTCGTGTGCCGCCAGCCTTAGGCTAGGGTCAGACTAACGCATTTGTCGCATTGTCTGTGAAAAAGTGCGTTCGAACGAATGGACGCATTTTTTCACGGATTACGCGATAGCGGTCATACGATGCGCCGCTTCGTCCGTGATTTTGTACGGATCATCAATAAAACACTTTTTGTGTCTGGACGTTATGTTGGCCGGACGTGTGCAGCGTCTGACGTCTCCCAATCACGCAAACACGCCGCTAGCGGACGCAGCGCACTCTGTACGTCCGTACTAGAGGTTTGACGTTCTAGAAAAAATGCGTTCGTTTGCCACTTGCGTTGCGCGGACGAACTTTCGTGCGGCCGTACTTCATGTGTTCCCCGGCATTGGACGTCATTTGCTGCTAGCACGGCCGTGATTTCGTGCGTCTAAACGCACGTGAAAACTGCTTTCGTCTGACCCTAGCCTAAGCCGCACAAAATCACGGCCGTGCTAGCAGCAAATGACGTCCAATGCCGGGGAACATACGACGAACGGCCGCACGACTGGTCGTCCGCGCAACGCAAGTGGCAAACGAACGCATTTTTTCGAGAACGTCAAACCGCTACTACTGACGTACAGAGTGCGCTGCGTCCGCATAGCGGCGTGTGTGCGTGATTAGGAGACGTCAGACGCTGCTAATGTCCGGCTAACATAACGTCCAGACGCAAAAAGTGTTTTATTGATGATCCGTACAAAATCACGGACGGAAATGCGCATCGTATGACCGCTATCGCGTATTCCGTGAAAAAATACGTCCATTCGTTCGAACGCACTTTTTCACAGACAAAGTGAAAAATGCGTTCGTCTGACCCTAGCCTTAGGCAAGAACGTAAAACCTCTAGGACAGACGCGCAGAGTGCACCATGTCCGTGTAGCGTTCGGTGTGAGAGTTTACACAAAGTCAGACGCAGCACATTTGCGACGTCCAGCACCATTTTTCGTATTATTTTTATTTCCCATAATTCCCTTTTTTTTTTTTCTACATCCGTCAAGAAAAACGGACCGTGTGGCGTCTGCAGTATCTTCCGTCAGTACGTCCATCTGTTGTGCACACACGCACAGTGCGCTCAGACTGCGTTCGTCTGACATTAGCCTCAAGCAACATTTATTATTCATATGTACAACGTGTTGGTATCTGTCTATATTCCCACCAGTGTTTCCTGGATGGGTGTCGATTTCACAGTGGCAGGCAGGGCATGAATGTTGCTGCCCTGTGGTATGTAGCATTCTGATGCTGAAATCAGGGATCCCTGTCACGTAGTGATGTTGCCAGACTCTGTCCTGGACACATGATTTATTCCTGCTGATGTTCGGTGCAGGGAAATTAAAGGATTCATGTTTCAGGTAAGAAATCAGGGCGGAATCCCAGGTTAGGCTGGTGTCAGACGAGCATAGTGTTCACGTCCGTGATTGCGCCTAAAAGTACGTCCGTGATAGCATGACAGGAAGCCCATCGGAGCCCGACACACAAAGTACGTCCGCACTGAACTGCGGACGCACCACGGCCGCGGCCCACGGACGCAAGGCAGGCAAGAACGTACAACCCCTAGAACGGCCGCACAAAGTGCGCTGCGTCCGCAACGTCCGCATAGCTTTGTGTGTGAGTGATGGAACGTGGTCAGACGCACTGCATTTATACGTCCAGTGTTTTTCACGGACAAAATGGTTTTGCTTTTTAATTTATTTTCCCTCCTACATCCGTCAAAAAATACATCAGTGAAAAAAACGGACTGTGTGACCACTACTGCGTCTTCCGTACTGACGTCCGTCCGTGTGCAAGGACGTACAGTCCGTAGAAATCACGCTCGTCTGACCCTAGCCTTACCTGGTTTGATTAGCTGTCTCCCTGAAACATGTATTTATTATACATATTGCAAGGCAGCACCTCCCCTGTGCTCTCCCTCTGCATAAAATAACTACGTTTCCAGGAAAGAATGGCCGATCTGGCAACCGTGCTGTGACATATCTGTCGACTTTCACGTGAGTTGCATAAGCTGCTGGACAGCTCTCTTCATTTCTTACAACGGGAGTGTATAGGGATATGTATTCAGCAGCCGCTCAGGGTTATATCTGTGTGATTTGTGTCAGGGAGGGGTCGGGTTATATCTGTGTGATTTGTGTCAGGGAGGGGTCGGGTTATATCTGTGATTTGTGTCAGGGAGGGGTCGGGTTATATCTGTGTGTTTTGTGTCAGGGAGGGGTCGGGTTATATCTGTGTGTTTTGTGTCAGGGAGGGGTCGGGTTATATCTGTGTGATTTGTGTCAGGGAGGGGTCGGGTTATATCTGTGTGATTTGTGTCAGGGAGGGGTCGGGTTATATCTGTGATTTGTGTCAGGGAGGGGTCGGGTTATATCTGTGTGATTTGTGTCAGGGAGGGGTCGGGTTATCTGTGTGATTTGTGTCAGGGAGGGGTTGGGTTATATCTGTGTGATTTGTGTCAGGGAGGGGTCGGGTTATATCTGTGTGATTTGTGTCAGGGAGGGGTCGGGTTATATCTGTGATTTGTGTCAGGGAGGGGTCGGGTTATATCTGTGATTTGTGTCAGGGAGGGGTCGGGTTATATCTGTGTGATTTGTGTCAGGGAGGGGTCGGGTTATCTGTGTGATTTGTGTCAGGGAGGGGTCGGGTTATATCTGTGTGATTTGTGTCGGGAGGGGTCGGTTATATCTGTGTGATTTGTGTCAGGGAGGGGTCGGGTTATATCTGTGTGATTTGTGTCAGGGAGGGGTCGGGTTATATCTGTGTGATTTGTGTCAGGGAGGGGTCGGGTTATATCTGTGTGATTTGTGTCGGGGAGGGGTCGGGTTATATCCGTGTGATTTGTGTCAGGGAGGGGTCGGTTATATCTGTGTGATTTGTGTCGGGGAGGGGTCGGGTTATATCTGTGTGATTTGTGTCGGGAGGGGTCGGGTTATATCTGTGATTTGTGTCAGGGAGGGGTCGGGTTATATCTGTGTGATTTGTGTCAGGGAGGGGTCGGGTTATATCTGTGTGATTTGTATCAGGGAGGGGTCGGGTTATATCTGTGTGATTTGTGTCGGGGAGGGGTCGGGTTATATCTGTGTGATTTGTATCAGGGAGGGGTCGGGTTATATCTGTGTGATTTGTGTCAGGGAGGGGTCAGGTTATATCTGTGTGATTTGTGTCAGGGAGGGGTCGGGTTATATCTGTGTGATTTGTGTCGGGGAGGGGTCGGGTTATATCTGTGTGATTTGTGTCAGGGAGGGGTCGGGTTATATCTGTGTGATTTGTATCAGGGAGGGGTCGGGTTATATCTGTGTGATTTGTGTCAGGGAGGGGTCAGGTTATATCTGTGTGATTTGTGTCAGGGAGGGGTCGGGTTATATCTGTGTGATTTGTGTCGGGGAGGGGTCGGGTTATATCTGTGTGATTTGTGTCAGGGAGGGGTCGGGTTATATCTATGTGATTTGTGTCGGGGAGGGGTCGGGTTATATCTGTGTGATTTGTGTCAGGGAGGGGTCGGGTTATATCTGTGTGATTTGTGTCAGGGAGGGGTCGGGTTATATCTGTGTGATTTGTGTCAGGGAGGGGTCGGGTTATATCTGTGTGATTTGTGTCAGGGAGGGGTCGGGTTATATCTGTGTGATTTGTGTCAGGGAGGGGTCGGGTTATATCTGTGTGATTTGTGTCAGGGAGGGGTCGGGTTATATCTGTGTGATTTGTTTCAGGGAGGGGTCGGGTTATATCTGTGTGATTTGTGTCAGGGAGGGGTCGGGTTATATCTGTGTGATTTGTGCCAGGGAGGGGTCGGGTTATATCTGTGTGATTTGTGTCAGGGAGGGGTCGGGTTATATCTGTGTGATTTGTGTCAGGGAGGGGTCGGGTTATATCTGTGTGATTTGTGTCAGGGAGGGGTCGGGTTATATCTGTGTGATTTGTGTCAGGGAGGGGTCGGGTTATATCTGTGTGATTTGTGTCAGGGAGGGGTCGGGTTATATCTGTGTGATTTGTGTCAGGGAGGGGTCGGGTTATATCTGTATGATTTGTGTCGGGGAGGGGTCGGGTTATATCTGTGTGATTTGTGTCAGGGAGGGGTCGGGTTATATCTGTGATTTGTGTCAGGGAGGGGTCGGGTTATATCTGTGTGATTTGTGTCAGGGAGGGGTCGGGTTATATCTGTGTGATTTGTGTCGGGGAGGGGTCGGGTTATATCTGTGTGATTTGTGTCGGGGAGGGGTCGGGTTATATCTGTGTGATTTGTGTCGGGGAGGGGTCGGGTTATATCTGTGTGATTTGTGTCGGGGAGGGGTCGGGTTATATCTGTGTGATTTGTGTCGGGGAGGGGTCGGGTTATATCTGTGATTTGTGTCAGGGAGGGGTCGGGTTATATCTGTGTGATTTGTGTCGGGGAGGGGTCGGGTTATATCTGTGTGATTTGTGTCAGGGAGGGGTCGGGTTATATCTGTGTGATTTGTGTCGGGGAGGGGTCGGGTTATATCTGTGTGATTTGTGTCAGGGAGGGGTCGGGTTATATCTGTGTGATTTGTGTCAGGGAGGGGTCGGGTTATATCTGTGTGATTTGTGTCGGGGAGGGGTCCGGGTTATATCTGTGTGATAAGTGTCGGGGAGGGGTCGGGTTATATCTGTGTGATTTGTGTCGGGAGGGGGGTCGGGTTATATCTGTGTGATTTGTGTCAGGGAGGGGTCGGGTTATATCTGTGTGATTTGTGTCAGGGAGGGGTCGGGTTATATCTGTGTGATTTGTGTCAGGGAGGGGTCGGGTTATATCTGTGTGATTTGTGTCAGGGAGGGGTCGGGTTATATCTGTGTGATTTGTGTCAGGGAGGGGTCGGGTTATATCTGTGTGATTTGTGTCGGGGAGAGGTCGGTTTATATCTGTGTGATTTGTGTCGGGGAGGGGTCGGGTTATATCTGTGTGATTTGTGTCAGGGAGGGGTCGGGTTATCTGTGTGATTTGTGTCAGGGAGGGGTCGGGTTATATCTGTGTGATTTGTGTCAGGGAGGGGTCGGTTATATCTGTGTGATTTGTGTCAGGGAGGGGTCGGGTTATATCTGTGTGATTTGTGTCAGGGAGGGGTCGGGTTATATCTGTGTGATTTGTGTCAGGGAGGGGTCGGGTTATATCTGTGTGATTTGTGTCAGGGAGGGGTCGGGTTATATCTGTGTGATTTGTGTCGGGGAGGGGTCGGGTTATATCTGTGTGATTTCCCTTAAACCTGAACCAGCATACTGAGCATTGTGGGACATGTAGTTCAGAGGGTTTAACTATCAGTTGTCTCTGTACATTCAACGTGGCCTCTGACAGACACAACGAGACTGAGCCTGTGCGGCGTGCGCGGCGTGCGCGGTCTGGCCGTGATTGATAGCTGTGTATATTATCACTTGCAAATTCCATGTTTTCATTGAAGTATTTTAATGAAAGCCGCGCCTCGTGTCTGGGTTCCTCCTGTCAGGACAGGGCGCAGAGCTTGTTTTAGGCTAGGGACAGATGAGCGCATTTTCTGCGGCCACCGTCAAAATGTACGTCGATGCGTGCGCACGCATTTTTTCACGGAATACGCTTAAGTGGTCAGACGATGCGCAATTCTGGACGTATTTCATGACGATGGGGTAAAAAGAAGTCTAGGGAAATCCGGCTGTTTGAACGTTATGTTAGCCGGACATTAGCAGCGTCTGACGTCTCCCAATCACGCACACACGCTGCTATGCGGCCGCAGCGCACTCTGTACGTCAGTACCAGCGGTTTAACGTTCTCGAAAAAATGCGTTCATTTTCCACTTGCGTTGCGCGGCCGGACTTTTGTGCGACCGTACTTCGTATATTGGCCGTCATTGCCCGGCATCTGCTGCTAGTGCGGCCGTGATTATGTGCGCCAGAACGCGCGTTCGCACTGCCTCAGTCTGACCCTAGCCTAAATGTGTTTTTATTCCTGGCTCCCCGCATCACCAGCAGCTTATATCCTCCGGGGCCGATAGAAATGAAGCCTTGGTTACACTGTGGTAGATCTTGTGGCTGATGTTTGTGTTTCATGATTTCCCCTTTCCCAAAGGGAGGTCTACTTCTCTTCATCAAAGATGCCATCCTTGGTGGAGGCACTTCATGAGGTCTAGTTATGAAGGCCTATTGAGTTCTTCTGAATGACTCCAGCGTTTCTATGACTCTTATAAATGTCAGGCCTTGTCACAGAATTTCCCAAGTGTTCTTGTCCAAAAGGCCCTGGTCCTGATGAAGTTTCTCAATGGAGTTCTCGTTCTGAAGGCTTTAGTCTTGTTGGGGGGATCTCTGTAGATGTACTGCACTGAAGGTTCTCCAAGTCTTGGTCAGAGGGATGTAGTCAGGCTGGAAGAGCTGCAGAGTTTTTGTCCTGATGTCTGTGGTTTTGCTGCAAGGTTTCCATGTTCTTCCATTTAAGTGTCCAAGGAACCTAGCTTAAGAAATCGCATGGGATGAGGCTTTACATTCAATTCTTCAGAAGAAACGTCTCGTGTCCTGGGTGGTTTCCTACGTACTTCCTTGGGCTTTGAATCATATTCCATATTTGCCATCCGTTGTCATCTGGGTTTTTTCCAGAAGAGGTGTTGTTCAGGCTGGGGTCAGACGAGCGTAGTGTTCACGTCCGTGATTGCGCCTAAAAGTACGTCCGTGATAGCATGAAAGAAAGTCCATTGGAGCCTGACACATGAAGTACGTCCGCACTGAACTGCGGACGTACAACGGCCGCGGCAAACGGACGCAGGTTAGGCAAGAACGTAATACTGCTAGAACGGACGTGCGGAGTGCGCCGCGTCCACAACGTCTGCATAGCTTTGTGTGTGAGTGATGGAGCGAGGTCAGATGGACTGCATTTATACGTCCAGCATTTTTGACGGACAGAATGTTTTTTCATTGTAATTTATTTTTCCCTCCTACATCCGTCAAAAATAACTTCAGTGAAAAAACGGACTGTGTGACCACTACTGCGTCATCCGTACTGACGATGTCCGTACTGCACGGACGTACAGTCCGTAGAAATCACGCTCGTCTGACCCCAGCCTCAGATGGTATCTGGGGACCAGCAGGGGCAACATGTACAGGATCGTCCAAGAAGTTCTTCTGTGATCACATGGACATATCAGCAGCAAAATCCTAATCTTTAGAGATAAAGCATGTAGAACTTAAACCCAGATCTGGAAGCTGGAAAATGGATTTATTTACTTTTGGGGAATCTTGCAGAACAAGGAATGGTCTTCTCCCTCTAGACCAGGGGTCAACAATCTTGGCCTTCAGATGTGTTCCTCAAGGCAGACGTTGTTCAGAAGATACTGTCTGCCGGCTGGTGTATAGTCTCCTTTCATTTCTTCATGAAAACCTCTAAGTTCTTCAGCTCATGTCTCCTTCCAGCTGGCCAGCGTCCTATAGTCCATGATTATTTTTCTCTGCATACACTGGGTTGTTCTTCACCAATTCTGGTGTTAAGCTCCATACAGTGCGTCTTCTATTTATGGCCAGAAGAGTGGAAGGAAGATCCAGAGATGGAAAGATCTCCCATTTACCCATATCGACTTCTTTAAAAATTATTTCCCAAGTTTATGTTGCTTGACCCTGGACCTCCTGGACCTTCTGGACATCCTGGACCTCAAGCTATTATAGACAAAGTTTCCCAAAAGACCGACCTTGCCCAACTGTTGGGATGATTCATCGCCGCTGGTGAAGGTCTTGGCTGGCTATTCGCTAGCTTGTCACCGCAGATATTTTGGGACTACATTTCCCATGAGGCTCTGTAGGCTGGCGTGGAGCCTTAAATAAGCTCTGTGGCTCTTTAACCCTGAAGTCCTTCAGGTGGAGAACATGACATTGAGTGAAGGAGCCGGCGACATGATGTCCATACAGATAAAGTATCTCCTGGCGTCTGAGGAGACGCTGAAACCCCCTCGATATCGGTTGCCATGGAGCGACTCGGATCAACATATAAGAAACAGCTTTGTTTTTTTGTTATTTTAAGTGTTTTTTCTGTCTCTGTTCGCCGTACTCGGTGTTTATTGATGTGCGCGGAATGCCGTGTTCCTGACGCTGCCCCCTATAAGTGCCGGGTGATATAAGCGCGTTGGTATGTAATCCATGATGTGCCTGTTCATGACCATTTCCTCATTCTGCCGCAAACCTCATTGATCGTGGATACCTCTGGCGCTAATTCCCTCGCCGGCGCGGAGACCTGAAGTCTGCGGATTACAATAACACGGCTTTGTTTACGTCTTGCGATGTGTAAAATCAGGCATCTCTTCCCCCGGAGGTGTTTATTGTGTCACTTTATCACTCGTCCATGACAGATGCGCCTCGTAAAAAACATGAAAAAAAATAAAATATCATTTTTACTTTAAACTTTTTAAAATAATTTACTTTTTGTATTTAAAAAAAGAATTTAAAGTTCTTTCCATCCGTGTTTTACTCATCCCGTGTTTTACTCATCCCGTGCTTTACTCATCCCGTGTTTTACTCATCCCGTGCTTTACTCATCCCGTGTTATCCCACCAGGGACCTCCTCGTGTAACAATGTATCACTTGCAGATACGTATAGAATAAAACCGTGGGAATCCATGACATCACAGCGCCCGCTCAGTGAACACATAAGGCTAGGGTCAAACGAACGCATTAATCGCAGCAATCGTCAAAAAGTGCGTCCGAACGCATTGACGTATTTTTTTCACGGAATGCGCGAAAACAGTCAAACGACGCGCATTTTCGGGCGTGATTTTTTACAGATCGGCAATAAAACTCTTTTTGCGTCTGGACGTTATGTTGGCCGGACATTAGCAGCGTCTGACGTCTCCTAATCACGCACACATGCCTCTAGCGGACGCAGCGCACTCTGTACGTCAGTACTAGCGGTATCACGTTCTCGAAAAAATGCATTCATTTTCCACTTGCGTTGCGCGGCCGGACTTTCGTGCGGCCGTACTTCGTATATTGGCCGTCATTGCGCGTCATTTGCTGCTAGTGCGGCCGTGATTAAGTGCGCCTAAACGCACGTTAAAAATGCGCTAGTCTGACCCCAGCCTAAGAGGTTTCGGTGCGTTTTGCGAAAACTGAACTCACTATTCACTGTAGAGTCACCGTAGTGCGCCGAAGATTTACAGGGTTATTCAGAGCGAGGTGAAAACCAGGAGAATGACCGGAGAAGTGAAAATTCTAGGTCATAATGGCCAAACCAGAAAAATTCTCCCATTTATCTCACTTTCCAAATCGGCTATTTGGTCTAGATTGTTCTCTTTTCCTGCCAAATCTCCTGGTTTTCACCTCTCTCTGAATAACCCTGCTTGTCACTGAAGCCCTGGAGAAGCGCGGCAAACTGACCTTGGCGAAATCCACCAGACTGCCGAAAAAAGCAGTAAACGGAACTCTACTATTCTCCTAATAAACCTTTACTTTAAACCGATAAAAACTGTATTAAGATGTGTTTTAAATAATAAAAACGTCTTTTTAAAAATTGAGAAATTTCCTCTGGAAAAAAAAAAAAAAGGTTCTTAAAAAATAAGAATTACTGAAATTCGAAAGAATAAATGGTTTTAAAAAAAATGATATTACTTTTTTACATTTAAGGCTGGGGTCAGACGAACGCAGTGCGAACGCGCGTGCAGCCGCACTTTATCACGGCCGTAGTAGCAGCAAATGACGGCCAATGACGGGCAATATACGAAGTACGACCGCACGAAAGTCCAGCCGCGCAACGCAAGTGGCAAATGAACGCATTTTTTCTAGAACGTCAAACCGCTAGTACTGACGTACAGAGTGCGCTGCGTCCGCATAGCGGCGTGTTTGCGTGATTAGGAGACGTCAGACGCTGCACACGTCCGGCCAACATCACGTCCAGACGCAAAAAGGGTTTTATTAATGATCCATACAAAATCATGGACGTAAAATGCGCATCGTATGAGGCTAGGGTCAGACTGAGGCAGTGCGAACGCGCGTTCTGGCGCACTTAATCACGGCCGTGCTAGCAGCAGATGCCGGGCAATGACGGCCAATATACGAAGTACGGTCGCACAAAAGTCCGGCTGCGCAACGCAAGTGGAAAATGAACGCATTTTTTCGAGAACGTTAAACCACTAGTACTGACGTACAGAGTGCGCTGCGTCCGCTAGCGGCGTGTGTGCGTGATTAGGAGACGTCAGACGCTGCTAATGTCCGGCCAACATAACGTCCAGATGCAAGAAGTGTTTTATTGATGATCCGTACAAAATCACGGATGAAACTGCGCATAGTATGAACCGCTATTGCGTATTCCGTGAAAAAATACGTCCATTCGTTCGAACGCATTTTTTCACGGACGACGCGAAAAATGCTTTCGTCTGACCCTAGCCTAATCCTATGGGATTCGCCTGTTTAACCCTTTCCCGCCGCGCGGGGGGGGGGTACTATGCGGTCTCTACGGTGAGTGGGTCTTGAAGCCGCGGGGTGTACCAGTACTCCCCTCTGACTTCAATAATTCGCCAGTATTTGCCGCAGTGACAGCTTTCTGTATTGCCGAACTGCCACGAAATTGCACCGTACGGGGCCATTCACTGTCCGGAGCGATTTGGTGGCAAGTTTGCCGGCGTTTATTGAAAAGCTGCTTTTGACTGGAACAACCGCGGTGAAATCTACACAAAATAACTTTGGCAGAAACTACGGTGAAAGGTACGGATAGCTACGGCGGCAGGTCGCCCGCAGTTTCGGGGATCTTTGAAGGGATGCTGAGGGCTCCCGCGTGGACGAAGTCTCCTATCGAGCCGGTTTTGGGATGTTTTTGATGCGCCGAGCAGGTAAATACAAATTTTCAGGCAGTTTAAGCCCCTCGCGTCGAGTAGCGCCAGCGCGGATTAAATGAAGAGCTGTCACCTAGGAATGGAATTTATAAACTGGAATCGTAACGGGGGGGGGGGGAAGAATGCATATTTTTATGGGAAAACAACATTGGGGGCTGATTCACTAAACGGTGAATTGTTTGGGGATCACAACATTGAGATCAAAATGGTGAAACTGATGCGTCACTATGCTGGTAAATGGGGGGGGGGTGAACCACAAATTCAACAGTTTTGGCTGCAAAAATGCTGTTTAACGATTGGTGAGTGACTTCTTTCAGAAAGGTCCGTGGGGGGGGGGGGTAAAACGTGCGATTAAATATACAATAAAGCAATAGTTAATATGCGAGATTTCCAGGCGGAGCCGGGTTTTCGGTTAAGGCTAGGGTCAGACGAACGTATTTTTCGCGTCGTCCGTGAAAAAGTGCGTTCGAACGTATTGACGTATTTTTTCACGGAATACGCGATAGCGTTCATACGATGCGCATTTCCGTCCGTGATTTTGTACGGATCATCAATAAAACACTTTTTGCGTCTGGACGTTATGTTGGCCGGACATTAGCAGCGTCTGACGTCTCCCAATCACGCACACACGCCGCTAGCGGACGCAGCGCGTACTTCGTATATTGCCCGTCATTTGCTGCTACTACGGCCGTGATAAGGTTGCGGCTGCACGCGCGTTCTGCACTGCGTTCGTCTGACCCCAGCCTCCGAAGGGAGAAGTCTGCAGACTTTTTGTATGAATAGGAATAACTGGCGGAGGCGGGGCGTACCGTGCCTTTTAGGCCTGCGGTAAGACGACCGCAGTGCGAACGCGCGTGCAGCCGCACCTTATCACGGCCGTAGTAGCAGCAAATGACGGGCAATATACGAAGTGCGGCCGTGCAATGCAACCGGCAAACAACACATTTTTTCGAGAACATGATACCGCTAGTACTGACGTACAGAGTGCGCTGCGTCCACTAGCGGCGTGTGTGTGTGATTAGGAGACGTCAGACGCTGCTAATGTCCGGCCAACATAACGTCCAGACGCACAAAGTGTTTTATTGATGATCCGTACAAAATCACGGACGAAAATACGCATCGTATGACCGCTATCGCGTACTCCGTGAAAAAATGCGTCCATTCGTTCGACACGCACTTTTTCACAGACAACGTGAAAAAATGCGTTCGACTGACCCTAGCCTAAGGCTAGGGTCAGACGAACGCATTTTTCGCGTTGTCCGTGAAAAAGTGCGTTCGAAGGAACGTACGTATTTTTTCACGGAATACACGATAGCGATCATACAATGCGTATTTTCGTCCGTGATTTTGTACGGATCATCAATAAAACACTTTTTGCGTCTGGACGTTATGTTGGCCGGACATTAGCAGCGTCTGACGTCTCCTAATCACGCACACACGCCGCTAGCGGACGCAGCGCACTCTGTACGTCAGTACTAGCGGTATCACGTTCTTGCAAAAATGCGTTCGTTTGCCACTTGCGTTGCGCTGCCGCACTTTTGTGCGGCCGTTCTTCGTATGCTGCCCGGCATTGGACGTCATTTGCTGCTAGCACGGCCGTGATTTAGTGCTGCTAAACGCACGTTGATACTGCGTTCGTCTGACCCTAGCCTTAGGGGTTTCTTTTAGGCCTCATTCACACTGATATGCACGTACACGCATACACAGGCGTACGCGCGTATTGTACAATATAAAACATATGCAAATAAATGGCTCCACACCCACAGTCGTGTAAGGAGCCGTATATTTGCGTAGCGTAAACATGCACAAAAACATAATCGAATCGAGATGCGTCCGGGCAGCGTATTTTTGCGTTTTTGACGCGCATGCGTGAGTTTTTGCGCCTGTTTACACGTAATAGCGCGTACATTACTAAAGTTAACCCCCCTGATGTATTCCCGAGTGCGGGTCGGGGTTAACTTTCAGTGCTCAAAGCGGTAACCCCGAGCTACACTCGGGCTGCATACATTACCAGGGTTATTCAGAGAGAGGTGAAAAGCAGGAGAATGACTGGAGAATGAAAAATTCTAAGTCAAAATAGCCGATTTGGAAAGTGAGATGAAAGGGAGAATTTTTCTGGTTTGGCCATTTTGACCTAGAATTTTCCATTCTCCAGTCCTTCTCCTGCTTTTCACCTCTCTCTGAATTACCCTGTCCCTGCGCTCCCGCGCTGAGCCCCGCAGTCTCCTCCGGTGATCGCAGCGTTTTGCTTCCTGGTTCCCTTCTGGCGAGGAGGGAACCAAGATGTATGACGTCGGGATCCCCGGAGGAGACTGCGGGGCTCAGCGAGGGAGGGAATCTGAAAATGAGGCAAAAATGGAGCAGCATGTTAAGATTAACTGTAAAATTAGATTGTAAGCTCTTGTGAGCAGGGCCCTCTACCCTCTCCTCTATCCTATCAGGTTTATTCAGAGAGAGCCGAGCGTGCAAAAGTGTGTGACTGGCCCCGATGCAGCGTCACAACACTGCGCTGGACGCCGGTAAGCACGTCAATACGGGCGCACATAGCGCGCTGGTCTGACCCCAGCCTTAGGCTAGGGTCAGACTAGCGCAGTTTTAACGTGCGTTTAGACGCACGAAATCACGGCCGTGCTAGCAGCAAATGACGTCCAATGCCGGGGAACATACGACGAACGGCCGCACGAAAGTTCGTCCGCGCAACGCAAGTGGCAAACGAACGCATTTTTTCGAGAACGTCAAACTGCTAGTACTGACGTACAGAGTGCGCTGCGTCCGCTAGCGGCGTGTTTGCGTGATTGGGAGATGTCAGACGCTGCTAATGTCCGGCCAACATAACGTCCAGACACAAAAAGGGTTTTATTGATGATCCGTACAAAATCACGGACGAAAATGCGCATCGTATGACCGCTATCGCGTATTCCGTGAAAAAATACGTCCATTCGTTCGAACGCACTTTTTCACAGACAAAGCGAAAAATGCGTTCGTCTGACCCTAGCCTAGATCACGGCTGCAGTAGCCGCTAATGACGGGCAATGACGGCCAATATACGAAGTACGGCCGCGCAAAACGCAAGTGGAAAATGAGCGCATTTTTTCGAGAACGTGATACCGCTAGTACGGACGTACAGAGTGCGCTGCGTCCGCTAGCGGCGTGTGTGCGTGATTAGGAGACGTCAGACGCTGCTAATGTCCGGCCAACATCACGTCCAGACGCAAAAAGTGTTTTATTGACGATCTGTAAAAAAAATCACGCACGAAAATGCGCATCGTCTGACCGTGTTCGCGCATTCTGTGAAAAAATACGTCAATGCGTTCGGACGCACTTTTTGACGGTCGCTGCGAATAATGTGTTCGTTTGACCCTAGCCTAAGGCTAGGGTCAGGCTAACGCATTTTTCGCGTTGTCCGTGAAAAAGTGCGTTCGAACGCATTGACGTATTTTTTTCACAGAATGCACGAACACGGTCAGACGACGCGCATTTTCGTGCGTGATTTTGTACGGATCATTAATAAAACGCTTTTTGCGTCTGGACGTTATGTTGGCCGGACATTAGCAGCGTCTGACGTCTCCCAATCACGCACACACGCCGCTATGCCGCAGCAGCGCACTCTGTACATCAGTACTTGCGGTATCACGTTCTCGAAAAAATGCGTTCATTTTCCACTTGCGTTGCGCGGCCGGACTTCGTATATTGGCCGTCATTGCCCGGCATTTGCTGCTACTGCGTCCGTGATTAAGTGCGCCTAAACGCACGTTAAAAATGCGCTAGTCTGACCCCGGCCTAAATGTATATTTTTTATTATTCTGGTTATTTCACTCTAAAATCTACCCCCCCCCATTGCACCGTGACTTGCCGTTCAGTGAATAAACCCCTCAGTGTTGTAGAGATTTTTCTTCTGGTTCTGTGTTTTGTTTTTTTATTATTATTTAATTTTATGATGATTTTCTGAGCTTCTGGTTTTTCTTGTAACTGGATTATTCAGTGAACTCAGGGTCAGCGATGGTTAATCCGGCCAATGAGATTGCATTGGGGAGGGGGCACTAGGAGTGTGTGTGGGGGGTCATGAGAAATTACACTGATTAAAATGAGTTGATGTAATCGCAAAGGTAACTCTTTCACTGCTGGAAGCCGATGGCCGCCTCCCAAAAGGAAAATCTGCACATCCCAAGCTGCATTCATTTTGGATTTTCTACAACACTGAGGGGGTTTATTCACTAAACAGTGACTTTACAACTGAAATGCAACATTCAGGCCAAAATAGTGCATGTGGTTGGAAAAAAAGCCATCACCGCGGCAGCCGGACTGATTTAAATTTTGGGTGGAAAAAGCCAAAAAGTGCATGATAGACAATATTGTTGATTTTGCTCCAGTATGCTGTGATGCGCCTCACCAGTAGGGTTTGCCGGGTCTGCCATCTTTTCCTGGACACATATAATTTATTCATACTGATGGGCAGTGCATGGAAAATGCCACCCCGCAGCATGTATAATCCATACGCTGCAGGTAAGAAATCAAAAAGGAATCCCAGGTGACCTGCCTTGATTTCCTTCCTGCAGCATATGAATAATACATGTTGCAGGGCAGCACTTTCCCTGTTCTCCCCCTCTGCATGAAATAGTAATATGTGTCCAGGAAAACACGGGCGACATGGCAACCCTAGCCAGATCCTCCATGTTTTCCTGGACACATACAATTTACTCATTCGGATGGGCAGTGCATGAAAAATGCCACCCTGCAGCATGTATAATCCATAAACTGCAGGTAAGGAATCCCAGGGGACTTGCCTTGATGTTCTTCATGGCCGGCCATGTTTTTCTGGACACATATTACTAGTTGATGCAGAGGGGGAGCACAGGAAAAAGTGCTGCCCTGCAACATGTATAATTCCTATGCTGCAGGAAGGAAATCATGGCAGGTCACCTGGGATTCCTTTATGATTTCTTCCCTGAAGCGTATGGATTATACATGCTATGGGGTGGCATTTTTCACGCACTGCCCTTCAGCATGAATGAATTGTGTGTGTCCAGGAAAAAATGGCCTATCCGGCAAACCCAATTGTCTGCTAGTGAGAGTGAAAGAATTTAGGGGTTCATTTATACTGCAGGGGTCGGCAACCTTGGAACTCCAGATGTATTAGAACTACATCTCCCACGATGCTCAGCTAGTCTAATGCGTGTCCGAGCATCATGGGTGATGTAGTTCCAAAACATCTGTAAATTTATGGATTATACATTTTATTTATTTATTTATTTATAAAGGATTTTACCAGGAAGGATACATTGAGATTTCTCTCGTTTTCAAGTATGTCCTGGGTTCGAGAACATTGAATTGTTACAGAAATACAAAATAGTAAAATGCAAGATATTAACACAAGACCAAATATACAGATTAACAGAAAAATAAATATGGAGGAAATAAAGTCATTATGTTACATGTTTACAGGTGCATTCTGTATATAGTCACTATGTTACATGTTTACAGGTGCGTTCTGTATATAGTCACTGTGTTACATGTTTACAGGTGCATTCTGTATATAGTCAGTATGTTACATGTTTACAGGTGCATTCTGTATATAGTCACTGCGTTACATGTTTACAGGTGCATTGTGTATATAGTCACTATGTTACATGTTTACAGGTGCATTCTGTATATAGTCACTATGTTACATGTTTACAGGTGCATTCTGTATATAGTCACTGTGTTACATGTTTACAGGTGCATTCTGTATATAGTCAGTATGTTACATGTTTACAGGCGCATTCTGTATATAGTCACTGTGTTACATGTTTACAGGTGCATTCTGTATATAGTCACTGTGTTACATGTTTACAGGTGCATTCTGTATATAGTCACTGTGTTACATGTTTACAGGTGCATTCTGTATATAGTCACTATGTTACATGATTACAGGTGCATTCTGTATATAGTCACTGTGTTACATGTTTACAGGTGCATTCTGTATATAGTCACTGTGTTACATGTTTACAGGTGCATTCTGTATATAGTCACTATGTTACATGATTACAGGTGCATTCTGTATATAGTCACTGTGTTACATGTTTACAGGTGCATTCTGTATATAGTCACTATGTTACATGTTTACAGGTGCATTCTGTATATAGTCACTGTGTTACATGTTTACAGGTGCATTCTGTATATAGTCACTGTGTTACATGTTTACAGGCGCATTCTGTATATAGTCACTGTGTTACATGTTTACAGGTGCATTCTGTATATAGTCACTGTGTTACATGTTTACAGGTGCATTCTGTATATAGTCACTATGTTACATGATTACAGGTGCATTCTGTATATAGTCACTATGTTACATGTTTACAGGTGCATTCTGTATATAGTCACTGTGTTACATGTTTACAGGTGCATTCTGTATTGAGGTATGTTAATAGGGAAGTCTTAAGGGACTTTAGACTGGGGAAGATTTGATGGTGTCTGGGAGGTTATTCCATATTTGCGGTGCTCTGTAAGGAAAATGAGGATCGAGCCATTTTCTTTATGTATTGTGGTATTGCAAGTAAGATGCTGGTCCTGGATTGGAGGTTATAGGATGAGGGAACTGCTGAGGGAAGCAGCCTATTCAGGTAGGGTGGTAGCCAGAAATCCTCGTAAACACCAAGTTGGAAAGGTGAAGGGTGCGTCTGGATTCCAGTGATGGCCAGTTTAGTTCTTTTAACATGTCACAATGGTGGGTCATGTAGTTACATTGTAGCACAAAGCGACAGAATGAGTTATACAATGTAGTAAGTTTCTGAAGGTGTGTTTGCGGGGCGGCTGCATACACTACATCTCCGTAATCAATAGCTGGCATAAGCATTTGTTGTACAATCTGCTTTCTTACCGCGGGGCTCAGGCAGGATTTGTTTCTGTACAGGGCACCTAGTTTGGAGTAAAGTTTAGATGAGAGTTTTTCGATGTGGGGCCAAAAGATAGATTTGGGTCTAACCACATACCTAGGTATTTGAGAGAAGTGACTGTGGTCAGCATGCCATTTGATTTTGTCCCAACACATAGATGGGGATTTTGCAATTTGTGTAGTTTAGGTTTTGTTCCAAAGAGCATCGTTACAGTTTTGTCAGTATTTAGAAAAAGTTTGTTATCTTTGATCCACTTTTCTACCTCTGTGAATTGTTCTTGCAGCACGGCCTCCAGCTGCAGGAGATTTGGTTTGCTGGTATAGATTACAGTGTCGTCTGCGTACATGTGTACAGTTGAGGCTTTGCAGACGTTGGGCAGATCATTTATGAATATTGTGAATAGCAGGGGCCGAGTATTGAGCCTTGGGGAGGCATTTTCCATGCATTGCCCATCAGCAGGAATACAATATGTGTGTCCAGGGAAATGTAGCTGATCTGGTGACGCTCCTTGTAACTTATTTAGGTAATTAAAAATCACTGAAACATTATATATATATGTTTAATATCAGGAAATAACCTCTTCATTCAACGGATCGGAACCAACTACCGGTATACACGTTATAGGAGCCGGCCACAACTTTCCATTTAGGTTTGAATGCAAAAACACATAAATTTGGCGACCAGAGGTCAAACGCTACGAGCCGGTGGCTACCAGGCCCCTGGATATGGCAAGCTTTTCTCTTCAGCCCAGCACATTCTATGCCCTTCTCGATCCTCCATGCCGGTCAAACGGTGATGATGCTGGTACGAATCTCTGCCTGGGATTCTGATGTCGCACATAGGACTGTGTGCAAATCCTCTCAACCTCTTCATTCTGCGACATTGTACGGTGGGGGATCCCCAGCGCACGTCTGGGGGGGGGGGCTGGGTCTGTAGGGGGTCGGTGGGTGGGCTTATCTGGCATCGCAAAACATCCAGTAAAAAAACACAATATTGTGTGAAACTGTCTGCCACACACAAACCAATATCATAAACTGTAAGTAGATTACATGCGCATTACAAAAAAAACACCTTATAAAACACATTATAAAAACCTAAACACAAACACCTTAAAAAACACATTGTAAAACACCTTCTAAAAACAAACACATTATAAACACCTTATAAAACACATAAAACACATTATAAAACACCTTATAAAAACAGAAACACATAAAGCACCTTATAAAACACCTTATAAAACATCTTATAAAAACAAACACATAAAGCACCTTATAAAACACATTATAAAACACCTTATAAAAACAGAAACACATAAAACACCTTATAAAACACATTAAAAAACACCTTATAAAACCAGAAACACATAAAACACATTATAAAACATAAATACAAATACCTCATAAAACACATTATAAAACACCTTATTAAAAACAGAAACACAATATAAAGATCTTATAAAACACCTTATAAAACTCATGCTGCTGTTTTTTTTTTCTTTATTTGAAGTAATTGCATGGAAAAAGGAAAAATAAAGTTAGGTTTTTATCTCCCGTTTCCATTTTGTGGATTTTTCACCATGATTCAACTTTTACCAAACTCTTATGGCAAGTCTTACTTTGCAGCTGTGATATTGGATATTGCAGCAGTGAAGAGGCAATGAGGTGGAGGAGGGAATGTTTAGACAAAGCTGCAGGGGATCTATTGTGTTGTCTAGGCTTCCTGGTGTAGGTGTGACATTGTCCCCGGTCTCAGGCGTTCATTATGTTTTCATACGTCCTTCTCTTGATTATTTATTGTTCTTTATAATGTGGTGTGTCCAGGCAGGAGATAGTGGCTTAGAAGACATGGCCCTCAGCATCCATTCCGACGCGTTTTGATCTTGGCGTTTCCGCTCCGGTTTCTGAAAGAGTAGTAGATATCTGGAATGTCCACCCCACGACGTCCAGGCCAAACCCAATGATGGTGTTTGGTAGGGCTGCCAAACTCACAACGCCCCAGATCCCGATGGCCTACAATTCCCAGAATTCCTTCAATGCCATCGATGGTCAGGGAATCATGGGAGATGTAGTTTAGAAACCTCTGGGGGGGTGGAGTTTGACAGCTCTGGGGTGAGATATCCTCAGCGTATACACATTTATTTTTTATGCAGGCTGCAGGTGAGGCAGTCGCTTCCTTTCTGCCATCGCAGCCCATTGTTCGGTGTTTATTTAGGAAGGGATAGAAGCCAGGGCGCGCACAATGCCCGGCTGCTTGTCTGGTTACAAGGTCACCTTGACCTTGGCTGAGACACACCGCTCACCATCCTTCTGCTGCTCTTGAATGTGGGACTGTCCATAAACTGAACCCCCCCAGGGCTCAGATCCTGCGGCGCTGCCTGTCATGTCGCTTTAAGGCTCATTGGTTCCCAGGAATGGAAGCTTCTCCTTGCGATGGGGGGGGGGGGGGGGTGTTTGCTGCCGGTGGAACATAATGTCCTTTCATGTGTTGTAAGGACGTCTGCCTGCGGGGAGCGCACCTCCAGTGTCACTCTAAGATATGGAAATGTAAGATGCCAACATGTAGCGCGGCGTTGAATACATTGTGACCTTAGACACAAGGTGCAGGAGGCGGTGAGAGCGGTCCCTCCTCGCTTCCCTCCTCCGTCTCGCTCTGTAAGGTGATCTCTGTTCCTCTTCACGTCTCGACGCTGAATAGAATAGCGGTAACGCCCTACCCGGGTGTGATCCGGGAGGATAAGGAGCACAGTGCCGAGACTGCGGTATCCCGACGCCTGCGGAATAAATAACATTACGCCTTTTCTTCCTGCAAGGAGATAAACCGTTCAAACTGCTAAAATGCTTCTTTTACCAGACGGGTAGAGGCGAGCTTTACGAGCCGCGACGCTGCGACCGTCAATTAAAACAAATCAGTAATTAAACTGTGTTAAAGGGATATTCTATTAAAAAGTAGAGTTCCCTTTATTTCACCCTTAAATATTTGGGCAGGTCCTGCGGAGCCTCTGCTCATTGTTATTTATTTATTATTGTTGGGGTGTTTTTACTCACCTTTTGTGCCGCGCCGCGCGCAGCTCCTCCTCTTCCGCTCAGCGGCTCCCGAACTCCCTGAGGCTTTTCTGTGTAATCTCAGCTCCTATACAACTTGTGTAGCGCAGGAACCGCACATTGCGCAGCGCTACCAGACTCGCACACTCTATGTACACAAGTTCTGTAGCGCCTGCGCAGAGTGATGGATCGGAGCTGCACGCGCATGCACATATCTGATCCATCGCCGCCTCTCTGGGAACGCTCGCTACAGCGATTGGTCTCACAGGGTGACGTCGCCCGCTCTCTGTGTGTGACATCACTAGTGACCGGCAGGCGGGAAATTCAAAAATCCCGGCTTCTGGTGACGCTGGGTGGAGAAAAGTCCCCCACGATATCTTCAGACTGGGGGGGGGGGGTTGCGCTGCTCAAATCCAAACCAATAAAGGGTCAGGATGAGCAGAGCGTCCCTTTAAGCCAAAACAGAGAAATGATGTCACTGTCCAAATACTTCTGATCTGCAGTAAAAAATACAAAATAAATACAAATAATATGAGGTATCATGGTTACAGTTACAAGTCTTTATAAAGCGCTAACAAGTTCCGCAGCGCTGTACAATGGGTGGCAGAACAACAAATATACATACAGGTTCAACACACAGAACAGAAGGAGAGAGGACCCTGCCCCAGAGCTTACAATCTAAGAGGAGAGAGGACCCTGCTCCAGAGCTTACAATCTAAGAGGAGAGGGGACCCTGCCCCAGAGCTTACAATCTAAGAGGAGAGGGGGCCCTGCTCCAGAGCTTACAATCTAAGAGGAGAGGGGACCCTGCTCCAGAGCTTACAATCTAAGAGGAGAGGGGACCCTGCTCCAGAGCTTACAATCTAAGAGGAGAGGGGACCCTGCTCCAGAGCTTACAATCTAAGAGGAGAGGGGACCCTGCTCCAGAGCTTACAATCTAAGAGGAGAGGGGACCCTGCTCCAGAGCTTACAATCTAAGAGGAGAGGGGACCCTGCTCGAGAGCTTACAATCTAAGAGGAGAGGGGACCCTGCTTGAGAGCTTACAATCTAAGAGGAGAGGGGACCCTGCTCCAGAGCTTACAATCTAAGAGGAGAGGGGACCCTGCTCCAGAGCTTACAATCTAAGAGGAGAGGGGACCCTGCTCGAGAGCTTACAATCTAAGAGGAGAGGGGACCCTGCTTGAGAGCTTACAATCTAAGAGGAGAGGGGACCCTGCTCCAGAGCTTACAATCTAAGAGGAGAGGGGACCCTGCCCCAGAGCTTACAATCTAAGAGGAGAGGGGACCCTGCTTGAGAGCTTACAATCTAAGAGGAGAGAGGACCCTGCCCCAGAGCTTACAATCTAAGAGGAGAGGGGACCCTGCCCCAGAGCTTACAATCTAAGAGGAGAGGGGACCCTGCCCCAGAGCTTACAATCTAAGAGGAGAGAGGACCCTGCTCCAGAGCTTACAATCTAAGAGGAGAGAGGACCCTGCTCGAGAGCTTACAATCTAAGAGGAGAGGGGACCCTGCTCCAGAGCTTACAATCTAAGAGGAGAGGGGACCCTGCTTGAGAGCTTACAATCTAAGAGGAGGGGGGACCCTGCTCCAGAGCTTACAATCTAAGAGGAGAGGGGACCCTGCTCCAGAGCTTACAATCTAAGAGAAGAGGGGACCCTGCTTGAGAGCTTACAATCTAAGAGGAGGGGGGACCCTGCTCCAGAGCTTACAATCTAAGAGGAGGGGGGACCCTGCTCCAGAGCTTACAATCTAAGAGGAGAGGGGACCCTGCTCCAGAGCTTACAATCTAAGAGGAGAGGGGACCCTGCTCCAGAGCTTACAATCTAAGAGGAGAGGGGACCCTGCTCCAGAGCTTACAATCTAAGAGGAGAGGGGACCCTGCTCCAGAGCTTACAATCTAAGAGGAGAGGGGACCCTGCTCCAGAGCTTACAATCTAAGAGGAGAGGGGACCCTGCTCCAGAGCTTACAATCTAAGAGGAGAGGGGACCCTGCTCCAGAGTTTACAATCTAAGAGGAGAGGGGACCCTGCTCCAGAGCTTACAATCTAAGAGGAGAGGGGACCCTGCTCCAGAGTTTACAATCTAAGAGGAGAGGGGACCCTGCTCCAGAGCTTACAATCTAAGAGGAGAGGGGACCCTGCTCCAGAGCTTACAATCTAAGAGGAGAGAGGACCCTGCCCCAGAGCTTACAATCTAAGAGGAGAGGGGACCCTGCCCCAGAGCTTACAATCTAAGAGGAGAGGGGACCCTGCCCCAGAGTTTACAATCTAAGAGGAGAGGGGACCCTGCTCCAGAGCTTACAATCTAAGAGGAGAGGGGACCCTGCTCCAGAGTTTACAATCTAAGAGGAGAGGGGACCCTGCTCCAGAGCTTACAATCTAAGAGGAGAGGGGACCCTGCCCCAGAGCTTACAATCTAAGAGGAGAGGGGACCCTGCCCCAGAGCTTACAATCTAAGAGGAGGGGGGACCCTGCCCCAGAGTTTACAATCTAAGAGGAGAGGGGACCCTGCTCGAGAGCTTACAATCTAAGAGGAGAGGGGACCCTGCCCCAGAGTTTACAATCTAAGAGGAGAGGAGACCCTGCTCCAGAGCTTAATAGCCGATTTGGAAAGTGAGATGAAAGGGAGAATTTTTCTGGTTTGGCTAATTTTACCTAGAATTTTCCATTCTCCAGCCATTCTCCTGCTTTTCACCTCTCTCTGAATAACCCTGTATGTTATTAGGAGTGTTTCAGAGGAGAGTTACTCTGATTTTCATTACCTCTGTCCCTGCCAGATCTGGCCACTGGGTGGCGCTGGTGTCTCGCCACATTCACCGCGTGAATCAATATATACATTTGTGATGTTGTGGCGGGAAAGCAAAGCGCATTCAGCTACATATATATATAAGTAAATCCTTTTTTTCTGCATGAGGATAGTGAATGTTTATATAGACACAGCTGCTGTGGGAATGAAAACAGTTGGTGCTTTAACTATCTGTGCCGGCGGCCTGTGCGTCGGTGACATTTAATGCCCGGGATCTGATTTCCTCGGCTCCTCTGGACCCGCAGGGCTCTGTTGTTTGTTTTGCCGCTGTTTATTCGGGATGTGTACCTGTGTATCTCTTTACCGGCCCCCAGGCGCATCATACACAGAGAATGACGGGTTTATGAGCGGGCGATGACGGAGCGACACCTTGGCGTCGTCATATCCCTGTCTGCAGGACCTGCAGCTGCATCCGCTGGACCCGACGCCGGGTCATTTGCCGGCGGCACAGCATGACTGAGCACCAGGATCCTATAGACAGGCCTGAGATAGATCCGCTGGAAGAGAATTCCATGTATCCACTACCTGCTCCCACACTAGAGCTCAGAAACCTCAGCCGTCCAGATGCTTTGAGACTGCACTGGAAGTGAGGCTCAGGCAATCTAATGAGTGGCTGAGCATCATGGGAGATGTAGTTTCAAAACACCTGGAGGGTCAATGTTGCTGACCCCTCACCTAGACGAAGACACACGTATAAATATACTCCGTGTGCAGCAGTATTAAAATAAATAAATATTGTATCATTGCGTCCGCCCCCCCCCCCGCTCCCCAAAAAATAACTCTAACCCAGGGATATGCAAATTTACATCAATCTAAGGAAGCAGTTAGGAGGCAGCTCCACATTCCTGAGAGCCAGGCATCGCTTGCTATAGCTTTGCAAGTCACAATATCACTAACATAAACTGTAACTAGATTACTTGTGCATTACAAACAAAAACACATTATAAAAACACAAACACATTATAACACACATTATGAAACACAAACACATTATAAAACACATTATGAAACACAAACACATTATAAAACACATTATGAAACACAGTATAAAACACATTATGAAACAGTATAAAACACATTATGAAACACAGTATAAAACACAAACACATTATAAAACACAAACACATTATGAAACACAGAAGACACATTATGGAACACAGTATAAAACACAAACACATTATAAAACACACATTATAAAACACATTATGAAACACATTATGAAACAGTATAAAAGACAAACACATAAAACACATTATAAAACAAACACATAAAACACATAATGAAACACATTATGAAACACATTATAAAACAAAAACACATTATAAAACATTATGAAAGACAGTATAAAACACATTATGAAACACATTATAAAACACAAACCCATAAAACATTATGAAACACAGTATAAAACAAACACATGATAAAACACATTATAAAACAAACACATTATAAAACACATTATGAAACACATTATAAAACAAACACATTATAAAACACATTATAAAACATTATGAAAGACAGTAGAAAACACATTATGAAACACATTATAAAACACAAACCCATAAAACATTATGAAACACAGTATAAAACAAACACATGATAAAACACATTATAAAACAAACACATTATAAAACACATTATGAAACACAGTATAAAACACAAACACATTATAAAACACATTATGAAACAAATTATGAAACACAGTATATAACACAAACACATTATGAAACACAGTATAAAACAAAACATATTATAAAACACATTATAAAACACAGATACACATTACAAAACACATCATAAAACACAGATACACATTATGAAACACATTATAAAACACATGCTGCTGTTTTTTCTTTGTTTAAAGTAATTACATGTAAAAAGGAAAAATAAAGTTACGTTTTTATCTCCTGTTGGCATTTTGTGGATTTGTTTCCCGTGATGCAACTTTTACCAAAATCTTCCGGCAAGTCTCACTTTGCAGCTGTGTTATAAGGTAAAACAGAAGTGAAAAGGCACCTTCCTGGTAAAATACTTTATAAATAAATAGATAAATAAGGTGGAGGAGGGAATGTGTAGGAAAAGCTGCAGGGGATCTATTGTGTTGTCTAGGCTTCCTGGTGTAGGTGTGACATTTACCTAGACATTTCCATTTTGTGGATTTTCCCATGATGCAACATTTACCAAAATCTGTGCAGAAGTTTTACTTCTGCTGCTGTGGTTTATCTTATACAGTATTTAATAGTTAATGAGGTGAAGTAGGGAGTGTTTAGATAAGGCTGCAGGGGGTGTATTGTGTTATCCAGGCTACCTGAAATAAGAGATGGCAGCTGAATGAGATAAGACAAGGAGCGTGAAAGACTTCTAATCTCCCCGTGGTGATGTCCTTTTAATACATCCCACACAATACAAGGGTTTTTGCTGAAAATAAATTTAGAAAAATAGAAAATAAAAAATTTATTGAGTTTTTCCATTGAATCCTTTGAATTTTATGGGATTCGCCTGTTTAAACCTGTCAAACTGAGTCACTGAAAACCGGGGCGTTTTGCCGGCATTTCGGTGCAGTTCTGGGAATAGAAGACACAATAGTCTTCTATAGGGCTAATCCGGTGCTGGTGAACTGCACGGTATTTGGCTGTCAATTCACCAGCATTCGGCAAATTCACAGCTTAGTGAATAGAGGAATTGGCCATTTTCACCGTTCGGTGCTTTTTCAGGCCAATTCGGAGTATAGTGAATAACCCCCTGTGTGTTTGTTAGACATGTTACTTCTTGCAAAGAGGTTGCAAGATTTGGGAAATCCCCCCCCCCCCTGTTCCGCTTTGGATTTCGAACCCAGAGTTTCACAATAAGAATATTGTCCGCTCAGCGAGGCGGCGAAAGCCTGAGGTTATGGGCGGAGCTTTCCAGCCTGTGCGTCAACAATGTGCGTATTTCATGCACGGTTTTTGTTCTTGGTGTATTATTCTATAGGGGGAGGGGCTTAATGTGTCACAAAGAATAAAAGGTTTGTGGGAAAAACAATATTATAACAATATCTGTTTTTAACCATTAAGGGGAGATTTAGAGTTTGTATATGAGAGGCTTCTCAGGGCAGACGGGGCCTCGGGGAGAGGAATGGGCAGACGGGGCCTCGGGGAGAGGAATGGGCAGACGGGGCCTCGGGGAGAGGAACGGGCAGACGGGGCCTTGGGGAAAGGAATGGGCAGACGGGGCCTCGGGGAGAGGAATGGGCAGACGGGCAGACGGGGCCTCGGGGAGAGGAATGGGCAGACGGGGCCTCGGGGAGAGGAACGGGCAGACGGGGCCTCGGGGAGAGGAATGGGCAGACGGGGCTTCGGGGAGAGGAATGGGCAGACGGGGCCTCGGGGAGAGGAATGGGCAGACGGGGCCTCGGGGAGAGGAATGGGCAGATGGGGCCTCGGGGAGAGGAATGGGCAGACGGGGCCTCGGGGAGAGAAATGGGCAGACGGGGCTCGGGGAGAGGAATGGGCAGACGGGGCCTCGGGGAGAGGAATGGGCAGATGGGGCCTCGGGGAGAGGAATGGGCAGAAGGGGCCTCTGGGAGAGGAACGGGCGGACGGGGCCTCGGTGAGAGGAACGGGCAGACGGGCCTCGGTGAGAGGAATGGGCAGACAGGGCCTGGGGAGAGGAATGGGCAGACGGGGCCTCTGGGAGAGGAATGGGCAGACGGGCCTCGGGGAGAGGAATGGGCAGACGGGTCCTCTGGGAGAGGAATGGGCAGACCGGGCCTCGGGGAGAGGAATGGGCAGACGGGTCCTCTGGGAGAGGAATGGGCAGACCGGGCCTCGGGGAGAGGAATGGGCAGACGGGGCCTCTGGGAGAGGAATGGGCAGACGGGGCCTCTGGGAGAGGAATGGGCAGACGGGGCCTCGGGGAGAGGAATGGGCAGACGGGGCCTCGGGGAGAGGAATGGGCAGATGGGGCCTCGGGGAGAGGAATGGGCAGAAGGGGCCTCTGGGAGAGGAACGGGCAGACGGGGCCTCGGTGAGAGGAATGGGCAGACGGGGCCTCGGGGAGAGGAAAGGGCAGACGGGGCCTCGGGGAGAGGAACGGGCAGACGGGGCCTCGGGGAGAGGAATGGGCAGACAGGGCCTCGGGGAGAGGAAGGGGCCTCTGGGAGAGGAATGGCCAGACGGGGCCTCTGGGAGAGGAATGGGCAGACAGGGCCTCGGGGAGAGGAAGGGGCCTCTGGGAGAGGAATGGGCAGACGGGGCCTCTGGGAGAGGAATGGGCAGACGGGCAGACGGGCCTCGGGGAGAGGAATGGGCAGACGGGGCCTCGGGGAGAGGAATGGGCAGACGGGGCCTCGGGGAGAGGAATGGGCAGACGGGGCCTCTGGGAGAGGAATGGGCAGACAGGGCCTTGGGGAGAAAAATGGGCAGACGGGGCTCGGGGAGAGAAATGGGCAGACGGGGCCTCTGGGAGAGGAATGGGCAGACGGGGCCTCGGGGAGAGGAATGGGCAGATGGGGCCTCGGGGAGAGGAATGGGCAGAAGGGGCCTCTGGGAGAGGAACGGGCAGACAGGGCCTCGGTGAGAGGAATGGGCAGACGGGGCCTCGGGGAGAAGGAAGGCAGACGGGGCCTCGGGGAGAGGAATGGGCAGACAGGGCCTCGGGGAGAGGAATGGGCAGACGGGGCCTCGGGGAGAGGAATGGGCAGATGGGGCCTCGGGGAGAGGAAGGGCAGACAACGGGGCCTCGGGGAGAGGAACGGGCAGATGGGGCCTCGGGGAGAGGAATGGGCAGACAGGGCCTCGGGGAGAGGAAGGGGCCTCTGGGAGAGGAATGGCCAGACGGGGCCTCGGTGAGAGGAATGGGCAGACGGGGCCTCGGGGAGAGGAATGGGCAGACGGGGCCTCGGGGAGAGGAATGGGGAGAAGGGGCCTCTGGGAGAGGAATGGGCAGACGGGGCCTCGGTGAGAGGAATGGGCAGACAGGGCCTTGGGGAGAGGAATGGGCAGACGGGGCCTCTGGGAGAGGAATGGCAGACCGTGCCTCGGGGAGAGGAATGGGCAGACGGGGCCTCTGGGAGAGGAATGGGCAGACGGGGCCTCTGGGAGAGGAATGGGCAGACGGGGCCTCTGGGAGAGGAATGGGCAGACGGGGCCTCTGGGAGAGGAATGGGCAGACGGGCAGACGGGGCCTCGGGGAGAGGAATGGGCAGACGGGGCCTCGGGGAGAGGAATGGGCAGACGGGGCCTCAGGGAGAGGAATGGGCAGACGGGGCCTCGGGGAGAGGAATGGCAGACGGGGCCTCTGGGAATGGGCAGATGGGGCCTCTGGGAATGGGCAGATGGGGCCTCTGGGAGAGGAATGGGCAGACGGGTAGACGGGGCCTTGGGGAGAGGAATGGGCAGACGGGGCCTCTGGGAGAGGAATGGGCAGACCGGGCCTCTGGGAGAGGAATGGGCAGACGGGGCCTCTGGGAGAGGAATGGGCAGACGGGCAGACGGGGCCTCTGGGAGAGGAATGGGCAGATGGGGCCTCGGTGAGAGGAATGGGCAGACGGGGCCTCGGGGAAAGGAATGGGCAGACGGGGCCTCGGGGAGAGGAATGGGCAGAAGGGGCCTCTGGGAGAGGAATGGGCAGACGGGGCCTCGGTGAGAGGAATGGGCAGACAGGGCCTTGGGGAGAGGAATGGGCAGACGGGGCCTCTGGGAGAGGAATGGGCAGACCGTGCCTCGGGGAGAGGAATGGACAGACGGGGCCTCTGGGAGAGGAATGGGCAGACGGGGTCTCTGGGAGAGGAATGGGCAGACGGGCAGACGGGGCCTCGGGGAGAGGAATGGGCAGAAGGGGCCTCGGGGAGAGGAATGGGCAGACGGGGCCTCTGGGAGAGGAATGGGCAGACGGGGCCTCGGGGAGAGGAATGGGCAGACGGGGCCTCTGGGAGAGGAATGGGCAGACGGGGCCTCTGGGAGAGGAATGGGCAGACCGGGCCTCAGGGAGAGGAATGGGCAGACGGGGCCTCTGGGAATGGGCAGACGGGGCCTCTGGGAGAGGAATGGGCAGACGGGCAGACGGGGCCTCGGGGAGAGGAATGGGCAGACGGGGCCTCGGGGAGAGGAATGGGCAGACGGGGCCTCGGGGAGAGGAATGGGCAGACTGGGCCTCGGGGAGAGGAATGGGAAGTTCCCCACGGCTTCAGGGGGGATTGGGTAGAGTCTCAGGATCTATGGGGGGAATGGACAGTGTCTCGGGCTATGGAGGGTATTGGGAAGTATTCAGGGCCAATTGGGGCAACGGTAGCCTCACAGGGGTCTCAGGAAATGGGTAGCTTCTCGGGGGTCTCGGGGAATGGGTAGATTCTCAGGGGGATTGGGTAGATTCTCAGGGGGATTGGGTAGATTCTCAGGGGTCTCAGGGAATGGGTAGATTCTCAGGGGTCTCATGGGGAATGGGTAGCTTCTCAGGGGTCTCAGGGAATGGGTAGATTCTCAGGGGTCTCATGGGGAATGGGTAGCTTCTCTGGGGTCTCGGGGAATGGGTAGATTCACGGGGTCTCATGGGGAATGGGTAGCTTCTCAGGGGTCGCATGGGGAATGGGTAGATTCTCAGGGGGTCTCATGGGGAATGGGTAGATTCCCAGGGGTCTCATGGGGAATGGGTAGCTTCTTAGGGGTCTCCTGGGGAATGGGTAGCTTCTCAGGGTCTCATGGGGAAAGGGTAGATTCTCAGGGGTCTCAGGGAATGGGTAGATTCTCAGGGGTCTCAGGGAATGGGTAGATTCTCAGGGGTCACATGGGGAATGGGTAGATTCTCAGGGGTCACATGGGGAATGGGTAGCTTCTCAGGGTCTCAGGGAATGGGTAGCTTCTCAGGGGTATCAGGGAATGGGTAGATTCTAAGGGGTCTCATGGGGAATGGGTAGATTCTCAGGGGTCTCATGGGGAATGGGTAGATTCTCAGGGGTCTCAGGGAATGGGTAGATTCTCAGGGGTCTCAGGGAATGGGTAGATTTTCAGGGGTCACATGGGGAATGGGTAGATTCTCAGGGGTCACATGGGGAATGGGTAGATTCTCAGGGGTCACATGGGGAATGGTAGATTCTCAGGGGTCTCATGGGAATGGGTAGATTCTCAGGGGTCTCATGGGGAATGGGTAGATTCTCAGGGGTCTCATGGGGAATGGGTAGCTTCTCAGGGGTCTCATGGGGAATGGGTAGATTCTCAGGGATCTCAGGGAATGGGTAGATTCTCAGGGGTCTCATGGGGAATGGGTAGATTCTTAGGGGTCTCATGGGGAATGGGTAGCTTCTCAGGGTCTCATGGGGAAAGGGTAGCTTCTCAGGGGTATCAGGGAATGGGTAGATTCTCAGGGGTCTCATGGGGAATGGGTAGCTTCTTAGGGGTCTCGGGGAATGGGTAGCTTCTCAGGGGTCTTATGGGGAATGGGTAGATTCTCAGGGGTCTCAGGGAATGGGTAGATTCTCAGGGGTCTCAGGGAATGGGTAGATTCTCAGGGGTCACATGGGGAATGGGTAGATTCTCAGGGGTCACATGGGGAATGGGTAGATTCTCAGGGGTCTCATGGGGAATGGGTAGATTCTCAGGGGTCTCATGGGGAATGGGTAGATTCTCAGGGGTCTCATGGGGAATGGGTAGCTTCTCAGGGGTCTCATGGGGAATGGGTAGATTCTCAGGGGTCTCAGGGAATGGGTAGATTCTCAGGGGTCTCATGGGTAATGGGTAGCTTCTTAGGGGTCTCATGGGGAATGGGTAGCTTCTCAGGGTCTCATGGGGAATGGGTAGATTCTAAGGGGTCTCCGGTAATGGGTAGATTCTAAGGGGTCTCATGGAGAATGGGTAGCTTCTCAGGGGTCTCATGGGGAATGGGTAGATTCTCAGGGGTCTCATGGGGAATGGGTAGATTCTCAGGGGTCTCATGGGGAATGGGTAGCTTCTCAGGGGTCTCATGGAGAATGGGTAGATTCTCAGGGGTCTCAGGGAATGGATAGATTCTCAGGGGTGTCAGGGAATGGGTAGATTCTCAGGGGTCTCATGGGGAATGGGTAGATTCTCAGGGGTCTCATGGGGAATGGGTAGATTCTCAGGGGTCTCATGGGGAATGGGTAGCTTCTCAGGGGTCTCATGGAGAATGGGTAGATTCTCAGGGGTCTCAGGGAATGGGTAGATTCTCAGGGGTCTCATGGGGAATGGGTAGATTCTCAGGGGTCTCATGGGGAATGGGTAGATTCTCAGGGGTCTCATGGAGAATGGGTAGATTCTCAGGGGTCTCAGGGAATGGGTAGATTCTCAGGGGTCTCATGGGAATGGGTAGATTCTCAGGGGTCTCATGGGAATGGGTAGATTCTCAGGGGTCTCATGGGGAATGGGTAGATTCTCAGGGGTCTCATGGGGAATGGGTAGCTTCTCAGGGTCTCATGGGGAATGGGTAGATTCTCAGGGGTCTCAGGGAATGGGTAGATTCTCAGGGGTCTCATGGGGAATGGGTAGATTCTCAGGGGTCTCATGGGGAATGGGTAGATTCTCAGGGGTCTCATGGGGAATGGGTAGATTCTCAGGGGTCTCATGGAGAATGGGTAGATTCTCAGGAGTCTCAGGGAATGGGTAGATTCTCAGGGGTCTCATAGGGAATGGGTAGATTCTCAGGGGTCTCAGGGAATGGGTAGATTCTCAGGGGTCTCATGGGGATGGGTAGATTCTCAGGGGTCTCATGGGGAATGGGTAGATTCTCAGGGGTCTCATGGGGAATGGGTAGATTCTCAGGGGTCTCATGGGGAATGGGTAGATTCTCAGGGGTCTCAGGGAATGGGTAGATTCTCAGGGTTTCAGATTGAATGACTCGGTTTTGGGGTTCCAGGGGAACGGGGGAGGTTCTCAGGAGTAGTTTTTGGAGTCTCGTGGGAAAGTCCTACCCATTGTACTGCGCTGTAGAATTTGTTGGAGCTTTAAAATTATTTGAAAATTATAGCTTTAATTGTGTGTGTGTGTGAGAGTGTGTGTGTGTGTGAGAGTGTGTGTGTGTTTGTGTGTGTGTGTGAGTGTGTGTGTGTGAGAGTGTGTGTGTGTTTGTGTGTGTGTGTGAGTGTGTGTGTGTGAGGTGTGTGTGTGTGTGAGAGTGTGTGTGTGTTTGTGGTGTGTGTGTGAGTGTGTGTGTGAGAGTGTGTGTGTGTTTGTGTGTGTGTGAGAGTGTGTGTGTGTTTGTGTGTGCGCTCGTGAAATTACTGCATAAGCCTTGGTTTGGCCGCTGTCCTCTGAGATCCTTTGTGTCTCCTCGGTTCGGTTCGGTTATAAAGTTCGGCGTTCGTGGAATTGTCTGATAAATCCAATACTTTATATAAATCGAATAACTTGGCCGAAAACCAAAAATCCTCCTTTTTCCTAGAATTACATCAGCGACGCTGATTCAGCGCAATTACACGATCCTGGCTGCAGTTTAGAGGCGCATCTTGCCGCTCTCTGTGGGTGGAGGTGGTTGCAGGTAGTGATGCCGCTCTCTGTGGGTGGAGGTGGTCGCAGGTAGTGATGCCGCTCTGTGTGGGTGGAGGTGGTTGTAGGTAGTGATGCCGCTCTGTGTGGATGGACGTGGTCGCAGGTAGTGATGCCGCTCTCTGTGGATGGACGTGGTCGCAGGTAGTGATGCCGCTCTCTGTGGATGGACGTGGTCGCAGGTAGTGATGCCGCTCTCTGTGGGTGGAGGTGGTCGCGGGTAGTGATGCCGCTCTCTGTGGGTGGAGGTGGTCGCAGGTAGTGATGCCGCTCTCTGTGGGTGGAGGTGGTTGCAGGTAGTGATGCCGCTCTCTGTGGATGGACGTGGTCGCAGGTAGTGATGCCGCTCTGTGGGGTGGAGGTGGTTGCAGGTAGTGATGCCGCTCTGTGTGGGTGGAGGTGGCAGGTAGTGATGCCGCTCTCTGTGGTGGAGGTGGTTGCAGGTAGTGATGCCGCTCTGTGTGGGTGGAGGTGGTCACAGGTAGTGATGCCGCTCTCTGCGGGTGGAGGTGGTTGCAGGTAGTGATGCCGCTCTCTGTGGGTGGAGGTGGTTGCAGGTAGTGATGCCGCTCTCTGTGGATGGAGGTGGTCGCAGGTAGTGATGCCGCTCTGTGTGGGTGGAGGTGGTTGCAGGTAGTGATGCCGCTCTCTGCGGGTGGAGGTGGTTGCAGGTAGTGATGCCGCTCTCTGTGGGTGGAGGTGGTTGCAGGTAGTGATGCCGCTCTGTGTGGGTGGAGGTGGTTGCAGGTAGTGATGCCGCTCTCTGCGGGTGGAGGTGGTTGCAGGTAGTGATGCCGCTCTGTGTGGGTGGAGGTGGTTGCAGGTATTGATGCCGCTCTGTGTGGGTGGAGGTGGTTGCAGGTAGTGATGCCGCTCTGTGTGGGTGGAGGTGGTTGCAGGTAGTGATGCCGCTCTCTGTGGGTGGAGGTGGTTGCAGGTAGTGATGCCGCTCTGTGTGGGTGGAGGTGGTCGCAGGTAGTGATGCCGCTCTCTGTGGGTGGAGGTGGTTGCAGGTAGTGATGCGCTCTCTGTGGGTGGAGGTGGTTGCAGGTAGTGATGCCGCTCTGTGTGGATGGAGGTGGTTGCAGGTAGTGATGCCGCTCTGTGGGTGGAGGTGGTTGCAGGTAGTGATGCCGCTCTCTGTGGGTGGAGGTGGTTGCAGGTAGTGATGCCGCTCTCTGTGGGTGGAGGTGGTTGCAGGTAGTGATGCCGCTCTCTGTGGGTGGAGGTGGTTGCAGGTAGTGATGCCGCTCTCTGTGGGTGGAGTGGTTGCAGGTAGTGATGCCGCTCTCTGTGGGTGGAGGTGGTCGCAGGTAGTGATGCCGCTCTGTGTGGGTGGAGGTGGTCGCAGGTAGTGATGCCGCTCTGTGTGGGTGGAGGTGGTCGCAGGTAGTGATGCCGCTCTCTTGGTGGAGGTGGTTGCAGGTTGATGCCGCTCTCTGTGGGTGGAGGTGGTTGCAGGTAGTGATGCCGCTCTCTGTGGGTGGAGGTGGTCGCAGGTAGTGATGCCGCTCTGTGTGGGTGGAGGTGGTCGCAGGTAGTGATGCCGCTCTCTGTGGGTGGAGGTGGTTGCAGGTAGTGATGCCGCTCTCTGTGGGTGGAGGTGGTTGCAGGTAGTGATGCCGCTCTCTGTGGGTGGAGGTGGTCGCAGGTAGTGATGCCGCTCTGTGTGGATGGAGGTGGTTGCAGGTAGTGATGGCGCTCTGTGTGGGTGGAGGTGGTCGCAGGTAGTGATGCCGCTCTGTGTGGGTGGAGGTGGTCGCAGGTAGTGATGCCGCTCTCTGTGGGTGGAGGTGGTCGCAGGTAGTGATGCCGCTCTGTGTGGGTGGAGGTGGTTGCAGGTAGTGATGCCGCTCTGTGTGGGTGGAGGTGGTCGCAGGTAGTGATGCCGCTCTGTGTGGGTGGAGGTGGTCGCAGGTAGTGATGCTGCTCTGTGTGGGTGGAGGTGGTCGCAGGTAGTGATGCCGCTCTGTGTGGGTGGAGGTGGTTCGCAGGTAGTGATGCCTTTCAGTGGAAACGTGATGGCAGTAGAGGGTCGCTGGGTGTGATATCGCTCTGAAATCCTGACTTACATTACAGAATAAAATAAAATCACCCAATGAGCGGATGAGAATCAAGGCTCGCGACGATGGTGACACCTCATCTGGACGTGGTGCGCGCCGTGTATGCCACCCAGACAGCAGGGCCCTTTATGGGTATGAATTAATTCCTGTCCAGTGGCACGCACGGCTTCACCCTCACTGGTTACAGAGGTGGGGGTGAGTATATCACTGCAGAGACCCCCGGAAACATGTTTAGACCCCACCACCTGTTCCAACATGAATGTAATAGACATTTCCGCACGATTATCCGTCTCTAAATCTCGTTTATCGCCTTTTTCTTTGCGCCTCCAGACTTTATCTTGTTTTTTTCTCGTTTTTTGTGTGTGCTCAAGGTGTCACGTTCATATTACTGCTTTTTAAAAGCCCGGGTTTCTGTTTGCCGTCGCTTTACGCGTGCGGTGACGTCAATAAAAACCCATTTGCCAGTTTTCTTTTCCCCAATTAACAGTTCGCCGTCCCGTTAGCGAGATCGTTTCCAGTCTATATATAGCTGTTGCTGCGCTAATTCCGTTTAACCCTCTTGGTGCCGTAGGAACAGTTTGCGTCCCAGAGAGTCTGCAAAGGGTTAAATCCTGTTAAAGGGTTAAATCTGCGACGCAGTCGCCGGCGCGTCCGTGGGAAAGCTTTATAGCACGTCGCGTTATCTTGCTGATTATTCTGTGCGGGTCACATTGTATCCGCCTCGCCGGTTGATACTGTTTGCCGGCAGCTGCGGGGTTAATCATCGTGTCACTTTGTATCAAACCAGATGTGAAGCCAGGACAGTCCACTCGATAAATGAGTTTTGATGACGCAGGCGCCGTTTCTATGGCGATGTTTGTCTCGTCGCTATGGTTTCACTTTCTCGTCCATAAAGTTGGTGGATAAACAGGTCCTAACGTTTGGAAGCGTTGCTCGACCCCACCGCCTCGTCCCTCCCGGGGCCCGGATAGATGGAGAGACAGCAGTTTGTTATTCTACGCTCTGGGTTTGCGGTTAATGTGGATCCGTTTCCCACAAAAACCGGCTCAACTCTGCTCTTTATGCCTTTACGGTGTGCCAGGACCGGCACGGTGAAGGGAATGTGCCTACTCACCTGTAAGGAAGGGGTTAAATGGTGGGAGTAATAACTGAAGTGAGGCATCAGTCGATCGGAAGACTAAAGACTTGGGTACCAAGGGTTGAGGCAGCTCTGTATTTTCGTACGGACTTCAGGGGGACCGGCTACGTTTCTGCCAGTGACCCACCACATGGCCAACGGGCAACAGGGTCTTTGGAAGCAAAGCTAATGGAGATATGGCCACCAGCAGAACATTAGTGTTTAGTGTCACCATTCCACCCCTCTATCTTCAGGCAGATGAAGGTGCCGGTAGCTGTGGCATCATCTCCATCCTTGGTGGTTCGCCTTCTTGCCCCAAGTGTTGGGGTTACATGCGTCCTGATGTCTTGTGGGCAGCTCAGCGTCATGGGACATGTAGGGCTCTATTACATTCTTGGTGCACAATTTTGCGCGTGCGCAAAGATGCATTAACGCGAGGGGCAAAACCCTTTGCGCTGAACGTCGTATTACAACGCTCGCGCAAAAAATGCGCGTTAACATTTAACGCGGATGGACCTGCGCGAGCGTAATGAACTGTGCACATCCTATACTTAACATTGTGAGCGCAAATGTGTTTGTGCGCTGGTGCGCGCATGGTATTACAATCTTCGCGCAAAATTTAACAGACAACGTTTGCGCGCATAATTTTAACGTCTTTGAAAAGCTGGTGGTACCTGACCGTACCGAACTGCGGATTCACAACGGAGAACGGCGATGCGCACGTTTCGTTTTTACTAGATCTGCACAAAAATGACGGCCACTACCTTGTCTTCCGTCAGAACGTACGTCTGTCGTGCGCAGTCTGCACAAAAATGACGGATGCGCGTAACAAAATGACGGACTCGCGGCAAAAAGTTACATTGCGCTCACTGATTTCTGCGCGCAAAGCATTTTTGCGAACGTTATTTTTTGACGGATGACAAAATGCGTGAGGATTGTAATACCACCGTTAATTTTCGCGCGATAACGCATTATGCTGTGCGCAAAAAAAAATGCGCTGCGCAGGTGAAATTGCGTGAAGAATGTAATAGTGCCCGTAGTGTTGTGTCACCCTTGGCCATCCCTAGTCTATGTCATCCTTGAGTCCAACAAACCAAACCGGTAGTTTATGGATAATTCCACGAGGCGGCCGGTACCGGCCTGCACGTCTCAAAGTAGGCATCCACAGTGCATGACTGCGGACCTCACTTTGACATCTATTGTCACGTGCGACGACTGGTGGCGACAAGACAAGTCCATAACCCGCGCAAGGACCGTACAGAGCTCCGGTGCTTAGAGGAGCCCTTTAAGCGTGAGGGCCAAGAGCCGGCTCTGCGGGGCAATAAATGTCTGAGGACATAAAGCGCAGTGAGGGGCTTTGTAACATCTCCTCTGTAGTCACTTGGATTTAACAGCGAGCAATAAATGTCACCCCCGTGTCATGGCGAGGTCAGCAAAACCTGATTTAATGCCTCTCCTTGGATTTATTTCCCAAGTTGAGTAAATTGAAAAGCAACCTGGAAGCAGCAGAGCTGTCTCATCATTCTGTCCCTCACCGAGAGCTGGAGAAAACCTCATTAATCCCGGCTTTTAATCTCCCTTATTGTATCAGTCAGAAAGTCTTTCCCTGCATCTCCTAAACTTCCAGAAGTACAGGCCTTTATAGAAAGCTTCCTATCAACAGCACCGCTCATGCATGACTTGTGCAGGTGGACGCTAGGGCTTTCCTGCTGGACCAGACTCGGGTAGTTGATGTTTGCCCAAAAGAGTTGGTCCATCTTAAAATTTCGGTCGCTTCAGTTCATCCGAATTTTGTGGGATCGTTTATTCGGTTCATCTGAAGTTAATTTCATCCTATACCATCACAGCCATGACCAGGGCTAAGGGGTTAAATCGGAGAGGGTGGGCTGCTTGGCAGCCATTACATCCCACACCTGACCCACGTTTTTCTGTTCATTCGTCAAGGTGTCGTTTCATTGATTCGGCTTCGGAAGAATTTACACAAAACTTTACAAAAAAAACAAATGAATCACTATAGATGGTTCCGGACTTAGGAGACGCAGCAGAGACCATGCCAAACCAGAGATCGGGATCTTGAACTTGACCCACATGGCTTTGTTTACTGGGAGAACTATAAACGTGAAGTATGGTGGTGGAGATGACTCCAGCTGCAGCGGATACCGGAGAGCTCTGGACGACACGTCTAGACCAAGAGTGACCAATGCATAGCCAGACACTGCAGATGTTCATGTGTCCAATGTCAATGTTGCCGAGTTAGGCCGGTCGTCCACTGGATCTGTAGTCGAACAACTAACTGGGTGTGCGTAGTCGTCCATATAGGTCAGACCAATCTCCCAACATGGACACGCTCAACCTCTTTCCCTCGCATCCATCTTTAGTCGCCTCTGATGAAATTGCCTCCTGTGGACGATACTCAGTCGTACGGAGTCGTACGATCTTGGTTGTCCATAGTCTGCCGACCAATCGGTCGTATGACTATGTATCCAGTGGACGACCAGCTTAAACTTTAAGATTGGAAGAGTTGGGGTGCCAAGATTACCCAGCGCTGGTTTAGTTACAAGTTTTTATAAAGCGCTAACAAGTCCCGTTTAGTTCGTAGTGGGTGCTGGCTGGTTGAGGTTGGGCAGGGTCATGCAATGCACATGGTGGCCTGGCAGGAGAACTGGTCGAGATACACTTTGGTTCTTGCAGTAGACTTAGTGGTTGGAGAATTCAATGATTACGCAGGAACACCACTCAGGGAGCCTCCTGGGACATTCAATGAGGCATCGCAAAGTCTTGGTAAAACTTGACAATAAGTATACTCCATCAAGACAGTGTGCCATGAGCATGGAGAACATCACCAACGAGCAGAGGAGATGCGTTTTCTTAAACTACATCTGGCATTCTCACCTGGCATGTGCTTCCATTGTTTCTATCCTTCTGTTCTCGCCAGCTGATTGGACGTCAGATTGCCGTGCCTATGCCGTCGCCAACATGGTGGCGTCCTGCAGGTAAATAATACTCCATCAAGGTGCCCCATGCATGGCAAACTGGAGATACACCTCCTTGTAACCTTCTCCACCTTGGTAGAGCACCATGAGCATGGAGAACACCTTCATGGTGAGGAGAAACCGCATGTTTCTATTACTCCATCACGGTGGAGCTGCACTTTGGACGGTAGACAATAGGATAGTAGCGGCACGTCTTGTTTCACCTCATCCCTACCAGGCTACTACGGCTGTACAGGCCTACATCTACCACAAACGTTTATCCGTAGAGCTTTGTTCACTTGTGAGAGAAATCAATCCCATTTGGAGCAAAATAATATTTCCCGCTCAATAAATGAGCAACATAAGAGGAGGAGGAGGAGGAGGAGAGACGGGAGGCCTGCAGATCACTTTCATGATAAACCTCTTGGTTACGTTATGACATTCCTCTCTTCTGAGCTGGTGTTTTGCTTTGCGTGTCCCTCTGGCAGCCGATTAAGAAGACACCTTTTTTAAGTCTTCCTTTGGGAGATTTATTTGCTCTTTGATCTGGTGCCAGCCGGAGTTGGAGGTGCCAGCCGGAGCTGGAGGAGCCAGCCGGAGTTGGAGGTGCCAGCCGGAGTTGGAGGAGCCAGCCGGAGCTGGAGGAGCCAGCCGGAGTTGGAGGAGCCAGCCGGAGTAGGCGGTGCCAGCCGGAGTTGGAGGAGCCAGCCGGAGTTGGAGGAGCCAGCCGGAGTTGGCGGTGCCAGCCGGAGTTGGCGGTGCCAGCCGGAGTTGGAGGAGCCAGCCGGAGTTGGAGGAGCCAGCCGGAGCTGGAGGAGCCAGCCGGAGTTGGAGGTGCCAGTCGTTGTTGGAGGAGCCAGCCGGAGTTGGAGGAGCCAGCCGGAGTTGGAGGTGCCAGCCGTTGTTTGAGGAGCCAGCCAGAGTTGGAGGAGCCAGCCGGAGTTGGAGGTGCCAGCCGTTGTTTGAGGAGCCAGCCAGAGTTGGAGGAGCCAGCCGGAGTTGGAGGTGCCAGCCGTTGTTTGAGGAGCCAGCCGGAGTTGGAGGAGCCAGCCAGAGTTGGAGGAGCCAGCCGGAGTTGGAGGAGCCAGCCGGAGTTGGAGGTGCCAGCCGGAGTTGGCGGTGCCAGCCGGCAGTTGGAGAGAGCCTTGGAGCCGCGGAGCTGGAGGAGCCAGCCGGAGTTGGAGGTGCCAGCCGTTGTTGGAGGAGCCAGCCGGAGTTGGAGGAGCCAGCCGGAGTTGGAGGTGCCAGCCGTTGTTTGAGGAGCCAGCCGGAGTTGGAGGAGCCAGCCAGAGTTGGAGGAGCCAGCCGGAGTTGGAGGTGCCAGCCGTTGTTTGAGGAGCCAGCCAGAGTTGGAGGAGCCAGCCGGAGTTGGAGGTGCCAGCCGGAGTTGGAGGAGCCAGCCGGAGTTGGAGGAGCCAGCCGGAGTTGGAGGAGCCAGCCGGAGCTGGAGGAGCCAGCCGGAGTTGGAGGTGCCAGTCGTTGTTGGAGGAGCCAGTCGGAGTTGGAGGAGCCAGCCGGAGTTGGAGGTGCCAGCCGTTGTTTGAGGAGCCAGCCGGAGTTGGAGGAGCCAGCCAGAGTTGGAGGAGCCAGCCGGAGTTGGAGGTGCCAGCCAGAGTTGGAGGAGCCAGCCAGAGTTGGAGGAGCCAGCCGGAGTTGGAGGTGCCAGCCGGAGTTGGAGGAGCCAGCCGGAGTTGGAGGTGCCAGCCGGAGTTGGAGGAGCCAGCCGGAGTTGGAGGAGCCAGCCGGAGTTGGAGGAGCCAGCCGGAGTTGGAGGAGCCAGCCGGAGTTGGAGGAGTGGCCTTCCTCAGCTTTTTTTTTGCTGTTGCGTATTTTAGGAACCTTTATCTGAGATGGTGCTAAGAATTGCGGATGAGTGTTTAGGCCGGGTAGTTTGCGGCGCGGCGGGACCACGCTGGGGTACAGCAGCAGCTGATGATGTTCACCGCTGTTGCAGCTACGGTGAGATTCAGCTGTCAAGAGACGGAAAATCCAATTCTGGCAGCGGCAGGCGAAGATGCTGGAAACCACGGTGAGCAACCAGACCCGGCGTTATCCCTCCGTAACATGCGGAACCTGTGGCTATTCTCCATTCAGCGCATTTTACCATTTGTGAAAGTGGCGTCACTCGTCAACTCCGGCTGAAACCGCACTGAGTGACACTGGAGGAAACTACGGCAAAAAAAATCATTTGAAAGCACCACAGACAACTTCGGCAGAAACTCTGGTGGAGTGAAGGTGGAATGGCAAAATATGGTGGCAGTTGCCGAAATAGAGAATTTACCATAGTTGATAGAGAGCAGTTGGTTTGGTGAAGAGGCGCAGGAGGACTGTGTGGAGCTGCCAGTAGGTGTCGCTCATCAGCTGCTGAGTGAGACGCCTCCCAGCTGCAGCTCCTCCCATCCTCCTGCACCACTTCCTGTCCCCGCCGCCATGTGGGAGGGAGGAGTGAAGACGAGGCTGAAGAGCTGATGAAGCAGCAGGACAGGAGAGAAGGACCAAGGGGAGACCTCCTAGGTGAGAGGGGGGAAACGTCACAGAAAGACAGAAGGGGGTCACAGAGAGACATAGGGAGGTCACAGAAAGACAGAGGGGGGTCACAAAGACATAGGGAGGTCACAGACACAGAGGGGGGTCACACAGACACAGGGGGGGGGTCACAGAGACACAAAGGGGGTCACAGAGACACAGAGGGGGTCACAGAGAGACAGAGGGAGGTCACAGAAAGACAGAGGGAGGTCACAGAAAGACAGAGGGAGGTCACAGAAAGACAGGGGGGGTCACAGAGACACAGGGGGGGTCACAGAAAGACAGAGGGGGTCACAAAGACATAGGGAGGTCACAGAGACACAGAGGGAGGTCACAAAGACAGAGGGGGGTCACAAAGACATAGGGAGGTCACAGAGACACAGAGGAGGTCACAGAGACACAGAGGGGGGTCACAGAGACACAGAGGGGGGTCACAGAGACACAGAGGGGGTCACAGAGACACAGAGGGGGTCACAGAGACACAGAGGGGGTCACAGAGACACAGAGGGGGGTCACAGAGACACAGAGGGGGGTCACAGAGACACAGAGGGGGGTCACAGAGACACGGGGGGTCACAGAAAGACAGGGGAGGTCACAGTGACAGAGGAGGGTCACAGTGACAGAGGGGGGGGGTCACAGAAAGACAGAGGGAGGTCACAGAGACAGAGGGGGGTCACAGAAATGTGAGAGGGGTCACGGGGGGGGGTCACACAGAGTGAGAGCGATGTGTGACAGAGAGAGGTCAAACAGAGAGAGGGGGAGAAGGGCCACACAGAGGGGGGATCATAGAGCAAGAGAGACTACTTTATTCACACCAAACATTACTGTGAGTTTTATTGCTGTGGAGCTCTATCAGAGCTCCACAGCAATATAACGCACAGTAATGTGCGGGGTGTATGAGCGTATCACAGAGCTCCACAGCAATAAAACTCACAGTAATGTGCAGTGTGTATGAGTGTGAGTTTTATTTATATGGAGCTCTGTGATATGCTCATACACACCGCAAATTACTGTGATTTTTATTGCTGTGGAGCTCTGAGATCCGCTCCTACACACTGCACATTGCTGTGAGTTTTATAACTGTGGAGCTCTGTGATATGCTCATTCACACCACACATTGCTGTGAGTTTTATTGCTGTGGAGCTCTGTGATACACTCTGCACATTGCTGTGAGTTTTATAACTGTGGAGCTCTGTGATACACTCTGCACATTACTGTTTTATTGCTGTGGAGCTGTGATACGCTCATACACGCTGCACATTACAGTGAATTGTATTGCTATGGAGCTCTGTGATATAATCATACACACATGTTGTCCTCTAAACATCTGCATAACCTGGTCGCTGGCCCAGTGAGGCCTTATACCTGAGCTCTGCCTATAGGTCTCACCAAATCCGATCCATCGCTCTGCGCAGACGCTACAGAACTTGTGTATGTGAAGTGCGCGCGTGCCGTAGCTCTGCACAATTTGCAGTTCCCGTAATACTCTAGTTGTATAGGAGCTTACATTGAGCAGGAAAGCTTCAGAAGTTTCCAGTTTTGGGAGACCCTGAGCCGAAAAAGAGGAGCAGCATGTGGCGAGTGAGAAAAGATTGTGAAATCACGTAAAATAATAATAAAGTAATATAAAATAATTGTGCAGAGCCTGTCAGCAGGATCTCCCCAATTATTTATTGGCTTAAAGAGGTAGTTCTAAGTATTATTTAAGAGAATCCTTTTAATTTTCTTTCGTTACTTTATTGCAGAGCAGAAGCAGAATGTCGCTCCCTCTGCTGCGTTTCTACACTTTGTATATTTCTGTATTTTCGTGTTGTCTTCGGGCCCGGTCAGGGATGTTCCTCCTTCTAATCTGCCGTAAAGGTCATTTTATTTTCCTTTCACCGCCGCTTGGCTCGGATTTTTCCTATTGTACTGAGATTCTGATGTTACGGTCACAGCGTGAAAGCTGAAACCAGGATAAAATGTTACCAAGTTGGCAGGTGACGTGGCAAACTCGGCAAACTTGGCCGCCCCATTATATACAGAATCCCTTCGCAGAGCAGTCTGCCCTTTATATTAATATTCAGCCTGGTGATTGGGGGGGGGGACGACACGGCACTACAGAGCTTAATCTCGGCACTATAGAGTTTTCAGGCTGCATTTCCCATGATTCCTTGCTAGCTGAGCATCATGGGAGATGTGGTTATCCTCCTGTGTCAGGGCCAGACATGACCATTCTAGAAAGCTGTATGATTAAGACCTTTAGGGTCGAAACATCACTGATTTTTTTTTCTTGGGCTTGCTGTACCCAAATAAACCTATTTGCACTTCTCATCCACTGGAGGTCTATCCTTTCTTCGTTCAGCCGATTCAGGGGACTAGCGGCGTCCCCGCATGATAGAGACCTCGTGGAGACGGTTGGTGAATTGGGTCTCCCACCGGACAGTGCTCGTGGGACTTGGATATTGCGTCATTCTAGAAAGCGTCATGTAGGTTGTGACCCCCAGTCCGATGGACGCGTCTGGTGACGTCCGTATTGTTTTGCAGAGCGCACAGATTGCGAAATCGCTTTATTCTGAGAGATCGCGAGGAGTAGCCGGCGGTGAGGGTGACATAATCTGTTTGCACCATTTGCCCTGGTATGCGGGTTTAATCCTTTTACGAATGTCAGAGTATAAAACGGTAAACGTGCCCCTGTGTGGGCGAGAGGCGCGTATTCCATTTATCCACATTATGTAATGCTGTGTGAACCCAAAGTATGGGATTAAATACATTCCAGGGCAAGTACGTGAGAAATCCCGACTGCACCCTGTAATATGTCACTAAATATAAAGTATCACTTTATATAAACATCAATAAATGTATCACTTCATAACCACGCAGTGTGATACAAACAACAGACTGATACATCCCATAATATGTATCACTGCCCCGCGCTCATTATGTGATACAGACTGATACATCCCTCTAATTAATGCAGAATGCTGCATTAATTATACTGCAGAGAGGCGCTTCCCAGCAGTGTGTGGATTCATATGCTGCATTAATTATACCGCAGAGAGGCGCTTCCCAGCAGTGTGTGGATTCATATGCTGCATTAGGCTGGGGTCAGACGAGCGTGATTTCTACGGGCTGTACGTCCGTGCAGTACGGACATCGTCAGTACGGAAGACGCAGTAGTGGTCACACAGTCCGTGATCACGTCAGTGATCACGTCCGTGATTAGTGACGGATCAATATAAAAAGTGAAATGTGAGAAACCAAATTTATTGCAGATGAAAAAACCAAGGGAAGGGGTATAAAAAGCCATTTTGGGGAAGGTGGAATTTTCCAAAGATGGATGCAGTGCAAGTATTCGTCTTTGCTGCAACGGGGTACCTGTACCTGAAGAACAAGCGTAAACGGCGATTATGGGTTCATCCCATAAACGCTGCCAGACCCACGCATGGCCACTTTGTCACGCTCTACAGGCCACTGCGAGAGAGGGACCCGACGAAGTCCTACAACTACCTGCGGATGTCCATCCCCTCCTTTGACGAATTGTTGTCGAAGGTACGTGAGCCGTTGATGAAGAGGGACACCAATATGAGGGACCCCATTCCACCCGAGGAGATGCTGGTCATCACGTTGCGGTAAGTAACAGCAAACACCAGCATTCATATTGTCGGTGCCAGCCAGCAGAGATGTGCTCGAAGTCCAGAGCCCCCATTTTCGGTATCTTGTGATATGCCCACCAGCCCATTTGCACAAGCATACCCACACACATTGCATAATATCACACATACTCAATAATGAATGACACAGACAACAGTGACAGCAACTTAAATATTTTATCCATAAGAAATGGTAATAAAATAAAATGACATTAACATACCATGTGTTGCTGAACATCACATAAATCAAACATAAAATAAAGAGTCCACGAACATGTGGCAAACAACAATGCAGAGCATAAAACAAGTGCATGAGCATGAAAATAACTACAAATCCTCATAATGAGGAGCATCCTCATAATAGGGATCGGGCATGTAACTCTGGTATGCAGGCTGATAGGGTGGTTGTGACCTGGCACCAGGGGACATGGGTTGGTGTGGAGGCTCCGGACGCCGGTAATGATCACCAGCATATTGTGCCCTGGGAGGCACAGGTGGTACTGCAGGCTGGGTCAGGATGCTGTGTATGGTGTCCAATGTTCTTCTGCGGTACTCCAGCTTCTGAGCCAGGGTCATCTGGTGCAACATGGGGAGACACGAATGATGGAATGTCATGTCATCGTCATCCCAGAACCTGCAGCGTGGAGGTGTTGGTGGTGGTGGTGGTGGTGGTGGTGGATGGTTAGCATCCATGAATGTCACCATGGCACGCTCAAATGCACCAGCCGGTGCCCTTCTCCTTTTCTGCGCCGGCCTGGTGGTGTCAGCCCTTGCAGTAGGCAGCTCCTCGGCAGCGGTCTCCTCCTCCTCCTGCGAGTCTGCTCCGGCCTCTTCCGTCTCTTGTGAGCAGGTGGCAGTGGCACATGGCTGCACGTGTTGCTGTGCCCTGGATGTGGATGGTAGATCATGCTTGCTGCCCACCATAGGTCTTGGTTCCAGGGTTCGTTGCAGGAATGAAAGCTGCTCAGCATAGATGTAACTGCTGCCCCTCCTCGCCGCTGATCCAGAGCGTGCCGCTTCCGCATCCTTTTTGAGGACCCTTGTATAGTTGTCCCTGACTGTCCTCCATTTTGCGATGACTTCATGTGCTGCAAAACAGAAGAATGATATTAGGTGCGACTCACGGAATCTGATCATAACACACATTCATTTCTCCTTTTTTGATAGGTATCTTGCCAGTGGATGCAGTCTGCAGGACCTGCATTATAATTTCCGCGTTGGCAGATCTACAGCTGGGGAGATCGTCCGCAAGGTGTGCCAGACAATTTGGGACACGATGAGGGAAGAATGTTTGCCAACACCCACAGATGCGGCATGGGCGCAAATTGCTGCAACATTTTTTGAGCGAGCAAACTTTCCAAATTGCCTGGGAGCCATGGATGGCAAACATGTGCGCATAGTGAAGCCACTGCAGAGTGGCTCACTGTATCACAATTATAAACATTATTTTTTCCATTGGCATAATGGCAGTGGCAGATGCCAACTATAATTTTGTTTGTGTGGATGTGGGGTCATACGGGAAAGATTCAGACTCCACAATCTTCAAGAACTCCACACTGTGGAATGCAATAGGAAGTGGGACACTGCACATCCCCGGACCCGCACCTTTGCCTGGCACAGATGTCCGCGTCCCCTACGCCTTTGTAGGGGATGAGGCTTTCGGACTTTCCACCCATCTCCTGCGGCCATACTCTGGGACACACCTGACTGTCAAAAAGCGCGTGTTCAACTATAGGCTGTCGCGTGCGAGACGGTATGTCGAGTGTACGTTCGGCATACTGAGCAACAAGTGGAGGATTTTCCATAGGCCGCTAGATGTGCACATAGATTTTTCGGTTGATATAGTCAAGTGTTGTTGTGTGTTGCATAATTTTGTTCGTGCGCGGGATGGTGTTAATTTTGATGACTCCTTGTCTGTTTGTGGTTTGGAGGAATTTATTAATGATGATGTTATGCCTGTGAATCGACACAGCAACAGGCATCGTGATGCACTGGCAAACTTTTTCAGTAGCGAAGCAGGACAGGTGCCCTGGCAGATGGGTCGCATTTGACATGTCAGCTTCATGAATTGTTTGACATTTACTTTTTGTTTGGATTAATAATGTGCATTTGATTATGAATAAAATAATCATGTACTCACTCTGTATCTTCTGTTCTTGCGCAGACCATGTGTCGTATGCAGGGTACACCGCTCTTGTGACATCTGCCCATGCGTTGCCTTGCTTATTTTGTCCTTGTACAGGTTGCTCGCAGCGTCCCACAATTCGGGGTGCTCCCCCACCTCGGTTATCAGCCTCTCCACGTCCATTTCAGTGGCAGCGTAGAGTGTCCAGGATCAATTCTCCGGTCCCTAGAAAGTACTCCAGCCACGCCAGGAATGTTCTGGAGTCTGGACGTGATGTAGGCCGCAGAACAGGTGCGTCTGACGTCTCCACCTCACGTACACATGCCGCTAGCCGGCCGTAGTGCATTCTGTGCGGCCGTTCTAGGGGTTCTACGTTTTTGCCTGCCTTGCGTCCGTGGGCCACGGCCGTTGTGCGTCCGCAGTACAGTGCGGACGTACTTCGTGTATCGGGCTCCGATGGGCTTCCTGTCATGCTATCACGGACGTACTTTTAGGCGCAATCACGGACGTGAACACTACGCTCGTCTGACCGCAGCCTTAATTATACCGCAGAGAGGCGCTTCCCAGCAGTGTGTGGATTCATATGCTGCATTAATTATAACTGCAGAGAGGCGCTTCCCAGCAGTGTGTGGATTCATATGCTGCATTTATTATACTGCAGAGAGGCGCTTCCCAGCAGTGTGTGGATTCAAATGCTGCATTAATTATACTGCAGAGAGGCGCTTCCCAGCAGTGTGTGGATTCATATGCTGCATTAATTATACTGTAGAGAGGCGCTTCCCAGCAGTGTGTGGATTCATATGCTGCATTAATTATACTGCAGAGAGGCGCTTCCCAGCAGTGTGTGGATTCAAATGCTGCATTAATTATACTGCAGAGAGGCGCTTCCAGCAGTGTGTGGATTCAAATGCTGCATTAATTATACTGCAGAGAGGCGCTTCCCAGCAGTGTGTGGATTCAAATGCTGCATTAATTATACTGCAGAGAGGCGCTTCCCAGCAGTGTGTGGATTCAAATGCTGCATTAATTATACTGCAGAGAGGCGCTTCCCAGCAGTGTGTGGATTCATATGCTGCATTAATTATACTGCAGAGAGGAGCGCTTCCCAGCAGTGTGTGGATTCATATGCTGCATTAATTATACTGCAGAGAGGTGCTTCCCAGCAGTGTGCGGATTCATATGCTGCATTAATTATACTGCAGAGAGGCGCTGCCCAGCAGTGTGTGGATTCAAATGCTGCATTAATTATACTGCAGAGAGGCGCTTCCCAGCAGTGTGTGGATTCAAATGCTGCATTAATTATACTGCAGAGAGGCGCTTCCCAGCAGTGTGTGGATTCAAATGCTGCATTAATTATACTGCAGAGAGGCGCTTCCCAGCAGTATGTGGATTCAAATGCTGCATTAATTATACTGCAGAGAGGTGCTTCCCAGCAGTGTGTGGATTCATATGCTGCATTAATTATACTGCAGAGAGGAGCTTCCCAGCAGTGTGTGGATTCATATACTGCATTAATTATACTGCAGAGAGGAGCTTCCCAGCAGTGTGTGGATTCATATGCTACATTAATTATACTGCAGAGAGGAGCTTCCCAGCAGTGTGTGGATTCATATGCTGCATTAATTATACTGCAGAGAGGCGCTTCCCCGCAGTGTGTGGATTCATATGCTGCATTAATTATACTGCAGAGAGGTGCTTCCCAGCAGTGTGCGGATTCATATGCTGCATTAACCCTTTCGCTGCTGAGGCATTTCCCGCCTCTGTGCTAAGGTCATTTTTACCGATTTTGCTCATCATGTTTAAACGTGTTTTGAAGGCTTATTTTAGTATATGACCCAGACATATTATATATCCTTCTTTCCGTCAGACTCGGCAGATTCATAATATGTCATTATTATATGTATACATCATGACCTGTCTGTATATTATAAAAAAATGCAATAAAATATGAATTTTCAATAATTTACAACATGTAAAGTGTTTTTTTTTTTCACATTTTAACATGCAAGCAATTGCGGTTATATTTTGTATGGGGTGCGCTTGTTAAAAAAATTAGAGATGGGGTCTCGTTACATTTTTTTTTTTTGGGGAAAATTACGCGATTTTTAACAAACGCACCGCATACAAAAATCGTTAGTGCAGCATCATTGTTCACATTATAATTGAAATGGGAACAATATTGCTGCATTAACAAACCAAAAAAAACTTGTTTTTTTTAAAAAAAAAAAACTTTTTTCATACTCATGTTTGGTATTGTTGGAACGGCCATGCTCTGGCCGATCCAACAATACCAAACATTAACCCCTAACTGCCACGGATCGGGAGATAGGGGAGTTCATTGGAACCCCCTATCTCCACCATTGATGGCAGTTAGGGGTTAACTCCAGAACTGGCGTCATCGTGCTATGCACGATGACGCCAGTCCTCAGGGGGCATTCCCGGAAGCTTGGCCGACATCCAAGATGTCGGCCAGCTCCGGGAAAGGATCAGGAACCGGCGCTTTTCGGCGCCGATTCGTGATCCGGCCCCATGGGGTTAATGCCAGGTACCATTTGGAAGGGCAGGCTGTGCCCTTCCAAATGGTGCCTGGGTTACCCCGCCCTGCAGCCGCTGATCGGAGGAGAGAGGAACCGCCGCGGAGTAATTAGGTGTCATCGCGGGGGCGCGATGACACCTAATTCAGGCGCCCCCCCTCCCTTTCAGGCGCCTCCTCCGCACATGCGGGGGGGGGGGGTGCCTGAATTAGGTGTCATCGCGCCCCCGCGATGACACCTAATTACTCCGGCGGCGGTTCCGGGTGCTGGGCTGACATTGAGGATGTCAGCCCGCACAGGGGTGCCAGCGATCGGCCGGAACCCGGCCGAACGCTGGCCCCAAAGGGAGGACGCGCTCAGCGCGCCCTCCGCAAGGAACGATACTGCGGGTGGACGCACTGAGCGCGTCCTCCGCAGTGAAGTGGTTAATTATACTGCAGAGAGGCGCTTCCCAGCAGTGTGTGGATTCATATGCTGCATTAATTATACTGCAGAGAGGCGCTTCCCAGCAGTGTGTGGATTCATATGCTGCATTAATTATACTGCAGAGAGGCGCTTCCCAGCAGTGTGTGGATTCATATGCTGCATTAATTATACTGTAGAGAGGTGCTTCCCAGCAGTGTGTGGATTCATATGCTGCATTAATTATACTGCAGAGAGGCGCTTCCCAGCAGTGTGTGGATTCATATGCTGCATTAATTATACCGCAGAGAGGCGCTTCCCAGCAGTGTGTGGATTCATATGCTGCATTAATTATACCGCAGAGAGGTGCTTCCCAGCAGTGTGTGGATTCATATGCTGCATTAATTATACCGCAGAGAGGCGCTTCCCAGCAGTGTGTGGATTCATATGCTGCATTAATTATACCGCAGAGAGGTGCTTCCCCGCAGTGTGTGGATTCATATGCTGCATTAATTATACCGCAGAGAGGCGCTTCCCAGCAGTGTGTGGATTCATATGCTGCATTAATTATACTGCAGAGAGGTGCTTCCCAGCAGTGTGTGGATTCATATGCTGCATTAATATACTGCAGAGAGGCGCTTCCCCGCAGTGTGTGGATTCATATGCTGCATTAATTATACCGCAGAGAGGCGCTTCCCAGCAGTGTGTGGATTCACATGCTGCATTAATTATACTGCAGAGAGGCGCTCCCAGCAGTGTGTGGATTCATATGCTGCATTAATTATACTGCAGAGAGGCGCTTCCCAGCAGTGTGTGGATTCATATGCTGCATTAATTATACCGCAGAGAGGCGCTTCCCAGCAGTGTGTGGATTCACATGCTGCATTAATTATACTGCAGAGAGGCGCTTCCAGCAGTGTGTGGATTCATATGCTGCATTAATTATACTGCAGAGAGGCGCTTCCCCGCAGTGTGTGGATTCATATGCTGCATTAATTATACCGCAGAGAGGCGCTTCCCAGCAGTGTGTGGATTCACATGCTGCATTAATTATACTGCAGAGAGGCGCTTCCCAGCAGTGTGTGGATTCATATGCTGCATTAATTATACTGCAGAGAGAGCGCTTCCCAGCAGTGTGTGGATTCATATGCTGCATTAATTATACCGCAGAGAGGCGCTTCCCAGCAGTGTGTGGATTCACATGCTGCATTAATTATACTGCAGAGAGGCGCTTCCCAGCAGTGTGTGGATTCATATGCTGCATTAATTATACTGCAGAGAGGCGCTTCCCAGCAGTGTGTGGATTCATATGCTGCATTAATTATACTGCAGAGAGGTGCTTCCCAGCAGTGTGTGGATTCACATGCTGCATTAATTATACTGCAGAGAGGCGCTTCCCAGCAGTGTGTGGATTCATATGCTGCATTAATTATACCGCAGAGAGGCGCTTCCCAGCAGTGTGTGGATTCATATGCTGCATTAATTATACTGCAGAGAGGCGCTGCCCAGCAGTGTGCGGATTCATATGCTGCATTAATTATACTGCAGAGAGGCGCTTCCCAGCAGTGTGTGGATTCATATGCTGCATTAATTATACTGCAGAGAGGCGCTTCCCAGCAGTGTGTGGATTCATATGCTGCATTAATTATACCGCAGAGAGGCACTTCCCAGCAGTGTGTGGATTCATATGCTGCATTAATTATACTGCAGAGAGGCGCTTCCCAGCAGTGTGCGGATTTATATGCCACACTAAAATTATTTTTGGATCATTTGATTATGTTTTAGATAATTTCTTTCTGTTTTTTTTGGGGTTTTTTTGATCATTTTTTTTTCTCGTGTTTGATCATTTCTAGGGCTGAAACAATTAATCGGCAACTAATCGATGATTAAAATAGTTGTCAACTATTTCCATTATCGATTAATCTGTGTCAATAAACAGTGTGTGCGGTACACAGGATGATTAAGAGTCAGAGTGAGTTAAGCGTAAATAACCTCAGCTTCGGAGCTGATTGGAGAAGACTCGCCACTGCTTTACTAGGTATGATTTAGTTCTAGGGTCATGCCAGACGCAACCAGTTTGTTTTTATTCTGTTTACAACAGTAGCAGAACTATAACACAAACAATAGGATACTGTCACTGCAGTGAAGGAGCTGTATGCCTGTGTTTATCCTTACTTGAAGCTGGAGTCCTGTGCCAACACCCCAACCCTCCTGCACACCCTCTTTAGTCGGGAACTGCCATTCCCTCCCTTTGGTCTGGTCCCTTTCCTCAAACTCACTCCCACACTCTGATCCGGTCTTTTGCCCATACCCACTCACTCTCACACTCACAAGTCACTTAAACAACGTCCCTCCCTTCCTCCAGTCCCTCCTCCTACTCCGTTTGTTCCCAAAATTATTTAAAAAGGGACACTCTACGCACCCTGACCACTTTAGCTTTTTAACCCCGATTTCATGCTGACATCATCATCTATGACCAAGTGCTTGTAGCCGCGTTAATTTGAGAAAGCAAACACGGGCTTAAGCTGCGCATGCAGCATCAACCCATCCCTCTGACCAAGCACTCGCAGCATCAACCCATCCCTCTGACCAAGCACTCGCAGCATCAACCCGTCCCTCTGACCAAGCACTCGCAGCATCAACCCGTCCCTCTGACCAAGCACTCGCAGCATCAACCCGTCCCTCTGACCAAGCACTCGCAGCATCAACCCGTCCCTCTGACCAAGCACTCGCAGCATCAACCCGTCCCTCTGACCAAGCACTCGCAGCATCAACCCGTCCCTCTGACCAAGCACTCGCAGCATCAACCCGTCCCTCTGACCAAGCACTCGCAGCATCAACCCGTCCCTCTGACCAAGCACTCGCAGCATCAACCCGTCCCTCTGACCAAGCACTCGCAGCATCAACCCGTCCCTCTGACCAAGCACTCGCAGCATCAACCCGTCCCTCTGACCAAGCACTCGCAGCATCAACCCGTCCCTCTGACCAAGCACTCGCAGCATCAACCCGTCCCTCTGACCAAGCACTCGCAGCATCAACCCGTCCCTCTGACCAAGCACTCGCAGCATCAACCCGTCCTCTGACCAAGCACTCGCAGCATCAACCCGTCCCTCTGACCAAGCACTCGCAGCATCAACCCGTCCCTCTGACCAAGCACTCGCAGCATCAACCCGTCCCTCTGACCAAGCACTCGCAGCATCAACCCGTCCCTCTGACCAAGCACTCGCAGCATCAACCCGTCCCTCTGACCAAGCACTCGCAGCATCAACCCGTCCCTCTGACCAAGCACTCGCAGCATCAACCCGTCCCTCTGACCAAGCACTCGCATACCTTGTGTGAAAAGTACGCAAGATACGCAATTTGCGTATGTACGTGCGAAAGTTACGTACAGTACGCAAATTGCTTATTTTATTTTTTTACATAAAAAATTGTTTACTTAAAAGGAATTTTTTCAATTTTTTTTTTTTTTTTTTTTTTTTTATCCGATGAATCGATTAATCGGCCAACTAATCGATTTATGAGAATAATCGTTAGTTGCAGCCCTAATCATTTCGTTCCATTTTGTTTTAGTTTCGGATCCATTTCGAATTGATTACGAATTGCGGTAAACGCACAAACGTAATTTCGGACGGCCGATTCTCCTTTTCGGAAATGCTCCCGAATTACGAAAATGGTGATTTTCGTCCGAATTTGGATTCGGAACGAAACAAATTGCACATGTCTGATATGTATCACTGCACCGCGTTCGTGTGATACGTTCTTGCTCTCTGGGTTTATTGTATGTTCTTTACTTTTTATTGTATCTATAGAGTTTGTATGTGTGTACCTGATTTTACTCACTAAGGCCCAACAAAGGGGTTTATTATCTAAACGGTGAGCTGAGTTGTTATCAGAGATGGGGATGATTTGTTATTGTTCTTCTTCACGTGAAATCGCCCGGCGCCTCGACGTGTTGCTTTACGTCCCGCGGTCGGAACGTTTGCTTCTGGAGAGAAAAAGGAACGCTAAACTGCGCTCGTTTTCCCTGATTGCGGTGCGACGGTTCTGCCGCTTTAAGGATTTGCGCACTGAACTGACACCTAGAAACCCCGCGGGGTTAAACACAAAGGATTTGTCACACGTGTAATATTTCTTGGGTTAATGATCAACCCGTGCATTCCTGTGTAAATGGCGTGCGTTGTTCAGTAACAGGCAGAGGGCGACGTGGGCCGCCGGCTGCCAGGGGGGACCTTGGCCGCGAGTTGTACTGGGTGCCAGTGTGTTTTTTTTTTTTGCGCTCCTGGGCCCCCGGCGAAGCGCCACCAGTGAAAACAAGGAATTAATCCGGCAAGGCGAGGACCGGTAGAGGAAGACGGCAGCGTGAACCGGGCGCTGGGTAGGAGCGACTCCTTACCCCTGGGTACGTGTGAGTTTTTTTCAGCTGTCGCAACTTAAGACTTAAATGTCACCTTCCGGTAGAGTGGGCCAACACGGGCCGGGGGGCGCCCGGGTGTACTTGGCATGACGCGGCGCTGGAGAAGTTGAGTGGTGACAGGGCCTGGGATGTTGTGCCAGCAGCTGAGTCACCCTGGGGATAGCTGGGACTTTTTGGGAGGCCTGGGGGGGTTCTTTGTGTGCAGTTCTGTAAACACCCCGTGATTAAGAGGTGCCGCAGCTCTCGGTAACGGAGAAGGTGGAGGCGCAGCCTCAGGGCACAGGTATTCTGCGGCTTATTAAAACTTTTTGCCGTCATGTTTTCTGCTGTTTTTTTTTCCCTTTTATTCTACCTTTTTAATCCCCTCGGTCCTCCCTGCAGTAACGGGGGGCTCTGGGTGCGCTTGTCGGGGTCACTGTGAGTTAAGTGTCTTCGTTTATTTGCGGTAACTTGTGTATTGGTTTGCAGTTTGTGGGTGTTGTGTAGATTAAGACACTTGACTTTTGTTGCAGAATCTAGGAGCAGTGTTTTCTTTGCCTTCGCCATCGTAAAAGGATTCCCTGCACGTTGTGCGGTTGTTGTTGGAGTGTTGTGTATCTGTGTGTTTGTGAGCTTGCTGTATGAGCAGTTGTACGCATGTCGTGATACTTTGCACGTTGTGCGGTTGTTGTTGGTGTGTTGTGTATCTGTGTGTTTGTGAGCTTGCAATAAGAGCAGTTGTGCGCATGTCGTGATACTTTGCACGTTGTGCGTTTTTTTTTGTAGGTGTGTTTGTGAGCTTGCAGTAAGTACGCATGTCGTGATGGGATACACTGCAGTTTGGCCAGTTGTCAGATTGCAATCTGTGTGGTTGTTGTAGTGGGGATGGCTCACGTCCTGTGTGACTGTTGTATCAGTACAATGTTTGGTTGTAGGATGACACTGCATTGAGCGGAGTCGTTAAAATCTAGTTTGCAGTTTGTGTGTTCGCAGATGATCAATGGCAAGTTGTGAGGGTGTTGTAGGACAGGTTGCGGTTTCTGTGATTGTTGCATGGGGCAAGTTGGGGTTTGTGCTGGTGTGTTAAGACAGGTTGTGAGGTTGTTGCGTGGGGATAGGGTATTGTGTGGGCACAGTGTATGGTTTGTGCAGCTTTTGTGTAGTTGTTGGAGATAGGATGTTCTTTGTGCAGTTGTTGTGTGGGCACAGGGTATAGTTTGTGTAGTTGTTTGGAGATAGAATGTTTGTGCAGTTGTTATGTGGGTACACAGTATGGTTTGTGCTGTTGATGTATTGGCACAAGTTGAGCAGTTGGTACCTTGGATCATTGCTGGTCTATGTGCACTTGTAGCGTGGGGACAGGTTGTGGTTTGTGTGGCTGGCACATGGGGACAAGTTGTCCATCTGTTGCATGGTGACAAGTTGTGGGTTGTGTGTCTGTTGCATGGGGACCAGTTGTGGGTTGTGCGTCTGTTGCATGGGGACAAGTTGTGGGTTGTGCGTCTGTTGCATGGGGACCAGTTGTGGGTTGTGCATCTGTTGCATGGGGACAAGTTGTGGGTTGTGCGTCTGTTGCATGGGGACAGGTTGTAAGATGTGTGATTGTTGTAGTGAGAGATGGTACACACAGGCCCAAACAATGGATCCATTAAAGTTCCGTGTGTGTGTTTGTGTGTGTTTGTGTGTGTTTGTGTGTGTTTGTGTGTGTTTGTGTGTGTTTGTGTGTGTTTGTGTGTGTTTGTGTGTGTTTGTGTGTGTTTGTGTGTGTTTGTGTGTGTTTGTGTGTGTTTTTGATTGTGACAATCTTTGTGTGTCCGGGTCTGTGGGTCCCGTGATTTCATGCTGCTTTGCACGCAGCGGCCTCTCTGTGTACACATTGCGGACTCGGCCAAGGCTTCGCTGTCAACAGGATATTAACCGTTTTGTTGCCGTTCCCTGCACCGGTTGGCGATGTTGGCACATGCCCTGCATTAGGGAGAAGAATACCCCCCTCCCCCGGGCACATCCTGTGACTCTCCATCACCAACACAACACTACAACTCCCATAATGCTCAGCCGACTATCAGCGCGGCTTGGTTGGGGGGGGGGCTCCCTTTTGAACCTCCAAAAAGAACCTGAGCTCATTTGGGGGCCACGAGACTGGGGGTTTACAAGCGCATGAATTGTGTAAAACGCTGCGTATTAAAGCAGTGGAGCAGGGGGTGATGGGAAAATACACAACCTGCAAGAATTGGGAGTGTCGCCGCGAAACAGGCCAGGGATCCACATTATTACGGTGTATAGAGCGTTACCGAGAGGAGATACACCGTATCCCGACACAGCACTAATAATCAAACTATTACATGTATACATTCACACACCTCCACACATTCATTCTCTCACACACACATTCACACACCTCCACACATTCATTCTCTCACACACACATTCACACACCTCCACACATTCATTCTCTCACAGTCATACACACTCATTCATACACGCATTCACACACACACGTTTTTTTTTCTTTGAGAAAGGATTGTTCCAGGAAGGATACATTGAGATCTCTCTGGCTTTCAGTATGTCCTGGGTGGTGAGTATGTACCGTTAGGTGTCTTGCCCAAGGACACTTACTGGAGAGGTGCTCTTGCTGGGATCGAACCTGTGTCTCCACAGTCTCTCTTCACAGTTATAGAGCAGTGATGTTACCTCTACTCCATCCAGCTGGCACAGTCACACACACATTCTCAAAAATGCACATTCATTTACACTCACACACCTCCACACATTCATTTACACTCACACACCTCCACACATTCATTTACACTCACACACCTCCACACATTCATTTACACTCACACACCTCCACACATTCATTTACACTCACACACCTCCACACATTCATTCACCTATGCAGTGGGGATATAGTTTGTACCGTGTGTGAATACACTCTATGTACAAACACACACATGACCCGGGTCCTTTGCGTTGGAATGTCATGGTTTCATGGGATATTTACGTGGACTTTGCGTCGTTCTCTGTATCTGTGAATCGTCCTCCAACCAAAGGTCACAAGTCGTCCCTAATCTAGAAGTCACACTGTCACCAAACGGCTCCGGATCCAGAGGAATGAAAGAAATAAAGGTGATACAATAAGATGATGTGACATTGTAACACTGCATTCCAGAGGAAGGAGCTCACATTGCTCTGTTTATTAATGCAGCGATGCCACCATACAGTACCAGGAGCCTGGCGATGCCACTATACAGTACCAGAAGCCTGGCGATGCCACTATACAGTACCAGAAGCCTGGCGATGCCACCATACAGTATCAGGAGCCTGGCGATGCCACCATATAGTACCAGAAGCCTGGCGATGCCACTATACTGTACCAGGAACTTGGTGGTGTCACTATAGAGTAGCTTGGCAATGCCACTTTACAGTATCAGGTGCTTGGCGATGCCACTGTACAGTACCAGAAGCCTGGTGATGCCACTATTCAGTAGCAGAAGCCTTGCGATGCCACTATACAGTAGCTTGGCGATGCCACTGTACAGTACCAGAAGCTTGACGATGCCACTATACAGTGCCTGGCGATGCCATTTTACAGTATCAGGTGCCTGGCGATGTTACTATACAGCAAGGCTTAAAATTTCAAGTCCCAAGCTACTAACCAGGCCATAAGAGTTAATCACCACCAGTTGCTCCAGGTAACCCCTACCCAGCCCTTAACTCCGCCCCTAAACACACCCCCTTAAATTATCTTATGAAATTACACTATTCTAAATTAAACCTTTAACAAAGTTACTAAAATAACATTAATAGCCAGACATCAGACCCCAGATACATGTATACCCAGACATCAGACCCCAGTGTGAGCAGAGCGAAGAGGCAGGGAAGCTCCTCTCCACCCCCCCCCTGCCAGTGACCGAGACGAGCTGGGTCAGGTTAGGCAGCTGATCTCTGCCACTGTGCAGCCTGGGGAAGGGGGAGCCGCACGGTGGCACTGCCGGAATACACAGCACAAAATAATTTATTGTGCTGCCTGCATGTGCATTTCCACTTAATTTCCACTCGCCAGGAGCTTGGCGATGCCACTATACAGTAACAGGAGCCTGGCAATGCCACTATACAGTATCAGGAGCCTGGCGATGCCACTGTACAGTTTTGGAATCAGGTGATGCTTTTCTATACTGCCAGGGGATGCCTCTATAGAGTGACGTAAGGCAAGCAATGCCTCTATAGAGTGACATAAGGCAAGCAATGCCTCTATAGAGTGACGTAAGGCAGGCAATGCCTCTATAGAGTGACGTATCCGTTGTTAGCAGGTTGTGTATACAATGTACAGTCAGGTCCAGAAATATTGGGACATCGACACAATTGTAACATCTTTGGCTCTATACACCACCACAATGGAGTTGGAATGAAACAAACACAATGTGCTTTAACTGCAGACTGTCAGCTTTAATTTGAGGGTATGTACATCCAACTCAGGTGAACGGTGTAGGACTTACAGCAGTTTGCAGATGTGCCTCCCACTTGTTAAGGGACCAAAAGTAATGGGACAATTGGCTTCTCAACTGTTCCATGGCCAGGTGTGTGATATTCCCTCATTACCCCAATTACAATATGCAGATAAAAGGCCCAGAGTTCATTTCAAGTGTGCTATTTGCATTTGGAATCTGTTGCTGTCAACTCTCAAGATGCGATCCAAAGAGCTGTCACTATCAGTGAAGCAAGCCATCATTAGGCTGAAGAAACAAAACAAACCCATCAGAGAGATAGCAAGAACATTAGGCGTGGCCAAAACAACGGTTTGGAACATTCTCAAAAAGAAGGAACGCACCGGTGAGCTCAGCATCACCAAAAGACCCAGGAGACAACAGAAAACAACTGTGGTGGACGACCAAAGAATTCTTTCCCTGGTGAAGAAAACACCCTTCACAACAGTTAGCCAGATCAAGAACACTCTCCAGGAGGTAGGTGTATGTGTGTCAAAGTCAACAATCAAGAGAAGACTTCACCAGAGTGAATACAGAGGGTTCACCACAAGATGTAAACCATTGGTGAGCCTCAAAAACAGGAAGGCCAGATTAGAGTTTGTCAAACAACACCTAACAAAGCCTTCACAGTTCTGAAACAAGATCCTATGGACAGATGAGACCAAGATCAACTTGTACCAGAGTGATGGGAAGAGAAGAGTATGGAGAAGGAAAGGAACTGCTCATGATCCTAAGTATACCACCTCATCAGTGAAGCATGGTGGTGGTAGTGTCACGGCGTGGGCATGTATGGCTGCCAATGGAACTGGTTCTCTTGTATTTATTGATGATGTGACGCTGACAAAAGCAGCAGGATGAATTCTGAAGTGTTTGGGGCAATATTATCTGCTCACATTCAGCCAAATGCTGCAGAACTCATTGGACGGCGCTTCACAGTGCAGATGGACAATGACCCAAAGCATACTGCAAAAGCAAGCAAAGAGTTTTTGAAGGGACAGAAGTGGAATGTTATGCAATGGCCAAGTCAATCACCTGACCTGAATCCCATTGAGCTGCATTTCACTTACTGAAGACAAAACTGAAGGGAAAATGCCCCAAGAACAAGCAGGAACTGAAGACAGTTGCAGTAGAGGCCTGTCAGAGCATCACCAGGGATGAAACCCAGCGTCTGGTGATGTCTATGCGTTCCAGACTTCAGGCTGTGATTGAATGCAAAGGATTTGTAACCAAGTATTAAGAAGGGAAAGTTTGATTTATGATTATTATTCTGTCCCATTACCTTTGGTCCCTTAACAAGTGGAGGCACATCTGCAAACTGCTGTAAGTCCTACACCGTTCACCTGAGTTGGATGTACATACCCTCAAATTAAAGCTGACAGTCTGCAGTTAAAGCACATTGTGTTTGTTTCATTCCAACTCCATTGTGGTGGTGTACAGAGCCAAAGATGTTACAATTGTGTCGCTGTCCCATATATTTCTGGACCTGACTGTATCACCGGGATGTTCTGTACAATCGTTGGGGCGCAGTGGTTCTGGTTCTGATGCAGATACTTGGATCCATCACGTCCGCCGAGTATCGATTCTGTCTATTTATGACATTTGTGTGACCGTTGTGCTTTAGCAGATCGCGCACACTTGTGTGTCTCTTTTTGTGTTGCGCAGCGTTTAAAACGTGCGCCTGGCGCGCACCACCAGTCCCCAGCGCCTCGGGATTATTTGCACGTATTCGTAACGCTTTTGTTTTAATGTAGCGTTCCTGAGGATGGCCAGGGATGGCGTAAAGCCTCCGGGAGGCCGCTGGACCTCTCCTTCATTACGCCACAATGTGCATTAAAGTTTACAAGCACAGAGTGAACGTTTAACGAGGTGCGAGTGAGGAAAGCTGAGCGCGCGGCCAGCCGCAGGAAAGCACTGCGCACTTTATGAACCATTTCTCCTGCACTGAGGAACATTAAACTCGCCACGGGCCGCAAAATCAAAGAACTTCACCCCTTATTGTTACCAAAATCTTAGGATGGAGCCTGGGAAAAGAAAATGTTGCTATTTATGTATAAATATATATTACGGGTAAAGTGTGAGATTTTGGGCTCTGTAATGTGTTTTCTGAGACTTTGGAGTGGTTTACGGGTGACCGAAAACCAAGGATTACCCAAACCCATGTCAAACCCTAGCCATAACCCTAAACCTAACCCTAAAAATCACGTTTACCCAAGGGGGTTGGTTATTCTGCAGATTATCCGGGTAAATCACGAAGTTTGATGTAATTTCATTGCCCAAAGCTGCCGGGATAATGTCACTTTTTACCTGGGTAATCCTAGGTTTACCCGAATTTTGGCTTTCTAAGTATATAGGATTATTGAGCCGAACTGGCTCCAAAATTGCACTGAACAGTGAGTTTCCCCGTACGGTGCAATTTCGTGGCAATTCGGCTATTGAAAACTTGGCAAATTGCTAAATATTGATAAATTGCCAGTGAAATACTGTGCCTGTTCGGCGGCAGTGAAATCCCCCATAGAGAAGCAATGGTTAATCTATTCACATTGAACAGCAGAGAAATGTCAGCGAAATGCCCTGATGTTAAGTGGTTTTATTCGTCAGGTTTAATCAGGCGAATCCCATAGGTTTCAATGTAAAAAATATTCCCGTTTTAATCCAATATCTAATAAACCGTTTATTATTTTAATCTGCAGCAAAAAAGTCTTTGTTTTTTTTTTTTTTTTTTTTTTTTTTTTTTTAACCCGTTCGTCGGTTTGTTGGCCTTTCCGGCGGCTGGTTGGTGCTGTGTTTGGCGGATCGTTGGCTTTTTTTCAGACGCGTTTGAGTTTGCGGCCGATTGTTTGGTACGTTCGGATCCATCCGATCTTTATTTTTTTTGGGTCGTATTGGCGGATTCTCGACGATGTTTCGGATCTGTTTGGCGGATTTCCCCTGCACTTCGGGAACCCTGCGGTGAAAGCTGAATTCACAGCAGGGTCGGGAAATTTGATTCCCCGAAGTGTGTGGAAGGACAGAGCACCGAAATGTAGGTGTGCTCTGAATAACCCCTATAGCTTTGGAACTACATCTCCCATGATCCTCAGACACTCATTATCTTGGCTGAGCATCATGGTTGATGTAGTCCCAAAATTTCCGGAAGGTTGCTGACCCTGCTGTAAAAAAAAAAAAAAAAAAAAAGCTGTGACTAACGGGTGATCTCACTCCCCTCCTGCAGCAAGTGAATTCTGCATACTGCAGGGCAGCAGCTTTCATGAGGCGCTCACCAACGTGTAGAAGGGATATGTGTCTGGAAAATGTTGTTTTTTCATAGCGCCTTCTTTGTGATTAATACAGCTTTTTTTTATATGTGTGATTAAATCTCTGTATCTGTGATACGGTGTCTCAGAGGGGACACACGATGCAGTGACACCCCTTGGCACCAGATCTCATTACTCAGCAGTCGCCTAATCTCACTGTATAAGGAGCGCCCTCCGTTTCTCTTCTATCGCCCCCCCCCCCTCCTGCCTGGGCTCGCGCCGCACTCCCGGAATGAGATGCTGCGGCTGCTAATTAATGCGACGCCTCTGATTGCTCATCATCTCACCCTACCTGCGCTTTTATCGTCTTGGCGCTGGGCGGCGTGCGGATCCCCTTGTCGTGTACCCTTGGCGTTGGGCGCGTGCCAGCACGGCGACATATATAATAATATAAAGCACTACGAGGAATCGGCTCTGCCTGAAATATTATCGCCGCGACCCTGCAGAGCTGCGACGGAGCACGGGGGGGGGGGTGACTTGACTTTATTTTTTCTTTCTAACACTTTAACAAAAAAAAATTTGATAATAATGAAGAATAATTCTAAATTCTCTTCAAATCTGGAAACGTTTTGCCAAACAATGACGTTTATTTATCATTTTAGCTGCAAGAAAAGTGAAGGAATCTGTTTTGTTTCACAGTTGAGGTTTCTGTCTTCGCTCTGTAACATGATATCAATCCGCAGCACCTGCGCAGGACGGCTCCTCCTCCCCCATACTGTGAACAAGGAAGATAAGGGTTAAGAAGCAGAGTCTGTAGTGTGCCGAATTAATAGCATCACCGCCTGATACGAATTAGTAGATGGTTTCAATTGCTAAAATGCTTCTTTTACCCGACTGGATTTATTAAGTGAAACGTTGGGGGAAAAAGACCGTGAAATCAACCTTATTTCTTCCTACAATTTTTTTTTTAACAAATAATAATGAAAAAAACTCTAAATTCTATTGAATCTGTGAAAAGGTTTTCCCAAACTATATAATTTATTATCTTTTTATCTGCAAGAAAAGTGAAGGAATCTGTTTTACAGCTGATCGTTCTGTCTTCACTCTGTAACATGATATCAATCCCTCACCTTGCACAGGACGGCTCCTCCTCCCCATACTGTAAGGGTCAGGAAGCGGGGTCTGCAGGATGCTGAAAAACAACATCACAGCCTTATGGGAAGAAAATACGTGGATGGTTTCAATTGCTAAAACGCTTCTTTTACCAGACTGGATTTATAAAAGGGGTTATTCACTAAGCCCTGAACATGCCACTGAAGGGCACCGAATGGTGAATTTCCCCGTACGGTGCAATTTCATGGCAGTTCGACTTTTCACAAAGTTGTCAATTCTCCAAATACCGGTGAATAGACGGCAAAAGTTCGGTGTAGTTCAGTGATCTTCGGCGGTAGCGAAATTGGCCCATAAATGGTCTTTCTATTCACAGAATGAAGTGAGGGCGAAATGGCCTGATTTTTCGATGATTCAGTTTGACGGGTTTAAACAGGCGAATCCCATTGAATTCAATGTAAAAAAATATATATTTTTTTAAAAAAACATTTGTTTTCATTTTCAGTATTTTTTTTTTTATTTTTCAGAACACCTTTTTGTCTTTTTATTTTTTTTTTTTTTAGACAAAATGTTTGTTTCCCAACTTTTTTTTAAAGGTGTTCTTTTATTTTGTAACGGACCTTTTTATTCGTTTTCAAAGGACCTTTTTTATTCTTTTTTATTTTTAATAATTTAGACACATTTTAATGCATTTTTATTGGTTTAAACACCTATTGGGAGAATAAGAGAGTTCTGTTTTTTTTTGCAGTTTCGCCATGGCCAGTTCGGCGCTCTTCAGTGACATTCACCAACTTTTTCATGAGGCTTCAGCAACTCCACTTTCGGCGCCCTACGGTAAATAGTGATTCAAATAGTAGTTTAGGCGAAATGGAATCACCGAAGTGAAAAACACAGAAAGGAATAACTCTTTAAGTGAAAGTTTGGGGGGGGGGGGGGCAATGAGATCAGCTGTTAATACACTAAATTTGACTAAAATTAATATATTAATTAGCAACGGGCAAACTTATAATTGATAAACTACGTGAAACACCTGATGATCTGGAAAGTCACATTATTATCAATATTTAGATATCAAGCGCTAGGGATGCACTGATACTAGTATCGGTGCCGATACCGGCATTTGCACGAATACTTGGTACATGTGCAAATGCCCTGATACCACCCCCGATACAGGAAGCCAGTGCTGGGTCAGCTTGCTGGTATCTGAGGGGATGAGGTTGCTAGTGGTATGCATTAAGAGCATTCTGATAGTATTCCCCTTCGGCTGGCCACGTGGTCGGAGCGCCGGCTGGCTATGTCACACGGTCCTACGAGCGGTCTTATACATGTATCTAAGATCAGTGTCTGTGTATACATGTATCTGAGGTTTGTGTCTGTTAAGGCTAGGGTCAGACGAGCATGATTTCTACGGACTGTACGTCCGTGCACACGGACGTACGTTAGTACGGAAGACGCAGTAGTGGCCAGACAGTCCGTTTATTCACTGACGTATATATTTTGACGGATGTAGGAGGGAAAATAAATTAAAAAGCAAAACCATTTTGTCCGTGAAAAATGCTGGACGTATAAATGCATTCCGTCTGACCACGTTCCATCACTCACTCACAAAGCTATGCAGACGTTGCGGACGCAGCGCACTTTGTGCGGCCGTTCTAGCGGTTGTACGTTCTTGCCTGCCTTGCGTCCGTGGGCCGCGGCCGTTGTGCGTCCGCAGTTCAGTGCGGACGTACTTCGTGTAACGGGCTCCGATGGGCTTCCTGTCATGCTATCACGGACGTACTTTTAGGCGCAATCACGGACGTGAACACTACGCTCGTCTGACAGCAGCCTTACATGTATCTGAGGACAGTGTCTGGGTATACATTTATTTGTGGTCAGTGTATGGGTATACCTGTATCTGAGGTCAGTGTCTGGGTATACATGTATCAGAGGTATATGCGGGGTATACATGTGTCTGGGTATACATGTATCTGAGGTCTGTGTCTGGGTATACATGTATCTGAGGTCTGTGTCTGGGTATACATGTATCTGAGGTCTGTGTCTGGGTATACATGTATCTGAGGTCTGTGTCTGGGTATACATGTATCTGAGGTCTGTGTCTGGGTATACATGTATCTGAGGTCTGTGTCTGGGTATACATGTATCTGAGGTCTGTGTCTGGGTATACATGTATCTGAGGTCTGTGTCTGGGTATACATGTATCTGAGGTCTGTGTCTGGGTATACATGTATCAGAGGTATATGCGGTATACATGTGTCTGGGTATACATGTATCTGAGGTCTGTGTCTGGGTATACATGTATCTAAGGTCTGTGTCTGGGTATACATGTATCTGAGGTCTGTGGGTATACATGTATCTGAGGTCTGTGTCTGGGTATACATGTATCTGAGGTCTGTGTCTGGGTATACATGTGTCTGAGGTTAGTGTCTGAGTATACATGTATCAGGTTAGTGTCTGGGCATACATGTATTAGAGGTTAGTGTCTGGGTATTCATGTGTCAGAGGTTAGTGTCTGGGTATACATGTATCAGAGGTTAGTGTCTGGGCATACATGTATTAGAGGTTAGTGTCTGGGTATACATGTATCAGAGGTTAGTATCTAGGCATACATGTATCAGAGGTTAGTGTCTGGGCATACATGTATTAGAGGTTAGTGTCTGGGTATTCATGTGTCAGAGGTTAGTGTCTGGGTATACATGTGTCTGAGATCTGGTGTCTGTGTTTGGTCAAGGTGTGTCTGGCCATACATTTCAATATTAACATAAACTGGACAGGCTTTCAGTAAAATCCAAAATTTATTTATTGGAAAGCGGTCACCTGACATTAAATAAATGTATCGGTACTTGTACTCGGTCTTAAAATATTGATATCGGTGCATCCCCTATCAAGTCCCAGCGTGTCAGTTGCGATGTACAACGTGAGAACCAAGGACAAGCAGATTAGTTACATTGTGCTGGGGAATATTAAAACAAAGGAGCAGGAGAATTCCCATCATTGAGCTGGGAGGGATTTTTCCTTTTTTATGTATATATAATACTTTCTAATTTTATTTATATATATATATATAATTTTTTTTGCAGCAAATTTGGAAATTGCTTGGAAAAATAGGCATACATTTTAAAATTACAAAAAAATAAAATTGTATATTTTTTGTACCCATTCTGTCAGCGGCAATGAGAGACAGGACAGGCGGAACCCGAAGGAGCGACGGGTTATTTTTATTTATTTATTATGTTTCACAGTATAACCCTCATGATTTTTCACCATTAAATGGTTATTCCTCCCCGGAATGACTTTCCATGTCCAGGCATTGACGCCTTGTAATGCAGCGACTGTTGACCTTGGCGCGACCCATGATGCTCAGCCAGCCATCCCTGCTTTAACGGGTCAGCAGACGGGATCTGGACCCGCTCCGGTCCTCTCCCGTGGAGGAGATGCTGGTGCCCCTCCCCTGCAGCCAGCACCACGGCCGGGCTTATAAAAATTCACAGCACATCGCGGAGTTGTGCATGATGCCGAGTATCAGAGGGGGCTCCATTCAGCCGAATCTAAGCCTCCACGCACACGCACTGCAGAGCTGCGATGAAGCAGGCACTGATGCTCTCCATCCGGTCACCCCTGAGCCTTTCATCTTCAGCCCCTGCACAGGTCCGCGCGCTGCCCGGGCTGAGATGCTGGCATTAAGTTGGCCATGGCCAAGAAGCGGGCGATCGTCATCGTGCTGGGAGAAGCCCACCACTGCAGGACCACGCGCCGAGCGATGCCCAGATCTGGCTGACCGACCTGGACTTGGGCGATGTGCTGCGGAGCCGCGGACGCGCTGATCTGACAGCTCTCCACGTATTGAGCGGAGGGAGGACCCGAGGAGAGGATGAGAGCAGAGTTACGGGGGGAATCCTTCGGGGTGGTCTTAACAACCCGATAACGAATTGGCATTCATTCCAAACTTGGTTACTGGAAGAAGTGGGAGTTCGCCGTCCCAGCTGCGTTCCGACGCGTCCCGTGGAAAAGTCGTTTTTGCCTTTTTTTTGACCTGACGCAGCAACATGACCTGCCTGACCCGCTGCTTCACCTGGCTCCTGCAGTGGGGCAAATTCTTCTCGGAGTGGCTCTTCCCGCCGCGTACATGCCAGGGAGACAGCCAGGTATGTACGGGCATACGGCTGACATCGCCAGGAGTTTGTACATCTCTATGGCTGGCAGAGCATGATGGGCAATGTAGTTCAGAAAACCCAGGTGTGCCAGGATTCACTTACAGCTCATGATGCCATCAGTGGTATGTGAAGAGCCGAGCCACTGGAAATCTAAGGTTCTGTGGGCACAAAATTGAGCTTTTTATCCTCTTTTTTTTGGCCCATTTAACCCTTTATAACAGCAATAGGAGTCTATCAGCTTCACATTGTGTGGCCGAGCCATGATGTCATATTTACTGGGGTAATTACTGCATGATGCCCACCGGTGCCAGCCTAATGCCAAGCAGATGCACCGGGTGGTCTATCCATTGGGCACTGACGATTTAAAGCATGGTTCAGCAACCTTGGACCCACCCGCCACCCCATTTGTTTTGGAACTACATCTCCCATGAGGCTTATCCATGCTTGTGAGTGGCTGAGCATCATGGGAGATGTAGTTCCAAAACATCTGGAGGGCCAAGGTTGCCGACCCTGGATTTAAACAATGTATCTATTTAATGCCAAATTCTTTCTGTGGCTAAAATGCATTTTTTTTTTTTTTTTTTTATTAAATTCCATATTTGTTTTGAGTTTTCGAGGTCTCCTGCGCTCTTCACACCGCTCTTATCTCACGCATTTTGTATCTCTCTACTGTATAGAGCAGCTCCACATCGCTCACTCTGCCTGCGGAAAGAATTTTACGGCTAATTTGCTAAGCGGTGACTCGGTGGAGATTTGCAGATTTTAGGCCAAGACGGGGAAGTTGAAGTAAAAAAAAAAACGTTCAGATACAGGTATTTTGGCCCAAAAATTCCCCAAATCTAGCACGCTTGTCAGTTTTTTAAATAACCCCCTTTTAATAATGTCTAATCAACAATTAAATGAGGGGAAAAAAAATGAAAAGTCGCCTTTCTGAGAATTTGTCACAGCGCTACGGAATTTGTTGGCGCTTTAGAATTGTTGGTGACCGTCAGATTTGGGGATGTTTCCTCGCAATTCCCCTCCAGCCATTAATCCCATCCACTAACACGAGTCAGATGTTGTTGGTCCCCCCCCCCCCCATACTGGAAATTATTAGTTTTACAGGAAATCGTCGAATCACCTGTGACACGTCCGACATGGCCGAGCTGTGAGCTGGGGATTTTGTCCCTGTATTTCTTGTATTTTGCGCGAAGTTGGCAGGTCCTGGGTTAATGCTCGGTTCAGCAGATCGGCCCCTGTGCTTGACGCTCAGTTTTGTGACACTGATTCGCAGTGATGTGTCGCTGTCACATTGTGATACACTGTATATCACACACCACCTTGGGATTATGTATCCTGCGTCTCTCGTCCTCCTCGTCACATTGTATCCGGGTTTAATGTAGGGTTCCCAGATCGGCCATGTTTTCCTGGACACATGCTGATGGGCAGTGCTTGAAAAATGCCACCCTGCAGCATGTATAATCCATACACTGCAGGTAAGAAATCAAAAAGGAATCCCAGGTGACCGGCTGTAATTTCCTTCCTGCAGCATAAGGATTATACATGTTGCAGGGCAGCACTTTTCCACGTGCTCTGCATAAAATAACGTGTCCAGGAAAACATGGCTGATCTGGCCACCCCAGTTTAACTCCTGAAACATCTGGGGTGCCAAGGCTCACCATCACTGCAACGGAACTACATTTCCCATGGTGCTTAGTGACAGATCAGGCTGGCTGAGCATCATGGAACATGTGGTCTAGAAACATCTGGGGTGCCAAAGTTCACCATCACTGCCCTGTGAGGACCAGGGCCCTGTGAAGACCCAGCCTTCCTATGCCAACCAGACCTGTTTTTTGGATGGTGAGTAGGGTTGCCAGGTCAGTCGTGTTTTCCTTCATGTTACTATTTCACACAGCAGGAGAGCACAGGGAAAGTGCTGCCCTGTAACATGTATAACTTGTATCCTTCAGGAGGGAATCTGGTTCCAAATCAAGGCAGGTCACCTGGGATTCCTTACCTGCAGGGTATGTATTATACATGTCGCGGGGTGGCATTTTTCATGCACTGCCCATCGGCATCAATAAATTATGTGTCCAGGAAAACATGGCCGACCCGGCGTCCCTAATGGTGAGTTACGGTGCCAGATCTCCCATACGTTCCTTTGCTTATCTTCCTACTGGTGGGCGACGTATGAAACCTGCTGCCCTGTGACTGCCAGCTTGGCTGTTATTTTCAGGGCACCTCGTATAACTTGCCAATGCTGGCGGGAGGCGTGTGAAAGTGCTGCCCTGCAGTATGTAGGATCCAAACACGGCAGGTAGGTAGTTCATTAATTGAGGTGGGATCTGAATGAACTGCGCGGATCTCCCTCCTGCAATGCTTACATGTTGCAGGGCAGCTCCTTCCCTGTGCTGCCCCTCTGCACCAGTATATGCCCAGGAAAACATGGCAGCCCCCCCTTACACCCCACATTGTCCGAATAATCCTGAGATTGCTGCGGTCACGTTTATTGGCTGATCAGCACTATTTGAATGTTGAGCTATGGAGGCTGAGCTAGCTGAATGCCATCAGGTACCGCGGTCTATGTCAGCATCTGGCTTTGCATCCCCCTCCTCCTCCTCCTCGATCCCACACATCAATTTAATTAAGGTAAAGTACTCTGTGTCCTCTGGCTGTTTTAGCCGGGAGAGTTATTGTTAGGAGAATGGGATTTCACCCAGCAATCCGAGGCAGCCATTAATCTCACAATCCTGGCACATCTAATTGTCTACTTGGATATAAAGTAACTTATCTCCGCCGGAATCTATTCGCATCATGGTAGCTTTTTTTTTTTTTTTCTTTTAACCCTCTCGGTGCCTGCCTGGTGTGGGCAACACGTAGCGTCTCAGGGATGCACAAACATACTGACAGGCATCACGTAGGATCACCAGATCGGCCATGTTTTCCTGGACGCATATAATGTATTCATGGTGCCGGGCATCACGTAGGATCACCAGATCGGCCATTTTTTCCTGGACGCATATAATGTATTCATGCTGCTGGGCATCACGTAGGATCACCAGATCGGCCATGTTTTCCTGGACGCATATAATGTATTCATGGTGCCGGGCATCACGTAGGATCACCAGATCGGCCATGTTTTCCTGGACGCCTATAATGTATTCATGCTGCTGGGCATCACGTAGGATCACCAGATCGGCCATGTTTTCCTGGACGCATATAATGTATTCATGCTGCTGGGCATCACGTAGGATCACCAGATCGGCCATGTTTTCCTGGACGCGTATAATGTATTCATGGTGCCGGGCATCACGTAGGATCACCAGATCGGCCATGTTTTCCTGGACGCGTATAATTTAGGCTAGGGTCAGACGAGCGTTATTTCTACGGACTGTACGTCCGTAGTACGGAAGACGCAGTAGTGGTCACACAGTCCGTTTTTTTCACTGACGTATATTTTGATGCTGGACGTGTAAATGCTGGAGGTATAAGGCTAGGGACAGATGAGCGCATTTTCTGCGGCCACCGTCAAAATGTACGTCGCTGCGTGCGCACGCATTTTTTCACGGAATACGCTTAAGTGGTCAGACGACCACAGTCGCACAGTCGCAGGTACTCACCAACGCAATTCTAGGGAAATCCGGCTGTTTGAACGTTATGTAGGCCGCACACTAGCAGCGTCTGACGTCTCCTAATCACGCACACACGCTGCCATGCGGCCGCAGCGCACTTTGTACGTCAGTAGCAGCGGTTTCACGTTCTGAGAAAAATGCGTTCATTTGCCGGTTGCGTGGTGTCGGCGCACTTTTGTACGCACGTACTGCGTATATTGGCCGTCATTGGCCGTTATGTGCTGCTACTGCCGCCGTGATTTAGTGCGCTTGCACGCGCGTTCCGACTGCCCCACTCTGACCCTAGCCTCAATGCTGGAGGTATAAATGCATTCCGTCTGACCACGTTCCATCACTCACACACAAAGCTATGCGGACGTTGCGGACGCAGCGCACTTTGTGCGGCCGTTCTAGGGGTTGTACGTTCTTGCCTGCCTTGCGTCCGTTTGCCGCGGCCGTTGTGCGTCCGCAGTTCAGTGCGGACGTACTTCATGTGACAGGCTCCAATGGGCTTTCTGTCATGCTATCACGGACGTGAACACTACGCTCGTCTGACCCCAGCCTTATTCATGCTGATGGACAGCGCATGAAAAAATGCCACCCTGCAGCATGTATAATCCATACGCTGCAGTTAGGAATCCCGGGTGACTTGACTTCCTTCCTGCAGCATTTGAATTATACATGTAGCGGGGCAGCGTTTTTCCCTGTGCTCCCCCTCTGCATGAAATCGTAATGTGTGTCCAGGAGCACCCTAGTTTTCATGGGCATATTTATTCATGTCGCTGGGCAGTGCAAGATAAATGCCACCCTGCAGTATGTAGAAGTCATATCCTGCAGGTGGAAGATCATCGAGGAATCCCATATGAACTGCCTACCCTTCCTGTAGCATGTGAATTATACATGTTGCAGGGCAGCACATTTTCCTGTGCTCCCCTTCTGAATAGTGAGTACAGGAAAACCTGGCCGATCTGGCAACCCTATCGTCACATGGCGGCGTGTTCCTCTGCATCATAAGATGTCCTTTCCCCTTCTCTGCTTATGAAGTCCTCATGCTGTGAGGCAGCACCTTCCTGCACCGGCCCTCGGCCGCTACATATCTGTGCGGGAAAACCTGACCGATCTGGCAATCTTAGGGGTGTCTGCACGTCTTGGCGATTTTTTTTTTTTTTTTTTTTTTTTTTTTTAAGAGACGTGTGCTGGTTGCTGCCCAGGACGCCCGCGAGCTTGTGCAGTTTAATAATCAACCCCGGGTTAGCGGTCACTCAGCGAGCGATCAGGACGCGGCGGCCCGGGCGCCCGTCTGGTTTCTAAACCGCTTTTATTAGCGGAATGCTGACAGCGGCAACAAACGTTACCTGCCGGGTTAAAAATTAAACTTTCAGTGGAAAATAACAGAATTCACCAACACTGCTTATTCGCTAAGCGGCGACTCGGCGGCGATTTTAAGATTCTGGGCTAAAATAGTGATGGATGCAGAGGGGAAACCTCGTTGGTTTAATAAAAAAGTATTTTGAATTAAATTCACCACTTTAATGAATGGGCTGCGCCGCTTAATTACCTGGCAGGAAACGGCCAGACAACTATTACTATTTCATGCAGAGGGGGAGCACAGGGAAAAGTGCTGCCCTGCAACATGTATAATTCATATGCTGCAGGAAGAAAATCAAGGCAGGTGACCTGCCTTGATTTCCTTCCTGCAGCATATGAATTATGCATACGACAGGGCAGCATCTCATGTCCTGCCTGAAATAAATTTTATTTATAAAGTGTTTTTACCAGGAAGGATACATTGAGATTTCTCTCGTTTTCAGTATGTCCTGGGTTCAAGAACATTGAAGTGTTACAGAAATACAAAATAATAAAATGCAAGAAATTAACACAAAAACACAAATATACAGATTAACCCAGAAAATAAATATGTAGGAAATAAAGTCACTATGTTACATGTTTACAGGCGCATTCTGTATATAGTCACTGTGTTACATGTTTACAGGTACATTCTGTATATAGTCACTGTGTTACATGTTTACAGGTGCATTCTGTATATAGTCACTGTGTTACATGTTTACAGGTACATTCTGTATATAGTCACTGTTGCATGTTTACAGGCGCATTCTGTATATAGTCACTGTGTTACATGTTTACAGGCGCATTCTGTATATAGTCACTGTGTTACATGTTTACAGGTGCATTCTGTATATAGTCACTGTGTTACATGTTTACAGGTGCATTCTGTATATAGTCACTATGTTACATGTTTACAGGTGCATTCTGTATATAGTCACTATATTACATGTTTACAGGCACATTCTGTATATAGTCACTGTTACATGTTTACAGGCACATTCTGTATATAGTCACTATGTTACATGTTTACAGGTGCATTCTGTATATAGTCATTGTGTTACATGTTTACAGGCACATTCTGTATATAGTCACTGTTACATGTTTACAGGCACATTCTGTATATAGTCACTGTGTTACAGGTGCATTCTGTATTGAGGTATGTTAATAGGGAGCTCTTAAATGATCTATGTTGGCTGATCTGGTAGCTCCGCCCCCACGGTTCCCTGTTCAGTGAGTGAGCCCTGAGGTGCAATATTATCTGCTGTAGAAATTTTGGGTCAAAATAACAGATTTTTCTGCTTTATACAAAAAGCAGGGCCCCTCTGAATTTACTTTTAAATGATCCCCCCCCCCTCACTCTTCTGCCATTTCGCCTCAGTTTAGTGAATCGGCCCCCGGGGGACCGTTTCCCAGTGATGCGTGACCTGCTCAATCTGTGCGTCCGCTGCCAGGTGATCCGGTGACGCCGGGCCCTGGAGCCATGTGTACTTGATACTGTTTTCTTTTCACCCTGCACTGCATCAGGGACATGTGTTTTCTCCTCATTCTCGCTTCGCTTCATTGGGCGCTGAATCTGCTTCTCCTTGACCGTGCAGATCATCTCGCCCCGAGGAGCGTCTGGTCCCTAAATGCAGATATCCTGCTTGCGCAAAGTGCTGCGGCGTGTGCGTATCCTGTATCCCCCCCCAAGCTTTAGAAATGCCCCCGGCAGACTGTAAGGGGTTATTCACAAAGCGCCGCTCGTTCCAATGAATGATTTTACTCTGAGAAACTTCATTGGCTCGAGTACGGTTAAACTGCGGCAGAATCTCTGTTCGGGGAACTGCCGCCAAAGTTGTGTAGTTCCTGGTGGGGTTTCCATCGTAGTTTTGCCATAGTTAATACACATAGATATCACCGTGATTTCCACCGGTGTTTCAGTACGGTTTTCACCGCAGTTTGTATTCGTCGCCACCTTGAACTCAAAGTCTATTCACCGGAGGGAAACAACGGCCGCGCTTTGCACTTTCTCGGGAGACTAGTGGTGATACTGTTGACTTTGTTCACGGTTGTTGGCAGCAACTTTGGCGGCCGGTGTCTCTGGATCCACTAGGTTCACTGTAGTTGCAGCAGCGGTAAACCTCAGCGTTGGGGTGTAAAAACAAGGTTCAACTCCCTCAAGTCAATTACCATACTACACCCCCCCCCCCAACAAATGAGGGTTAAGGCCCGTGTCAGACGAACGCAGTGATCACGTCCGTCGTAGCATAGAATCCTGAGTAATAGAGACCCACACACGAAGTACATGCGCACCGAACTGTGGACGCACAACGCACGCGGCAAACGGACGCCAGTTAGGTAAGAACGTAAAACCACTAGGGGTACCAGCGCACTGAGTGCTTGCGTGCGCCCGCACTTCCCTGCATCTGTGCCGCTTTTTTTGTTTTTTTTTGACGGAGGGCCAACCACCGGACGTGAAAAAGTCCTCCCCGTCAAAAAGCTAGACGGACGCTGAAGGGGATACAAAGTGGAGGATCGCGCTTTGTACGCTGAGCGCTGAGTGGAAGGAACGTCCACGCTCACAGACGTTCCTTCCTCTCTTTACAAACGCTCAGGTGCCGGTAGCCTTAGGCTCAGACAAACGCGTTCTGTGTGTCCGTGCACAACGCACGTTCTTTCTGATTGACAATCCAGTAGTGGCCACAGTCTGTTTTTGTGACTGACGTTATTTTTGACGGATGTAGGAGGGAAAATAAATTAATATGAAAAACGTTTTGTCCATCAAAAATGCTGGGCGTGTAAATGCTGGGCGTGTAAGTGCTGGGCGTGTAAGTGCTGGGCGTGTAAATGCTGGGCGTGTAAGTGCAGTCCGTCTGACCATATTCCATCACTCACACACAAAGTGTTGCGGACGCAGCACACTCTGTGCGTACGTTCTAGCGGTTTTACATTCTTGCCTAACTTGCGTCCCTTTGCCGCGTCCGTTGTGCGTGCGCGCGCGCTTCTATGCGGACGTACTTCATGTGTGGGTCTCTATTGATCATAATTCTCTGCTACCACGGACGTTAAAATGTGCGGCGACACGGATGTGAACACTGCGCTCGTCTGACCCCAGCCTTACACGGACACGCAGTGTGCACCGCGTCTGCGAAGCGTTCTGTGTGCGTGAGACGTCAGACGCGGCGCATTTGCGATGTCCAGCACCTTGACGCACACAATGCCTTTTCATATTCATTTTGTTTTCCAGATTTCCCCCCTTTTTTTTTTTTTTCTACGTCCGTCAACAAAAACAGACCGTGTGGGGTCTACAGTATCTTCTGTCAGAACGTCCGTCCGTTGTGCACGCAGAGTGCGCTCAGACTGCGTTCGTCTGACATTAGCCTATAGGGTTAAGTCTCTCAACGCTGATGTTTACTGTTGTTGCAACTACAGGGAACCTCGTTGATCCAGAGACGCACTCACCGGCGGGCAAAGATCCTGGGAACAACGGTATCACCACTAGGTATCGTTAGAAATGATACTCGCTCTGAATCCCCAGTGAAATAACAATAAACGAGATCACGGTTGGCAGTCTGCGCCGTCATGATGGCGAGACATGTATGGGATGAGCGCATGGTTGTCAGTCTGTTGTGTCGTGTGTTTAGGCTGGGGTCAGACGAGCGCACTTTTCGCGTCTGTCTGACCGCACTGTTTGCACTTTCTCACGCGCACAACGCATATTGCAACAGACGGCAAAATGACATCGACGTGAAAAAGCTACACGGACATAGAGAAACCCCTGCATACAGCTTTATTTTTTTTCTCCTTAACATCAGTCAAAGCTAACTTTATACAATGTATCCACAATCTCATCCGTTATAAAGTGCGTCCGTTACTGTGCGCGCGTCTGACCCCAGCCTTAGAAACATTGTATCACGAAGCTGTATGACGGATAAACTGATATGTTGTCATTCAGCATCTGTTTGTTCGCTCTGAAGTCTGCGCTCGTAAGGCTTTACGTCCGTCGTAGCATACATTGTGATCAATAGAGACCACATTAGCGCACAGAAGGTTTTTATTTGTAATTTTTTTGGTCTGACGGTACTTGCCATTTAATTTTGTTTCCCATCTTTTTTTTTTCCTATGTCCGTCAAAAAAACCCAGCCCGTATGGTGTCTACAGTATCTTCTGTCAGTTCGTCTGTCCGTTATGCACGCACGCAGAGAGCGCTCATCTGACATTAGCCTTAGGTGAGCCCCCCCCCCTGCTGCTGCTAACGGATGACCCCCGCTTAATGAATCTGGCAGCTGGAAGCCATTTCTGGAGGCTCAGGGGCTCTTTAGGATCTTCTAATTCTGCCGGCGCTAATGAAAAAGCGAAAACCGAGGAGGGTTTGTAACGAGTAAGGCTAGGGTCAGACGAACGCATTTTTCGCGTCGACCGTGGAAAAGTGCGGTCGAACGAACGGACATATTTTTTCACGGAATACGCGGTAGCGGTCATACGATGCGCCTTTTCGTCCGTGATTTTGTACGGATCATCAATAAAACACTTTTTGTGTCTGGACGTTATGTTGGCCGGACATTAGCAGCGTCTGATGTCTCCCAATCACACACACACGCCGCTATGCGGCCGCAGCGCACTCTGTACGTCAGTAGTAGCGGTTTGACGTTCTCGAAAAAATGCGTTCGTTTGCCACTTGCGTTGCGCGGACGAACTTTCGTGCGGCCGTACTTCGTGTGTTCCCCGGCATTGGACGTCATTTGCTGCTAGCACGGCCGTGATTTTGTGCGGCTAAACGCACGTTAAAGCTGCGTTCGTCTGACCCTAGCCTAAAGGTCACACGTTAACCTTCCCTGATCTCCGGAGGGTCGGGGGTCTAATGTCTTACCAGGGTCCATGCCGGTTTATTGCCGGGGTGACCTTTCCGCGGTCTGGGGTATAAACTGGCGGATACTTAGGCGTCCGTAAAACTCCATGGGGCTTATTTGCTGTCTGTGCAACAATGTGATGCAAGTAGGGTCGCCAGGTCGGCCATGTTTACTTGGACACATGTTACTATTACATGCAGAGGGAAAAGTGCTGCCCTGCAACATGTATAATTCATATGCTACAGGACTGAAATCAAGGCAGGTCTACCTGCCGTGTTTGGATCCTACATACTGCAGGGCAGCACTTTCACACGCCTCCCGCCAGCATTGGCAAGTTATACGAGGTGCCCTGAAAATAACAGCCAAGCTGGCAGTCACAGGGCAGCAGGTTTCATACGTCGCCCACCAGTAGGAAGATAAGCAAAGGAACGTATGGGAGATCTGGCACCGTAACTCACCATTAGGGACGCCGGGTCGGCCATGTTTTCCTGGACACATAATTTATTGATGCCGATGGGCAGTGCCTGAAAAATGCCACCCCGCGACATGTATAATACATACCCTGCAGGTAAGGAATCCCAGGTGACCTGCCTTGATTTAGGAACCAGATTCCCTCCTGAAGGATACAAGTTATACATGTTACAGGGCAGCACTTTCCCTGTGCTCTCCTGCTGTGTGAAATAGTAACATGAAGGAAAACACGACTGACCTGGCAACCCTACTCACCATCCAAAAAACAGGTCTGGTTGGCATAGGAAGGCTGGGTCGTAGGGTCACCAGGTCGGCCATGTTTTCCAGAACAAACATTACTATTTCGTGCAGGGAGGGGGCACAGGGAAAAGTGCTGCCCTGCAACATGTATAATTTATATGCTGCAGGAAGGAAATCAAGGCAGGTCATCTGGGATTCCTTACCTGCAGCGTATGGATTATACATATTGCGGGGTGGCATTTTTCACGCACTGCCCATCACCATGAATACATTATATGTGTCCAGGAAAAATGGCCGACGTAGATGTAAAAATTCAAATTTTGTTCTGGATTATTCTTGACTCTTTCCTAAGGCTAGGGTCAGACGAACGCATTTTTCACGTCGTCCGTGAAAAAGTGCGTTCGAAGGAATGGACGTATTTTTTCACGTAATATGCGATAGCGGTCATACGATGCGCATTTTCGTGCGTGATTTTGTACGGATCATCAATAAAACCCTTTTTGCGTCTGGACGTTATGTAGGCCGGACATTATCAGCGTCTGACGTCTCCTAATAAAGCACACACGCCGCTAGCGGACGCAGCGCACTCTGTACGTCAGTACTAGCGGTATCACGTTCTCGAAAAAATGCGTTTGTTTGCTGCTTGCGTTGCGTGGCCGAACTTCGTATGTTTCTCGTCATTGGTCGTCATTTGCTGCTACTACGGCCGTGATAAAGTGCAGCTGCACACGCGTTTGCACTGCTTTCGTCTGACCCCAGCCTTAGTGAACCGGCCCCTTTTTCATAAGGTAATTATTAGGAGCTGGATGTCAGAGCAGAATAAATAAAAAGGTGCTGCAGAGGTGAAAGGTCACGCTGGGAGAAAGCCCCCTCCTCCATTATGAAGATTGATGGTGGGTTTACTCTCCCATCTGTAATCTTTAGGTGATGTACGGAGGCGAGCGCGGCGGCGGCCTGCACGGGTTTGCTTTAAAAGAGGCATTTTAAGCCAAAACAAAGGAATTTTAATACTTTTTTTCCTTTCTGCGTATGTAATGGATCTATCTCAGCGGGACCTGTTTAAGGGGAGGGCGGTGGGTTTGTCTCCACCAAAATCCCTGGCACCCTGTTTTGAGGATTGGCGTTACCGCTGTGCTGCATGTGGGCCGCTGTGAAGTACCTGGACGCGGCTGGGGCCGGACCCCTCTGTGACTGCATGTTTGCGTTCCATAGGCATTAGGGTTTCCTGGACGCATATAATGTATTCATGCTGATGGGCAGTGCATGAAAAATGCCACCCTGCAGCATGTATAACCCATACGCTGCAGGTAAGGAATCCCAGGTGACCCGCCTTGATTTCTCTCCTGCAGCATATGAATTATACATGTTGCAGGGCAGCACTTTTTCCTGTGCTCCCCTCTGCGTGAAATAGTAATGTGTCTTGGAAAACATGGCCGACCTGGCGACCCTAATAGGTATGCGCTGCGATACAGATGACCTCATACATCTGTTACTGACTCGGCAGGAGAGCTGACATACCAGCTGGTTTCCCGCAGCCCTCATGCTGCCTTAATTAGAGCGTTAAATAATATTTAAAGATGAAAGGCCGCTCCTACCTGTGAGGAGAATCTCCACAACTACATGACCCACAATGCTCAGCGGGTCTTAGGCTGTGTCAGATGAGCGCAGTCATCACGTCCCTGTTGCTGCACAGTTTAGGCTGGGGTCAGACGAACGCATTTTTAACGTGCTTTTAGGCTAGGGTCAGACTAACGCATTTTTCGCGTTGTCTGTGAAAAAGTGCATTCGAACGAATGGACGCATTTTTTCACGGAATACGCGATAGCGGTCATACGATGCGCATTTTCGTCCGTGATTTTGTACGGATCATCAATAAAACTCTTTTTGCGTCTGGACGTTATGTTGGCCGGACATTAGCAGCGTCTGACGTCTCCTAATCACGCAAACACGCCGCTATGCGGACGCAGCGCACTCTGTACGTCAGTAGTAGCGGTTTGACGTTCTAGAAAAAATGCGTTCGTTTGCCACTTGCGTTGCGCGGACGAACATTCGTGCGGCCGTTCGTCGTATGTTCCCCGGCATTGGACGTCATTTGCTGCTAGCACGGCCGTGATTTCGTGCGGCTAAACGCACGTGAAAAATACGTTAGTCTGACCCTAGCCTTAGGCGCACTTTATCGCTGCCGTAGTAGCAGCAAATGACGCGCAATGACGGCCAATATACGAAGTACGGCCGCATGAAAGTCCGGCTGCGCAACGCAAGTGGAAAATGAATGCATTTTTTCGAAAACATGATACCGCTAGTACGGATGTACAGAGTGCGCTGCGTCCGCTAGCGGCGTGTGTGCGTGATTGGGAGACGTCAGACGCTGCTAATGTCCGGCCAACATAACGTCCAGACGCAAAAAGTGTTTTATTGACGATCCACAAAAAAAATCACGCACGAAAATGCACATCGTATGACCGTTTTCGCGCATTCCATGAATAGATACGTCAATGCGTTCGGACGCACTTTTTGACGGTCACTGCGAATAATGCGTTCGTTTGACCCTCGCCTTAACGTCCATCATAGCATTGATTTGTGAACAATAGAGCCCAACACATGTAGTACGCCCAGTGTGTGTGAGGTGACGTCAGACGCAGCGCATTTGCGACGTCCATCCCGTTGTCGCTCAGGTTTTTTTTGGTCTGGCTGACTGTACCTGTCATTTAATTTTAATTAATTTTGTTTCCCATATTTCCTTTATTTTTTTTTTCTTCATCCGTTAAAAAAAAAGGCTTGTGTGGTGTCTACAGTATCTTCCGTCAGTACGTCCGTCCGTCCGTTGTGCGTGCACGCAGAGTGCGCTCAGACTGCGTTCGTCTGACCCTACCCCTAAGCTAATGTCAGATGAACGCATTCTGTGCACAATGGATGTCCGTACGGAAGACACAGTAGTGGCCACACAGTCCGTTTTTTTCACTGACGTATATTTTGACGGATGTAGGAGGGAAAATAAAAAGCAAAACCATTTTGTCCGTGAAAAATGCTGGAGGTATAAATGCTGGACGTATAAATGCAGTCCGTCTGACCACGTTCCATCACTCACACACAAAGCTATGCGGACGCAGCGCACTTTGTGCGTCCGTTCTAGCGGATTTTCTTCTTGCCTAACCTGCGTCTGTTTGCCGCGTGCGTTATGCGTCCGCAGTTCGGTGCGGACGCACTTTGTGTGTGGGGCTCCATTGGTCACAATTATATGCTATAATGGACATACAAATGTGCGGCAACACGGACGTGATCAATGCGCTCGTCTGACACGAGCCTCAACCGTGCAGAAGGATCTTGGGTTTTCAACGTGACGCTCCCTTTGGTCCGGCTTGTTGCAGGAGGCTGATGGGAGATGAAGTCCATTGTTCTTCTGGAGCAGCTGCCCCCTATTTTAGTGGGGGGGGGGGGTTTCTTCTCTTACGGGTTTTTTAAATGGGAGGTGGGCGATGGAGACAGATCGTGGGACCCGCACCTCAGTCCCTACATACATAAAGGCCGCTTTGTCCTCTCTCTCTCTTTTTAGAAAAGAAACCTACATTTTTGGCTATTTTTTTTTTTTTGTTTTTAGTCCAAGGCCCCTCAGGGTAATTTTTGGGAAACGGGGGGGGGGGGGGCAAGGAGAGGGAAAGAAATTAAATGTGGGTTAAGGGGCGAGAAATGTCAACTGCTTTCTATCTATGGGTGGGCTTGGTCAGTTTAACCCCTCAGGGCCAGTGGCAGGACAAGAACAGCATGGAACATTCAGACTGGCTTATTCACTGAACTGCGTTTTGTAGACCAATATGTGTATGTGCTGCATAATGCCTGTTTTAAGGCAATTCCAGCAACACCTTGTATCTGTATGTGCTGCATAATGCCTGTGTATGGCAATTACAGCAACACCTTGTATCTGTATGTGCTGCATAATGCCTGTGTATGGCAATTACAGCAACACCTTGTATCTGTATGTGTCGCATAATGCCTGTGTATGGCAATTACAGCAACACCTTGTATCTGTATGTGCTGCATAATGCCTGTGTATGGCAATTACAGCAACACCTTGTATCTGTATGTGATGCATAATGCCTGTGTATGGCAATTACAGCAACACCTTGTATCTGTATGTGCCGCATAATGCCTGTGTATGGCAATTACAACAACACCTTGTATCTGTATGTGCTGCATAATGCCTGTGTATGGCAATTACAGCAACACCTTGTATCTGTATGTGCTGCATAATGCCTGTGTATGGCAATTACAGCAACACCTTGTATCTGTATGTGTCGCATAATGCCTGTGTATGGCAATTACAGCAACACCTTGTATCTGTATGTGCTGCATAATGCCTGTGTATGGCAATTAGAGCAACACCTTGTATCTGTATGTGCTGCATAATGCCTGTGTATGGCAATTACAGCAACACAATGTATCTGTACTGTACAGGGATTTACACTCATTATAACCCCTGAATCTTATCCCTGTACCCGACAGCTCTCCCTGTATTCGGACAAATCCCTGGCTGCTGTTTTGAGCTTTTTGACAGTGAGGATGGGGTCTGCTGAAATCCCAAATTTTTTTTTTTCCTTCATATTTTCTTCCCTTCGCGAAGATGTGATCTTTTATTGCGCCGCTGCATTTCCTTGTGGTTTATCCGCTAAACTTAGATTTTTTTTTTGCAGGAGATTGGGGTGAAATGGCTAAATTTGCTAAAATTCTCAAACTGATTTCGGCTTTTTTCTTGTGACGATAAGGCTAGGGTCAGACGAGCGTGATTTCTACGGACTGTACGTCCATGTACACGGATGTACGTCAGTACGGAAGACGCAGTAGTGGCCACACAGTCCGTTTATTCACTGATGTATATTTTGACGGATGTAGGAGAGAAAATAAATTAAAAAGCAAAACCATTTTGTCCGTGAAAAATGCTGGAGGTGTAAATGCTGGAGGTATAAATGCTGGAGGTATAAATGCTGGAGGTATAAATGCTGGAGGTGTAAATGCTGGACGTGTAAATGCTGGACGTGTAAATGCTGGACGTGTAAATGCTGGACGTGTAAATGCTGGACGTGTAAATGCTGGACGTGTAAATGCTGGACGTGTAAATGCTGGACGTGTAAATGCTGGACGTGTAAATGCTGGACGTGTAAATGCTGGACGTGTAAATGCTGGACGTGTAAATGCTGGACGTGTAAATGCTGGACGTGTAAATGCTGGACGTGTAAATGCTGGACGTGTAAATGCTGGACGTGTAAATGCTGGACGTGTAAATGCTGGACGTGTAAATGCTGGATGTGTAAATGCTGGACGTGTAAATGCAGTCCGTCTGACCACGTTCCATCACTCACACACAAAGCTATGCGGACGTTGCGGACGCAGCGCACTTTGTGCGGCCGTTCTGGGAGTTGTACGTTCTTGCCTGCCTTGCGTCCGTGGGACGCGGCCGTTGTGCGTCTGCAGTTCGGTGCGGACGTACTTCATGTAACGGGCTCCGATGGGCTTTCTGTCATGCTATCACGGATAGGGATGCACCAATACCACTTTTAAAAAGTATCGGTACTCGTACTCGGTCTTAAAAAAGTACTCACCGATACCAAGTACCGATACTTTTCTTTAATGTCATGTGACGCTTTCCAATAAGAACAGACGTTTAAAAATGCCCCCAGCTCACATGTATATCCCCCCCCAATATATATATATATATATATTATTCATACTAGGGATAGACCGATATGTTTTTTTCCATGCCGATACCGATACTGATTATCGGCCGTCTCTCTGGCCGATAACCGATATCAGGGGCCGATATTCTGTGCACTTAAATTTTTGAAAAGGAACACAATTTCACACAAATCTGGTATAAACTGAACATGTTTATTCATATTTTAAACATTAAATTAGGGGGTCGACCGACCCTGCATGCAGATCTCAGAGAGAGCAGGGTAAGACCCGGTCACCGGCCTGAAAAAAAAAAAGGTTTACTGTATGTTTAACTGTAGATCGCTGTCTGTTCCTTTTTAAGTAATTACAACCAGGGTGTGCTGCTGAGTGCTCTGCTCCCTTCACTAGCCCCACGCAGTCACTAGCCCCACGCAGTCACTAGCCCCACGCAGTCACACACTAACCAACCCCACTAGCTGCAGCAGCTCCCCCTCCTTCCTCAGCTCCATCTTTAAAGCCCCGTTGCTCCGTCCACTGACTCATCCATAATGAGTAGTTACGAAGTTCAACCTGCAGCAGGTGAAAAAAAAATGGCCCACAGCTGTGTGTGTGCACTTCAGTCTGCAGTGCACACACACAGCTGTGGGCCATTTTTTCTTCACCTGCTGCAGGTTGAACTTCAGGCAGGGCTGTGTTTAAGGGGGCTTCAGGTCAGGCTGAGCTCTGGGTTGCAGTGCTGTGTCCCGGGCCGTAACTGCTCATTATGGATGAGTCAGTGGACGGAGCAACGGGGGCTTTAAAGATGGAGCTGAGGAAGGAGGGGGGAGCTGCTGCAGCTAGTGGGGTTGGTTAGTGTGTGACTGCGTGGGGCTAGTGACTGCGTGGGGCTAGTGAAGGGAGCAGAGCACTCAGCAGCACACCCTGCTTGTAATTACTTAAAGGAACAGCCAGCTAGCGATATACAGTTAAACATACAGTAAACTTTTTTTTTCAGGCCGGTGACCGGGTCTTACCCTGCTCTCTCCTAGATCTGCATGCAGGGGCAGGGTTTCCGGATATGCTGACGCGAGGACCATGTGGTGGGCGGCGTAGCTCCTCATTGGTCGGCTTCTCCTGCAACGGAACAAGAACATCACATGCGCCGCAGTGAACGAGCGCGCTGGGGAGCGGCAAGTAGAAATCGGTAATATCGGGGACTTGAACACCGATACCGATTTTAAATTCAAAAAACCTCAAAATCGGCCCAAAATATCGGTAGATCCGATAATAGGTCAACCCCTAATTCATACTGCCCCAGCTCATGGATCTGCTCCAGCTCACACATGGATTTGCCCCCCAGCTCACACATGGATTTGCGCCCCAGCTCACACATGGATATGCCCCAGCTCTCACATGGATATTGCCCCAGCTCTCACATGGATATTGCCCCAGCTCACACATGGATTTGCCCCAGCTCACACATGGATATTGCCCCAGCTCACACATGGATATTGCCCCAGCTCACACATGGATATTGCCCCAGCTCACACATGGATATTGCCCCAGCTCACACATGGATATTGCCCCAGCTCACACATGGATTTGCCCCAGCTCACACATGGATATTGCCCCAGCTCTCACATGGATATGGCCCCAGCTCTCACATGGATATTGCCCCAGCTCACACATGGATATTGCCCCAGCTCACACATGGATATTGCCCCAGCTCACACATGGATATTGCCCCAGCTCACACATGGATATTGCCCCAGCTCACACATGGATTTGCCCCAGCTCACACATGGATTTGCCCCAGCTCACACATGGATATTGCCCCAGCTCACACATGGATATTGCCCCAGCTCACACATGGATTTGCCCCAGCTCACACATGGATTTGCCCCCCAGCTCACACATGGATTTGCGCCCCAGCTCTCACATGGATTTGCCCCAGCTCATGGATATGCTCCAGCTCACACATGGATATGCTCCAGCTCTCACATGGATATTGCTCCAGCTCACACATGGATATTGCCCCAGCTCTCACATGGATATTGCCCCAGCTCACACATGGATATTGCCCCAGCTCTCACATGGATATTGCCCCAGCTCACACATGGATATTGCCCCAGCTCTCACATGGATATTGCTCCAGCTCACACATGGATATTGCCCCAGCTCACACATGAATATTGCCCCAGCTCTCACATGGATATTGCTCCAGCTCACACATGGATATTGCTCCAGCTCACACATGGATATTGCTCCAGCTCACACATGGATATTGCCCCAGCTCACACATGGATATTGCCCCAGCTCTCACATGGATTTGCGCCCCAGCTCACACATGGATATGCTCCAGCTCACACATGGATTTGCCCCAGCTCACACATGGATATGCCCCAGCTCTCACATGGATAATGCTCCAGCTCACACATGGATATTGCCCCAGCTCACACATGGATATGCCCCAGCTCACACATGGATATGCCCCAGCTCACACATGGATATTGCTCCAGCTCACACATGGATATTGCCCCAGCTCTCACATGGATATGCCCCAGCTCTCACATGGATTTGCCCCAGCTCACACATGGATATGCCCCAGCTCACACATGGATATGCCCCAGCTCACACATGGATATGCCCCAGCTCACACATGGATATGCTCCAGCTCACACATGGATTTGCACCCCAGCTCACACATGGATTTGCGCCCCAGCTCACTCATGGATTTGCCCCAGCTCACACATGGATATGCCCCCCCCCAGCTCACACATGGGTATGCCCCCCCCAGCTCACACATGGGTATGCCCCCCCAGCTCACACATGGGTATGCCCCCCCAGCTCACACATGGGTATGCCCCCCCAGCTCACACATGGGTATGCCCCCCCAGCTCACACATGGGTATGCCCCCCGCGACGATACTTACCTTCCTGAGCGACGCCGGGAATGTCTCCGCGTGCGCTCGTTGGAAGGACCCCAGGCGCGACCACGTGGGACCATGTGATTGCGGCTGAGGTCCTTCCAATGCGCGCGCGGAAACTTTCCCGGCGTCGCTCAGGAAGGTAAGTATCATTGCGGAGAGCTCCAGGGGCGGCTGTGCGAATGGCGATAGAGCATTCGGACAGCCGCCGCAGCCCCTCGGATGCCGGCAAGCTGGCTCAATGCCGGCTTCCGATATCGAGGGACTGCACGAGTACCAAGTACTCCTGCAGTACCCAGTATCGGCCCCGATACCGATACTAGTATCGGTGCAACCCTAATCACGGACGTACTTTTAGGCTGGGGTCAGACCAGCGCACTTTTAACGTGTGTTCTGGCGCACATAATTACGGCCGCACTAGCAGCAGATGACGGGCAATGACGGCCAATATACGATGTACGGCCGCACAAAAGTCCGGCCGTGCAACGCAAGTGGAATTTGAACGCATTTTTCTGAGAACGCTGAACCGCTAGTACTGACGTACTGAGTGCGCAGCTGCGGCATAGCGGCGTGTGTGCGTGATTAGGAGACGTCAGACGCTGCTAATGTCCAGCCTACATAACGTCCAGACGCAAAAAGGGTTTTATTGACGATCCGTACAAAATCACGGACGAAAATGCGCATCGTATGACCGATATCGCGTATTCCGTGAAAAAATGCGTCCATTCGTTCGAACGCACTTTTTCACAGACAACACGAAAAATGCGTTCGTCTGACCCTAGCCTTAGGCGCAATCACAGATGTGAACACTACGCTCGTCTGACCCCAGCCTAAACCGTTCCCAAAACTTGTGGAGCAACGGTCTAAAGGGAATTATTCTCTAAACTGTGTGGAAATTTTTGTATTTTTCAGAAAGGGGGGGGGGGGTTGTCTTCAGGCTTAATTTTTGCCCCCTCCCTCCCTATAAGACGCGAGTAGGCATTGGTCCCCGTCTCTCTAGGTTGACTGCTTAGGGCTGGGGGTTTTAAAAGGAGTAAAAATCTAAGATCTGTAGGCCAGTTAGTCTTACGTCAGTAGGGGGGAAATTAATGGAAACCATGTTAAAGGAAAGGATTCTTGAGCATCTAAAAACACATACAGGGTTATTCAGAGATTCGAAAAGTCAGCGCACGTTCGGTGACACTTCGTTCTCTTCAATTCGGTTCCTTTTGCCGATCCCATTTCGGTGACCCTGCGGTGTATTCAGCAAGCACCACAGGGTCCCTGAATTGCAGGGAAAAGCTGCCGCAAACCCAACGAAAACTCACCGCAAAACCCAGCGAATGCACGCTGAAAACCCGCAAAAACATCTGGATTAACCTGTCAGACGCTGGAAAAACCCGAGCAGGAGCCGATCACACGCAGCGAAGCCGCCAGAAAAAGCCGACACCGCAGACAGAGGGAAGTGAATAAATTAGGAAAACAGTTTGCTTGAATGATTGAAAAGTAAAAAAGTTTGCAAATAAACTACTGAGCGAAAATGTCTGAAATTTACATATAAAATCCAATGAATGATAATAAAAAGGGCTGTTACAGAAAAAATAAGTAAATTTAGGAAAAAAAAACATACTTTTCAAAAAAAATGAAATGCTTAAAATTTCTTAAATCTATAAAGAGACGCTTTACTGCAGAATTTTATAATGAACGGTTTATTAGATATTGAATTAAACGGGAATATTTTTAACATTGAAGCCTATGGGATTCTCCTGAATAAACCTGCCGAATTAAACCACCGAATGGCAGGGCATTAGGGGAACCTTTCACTGCTGGTTTGTGTTCTCTGAATAGCCGAAGCAGTGCTTTTCATGGGGATTTCACTGCCCTCGAACTGGCACCGAACAGGCACCGTATGTTCAGGCAATTCGCCAGGATTTGGCGAATTGCCTGCTCTCTGGATAGCCGGATGGCCAGGAAAGGTAACCGAACGCTGATTTTCAGCGCTCAGTTACCGTTCTCAAGCAATTCGGATCTCTTTGAATAACCCTGATAGATTACAGGATCAGAAACAACATGGGTTTACCTCAGGGAGATCATGCCAAACTAATCTTATTGATTTTTTTGATTGGGTAACAAAAATAATAGACACAGGTGGTGCAGTAGACATTGCTTATTTAGATTTCAGTAAGGCTTTTGATACTGTTCCGCATAGAAGGCTTATCAATAAATTGCAATCTTTGAGTTTAGATTCCAATATTGTTGAATGGATTAGGCAGTGGCTGAGTGACGGCAACAGAGGGTTGTGGTAAATGGAGTTTATTCGGCGCAAGGTCTTGTTACCAGTGGGGTACCTCAGGGGTCAGTACTTGGACCCATTCTCTTTAATATTTTTATTAGTGATATTGCAGAAGGTATTAATGAAAAGTATGTCTTTTTGCTGATGACACAAAGATTTGCAACAGGGTTGACGTTCCTGGAGGGATCAGCCAAATGACAAATGATTTAGGTAAACTAAAAAAATGGCGGGAGCTGTGGCAATTGAGTTTTAACGTGGATAAGGCTAGGGTCAGACTGAGGCAGTGCGAACGCGCGTGCAGCCGCACATAATCACGGCCGTGCTAGCAGCAGATGCCGGGCAATGACGGCCAATATACGAAGTACGGTCGCACAAAAGTGCGGCCGCGCAACGCAAGCGGCAAACAAACGCATTTTTTCGAGAACGTGAAACCACTAGTACTGACGTACAGAGTGCGCTGCGTCCGCTAGCGGCGTGTGTGCGTGATTAGGAGACGTCAGACGCTGCTAATGTCCGGCCAACATAACGTCCAGACCCAAAAAGTGTTTTATTGATGATCCGTACAAAATCACGGATGAAACTGCGCATCGTATGACCACTATTGCGTATTCCGTGAAAAAATACGTCCATTCGTTCGAACGCACTTTTTCACGGACAACGTGAAAAATGCGTTAGTCTGACCCTAGCCTTAGTGCAAGATAATGCACCTGGGACGTAAAAACCCAAGGGCTGAATATAGAATATTTGATACATCTGAGGGTTGGGATTTAGGCTAGGGACAGATGAGCGCATTTTCTGCAGCCACCGTCAAAATGTACGTCGATGCGTGCGCACGCATTTTTTCACGGAATACGCTTAAGTGGTCAGACGATGCGCAATTCTGGACGTATTTCATGACGGTGGGGTAAAAAGAAGTCTAGGGAAATCCGGCTGTTTGAACGTTATGTAGGCCGCACACTAGCAGCGTCTGACATCTCCTAATCACGCACACACGCTGCTATGCGGCCGCAGCGCACTTTGTACGTCAGTAGCAGCGGTTTCACGTTCTGATAAAAATGCGTTCATTTGCTGGTTGCGTGGTGTCGGCGCACTTTCGTACGCACGTACTGCGTATATTGGCCGTCATTGGCCGTTATGTGCTGCTACTGCCGCCGTGATTTAGTGCGCCTGCACGCGCGTTCCGACTGCCCCACTCTGACCCTAGCCTTAGGGGTTATTATTTCAGAGGATCTAAGGGTAAGTAGTCAATGTAATAGAGCAGCAGGAAATGCTGGCAGAATGCTTGGAAATGCTGGCAGAATGCTTGGTTGTGTAGGGAGAGGTATTAGCAGTAGGAAAAGGGAAGTGCTCATGCCACTGTACAGAGCACTGGTGAGACCTCACTTGGAGTACTGTGTGCAGTACTGGAGACCGTATCTCCAGAAGGATATAGACATCTTAGAGAGAGTTCAGAGAAGGGCTACTAAAATGGTGTACGGCTTGAAGGAGAAAAGTTACCAGGAAAGGCTTAATGATCTTAACATGTACAGCTTGGAAAAAAGACGAGACAGAGGAGATATGATAGAAACATTTAAATACGTAAAGGGAATCCACAAGGTAGAGGAAGGGAGTATATTTAAAAGGAAACAAAGTAGCAAAACAAGAGGACATAGTCTTAGATTAGAGGGGCAAAGGTTTAAACGTAACATCAGGAAGCATTATTTTACTGAGAGGGTGGTGGATACATGGAACAGTCTTCCAGTAGAAGTGGTAGAGGCCAAAACAGTAATTGAATTTAAGCAGGCATGGGATAGGCATAAGGCTATCCTAAACAAAAGATAAATCCAGGTAAAGTATCCATGTAATTGGGCAGACTAGATGGGCCGAAAGGTTCTTATCTGCCGACATTTTTCTATGTTTCTATGGTGAGATTCTGCCGTGAGCGTTGCATGAAAAGTTGCTCCACTACCACAAGCCTCCCAATTTTTGGAGGGAGTGTTTTGGGTTCTACTTGTTTGGCTTCCAGCGTCTCCCCCGTCCTTCCATGGTGGATCCAGCGTCACTCCCCCCCTCTTCCGTGGTGGATCCATCGTCTCCCCCCCCCCCCTCCTTCCATGGTGGATCCGTCGTCTCCCCCCCCCCCCTCCTTCCATGGTGGATCCGTCGTCTCCCCCCCCTCCTTCCGTGGTTGAGCCAGCGTCTCTTCCCCCCCTCCTTCCGTGGTGGATCCAGCGCCTCCGTCCCTCCCCCTCTTCAGTGGATCCAGCGCCTCCGTCCCTCCCCCTCTTCAGTGGATCCAGCGCCTCTGTCCCTCCCCCTCTTTCAGTGGATCCAGCACCTCTGTCCCTCCCCCTCTTTCAGTGGATCCAGTGCCTCTGCCCCCCCCTCTTTCAGTGGATCCAGCGCCTCCTCCCCCCCCCTCTTTCAGTGGATCCAGTGCCTCCTCCCCCCCCCTCCTTCAGTGGATCCAGCCTCATCTTCCCAGACATGGAATGAGCGGGAATCAGATCTCCTGATGGATAAAGGTTAACCCTGTTTTGGGAGACTCCGCCTCCTGCGTATCGTTACCCCCCCCCCAACTGAAAGCAGAGCGGCGTGTTTATTTTTTTTACATTTTGTAAGAATCCATCGATTTGTAACATTAAAATTTCCAGATCTGTGAATCCCTGGGATCTGGGAGGTTTGACGCTGCAGAGCTCACTCCTGACTCCTGGGGGCGCTCTGGGGCAGAGTGTGCTTTGCATTGCTGGAGACCCCTTTACCTTATGTGAAGACCCCCGAGTCGCCGTGGCTTGTGAGATGTTTCCGGACTACAAGGCTGAGGATCATGGGTCGTGCAGTTCCAGAACATTTGTGGTATAAAGTGTTTTTGTAGGGGGTGGGGGGCCTAATGGGGTCTCCAGATCCTGCATATATTCCTGGACCCATATAGTTCATCCATGCCGGTGGGCTGTGCACGAAACCGTCTGCCTCACAGTATGCGGGATTAATGAGCTGCACAGGATCCCGTGTGACCGGCTTTGCTTCGACACTGATCCCGGACCTCCTGCTACATATGGATTCCACGTACTGCAGGGCAGCACCTTCCCTGTACTGCCCCTCTGCAACATGTCAAGGGAAGCGTGGCGGATGAGGCGAGCTCAGGTCTGAAGTGAACTGCTGCCAAGCGGCCCTGATTTCATTAGGACAGTCCTGATTCTCACTGCACCTCTGTCTATTCGCTCTCGTTGGATGGGAACCTTTGACCTCTGCGCGCTCACAGCACGTGCCCTCTAAAATTGGGGCGTAAAGGATGAGGGTGATGGGAGTTGCACATTCCACGCTCGGCTGGTGACAGCGCTGCGGATATCTGGCCTCCTGGAGGTTGCATTCCCTATACTTTACTTTCCTGTTTGGGTGCTTTTTTATTTTTTTGTTTCATATTGCGCAGCAATAACAATAATAAAAATTTTATACACACACACACTTTTTTTTTATCCCCCCCCCCTTTGTGTCCCTGGCTCTTTTGTGTTTGTGGCGGACTGTCTGCTCGTGGCCAGGCGTCTGGCTTCCATTACTTTTTATTTTTAATAGGAAGAATGGGGATTATTTTTGGATTTTTTTTCTTTATTTTTTTTCTTTTCTTATTCCTCTCAACTGTGCGTTGGGCTCAGGGCGCGCGCGCGCATTAATTTTTTTTTTTTTCTTTTAAAACTTTGTCACTTAATTAAAAAATCTTCCCCCAGCTGAACTGCTTAAACGAGCGTAAACACTTATTTTTTTAAAACTTCTGTATTTTAACATCATTATAGAATGTATTCCCCCCCCCCTCAGACTTTTCTGTAGTTTGCGTGGGTTATGGAAAAAGAGTAACATATATCATTTATGCTCCCATGATCTTAAATTGTGTTTTTTTTATTTATTTTTTTATATATTCCGGGTTTTATTTTTAATTTTTTTGTATCTTCATTGTTGTCAGGCGAACGCAGTCATCACGCCCGTGTCGCCGCACCGTTTAACGTCCATCGTAGCATTGATTTGTGATCCGTAGAGACAACACACACAGTACGAGCGCTCCGAGCTGCGCACGCAGGTGGCAACTGACGCCATTTAGGCCTTGCTGTAAAAGTGCTATGATGGACGCCCAGCGTGCGCCGCGTCCGCATAGCAGCCTGTGTGTGATAAGGCAACGTCAGACGCAGCACATTTGCGACGTCCATCACATTGACTCTCAGGTACAGTCAGCCAGACCCAAAAAAACTGTCTTTCCATTAATTTTGTTTCCCATATTTCCCGTTTTTTTTTTCCTACATCCATTACAAAAGGACCGTGTGGTATCTAGAGTACGTTCGTCCACTATGCACGCGGAGTGCGCTCAGACTGCATTCGTCTGACATTAGCCTTATACGTATTGTGCGCTGCCAGTGATGTCGCTGTCGCGGTGTTTGGCCGCTGTGGCTGCATTTAGCACCTTATTTTCTATCTTGTTCTCCTGTTTACACGTTGTGTGATGTCACCGGACACTGACATCATTGCGCTTCCTAGATTCAAATTAAAGTTGTCACTAGAGCCGCCATCAATCTGTCTCCCCCCCCCCCCCCGCAACATGTAACCGTCAGGATACCGCTGTTTATCTGCGGATAATGGCCGTTGCGCCGGCAGTTGGTGCGGGTGAAGGACCGTAATGGAGATGATTGTGATGCTGTTTAGTTTCCAGTTTGGTGGCTCTTGACAGACGTCAGCTCTCATGGCGCTCTTCCAGACGGAAGACGTGTACGTCGCGGGACGGCCGTGTCACTGCGTGGAATGATGCCGTGCGCACGTCACAATGTATCTTCAAACGTCTGAAACGTATTGGGTCCAATTCCAAACCTGGTGTAAATCTCTCCAGAGCTGTTTGTAAACTTTAGAAACGCCACAGACCGGCGCTGGCAAAATCCGGCACCTAGGAGGTTTCTGAACTATAACTCCCATGATTCCCAGGCCAGCTGCTGCACTGAAAGAATTCTGGGAATTGTTGGCACCAACATCTGGGGGGGGAGGAGGAACCCAGAACCTTATATTTCAGAGCCTGCGATAAACATCTGCTATAAAAACGTCAGTATTTTACAATATATAAAGCTGAGCGATTTTAATATTTAGACCCATAGCGCTAAGGCCGTGTTTCCCAAACCTGTCCTCGGGACCCTCTACGGATATACACCCCCCCCCGGCCACTTTATTAGGTACACCTGTTCAATTGCTTGTTAATCAGCCAATCACACCGCAGCAACTCAATGCATTTCGGCATCTAGACGCGGTGAAGACGACTTGCTGAAGACCAAACCAAGCGTCAGAATGGGGGAAGAAAGGGGATTTATGTGGATTATTTTTTGGGGGTTTTTTGAAGGTGGCATGGGTTGTTGGTGTCATACGGGCTGGTCTGTGTATTTCACAAACTGGTAGTCTCCTTGGTTTTTCACGCACAACATCTCTAGGGTTTACAGAGAATGACCCGAAAAAGAGGAAATACCCAGTGAGCGTCAGCTGTGTGGACAAAAATGCCTTGTGATGTCAGAGGAGAATGAGCAGACTGGATCGAGATGATAGAAAGGAAACAGTAACTCAATTAACCACTCGTTACAACCAAGGTTTGCAGATACACCATCTCTGGATGCACAACACGTCCAACCATGAAGCAGATGGCTGACAGGGGAGGCACGCGGCGTGGTCTGCTGCTGCTGTAGCCCAAGAACAGGAAACTGAGGCTACAATTCGCACAGACTCAACAAAAGACTGGAAAAAACGTTGCCTGGTCTGACGAGTCTCGATTTCAGATGGGTCAGAATTTGACGTAAACAACATGAAAGCATGAATCCATCCTGCCATGTATCAGCGGGTCAGGCTGGTGGTGGTGTAATGGTGTGGGGGATCTTTTCTTGACACACTTTGGTCCCTTAGAACCAATTGAGCATTGTTTTAAACGCCACGGCCCACCCGACTATTTTTACTGACCATGTCCATCCCTTTATGAGCACAGTGTCCCCTGTATCTTTTGATACCTTCTTCCAGCAGGATAATGCACCATGTCCATCCCTTTATGAGCACAGTGTCCCCTGTATCTTCTGATGGCTCCTTCCAGCAGGATAATGCACCATGTCCATCCCTTTATGAGCACAGTGTCCCCTGTATCTTCTGATGGCTCCTTCCAGCAGGATAATGCACCATGTCCATCCCTTTATGAGCACAGTGTCCCCTGTATCTTCTGATGGCTCCTTCCAGCAGGATAATGCACCATGTCCATCCCTTTATGAGCACAGTGTCCCCTGTATCTTCTGATGGCTCCTTCCAGCAGGATAATGCACCATGTCCATCCCTTTATGAGCACAGTGTCCCCTGTATCTTCTGATGGCTCCTTCCAGCAGGATAATGCACCATGTCCATCCCTTTATGAGCACAGTGTCCCCTGTATCTTCTGATGGCTCCTTCCAGCAGGATAATGCACCATGTCCATCCCTTTATGAGCACAGTGTCCCCTGTATCTTCTGATGGCTCCTTCCAGCAGGATAATGCACCATGTCCATCCCTTTATGAGCACAGTGTCCCCTGTATCTTCTGATGGCTCCTTCCAGCAGGATAATGCACCATGTCCATCCCTTTATGAGCACAGTGTCCCCTGTATCTTCTGATGGCTCCTTCCAGCAGGATAATGCACCATGTCCATCCCTTTATGAGCACAGTGTCCCCTGTATCTTCTGATGGCTCCTTCCAGCAGGATAATGCACCATGTCCATCCCTTTATGAGCACAGTGTCCCCTGTATCTTCTGATGGCTCCTTCCAGCAGGATAATGCACCATATCACAAAGCTCAAATCATCTCCCACCGTTTTCTTGAACATGACCATGAGGTCACTGTGCTCCAATGGCCTCCAGTCCCCAGATCTCAATCCAATAGAGCACCTTTTGGGATATGATGGAACGGGAGATTAACATCATGGATGAGCAGCCGACAAATCTGCAGCAACTACACGATGCCATCAAGTCAATATGGACCAAAACCTCCGAGGAATGTTTCCAACACCTTGTGGAATCGATGCCACGAAGAATTTAAGGCAGATCTGAAGGAAAAAGATCCAATCCGGCACTAGCAAAGTGTACCTAATAAAGTGGCCGGTGTGTGTATATTCCTGTGTGTGGCCATAAAAGAGATTAGGGGAAAAAAGCGAAAAATATAAATAGTTAATACAAAAAACAGCAAATTTCAGGGTTTATGGGTCGAAGAACTGCAATGTTTCCTCTTTCAAGAGGTGGATTTCTGAATAAAATCCTACAGAAACTTTACATAGAGCGGCCGCTGGAGGAGGATCACGATACAAAGATGCTCTGAAACCTATGTAATAAATAAAAAATCCGCTATCAGACTCTCCCATAATACTTGGTCCGTCAACTGTAACAATTCAATGATTCTGGAACCCAGAACACACTGAAAACGAGAGAAATCTCAATGTATCCATCCTGGAAAACGAGAGAAATCTCAATGTATCCATCCTGGAAAACGAGAGAAATCTCAATGTATCCATCCTGGAAAACGAGAGAAATCTCATTGTATCCATCCTGGAAAACGAGAGAAATCTCACTGTATCCATCCTGGAAAACGAGAGAAATCTCAATGTATCCATGCTGGAAAACGAGAGAAATCTCACTGTATCCATCCCGGAAAACGTGAGAAATCTCAATGTATCCATCCTGGAAAACGAGAGAAATCTCACTGTATCCATCCTGGAAAACGAGAGAAATCTCAATGTATCCATCCTGGAAAACGAGAGAAATCTCACTGTATCCATCCCGGAAAACGTGAGAAATCTCAATGTATCCATCCTGGAAAACGAGAGAAATCTCACTGTATCCATCCTGGAAAACGAGAGAAATCTCAATGTATCCATCCTGGAAAACGAGAGAAATCTCAATGTATCCATCCTGGAAAACGAGAGAAATCTCACTGTATCCATCCTGGAAAACGAGAGAAATCTCACTGTATCCATCCTGGAAAACGAGAGAAATCTCACTGTATCCATCCTGGAAAACGAGAGAAATCTCAATGTATCCATCCTGGAAAACGTATCCTGTATCCTGCCTGCTGAACCACTTAAAAAAAAAAGAGGAATTTCTTATTTCTACAAATAGTATAAAATTATAAATATCACCATAAAACAGAATCCTATAAAGCCATTGGGATCATATTTCTTATGTTATTTACTCTATACATTTTTATTTTTGGTTCAAATTGTGACTAAGGGGGCGATACTGCGGTCACATTGTTTTTGTGGGGTTTGTGTTTTTTTTTTTTTTTTTAAAAAAAACACTTTTTGGTCAGACTTTACAGGGTAAATATGTTTTTAGTGCAGTACCATTTATAAATTCTGGCATCTGTCCGTCCATCCGCCTTTGTCTGTCCGTCCGCCAGTCCAACCATTTGTTCGCTCTGTCTGGCATTCGTCTGTTCTGTTCATCCGTCCATTCTATCCTTTTCATTCATGTCCTGCAAGAAAGGGGTTTGTGAGGTTTCATTGTGACATGTTTCATGTCAGTCAGTCATCCTCCCTTTGCCGATCCACTTTTGTGGTTATCCGTGCAATTATCCATCTCTGTCATGCAGCCTGTCCGTCCATCCATATGTCATGCAGCCTGTCCGTCCATCCATATGTCATGCAGCCTGTCCGTCCATCCATATGTCATGCAGCCTGTCCGTCCATCCGTATGTCATGCAGCCTGTCCGTCCATCCGTATGTCATGCAGCCTGTCCGTCCATCCGTATGTCATGCAGCCTGTCCGTCCATCCGTATGTCATGCAGCCTGTCCGTCCATCCGTATGTCATGCAGCCTGTCCGTCCATCCGTATGTCATGCCGCCTGTCCGTCCATCCATCCATATGTCATGCAGCCTGTCCGTCCATCCATATGTCATGCAGCCTGTCCGTCCATCCATATGTCATGCAGCCTGTCCGTCCATCCATATGTCATGCAGCCTGTCTGTCCATCCATATGTCATGCAGCCTGTCCGTCCATTCATCCTCCCTTTGCCGATCCGCGTCTGGTTATCCATCTTGCCATGTTTCTTGTCTGTCTGTCCATATCTCATACAGTCTGTCCGTCCACACATGGGTGCTATAATTTCAGGATTAATGGCTCCTTCGAGGCTGTGTGTCAAATTGAACCAGCCCCCCCCCCAGACAGATGTGCAAACCCAGTTCTTGATACTTTGTATCTGTTAATTGTTCAGTGTGTGTGTTAGTGTAATCCTGGCATTAGGGGAGCAGGGGCTTCTCCATAGAGGGAGGAGGGGATCCCTGCGGGGGGGGGGGGGGTTAATGTGAGGAGGGGATCCCTGCGGGGGGGGGGGGGGTCTGGGGCTGATGTATAGGTTATAAAGGAAATACCAGAGCATTACTTTTTTTTCCCCTTTAAAGAGTTGCTGGTGGCTGCCAGCCTGAGCAGGGAGGGGAGACATTCTATTTTTTTTTCTTCTTCCTTTTTTTTGTTTTGGAAAATAAAAAAAAAGTGGGAGGGTAGGGTCTCCTTGGCGGTGCCTCCCCCTCTTCTCAGGAGGTGTTGGGGCTGATGTTGGGATGAGGGAGAAGTTGGAGAGGCAGGGACATGTGAGCGAGGGAGAGGGAAAGTGTGATGTGGAGGTAGAGAGAGGAGGCAGCGGAGGAGCAACAGTCCACCCCCCCCCCCCCAGCCAGCTCCAATACACGCCGACCATACCAAAACGCCCGCCAGGACCCCCGAGGAGCTGCAGCGCAGACCGTGGAGAAGGAGCGGAGGCGGCGAGCGGCTGCATTTTAAGGGGTGCTGACCTTTCCGTGGTGTCTGGGCGATATGGAGGTGGCCGCCGCGTTCCTCCGTCACAAGGAATTGGTTTAAAGCTGCGCCACTGCTTTTGGGATTATGCCTTCTGCGTCGCCCTGCTTTTCTCGCCGGTGCTCGGACCCCAGGATGACCTGGCTCTGCCTCTCCTGCATGCTCTGGGTATGTAAAGTCCCGTTATTTTATAGCGTCACGGTTTCTCTAATCTTCTATTCGGCGGCGGAATGAATGCTCTCGTGGCTTCCCACGCAGCGATCGGAGGAAAGGGACACTGCGGGTCGCTGGGGTCTACCTGTACGTTATCTAGCCTGGCGCTCGAGGGGTTAAACCCAAGTGCCCATACTAACCAACACAAAGTCTCGTTTTCGCACGCCGGGAGAAGGGTTAAATAAATACACCGTGGAGCTCCCCTTTCTCCCAAAAGAACCATTGTCACCTAACGCCGCCGTCCAGGAACATCCGTCGTGGCGTTTTTTCGAGAACAAGCCAAAAATATGAATCTAGAAATGGCGTATTTTTTTTCCCGGTGACTTTTCGGTGCTGGTTTAGATCAGGGCTGGTCAAAATCTGCAACCCCCCCCCCCCCCTGCGACTGTAACTGCCTGTCTGCAGCACCACTTTCGTGAGCATGAAGAGCGGCACAGGATAATGGGAGTTGGAGTCAGCAGCTTCGGGTTTTTACGGGTCCATTTGCCGGCTCTGTCAGAGGGGATATCCGAAAATTCATTCGTTAAAACCGGGCTGGCCAAACCGTGCTGTGCAAGGGTTCTTCTTGGACTCAAACTCCCAGTATCCACTCTTCCATTCTCGTCAGGTGGGTGGCTGCAAGAGGAACAGAGCCTTAATTTACCCCTCTGCTTTTATCCAAAGGGTGTCATGTGAGCTTGCGCTCTAAAGGCGTACATATGATGAACGTCACTGGATGATGGGAGTTGGATTCAGCAGCTTCGGTTTCTTTCTGGCTGCTCTTGGCTCGGCGGGTTTAGCGCCGACTCCGGCCAGTGGGGGATATTCTAACATTCACACCTTTTAAAATGGTGCTGTGCCAGGATACTACTTGGACTACAACTCCCAGTATCCGTTCTCATACAGCTTCTACCAGATTCTGCTCTGGCAGGAAGCTACGAGTGGAGCAGAGATGCTTTAATTCAAAGTGCGCCACGTGAGCTTACACTCTAAATAATGCAGGCGTCACTGGTGTCATATCGGCGCCGGCGTGTTTCAGGATTCTCAGCCATTGTGCCGCCCCTGCATGGGCAGAGATACCCGTAGCCCATTTACCTCAATGAGTGACCCCCATGTGACTGGCATCCACATCCCGTCTCCGTGTGACCTCCCCGCAAAAAAAAAGCCGCGAGGGTGCAAAATCGTGACTGTCCGACCAAATCCAAGCCCCTCGGGAGGTGTACGGTGAGAGATGACGGCTCGAGCCCACGCTCCACCTCTAGATACAGAGTCAGTCCTTGCTGTGAGGTTCTTCTTGGGTTCAGGTTCTAATGGGGTGTCCTCTCTTCGTTGTACAGCGCTGCAGAATAGGTCAGTGCTTGATCTTCAAGCCTGATCGATCCAGCTTGGGGGGGGGGGTCTGTCCTTGCAGGTCGCTTTAGTAAGATTTTTGGGGTGTTCTAAAGCTGGTATTTGGGTGCCGGTGCCGCGTGGTCTGGGTGTAAGTGTGTGTGTGTGTGTGTGTGTGTGTGTGTGTGCGCACACGCGGTTTGCCAATAAATACCGTCTCCCCCGGGCGAGCAAAGAGCTTAACTAATGGCGCTCGCGATGATTTACTGAACGCCGTAATTGCCTGAAGCCATTAAACGATCGGACGCCGCGGTGGCTTTATATGATCTGCCGTGAGCGCTCACAGTGCATGCTGGGACCACACAGCGATGGCATTCGGGGGCCTGTCATGCCGGGAATGGGAAATTCCGTCACCAGCCTGGTGTCTGTCTTCACTGATGCTTAAGTACATAGCACCAACATATTGTGCAGCGCTGTACAACAAACCTAGTTTGCTAGAGGCGAGGCGGACTCGCAGTCTGAGCATGGCTAAGGGTGATGGAGGTGCCAGGGGCCCAGATTGAAGCCACGTGAGACTGGTGTAACTTTACACGTTGTATGGGCCGCTGGCCAAAACAGCTCCTCGGGGGCCCCCCCCTGCTACCCCCACCGTCTGCTGGAGGTTTGCGCCCCCCCCCCCCTGCTGCAAGACTTCATCTGTCTTCACTAGAACCGGACTAGAAGAAGATGCGGGGGACCCCCCCCCACACCACAGACTGGACCCTGAGGAGGAACTGAACCCCCAAAAAGAACCTGACACCAAGCGCTGTAGCGCTGTACAATGAGACAGAATAACAAATCTACCTAAGTTTCAACCCTCAGCTTTAAAACCGACACCCCGAAAGGACTAACAAGGACCCTAAAAAAGAGCCCCACACCAAGGCGTGAAACCAAAAGGACATCCGCGTTAGTAACAGAGCCCCGAAAAAGTGCCTGATGCCAGAGAACCCCACCACTGGGAACTGCCCCCCCCAAAACAAAGAATCTCACACAATAGACTGAACCCCAAAAAGCGCCTCAGACCAAAGCGAGCAGAGGAGGACCCCACCGTTACGATATGAATCCATGACTCTCCTGCAAAGCGCTTGAGGACCCTCAGCTTTCTGACCCCCAAAAAAGAGCCTGGTAACAGAGGACCCTCCACTATGAACTGAACCCCCAAAAAGCTTCACAAGAAGGTATGCAACCAGAGGACATCAGTGTGAACTGAACCCCCAAAAAGCACCTCCTACTAAGGTGTGATGCGAGAAGGGCGAGGCTGCACCCCCCCCATTATGATCTGAACCTCAAAAAAATCTCCCAAGGCGCTTTTCCTAAGGGCCACCCCGTCATCTACTGAACCCCAGAAAATAAGCTCAAAGACCGCAAAATGATGAACGTTTCTCTGCGCCCCAAAGGGCGCTGCCGTGCTGCTAGTATTTATGTAGCACCAACATATTCCACAGCGCATCACGTGTAGGAAATATAAGAGACCTGACACCATGAGGAACAGAAGCCCTGCCGGCGGGATTAACCACACAGCAAATACAGTGCATCCCATGAGCTTACAATCTAAAGGTAACGGGACGTGGGACTAGACCCGCTTAATCCCCACACATAGACATGGATGCGGTGGCAGATCACACCGGCTGTCCGGTCCTGTGACCTCGTGGACAGCTGCTGCTTGGGATGAGCAGAGGTTTATCGCGGTGAGCAACTCTTACATTACCACTTCTGCCGGGCGGCTGCTCCGGTGCGCAATACAATACTCCTGGCGTTTCCTCGCTGTCCACCAAAGTCTCCGTGGCTCATGGCATCTCCCCATCGTCCCCTTTACCCTCAGTGACCTCGGTGTGTTTTTGGGGGGTGTCTCCCCCCCCCGGCCCACATCCTCCCTCCAAGTTGTTTTGACATAAACCGCGGCCACATGTCGTGAGAATAAAATAAATCCGACTTCTTTATTGCAGCGTCCTGGAGCGGGAGCAGCCGGCGGCCACGTGGCGCTCAGGAAAACCCCAGAAGTGGATGTGGTGTGTTTCTCATTTATATTACAGCTGAGCTTCCAGTCTAAACTCTGTAACCCGATATCAATCTTCTCACCCCCCAAATCTCCTGCCCGTTACAGTGAACAGATGGCATAAAGCAGGGTCTGCAGTGTGGGGCAGGGTGTGAACTCATCCTATGCAGGAGATAAGTAAATGGTGTCTGTTGCTAAAATGCTTCTTTTACCCCGGCCTGGATTCTAAGGTGAATCTTAAAATTGCCAAATTTGTCCCTATTTAGTCTGGATTTGGTGTTTTCTGTTGGCATTCAGTCTTTTCACTATACATACCTTTTATCCCTAGATGCAGGTGCCCCTATACCCCCCCCCCTGCTGTGTAGCGCCATAGTATATGTTTGCTGTAGCTTTTGCTCAATGTTCTATATGTGGTTTGGGTCAGGGTTTGGTCTGAGCCGCATGGGGCAAATCAGAGTCTGGTAATGATACCACGTCCCATGTGTTTCTGCTACACATGCCTGGTGTGCGATTTAATTTTTTCACCTGACGCGGTTTACAGCACTTCCTGCCCGCTGTTGGTGCCCGTACGCGTGGTCACTGCCGCGGCACGGAATCCCTCTGGCGCCGCCGGCATGTCGTCTGCTAACGCGAGATTTCTAAAAGATTCGCTAAATGTCCGGCTGAGCGATCATGACGCCGTCGCCGCTCTGTCCAGTCTCTGGCTTTGATACGCGAAATGCGTTTCCGTCACATTTGGGAAGTTTTGTTTGTTACAGTGGCGTGGGGGGGGGGATTCACTTTTTAGGATTTTTTTTTTCCCCCAGTTATACTATTTATCCTAATTTTTATTTTTTAACCCCATAATTTCATGTGTGAATTCAGTCTGGGCGGCTTTTCAGGCTCCTGGCGGTAAGGGTCGACGCGGTGGAACGGGCCGCGGAAAAGCGCATTCTGAAAACTGCTCATTTTTTTTACTCTAATATTGATGTAAAATTTTGTAATTTCTCCACCAATTCCTGGCTTTCCAAATGGCCCCAAAATGTATAACCCCCCCCCCAATAAATGGCTGGGGCAGAGTCCGGCGGGACCGCGGTCCCATCTCTGAAGTTGTACCTGAGGACGGAGGCCTGAAGCCTCGGAGTTCCCTTTCTGGGAGTCAAGGTCTGATGTTTGCCAGGGGTCGCTGTGCCGCATGAGATGGGGACCTTCTCTTTTATGGAGGCCGTAAAGTCCTTGGTTTCCTTTTGTGGTCCTTGCTGAAGGTCAGGGGTCAGGCGAAAGAGGCCATAATTGACTGAGTGATGGGCCTCAGGGCCCTGTGTCCTCTTGGCCTGAGAGGTCACCAAGCCACGGGGCCCTCTGTGATGGGTGACCCCGCGTGCCCCGCCTTGTGGCCCCCTTCTGCTAACTATTGTTTCAAGGGAAGAATTATCAGAGCTGGGATCCCTCCACTCCGGGACCCGCCGGACTCCTGTCTCCCCTCCACTCTGGGACCCGCCGGTCTCCCCTCCACTCCGGGACCCGCCGGTCTCCCCTCCACTCCGGACCGCCGGTCTCCCCTCCACTCCGGGACCCGCCGGTCTCCCCTCCACTCCGGGACCCGCCGGTCTCCCCTCCACTCCGGGACCCGCCGGTCTCCCCTCCATTCCTGGGGACCCGCCGGTCTCTGTGTCCCCTCCACTCCAGGACCCGCCAGTCTCCTGTCTCCCCTCCACTCCGGACCTGCCGGTCTCCTGTGTCCCCTCCACTCCAGGACCCGCCAGTCTCCTGTCTCCCCTCCACTCGGGACCCGCCGGTCTCTCCCCTCCACTCCGGACCGCCGGTCTCCCCTCCACTCCGGGAACCCGCCGGTCTCCCCTCCACTCCGGGACCGCCCGCCGGTCTCCCCTCCACTCCGGGACCCGCCGGTCTCCTGTGTCCCCTCCACTCCAGGACCCCCAGTCTCCTGTCTCCCCTCCACTCCGGGACCTGCCGGTCTCCTGTGTCCCCTCCACTCCAGGACCCGCCAGTCTCCTGTCTCCCCTCCACTCCGGGACCCGCCGGTTCTCCCTCACTCCGGGACCCGCCGGTCTCCTGTCCCCCTCCACTCCGGGACTGCCGGTCTCCTGTCTCCCCTCCACTCCGGGACCCGCCGTCTCCTGTGTCCCCTCCACTCCAGGACCCGCCAGTCTCCTGTCTCCCCTCCACTCCGGGACCTGCCGGTCTCCTGTGTCCCCTCCACTCCAGGACCCGCCAGTCTCCTGTCTCCCCTCCACTCCGGGACCGCCGGTCTCCCCTCCACTCGCGGACCCGCCGGTCTCCTGTCTCCCCTCCACTCCGGACCTGCCGGTCTCCTGTCTCCCCTCCACTCCGGGACCCGCCGGTCTCCTGTCTCCCCTCCACTCCGGGACCCGCCGGTCTCCTGTCTTCCCCTCCACTCGGGACCCGCCGGTCTCCTGTGTCCCCTCCACTCCAGGACCCGCCAGTCTCCTGTCTCCCCTCCACTCCGGGACCTGCCGGTCTCCTGTGTCCCCTCCACTCCAGGACCCGCCAGTCTCCTGTCTCCCCTCCACTCCGGGACCCGCCGGTCTCCCCTCCACTCCGGGACCCGCCGGTCTCCTGTCTCCCCTCCACTCCGGGACCTGCCGGTCTCCTGTCTCCCCTCCACTCCGGGACCCGCCGGTCTCCTGTCTCCCCTCCACTCCGGGACCCGCCGGTCTCCTGTCTTCCCCTCCACTCCGGGACCCGCCGGTCTCCTGTGTCCCCTCCACTCCAGGACCCGCCAGTCTCCTGTGTCCCCTCCACTCCGGGACCTGCCGGTCTCCTGTCTCCCCTCCACTCCGGGACCTGCCGGTCTCCTGTCTTCCCCTCCCTCCGGGACCCGCCGGTCTCCTGTCTTCCCCTCCACTCCGGGACCCGCCGGTCTCCTGTCTTCCCCTCCACTCCGGGACCCGCCGGTCTCCTGTGTCCCCTCCACTCCAGGACCCGCCAGTCTCCTGTGTCCCCTCCACTCCAGGACCCGCCAGTCTCCTGTGTCCCCTCCACTCCAGGACCCGCCAGTCTCCTGTGTCCCCTCCACTCCAGGACCCGCCAGTCTCCTGTGTCCCCTCCACTCCAGGACCCGCCAGTCTCCTGTGTCCCCTCCACTCCGGGACCTGCCGGTCTCCTGTCTCCCCTCCACTCCGGGACCCGCCGGTCTCCTGTCTTCCCCTCCACTCCGGGACCCGCCGGTCTCCTGTCTTCCCCTCCACTCCGGGACCCGCCGGTCTCCTGTGTCCCCTCCACTCCAGGACCCGCCAGTCTCCTGTGTCCCCTCCACTCCGGGACCTGCCGGTCTCCTGTCTCCCCTCCACTCCGGGACCCGCCGGTCTCCTGTCTCCCCTCCACTCCGGGACCCGCCGGTCTCCCCTCCACTCCGGGACCCGCCGGTCTCCTTTTCTTCCCTCCAAAATAAACACCAACATCTTCCAAACTATGTGCAGATGGACGATTGACACGGGGTCTCTGGGGCAAATTCAACCCAAGTCACCCTGACACTCCAAGATCTGGACTGTCCGGCAAGGCTTGGTACACCGGATCTGGTTTAGGAAAGTTGCCACGGCAACCTGGACCGACATGTCCAAATTGTTTTAATGGAGTTGCTGGAATATTGTCATTTTTGGAACTACACCCCCCCCCCCCCCCGTCCCATGGCGCTCAGAAGACAGCCGGAGACCCTGAACGGGGGTTACTCAATAACAACGGTTATTTCATTAATGGTGGTTTAATTTTGCCGACGGTGGATGAATACGGTGAATTTTCTGTTTGGGGAGCCGCCACCTGGTGTAGTTTTTGATGCGGTTCCTGCTGATGTTCAGCGTAGACTTCGCCGATATTTCCACCGGTGTCCAATCACCGTTGTCCAGCGTTGGTTTCACCAAGGGTTTAGATTGGAGTGCCATGGAGATCACAAGTTTAGTGACCTGCCTTGCTTCCCTTCCTGCAGCATATGAATTATACATGTTGCAGGGCAGCACTTTTCCCTGTGCTCCTCTTCTGTGTGAAATAGTAATGTGTCCAGGAAAACATGGCCGACCTGGCGACCCTAAAGGTAACGTTCTTGTAGCCAATGGCCACCGGGTTTGGCTGATTTGAATTATTAGTACCCCCCCCCCGGCCTCAAATTTTAGGTTTTTTTTTTTCTTTCCTTTTCTTTAAATATTTTTCCACCAACTTAAACTGGTTGTGCAGGTTTGGGGTGAATTCTGACACATTTGGGGAAAATCGTTTCTCTCTAGAGAGAGCTGCAAGTAATCTATCCATTATACAGCCAGTTCTTTGTGTGTTTGGAGATTCTCCATGCGATGCACACATGTGTATAATTTCTGGGTGGAAGTCGCTGTAAAATCAGTTCGCCGGAACTGGTTACATGGTTAGGTCACAGCTTGTCTCATTACGTGTGTATAAAGTAACACAGGGCAGCTAATTAGGGGAAAGCCGCGTTTTAACTGCACTGCGTCCTGTAAAGCAAATAAATACATGAGAAACTTTATATAACTGTCGCACATACAGCTACCCCGGGGGACGGTGCGCGCGCAGCCAGCACGCCATCACCTGATCCTGCAGCCGTTACTGTGCTTTAACAAGAACGCCTTGCTCTGCATGAGGAGCATCTTAAAACCCCAACATGATCATACACACCGCACATTACTGTGAGTTTTATTGCCGTGGAGCTCTGTGATACAGTAATGTGCGGTGTGTATGAGTGTGCTCCACGGCAATAAAACTCACAGTAATGTGTAGTGTGTATGAGCATTTTATTGCTGTGGAGCTCTGAGGCTAGGGTCAGAGTGGGGCAGTCGGAACGCGCGTGCAGACGCACTAAATCACGGCGGCAGTAGCAGCACATAACGGCCAATGACGGCCAATATACGCAGTACGTGCGTACAAAAGTGCGCCGACACCACGCAACCGGCAAATGAACGCATTTTTATCAGAACGTGAAACCGCTGGTACTGACGTACAGAGTGCGCTGCGGCCGCATAGCAGCGTGTGTGCGTGATTAGGAGATGTCAGACGCTGCTAGTGTGCGGCCAACATAACGTTCAAACAGCCGGATTTCCCTAGACTTCTTTTTACCCCACCGTCATGAAATACGTCCAGAATTGCGCATCGTCTGACCACTTAAGCGTATTCCGTGAAAAAATGCGTGCGCAAGCATCGACATACATTTTTACGGTGGCTGCAGAAAATGCGCTCATCTGTCCCTAGCCTGAGACGTTCATACACGCCGCACATTACTGTGAGTTTTATTGCCGTGGAGCTCTGTGATACACTCATACACACCGCACATTACTGTATCACAGAGCTCCACGGCAATAAAACTCACAGTAATGTGTAGTGTGAGCATTTTATTGCTGTGGAGCTCTGAGACGTTCATACACGCCGCACATTACTGTGAGTTTTATTGTTGTGAAGCTCTGATATGCTCATACACCCTGCACATTACTGTATCAGAGCTCCACAGCAATAAAACTCTCGTTCATACACACCGCGCATTACTGTGAGTTTTATTGCTGTGGATCTCTCCGTCTGTTGCTGGATGGAGTAGAGGTAACATCACTGCTCTATGACCGTGGAGACACAGGTTCGATCCCGGCTAGAGCACCTCGCCAGTAAGTGTCCTTGGGAGAGACCCCTATCGGTACATACTCAAACCACAGCAATCTCAATGTATCCTTCCTGCTAAAACAAGTCTCGGGGCTCTGCAGCGATTCATGTAATTAGTAACGTGTACTGTATGTGTCTGATTTCCAGACCGCAGGGACATTCGATCTCTTCCTCCTCACGGTCTGTAAATTCCTCTCCTCCTGGTGAAGGTGACAGCGCGGATTGCAGGCCTCGTTTATCAGCGTCGCTAATGTACCTTGTTACCTGCAACTTGAACTCCGTCTGGAGTCCGTCCAATACTCTGACTGCGTGTCTGTACCTTCCTGCTCCAGATCCGGGTCCTGGAGGAATTCTGCCAGCGCCGAGTTATTCACAAAGCACCGGCATTTCACTGCTCTGCGCTTCGGCAAATCCCTTTCTGACACTTCGTTGAATTCACTGCAACGTCGCCGTAACCGACGCTTGAGTCCCCGAACAGCAAAAAAAATCTGCGGCGGCGCAGTTGTGGTTGACATGTGATTCTGCACTGTGTGCGCTACCAGCCCTGTAACACAGCAGCTGCGCATGCACAGAGCCAGCAGCGCACAGTGCAAATCCCATGGCAATCATTTAAAGGGACACTCTACTGAGAATTGATTCCTTTTCTTGCCCTTAATTGGACAGATTCTGCTGACGGCCTCTGCCCAATTAATTATTTTGGGTGATTTTACTCCCCTTTTACCCCCTCCCCGAGCGCTGCTCCTCCTCTTCGGCTCAGGGGTCCCGAAACTGGAAGTCCCTGTGCAGAAAAGCTTCAATTTCTGATCCTATACAACTTGTCTATTGTAGGAGCCGCATATTGCACAGCGCTGCGAGACTCGCACACTTTACGTAAACAAGTTCGGTAGCTCTTGCGCAGAGCGATGGGTCGGAGCTGCACGCGCATGCACAGATCTGATCCGTCGCTGCCTCTCTAGGAACGCTCGCTACAGCGATTTGGTCTCAGAGGGTGACGTCACCCGCTCTCTGTGTGTGACATCACTAGTGACCGGCAGCCGGGAAACTCAAAATCCCGGCTGCTGGTGACACTGGCTGGGTGGAGGGGGGCACCCCTTACATCCTGGCACAGTTTTAAACCAATAAAGCTGTCAGTATGAGCCTGGCAGAGCGTCCCTTTAATGACCGGTTACCTTTGTGCTCTCCTGGGGAACATACTGCTGAATAATCCCACTTTACCAGACATTCTCTCATCTGGAAAATATATAATATATATTTTTCTTGTTATGATGTTTGTTGCTTTATTTTTTTTATCTGTATAAACAACAAAGAGGAAAATAAACCAAGAAAAGTTCCCAGATTGTGAGTTCCTACGGGAATAGGGCCCTCATCTCCTCCTGTACTGTTTGTCAAATGTTGTTCAATGTATTGTAACCCTGTCTATACTGTGCTTATTGTACAGCGCTGCGGAATATGCTGGCGCTTTATAAATAAAGAATAATAATAATATCATCGGGAAGCGGCGTCTGCCGAGGAAAACCGCAGGGATGAGCAGGGAGGACAAAACCCCATCTCTGGTTTCTTGCGCGCAGATTGTGGAGCCGAGCCAATGGACACCGGCGAGGGGCCCGCAGTGACTGCTGGGAAAATTATACTCAGGATTACACTAGCCATGGCTCATAAGGCACTGCCGTGTGATGTAGCGCTGTACAAACAATCTAATTCTGACGTTTGATGCAGAAGCTTTAAATTGGGAGATAAAGCTACAAAAAAGGGCAAATTGTAATGAGGAATGGTGTGTCCTGGTCGCCAGAGCTTACGATCTACAGCAGTGTTTCCCAACCCTGCTCCTCAGGTCCTGCTAACAGGCCAGGTTTGCAGGATATGTGAAGCGCAGCACAGGTGATAGGATTTGCTGCTCAGTGATTGCAGGATTCAGTCTGCGTTTCTTTCCCCAAGGTGATCCTTTAAAACCTGTCCTGTTAGGGGGTCTGAGCATACTGAGCAAGTATGCGATAAAAGGGAGGGTTTTTCCTTTTTAAATCTTATTTTGCATGAAAGGTGCTCCCCATCCCAGGGATATGTGGCGAGTTGGGGTGCATCATCTGTTGCGTGCTCTTTAACTGCACATCGTGGGTGCTTGATTTGGTTTTTGCAGCGTTGGTGCAACCGTCAATCGCCGTATTACATTAAACTTTGGCGTCCCATAGGTGAATTTGGGGACTCGTCGTTTGTGACTTTTCGCCGGCAGATCCCGGCATCAGGACTGTCCTGCTGGAATCGAGAGTCTTGGGAGCTATTCCCCCCCCCCCAACGTGTCGGGATGATAATAATACACGTGTATCTGTTGACGTGTGTAATTAATCTCACACGTGCTCACACACAGCTTTAATGACGAGATTCCTGCGAACAAAAAGGCTGGAAACAATTGGCTGCTTTGGATGCGGATTTAAACGCCGCGATCCGGCCTTTCATTGTGTCACAATACGGCCTGTTAGCCCAAAATCCCAGCCGCCCTATTGGCTATCAAAGATTTTCTGTTGAATCGTGGTTTAGTGAATGCGCCGCGTGTGAAACGCAAATCACCTCCAGCGAGTTACTAAACCGCAAAACTGAGGATGGGGAGGGGGGGGACCTAGATTAAAAAAAATAATCACTTCAAAAAATATTTTTTTCACCCCATAGACGGAAACTTCTCAATCTGTATAATTTTTTGCTTAAACTTTCAGTGAGAAATATTAAAATTTATAGTTACATAGGCTGAAAAAAGCCGTGCGTCCATCGGGTTCAACCTTTCACACATCACATACTGCTGTTTTGATCCAAAAGAAGCAAAAAACCCCAGTCTGAAGCGCTCGCCAATATGCAACACACTGGGAAAAATTCCTTCTTGCCCCCAGATGGCGTCAGATTTCTCCTTGGATCGAGCAGCTTTTACCCACATATTAAATATTATAACCCTTAATATTCTGTGTCTGCAGGAAGTCATCCAGTCGCTGTATAAAAGTCTGTACAGTCTCATTCCCAAACACCTCAACAGGCAGGGAATTCCCAACCTCCTCATCAGGCAGGGAATTCCCAACCACCTCAACAGGCAGAGAATTCCACAGCTTTAGTGTCTCCCTGTAATATTAAATATTATGACCCTTAATATTATATTTTAGCAGGAAGTCCTCCAGATGTTTTTTTTTTTTTTAAAGTCTGTACAGACTCTGACCCAACTACCTTAACAGGCAGAGAATTCCACAGATTTATTGTTCTCACCGTAAAATAACCCTTCCTATGCTTTAGGCTGAATTATTATGTAGATATTTTTTTTTTACTTTTAGCGAGCCATTTCTCCAAAGTGATGTGCGCTCATGTAACGATCTGATTGGCTTAGCCTTTTCGACCAGCTTTGATCACTGTGGTCATTTTTTACAGCAATTTTGGCAGAATTTCTCTTTTAGGTAAATGTGAGATTTCTGCGTTTTCTAATGCAGGATTGAGACCAGAGTGCAGGGGGTTAATAGTCGGCCATGGATCATGCCAGGATGTGTATACAGGCTTTGAAAATGAGGATCCTCAGGGGTGGAGCTAAACAGTCACGTATTATTCTTTTTTTTTTTTTTTTATACCTATTGGTCTTTAATGTTTAAACGTTTCCCCAATCTCTTAAAATAAACCTGTATGGGGCAAAGTCTTTGCAGTGGAATAGTCTCCCTGGAAACCAGATGTTTGTTCTCTGAGAGGGGACTCGCTCTGCGTGGGCGACAGTTTCTCCTCCTGCAGCATTTGAATTCGGCGTGCTGTAGGGCAACACCTTCATGTGCCACCGGATTAGCTGTGTGGGATTCAGAGGTTACAGCTGATCGAGCAGTCAGACACAGGCTTGGCCAGGGGTCAGCAACCTTGCCCCTCCATGAATTTTGTAACTACATTTCCCAGGAGGCTCAGCCCAGCTAATTAGTGGCAGAGCTTCATGGGAGATGTAGTTCAAGAAACATCTCGCGGGGGGGGGGGAGGAGGAGAAGGTTGCTGATCCCCCTGGACTAGGCATGCACTCGCTCAGGATCATTGTCCTTGGAGTCTGCAGGGATTCGTGAAAACCAGGAGATCGGAATAACGATAACCACAAACCCGAGAAGTTAATCCTCACTTTTTCCATTGTGCGGCGCAGGTACCGGCCTGGGATGGAATGTAAATGGTTAAGATCCCGGCTTTGATTGATACAGCTGCTCTAAACACAGGGCTTTGTGTCAAAATCACACCTGTTACCCCCCCCCCCACAATGAGACACCACGGCTGATCTGAACAAGACCCGGGTTTTATCTAATATCGATTTGTGCGTTTAAAAAAGCGGGTACCACGGGTTCTATAGCTGTGCAACAGTCATACACACAGCACATTGGTGCGGAGCTCTGTGATATGCTCATACACACCACACATTGCTGTGAGTTTTATTGCTGTGGAGCTCTGTGATAACTGCACATTACTGTGAGTTATATTGCTGTGAATCTCTGATACAGTAATGTGCAGTGTGTATGAGCGTATCAGATTCACAGCAATATAACTTACAGTAATGTGCAGTGTGTATGAGCATATCATAGAGCTCCACAGCAATAAAACTCAGTAATGTGCAGTGTGTATGAGCGTGAGTTTTATTGCTGTGGAGCTCTATGATATGCTCATACACACTGCACATTGTTGTGAGTTATATTGCTGTGAATCTCTGATACACTCTTACACACCGCACATTGCTGTGAGTTTTATTGCTGTGGAGCTCTGTGATATGCTCATACACACTGCACATTACTGTGAGTTTTATTGCTGTGGAGCTCTGTTTCACATTGATAGATTTTCTATAAACCAGGAATAGTTTAGTAAATCGGATGGTTAAAGGCCTGATTTTTGGGACTGGTCCCCGTTCGGTCGGGCCCCTGGGTGGTACGCTGTTGCTGATACAGTAGCCGCTGTCACTCTGTCTTATTTACAATTGGCCGGGTGTTAATTCTCACAGATTACACGGTGTCTTTTCTCAGGCTCTGTCCTTTGTAGCGGATGCTGAGTGACACTTATCATTCATACACACAGACCCGCTGCCATCCCACCCACCAGGCGCAGGATGCCCCCTGCCTTGCCATCGCTGGCCGCGTGTTTATTAGCATTCATGCCGGATCATGGTCTGCAGAAAGATACACAGGCTACTTGTGTTACAAGCGGGGGTCTCCGCAAACCTCCCGTCTAATTGACTCGCTCTGCTTCCCTCGCTCATTCGATGAACGAAGCCCCCCTTTATGATGCCGGACGCTTCCTCCAGGAGAGCTTTTCATGGAGCGATACTTATTATGCATCGTTCTAAAGTGACCCAAGGGATTGTGGGATTTATGGGAAACGTCATATTTGTCATGAATCCCTGTTACCTCTCTCATCTTCCGGTGGGTCGCTTCCATTTTTACACGTACCATGTTTTCTTCCATAAACTCCTCCAGCGCAAAATCCTTCCCAAACGCGAGTTTTCAAAGTCAACTTCTGATAAAGAGAAGCCACTACCGCAAACCTCCCACGATCTGGGGATCTCAGCCCCCATCAAAAAAGACCAAGGAGTCAGTGGAAGCGGCAGGAGGACAGTGTGTGTGTGTGTGTGTGTGATCTGAAACGGCGGACTGATACAGATTCTAAAAATAGACGTCGGACATGCGGCAGCTTTTGAGATCCACCCCCCCCCCCATAATTTTCATATATTGCAATTGTTTAACAGTGATACAGAAACACTAACATTTCAATCATTTTATTGCTCGCGGCACAAACAACCGGCGACTTGGAATTGGTAAATTTATTCCTCGTGCGGCCACGCACAGAAACCGCAAGGGACCCCAAAAAAGGAACCCAGACACCCTGAACATATGGAGGAACCCCTAAAAACACCCGCACACCCTGACTATATCGGAGCCCCTAAAAGACACCCGCACACCCTGAATATATGGAGGAGCCCCTAAAAACACACCCGCATACCCTGAATATATGGAGGAGCCCCTAAAAACACACCCGCACACCCTGAATATATGGAGGAGCCCCTAAAAAGACACCCACACACCCTGAATATATGGAGGAGCCCCTAAAAAGACACGCACACCCTGAATATATGGAGGAGCCCCTAAAAACACACCCGCATACCCTGAATATATGGAGGAGCCCCTAAAAAGACACGCACACCCTGAATATATGGAGGAGCCCCTAAAAACACACCCGCATACCCTGAATATATGGAGGAACCCCTAAAAAGACACCCACACACACTGAATATATGGAGGAGCCCCTAAAAAGACACGCACACCCTGAATATATGGAGGAGCCCCTAAAAACACACCCGCATACCCTGAATATATGGAGGAGCCCCTAAAAAGACACCCGCATACCCTGAATATATGGAGGAGCCCCTAAAAAGACACGCACACCCTGAATATATGGAGGAGCCCCTAAAAACACACCCGCATACCCTGAATATATGGAGGAGCCCCTAAAAAGACACCCACACACCCTGAATATATGGAGGAGCCCCTAAAAAGACACCCACACACCCTGAATATATGGAGGAGCCCCTAAAAAGACACCCACACACCCTGAATATATGGAGGAGCCCCTAAAAAGACACCCACACACCCTGAATATATGGAGGAGCCCCTAAAAAGACACCCGCACACCCTGAATATATGGAGGAACCCCTAAAAAGACACCCACACACACTGAATATATGGAGGAGCCCCTAAAAGACACCCACAAACCCTGAATATATGGAGGAGCCCCTAAAAGACACCCGCACACCCTGAATATATGGAGGAGCCCCTAAAAAGACACCCGCACACCCTGAATATATGGAGGAGCCCCTAAAAGACACCCGCACACCCTGAAAATATGGAGGAACCCCTAAAAAGACACCCGCACACCCTGAATATATGGAGGAACCCCTAAAAAGACACCCGAATCCCTAACATGGGACCCTTGATAGATAGATGGATCTTTAATCTTCTTATATGTTGAATATTGGGGAAAGGGACTAAAGAGGTAACGTCATTGCTCTGCATGGAGAGAGCCTTTGGAGACACAGGTTCGATCCCAGCAAGAGCACCTCTCCAGTAAGTGTCCTTGGGCAAGACACCTAACGGTACAGACTCACCACTCAGGACATACTGAAAACGAGAGAAATCTCAATGTATCCTTCCTGGTAAAATACTTTCTCATAAATAAAAAAAGTGGGTGAGTGCTTTGGGCGCAGCGTAGAGACTTTCTGTCCTAAGTAGGGCCGCTCAGAAGGAATGACTATATGCCTGACCTTTGTGCATGGAAATGCCGCTTCCCTGATCCAATCAATTCATGGTTTGCCGCAGAGCGCCAGATCAGAGGGACGAGAGAGATTTTTTTTTTGGTTTTCGTGGGGCCCCTCTGAAACATCTTGGATTGTTTTACTCCGCCGCCTCGCAGGTCTCTCCCCCCCCCTCCTTCTCCCATGTGAGCTTTTCCATGATCCTGCAAAAAAAAAAAATAACATCCTGTCCCTTTAAGACGCCCCTTTTTGTTTTCTTGCCATCAGAAAGTGCTGCGAGACCCAGCGTGAGCCCAAAAGTCACGGATCAAGGTTAACGAGCTTCCTCGGCGGAGCAGCTGCAGGCCGCGGGATGCCGTTAAATCCATAGGTGTGGGGAGACGTCGAGTGACACTTTAACGGAGCCGCGCAGAATTACCCGCCAAGCACCGCTTTATCCCGGCGACAGAGAGAAGTGACGGGGCCCTGTGTCTCGCCGCCGGGTGCCTCGTTGCTCTGTGTTCGATGAAACGCAGAATTCCCCGGTTCTTACAAAGTCAGCGGAAACGAGAGCCTTTGTCCGCGTGTTGCCGCCCCCCCCCTCCCCGCCACCTCAATATTTTGCAAGCCTGGCCACCAACCAGCGCTGATTTCATATTTTTAGGAGCCCGGCATTAAATGGCCTCCAGGGTCTCCTTTTCTTACACCTGCAAGGCAGCGAAACGCGTCAACACAAAGGCTGCTATACATTAACACCACATGCTATGCCGACGCGCGGCTTTCTTGGCAGAGCGCATCAAAACGATGGTCGCCATTTTTGCGGCAGCACAGCTGACCAGCCCATTAATTTCCATTGGTCTCCTGCTTGTTTTGGGGAGGTTTATGTGTCTGTGTATACTTTGGGTATTCGTTTATCACCCATTTTTTTTTTTTTTTTTTCTCCAAATTTTCCGTCCCTAAATTTTAAAGCATATTATGAGAATTTTGCTTATTCCTTCGTTCATGGATTCCGCCTAAACTTCGGGATTTCCTTAAATTTTTCCTCTACCTCTGTGCTCAGCGCAGGGATCTCCAACTCAAGCCTCCCAGGTGTCCCTGGCCTACAGTTCCCAGAATTCTTTGCACGCAATAGATGGCCAGAGAATGATGGGAGGTGTAGTTCAGAGACATCGGGGGGGGGGGGTGGCAAAGTTTGATTGTGTGTGATTGGCTAAAAAATTATATAATTTCAATGCAATTTATTTTCGAGTGCCCCCCCCCCCCCCCAGGGATTTCTGTATCAGGTCACATGACATGGCGCAAACCAACGTCTTCAATCTTCCGATGGGTATATAGTTGGTGGGAGAACAGTAAATTTAGAAGAGATGGAATAAATCCCTGGAATTCGGCAGCTCGTCGCATCATTCACCGCATGCGCCGCGTTGAAAAATGCAAAGCGATTGGACACGCCCACTACGCCTTTCTGCATATTGTAAATTTGTAGGAACTGGAATCGCGCTGGTTTTGCGTCTTTTTAATTCGCAGCAATAATTATTTTAAAAAAAATCTATATTATTGTGAGATCTGACACGTCTTGCTCTCGGCATCGATCTCGAGCGGATAAACGGAGCCCCGGCAGCTGCAAAGAAACTCTTAGGCTAGGGTCAGATTAACGCATTTTTCACGTTGTCCGTGAAAAAGTGCGTTCGAACGAATGGACGTATTTTTTCACGGAATACGCAATAGCGGTCATACGATGCGCAGTTCCATCCGTGATTTTGTACGGATCATCAATAAAACACTTTTTGCGTCTGGACGTTATGTTGGCCGGACATTAGCAGCGTCTGACGTCTCCTAATCACGCACACACGCCGCAAGCGGACGCAGCGCACTCTGTACGTCAGTACTAGTGGTTTCACGTTCTCGAAAAAATGCGTTTGTTTGCCGCTTGCGTTGCGCGGCCGCACTTTTGTGCGACCGTACTTCGTATATTGGCCGTCATTGCCCGGCATCTGCTGCTAGCACGGCCGTGATTAAGTGCGCCTGCACGCGCGTTCGCACTGCCTCAGTCTGACCCTAGCCTTATTGTTTCTATTTTCCATTTATTCAGAGGGACGAAATCCCCGTACGGTGCCATTTCAGGGCCATTCGGCTAGTCCGAAAGCCGGCAGTTTGCCAAAATCCGCTGCCTGTTTGACGGCAGTGAGAACCCCCCCCCCCGAGAAGCAATGGTAAATCTATTCAGCAGTGGCGACTCTAGGAACAATATTTAGGGGGGGGCACAGAAGATACCGCAGTCAAAACTGGGGGGGGGGGCACTAATAACTTTCACCACTAAATCATACCACTGAATAAAACTAAGGGCCCGGTCACCTGGTGTGAGCTAAAACACCATCACTAAAGGGAAAAATCTAGCACGAGTCCCTAAAACGTAGTGCCTGACGACCTACTAACAGATCACCTTGTCCACGGTAGTCCATGAACAAGGTCGTTTAGCGCACGCTAGGGAAACTAATGCGGTTGTGTACAGAATAGAACTGCTTTTTTCTTCCAGTGCAGAGTGCCGGGCCATACCTATCCCCCGCCCTCACAAGCTTGAATATGAACACATCCAGTGAATAACCTCACACCCTGCATTATTAAAATCCTCCACAGTGGACGTGTCATCCATGTTTTGATGCACACATATACTAATTAAGGCTTATGGGCATTGCATGATAAATGCCACCCAGCAGCATGTAGAATCCTTACAATGCATTTAATAGATCCAAAAGGAAGGCCAAGTGAGCAACAATAACTTCCCTGCTGCAGCATATAAATAATACATGTTTCAGGGCAAGACTTATCCATGTGTCCCTTTTTAAACATGGTCCACACAGTCACCCTAATAATCAGCCGCTTCCATACTATGAATAACCTCCAGCATAAAATGTTTAGAATTAGGCAATATATTAGAATTAGGGTATGTGGATAAAGGATACATTTATAATAGAGCCTACTGCAACAGCAATGACATTGCTGACCAGATCCATTACTATGGTGTATGGAGCCAAGAGAACAGCTGTGCTGCATTGCTTTACATTGCTTGTTAATTTTGGGCGAGGACATGTTTTTTCTGTTTATTGGAGTTGGCACCAGGGTTGAGCAGTACGTAAAATGTTGCAATTAGCGCCCCTCAAAAAATTAGCGCTGGCACCAAGTGATCTGTTAGCCGCAAAAGCGCTAGAGATCTCTAACGCTCCCCATGTTAAGAAAAGGACACGGAAAGTACAGTAAGCTCGCGCTACAAATCGCTAAAAGCGACGCGCTAAGTGACTTTTCCCGTTAGTAGCGGGAGACAAACAATCTGAGTCTAGCGCCTGACCAACGCAAAACCACGCCGACGCAAGGGTTAGCTCACACAAGGTAATAGTGCCCTAAATAAGGTGTGTGTGTATATGTACAGTTGTGTTCAAAATTATTCAACCCCCACTGAAATTGAGTGTTTTGGCCAGTTTGACATTGATTTTGATCATTCAGTCATCTTGCTTACAATTAAATCAAAGAGGCACGTGTAGGTCAGACAAATATAACATAACATTTATAATGAAATAACCACAAATGTCTTTTCTGTGCTCACATCATTATCAGTTTTATTCAACCCCCAAGTGACATTCAATCTTAGTACTTAGTACAACATCCTTTTACAGTTATAACAGCTTTTAAACGTGAAGCATAGCTTGACACAAGTGTCTTGCAGCGATCTACGGGTATCTTCGCCCATTCGTCATGGGCAAAAGCCTCCAGTTCAGTCACATTCTTAGGCTTGCGCACTGCAACTGCTTTCTTTAAGTCCCACCAGAGTTCTCAATCGGATTTAAGTCAGGTGACTGCGATGGCCACTCCAAAATGTTCCAGCCTTTAATCTGCAACCATGCTCTAGTGGACTTGGAGGTATGCTTGGGATCATTGTCCTGTTGAAAGGTCCAACGTCTCCCAAACCTCAGGTTTGTGACGGACTGCATCACATTGTCATCCAATATCTCCTGGTACTGAAGAGAATTCATGGTACCTTGCACACGCTGAAGCTTCCCTGTACCTGCAGAAGCAAAACAGCCCCAAAGCATGATTGACCCCCCGCCATGCTTCACAGTAGGCAAGGTGTTCTTTTCTTCATAGGCCTTGTTCTTCCTCCTCCAAACATAGCGTTGATCCATGGGCCCAAACAGTTCTAATTTTGTTTCATCAGTCCACAGAACACTATCCCAAAACTTCTGTGGTTTGTCCACATGACTTTTGGCATACTGCAGTCGACTCTTCTTATTCTTTGGAGACAGCAAGGGGGTGCGCCTGGGAGTTCTGGCATGGAGGCCTTCATTATGCAGTGTGCGCCGTATTGTCTGAGCTGAAACTTCAGTACCCACATCTGACAAATCTTTTCTCAGTTCCTCAGCAGTCACACAGGGACTTTTCTCCACTCTACGCTTCAGGTAGCGCACAGCAGTTGAAGTCAGCATCTTCTTTCTGCCACGACCAGGTAGCGTTTCAACAGTGCCCTTTGCCTTGAATTTGCGAATGATGCTTCCTATGGTCTCTCTTAGTATGTTTAACATCTTTGCAATCTTCTTATAGCCATTGCCCTTCCTGTGAAGAGTAATCACCTCTTCTCTTGTCTTCCTGGACCATTCTCTTGACTTCACCATGTTTGTAACCACACCAGTAAATGTCTAGAAGGAGCTGAGTATCAGAGTCATTTTAAAGCTGCCTAATTGGTGCTTATTATGCTTTATTGCTGCTCCGTGACATCCACAGGTGTTTTCAATACCTGATTGAAAACACTTGAATGAACCTCTGTTCTTCAGAGTGGTAGTCTTTAAGGGGTTGAATAATTGTGTCAATGAAGAATTCACAAAAGAAACATTTACTACTGTATTACAAAACCAATTGATGTCATTTTAGTTGCATATGGTTCTTTAAAAAGTCCTTGTAGGATTTAATTCTGAATACAATTACAAATGTACACTAAATTCCCTAAAACCCTTTACAGCATTGGGGGTTGAATAATTTTGAACACAACTGTATATGTATATATATGTAATGTGACGCGGTGAGTAATGTGATGCAATGACGCATTTTTGTTGTACTATCCTGATACTTAAATTCAATATTTTATTTGCCGCAATTCGGCAGTTTTCGCTGAATGTCTGATAGCTGCTTCAGTGACTCCAATTTTAGCAAATTACAGTGACCATTCACTAAATAGGGAATTCACATTCTTTTCAGCAAAATAAATTCCCCGAAATGTGACGGAAAGCAGAGGACCTAAAGATGATTAGACCCTTTTAGAGTCTAACTTCCATAATAACCCCTAAAATGCCATAAACCCAGGCAAATGCAATAAAAATAATAAACAATGTGACATTTGGCTTACTCTTAACCCCTAATATGCAATTGATCAAGGGAAAACATGAAATGAATACACTGTGAGGCATGTAGCCTTCCCATTAACCCCTAAAATGCCATTAATCAAGGGAAAACATGAAATGAATACACTGTGAGGCATGTAGCCCACCCATTAATCCCTAAAATGCAATTGATCAAGGAAAAATAAAATGTATACTGTGAGGGATGAAGCCTACCCATTAACCCTTAATATACAACTAAAACCAATGCAAAAACTAACATAATACACAATGTAATGTATAGTCTGAACATTAACCACTTCACTGCTGAGTAGTGCTGTGCAATATTGACAAAATAATCATATTGTGATTTCTTGAATGAATATTGCGATTGCGATTTTATTTGCGATTTAGCCAATTGTCTTTGCTTTTTCAAACATGCTACATACATTCTAAATGTATTCAGAACATGGCTATACTGCCCCAGCACATGGATATACTGCCCCCAGCACATGGCTATACTGCCCCCAGCACATGGCTATACTGCCCCCACCCCAGCACATGGCTATACTGCCCCCAGCACATGGCTATACTGCCCCCAGCACATGCTATACTGCCCCCAGCACATGGCAACTGCCCCCAGCACATGGATATACTGCCCCCAGCACATGGCTATACTGCCCCAGGACATGGGCTATAACTGCCCCCAGACATGGCTATACTGCCCCAGGACATGGCTATACTGCCCCCAGGAATGGCTATACTGCCCCCAGCACATGGCTATACTGCCCCCAGCACATGGATATACTGCCCCAGCTCACCTCTTTGCTCTGCGTGTTCGGCTCCCTGTGAGCTTCCGGCAGCATGGAGCTTGGGCGCTCGCCTGGGGGAACCAGGTGACGAGCCGCGAGAACGCGGCTGTGCATGTGGTTCCCCCTGCGAGCGACCAAAGCTCCATGCCGCCGGAAGCTTACAGGGAGCCGATAAAATTAATTTATGCAGCCCTAAAAATTGCAGCCTTATGCGGTTTACAAATCGCATGTGCTAAAATCGCGATTGTTTTGCGATTACGATTAATTGCACAGCCTTACTGCTGAGCCATTTTAATCCTGTGAAAATGTTTACGTTTAAGTGCACGTTTTTGTTTTATGACTTTTACTTTACACTGAATATGGTCTTGTTGGGTATCATTGGAAAGGCCAGAATCTTCCCTTTCCAATGACCCATAGACTTTCCATATATGATGCACAGGAACAGAGATACAGCGGCCCGTAAAGTGCCCCCTGTAGAGACGCCTATGCTATTCACATTGAACGGCAGAGCAATGTCCGTTAAATGCCCTGATGTTCAGTGGTTTCGTCGGCAGGTTTAATGTACAAATGATTCCCCTCCTTTTTTTTTCTTTATTCAATATCTAATAAACCGTTTTTTTTTTTTTTAATCTGCAGAAAAGTCTTATTTTTTTTTTATTTTAACTTTTTTTCCCCCAGCAATTTTTTTTCCGATCATTCATTGGATCTTTAGTTATACAGTATTTTCCCAGGAAGGATACATTGAGATTTCTCTCGTTTTCAAGTATGTCCTGGGTGTTTATGTTAATTACAGACATTTTCGTCCAGTAGTTTTTAGCAAACCGCGTTTCAAATTTTGAGTTTCAGTTGTGCGTGTGTGTGTGTGTGTGTGTAATATATATATATAATAATTTTTTCTTTAGCAGATAGTTGGCTTTTTTCAGACGTGTTCGGCAGGTTTGCGGTGGATCATCGGGCACATTTTGGGTTTTCTGCGGCGTTTCAGATCGCATTGGCGGGTTATCGGCAGTTTTTCTGCCTTCTCCCCCCCCCTGCACTTCCTCGACGTGTGGGGAACGAGACCTCTGAAATGTGGGGAACGAGACCTCTGAAAGGGGGGGGGGAACGAGACCTCTGAAATGTCGGTGCTTTCTGACTAACCCCTATAGTGGCTGAAGCGTCATCGGGTTTCCGTTATTTATACAGCGAGTGTGAGCCGCGTGCACCGCCCCCCGTCATCTTAGAGACTGCGCAGGACTGCGGCTGCCGTGATCTGGACGTCATGTTGACCTCTTGGTTTAGGGTGGTGCTTGCAGCGAGGTGAAGGCACCTGAGCTCTGGGATTGGAGAGACTGAGCTCGCTCTGGTGCTGTGACCGAGGGGGGGGGGGTGGAGCAGAGTGCGGCTGACGGGCACCAGATCAGGCTCTCGGTGATAATGCCCGGTGCTGACACATGGTGTGGACAGACAGGCTGGCATGGAACCAAATGTGCAACACTGAGCGTTCGCCCTCTCTCACGCAGAGACCGTCTTATCTGCATATTTTACCCATAAACCCCCAGATATTCTTACAGGGCACTGGCCGCGATTTGATGCCGCAGATTCTGCCTCCTCCCAGGGTTAATAAAGTGCGATCCATTCCAGCTTTCCCTGGTGGTTCCTCTCGGGCACATTATGCTTCCCCCAGCTTTGTGGTAGCCTTCATGGCAGCCCATGGTGAGCGCGGTGCAGTCTGTGCCCCATGATCTGCACCGGGCAAAATCCACCAAGTGCTGCATGACTTCAGACTTAACTTTTTTTAGTTTTGTCCCCTGGTGTTCCGTGATCACCACGAGCTGCGACGACCCACCGGACCACCGGGAAAACCATTGAATGGGAACCGCACGGAAAAGCAGAGCAGGTGACCCTGGTTATGTTTAAGGGCCATAGAAGGCTCCCTATTCTGAGGATACCATCTCCAGATCGGCCAGGTTTTCCGAGCCACAGTTAACGTCTACGTGCGTATTGCGTGAAAGCGCTTCCCTGCAGGATGTAGGATTCATTTGCTCCATTAAGGGATTCATTAAAGTCTTTGTCTTGGCACAGAAATCTGCAACGTCCCTTTCTCTGTATATTTAAAAAAATAATAATAATCTGTTCATGGTTTTAAAATTGTCGTGTTTTCTTTTTTTGGGGAGGGGGGAGACCTTCATTTTACAGAGCAAGCAGCCCCTCCTCTGGTGAGGATGCCTGTAGGTATATGCCTACTTTGCCTAATTATAATTCCATCCCTGCCTGCAGCGTATGAATTCCATATCCTACGGGGGCGGGGGGGGGGGGGGTGCACACTCTATCATGCGCCGCCCATCAGCGTGTAGGAGTGACGAGTCCTGGAGATCCCTGCGTGAGAACCTTGGCGTTCGGAGCTGTTACGTTGTATCTCCTTCCATCCTCATATTTTACTTCTTTACATTTTGTTCGTTTTTAATTTAAAGTTGTTACATTCCTGTTTGTAAATAATAGTTGTTGTGTGTGCGCGGCGGAGGAAATGCGTGTTGTGTGTTTTATGTTGGTTTGTGTCTTGGATTCACTGTTAAGGCTGAAAGGAACATACAGAGCAAAAGGACGCGAGGCGTGCGTGTAACGATGCTGACGGACGCAAGTTGCCTGACAGTGTCCATGTGTTTAGAATAAAAACGTACGCGTGTGTCCCTCGCTATCATTTTATCCCTGCCCAAAGATACATGTATACAGAATGAGCACCCCTCAACCTGAATTCTAAAAACTTCAAAAATCGGAGTTTTCGGGGCCTTTCAGTTGCTGTTGGCTTTCCCTGTCTTTGCGTGAGGGTTTGGTTCTGACACTTTAACGCCAGATTAGAGAGCGTTGCTTTTCCAGGCTGCGGGGAGGAACAGGTTAATCCTCACATGGAGGCAGAGTCTCCCAAATCCTGAGAAGGTTAAAAACAAGCTCCTCAAAACGTCCTTTAAATGATCTGCCCTTATATGGCTTTAAGAGCAGATTCCCTCCTGAAATAAAGAGCCGCTAAACGGCGAAATGACACACAAACCCGTCACGTTCCCAACTCTCCCGTCCTCGTGTCCCCAGCTGGCACGCAATTTAATAGGGTCTTTTTAGGGGCTCCTCCATATATTCAGGGTGTGGGGGTGTCTTTTTAGGGGCTCCTCCATATATCCAGGGTGTGTGGGTGTCTTTTTAGGGGCTCCTCCATATATTCAGGGTGTGCGGGTGTATTTTTAGGGGTTCCTCCATATATTCAGGGTGTGCGGGTGTCTTTTTAGGGGTTCCTCCATATATTCAGGGTGTGCTGGTGTCTTTTTAGGGGCTCCTCCATATATTCAGGGTGTGTGGGTGTCTTTTTAGGGGTTCCTCCATATATTCAGGGTGTATTGTTTGGGGTTCCTCCATATATTCAGGGTGTGTGGGTGTCTTTTTAGGGGCTCCTCCATATATTCAGGGTGTGTGGGTGTCTTTTTAGGGTCTCCTCTATATATTCAGGGTGTGCGGGTGTCTTTTTAGGGGCTCCTCCATATATTCAGGGTGTGCGGGTGTCTTTTTAGGGGCTCCTCCATATATCCAGGGTGTGTGGGTGTCTTTTTAGGGGCTCCTCCATATATTCAGGGTGTGCTGGTGTCTTTTTAGGGGCCCTCCATATATTCAGGGTGTGTGGGTGTCTTTTTAGGGGTTCTCCATATATATTCAGGGTGTATTGTTTGGGGTTCCTCCATATATTCAGGGTGTGGGGTGTCTTTTTAGGGGCTCCTCCATATATTCAGGGTGTGTGGGTGTCTTTTTAGGGTCTCCTCTATATATTCAGGGTGTGCGGGTGTCTTTTTAGGGGCTCCTCCATATATTCAGGGTGTGCGGGTGTATTTTTAGGGGTTCCTCCATATATTCAGGGTGTGTAGGTGTCTTTTTAGGGGTTCCTCCATATATTCAGGGTGTGTGGGTGTCTTTTTAGGGGCTCCTCCATATATTCAGGGTGTGCGGGTGTATTTTTAGGGGTTCCTCCATATATTCAGGGTGTGTAGGTGTCTTTTTAGGGGTTCCTCCATATATTCAGGGTGTGTAGGTGTCTTTTTAGGGGTTCCTCCATATATTCAGGGTGTGTGGGTGTCTTTTTAGGGGCTTCTCCATATATTCAGGGTGTGCGGGTGTATTTTTAGGGGTTCCTCCATATACTGTATTCAGGGTGTGCGGGTGTGTTTTTAGGGGTTCCTCCATATATTCAGGGTGTGCGGGTGTCTTTTTAGGGGCTCCTCCATATATTCAGGGTGTGTGGGTGTCTTTTTAGGGGATTCTCCATATATTCAGGGTGTGGGGGTGTCTTTTTAGGGGATTCTCCATATATTCAGGGTGTGCGGGTGTATTTTTAGGGGTTCCTCCATATATTAAGGGTGTGTGGGTGTATAACAGAGCTGCAGCGCAGTCCTTCTGTAAGCTTTATAGTATTTGTTGTTCGTCGCTCTTGGTCCCCGGTGTGTGTGTGTGTTTGTGTGTGTGTGTTTGTGTGTGCGTGATGAGCTGTCGCTTTTCTGGGCGCCATTGCCAGTGCCCATGTGTTGGCAAACACGACGACATCACGCTTGGCGCCGGTGTCTCGTCTATAGTAGCCAGTGATGCAGGTTTCTGCTGCTGGTAAATAACCGTATCCCTCCGTCCCTGAATCCTCGTGGCTCGGGCGCTCGTGTATTGCCGTCGGTGATCACACGGGGTGTCCGGATGCCGGTGCTTTTCTGTGCCGGTCACGTTTGCTTTCTCTTTCTGGACATACTGTATATCTCTCAGCCGGAGCCGCAGATAAATCCGTTCGCACGAATAGAAGGAATAAGCTGTGGTTTGCGCGTGTGCTGCCGGATCGGAAGCTGCGGCCGCGGGAATCCTCTCGTTGGCAGATGATTATGTAAGCGGCGCTGGCAGAGGTTTTACATGTTGCGGTGGATTTGGGGAGCTCGACTCGCTCAGAGATCCCAGCGGTACATTTAAGGCCCATAATTAGGACGCCCCTTTATTACAGTAATGGTGGTGTGCTCGCCGCTGCGGAGGACGCTGCTTACCTGGGGGGAGGGGGGGTCGTTGTGGCTGATGTCCCTCTATTTCTGAACATCCCTCTTGCATTTAGGGATGATGTCACTTAGCCCAAGGTTCAGCGACCTGGACCCTCCAGACGTATCGGAACTATAGGGTCTATTCAGAGAAAGGTGAACCACAGGAGAATGACTGGAGAAGTGAAAATTCTAAGTCAAAGTAGCCAAACCAGAAAAATTCTCCCATTTGGCCTAGATTGTTCTCTTCTCCTGCCAGTTCTCCAGAGTTTCACCTTTCTCTGAACAAACCTTGTAAATCTACAACGCGTGACCAACCTAATGAATGGCTGAGCATCATGGGAGATGTAGTTCCAAAACATCTGGAGGGCCAAGGTCGCCCAGCCCTGAAAATGCAAAATCTGGATGCCAACATTCTGTAACTGCTGCGCGCTGGCGGATCCTGCTAAGGGGCACAGCGGGCACTTGCTCCTCCTTCGTAGGAGATGCAAGGGAGCTTTAGTCTACATGGTCCATTGAGGTGTCATTGGAAAGGACAGAACCTGGCCTCGTCAGTGATATCAAACATGAGCATGTAAAACATGCAAAGAAAAAAAACATGGATAAAATAAAGTACACTTTTTTTTTTCTCCCGGTTGTTTTGTTATTTGTTTTTTTGTTTTTTTAAAAAAAGAAGAGAAAAAATGGTTTCATTGTTTATAAATAAAAATAACTATTGAAAGAAGATGCTGTTACGATAAACACTGGCCAATAAACGTCATCTAGGTAAAAAAGAAGGGATTCCAAGTTCTCGTTTTCGGATCACTTGGCTTATGGGATCGGATCCGTTTCTTTATCATTAATGAAACGCTGTTTGGGGGAAAAAATAAAAAAACTCCTGACGAAAACTTTAAAAAACTTAGGAAACCTAAATTTTCACCCGAAAAATTCCTAAAGAGTAAATAAAATGAATGGCTAATTGCTGCAAGTGGGAAAAAATAAACTGTTTTATGAAATGTTTTTAATAAAAACAGATTTTTTTTTAACGTTTAATTTCTATAAGCAAATCCTAGAAGTTGCAATGTTAAAAAAAGGATTTTTTCTTTTTTTTTTATTACTTTGAAATCACTTTGTTCTAAAAATTGAAAAAAAAAATGGAACATTTTTTTGTGCTGTGTCCTTTTCGTTACATTTACCTCGTTTTCAGATAATTCTCATTTTCGGATCGTAGTTTCAGCCGATATAACGTTTTTTGGAAACGGGAAAAAATAATGTACAAATCTCGGCCAAAAACGAAATTTTGACGACACAACGAAACGCACATGTCTACTCTTTCGCCAGAATTGGTTGAGCGCCCCCCCCAAACTTGTGTCCCGATCCGCTCCTGCCGCTGAACGCACATGTGACCTATGTGATTGCATCATGTATCCAGCGCCTGGCGTGTGACTTCATACATACAGAATGTGTGTGTGTCTGTGTGTACCGATACATTTTGCAACAAACCGTCACACACTGAGCGACTGACTTGCACAAAGTTGCAGTTTTCACAGATGCTCTTAGGCTGGGTTCACACTACAGCGTAGCGCAATGCGCGCGTTTTTTTTACGCGCGTTCGCGCATACAAAAAAACGCGCGAACGTGCGTTGCAGCGCGTTCGCGGCTATATGCAGAAAAGAAGCTCCCGGACTTCTTTTTGCGTCGGCCGTTTCTCAGCGCGTTTCTGCGCGCTGAGAAACGGCCAGGTGGGATATGCCCACATAGGGAATCATGGGATTTCACTGTTTGAGCGTTTTACAGCGCGCAGGAGCGCGCTGTAAAACGCTTAGGTGTGAACCCAGCCTTAGGATGAATCTTCCTGAGAAAGTTATTTTAAGGGTTTATTTATTCCGAAGGAAACGAACTTGCCGCCGAATTCAAGCCTTCTCTGGAAAGATTAACCATTCCTTCACGGAGACCATTTCACTGCGGCGAACTGCACCATATTTCACTGGCAATATTTGGCGAATTACCAGCTTTCTGAATATCCGAACTGCCGAGAAATTCACTGTTCAGTGCAATTCCGTGGAGACACAGGTTCGATCCCGGCCAGAGCACCTCTCCAGTAAGTGTCCTTGGGTAAGACACCTAACGGTACAGACTCGCCACCCAGGACATACTGAAAACCAGAGAAATCTCAATGTATCCTTCCCGCTAAAATACTTTCTCAAAAGAAAAAAAAAAATAATTGGTGTAAAGCTTGGCACTTACTGAATAACCCTTTAACCCTTTCACTATCGAGATAGCTCAGACGTCAAAGGCCCATCTGGTGCCTCGATTATCGAAATCTCTCGCTCTGCAGCTCCGAAGGACAAAAGCAAATGAATTTTGTTTGCGAAGTTTTAGCACTGTGGGTAAAATGCCCGTAGAGCGAAAACTCTGTAAAATCGTCTGATGCCCTTAGGCCGGGTGCACTCTAGGCGTTTTTTTTTTTTTTGTTAAAAATGACGCACCCGTGCGTTAAAAATGACGGTAGAGATGGTAGAGGCCAGACGATGCGTTAATTTTGACGCACGTCTTAAAAATTGAATTTGATTTGAATGAAAAAAAAAAAAAAGCTGGGCTTTTAGGCTGGGGTCAGACCAGCGCACTTTTAACGTGCGTTCTGGCGCACATAATTACGGCCGCACTAGCAGCAGATGACGGGCAATGACGGCCAATATACGATGTACGGCCGCACAAAAGTCCGGCCGTGCAACGCAAGTGGAATTTGAACGCATTTTCCTGAGAACGCTGAACCGCTAGTACTGACGTACTGAGTGCGCAGCTGCGACATAGCGGCGTGTTTGCGTGATTAGGAGACGTCAGACGTTGCTAATGTCCAGCCTACATAACGTCCAGACGCAAAAAGAGTTTTATTGATGATCCGTATTTGCAGCGACCGTCAAAAAGTGCGTCCGAACGCATTGCCATATTTTTTTCACGGAATGCGTGAAAACGGTCAGACGACGCGCATTTTCGTGCATGATTTTTTTTTACGGATCGTCAATAAAACCCTTTTTGCGTCTGGACGTTATGTTGGCCGGACATTAGCAGCGTCTGGCGTCTCCTAATCACGCACAGACGCCGCTAGCGGACGCAGCGCACTCTGCACGTCAGTACTAGCGGTTCTGCGTTCTCGAGAAAAAAAAGTTAATTTTCCACTTGCGTTGCGCGGCTGGACTTTCGTGCGGCCGTACTTCTTATATTGGCCGTCATTGCCCGTCATTTGCTGCTACTACGGCCGTGATTAAGTGCGCCTAAATGCACGTTAAAAATGTGTTTGTCTGACCCCAGCCTTAACATTTGATGTTCAGCCCGTGGCCAACGTCGCGTCAATTCTAGCGCACAGGTCTTGGTGTTTCCATGATGGATGTCTTCAGCGCGCGTTATGCATGTGTTCTTCTCCTGGTAATTATATGCCGCGACGCACGCTGGTAAGTGCGTTTTAACACGTGTTAATGCACGCAAAAAAATGCCCTTTTGCCCCTGTGCACCCGGCCTTACATGGGGCTTTCAGCAGCCGATGCAGGAAGAAAACAGACCAGCAGCTCAAAGTGCTGTAACTCAATTTGGCTGGAGATGTCGCCATCTAGTGGTCAAAATAGGTTAATTACAGTAAGGAATACAATGGGAATAAACTGAAATATTTCTTACTTTAGAATTAAAGATTTTACAAAAAAAAAACACTGGTTTCCGACAATGTTTCATTATTTTTTTGGAAAATCACTTGGTAGTAAAGGGGTTAAGTTGGTGCATCAGTGGAATATTTGGAAGGAACTGACACTTTTAGGCCAAAATGTTGGAATTTGAACAAATCGTTCTCTATTCAAAGTCGCTTCTCTTAAAATGTGAGCACGATGTGTCGCCGTACGAACGGCAAATTAAAAACGCCCATTTCTGTTTCCTCCATGATCAGATTTTTTCCCGGTGTTTTCTTTTGCCGTTTGGCACAGCCGGGTGAGAATCGGAGAAGCTGGAGATGTCCGGGATATTTAATTCCCTCTTCTCCTTCACCTCCACGGTTTTTCTCCCCTGCTCATTTTTCACCGTCCTCCTCCTGGCAGGTTTCAGCTGGGATCCAGATGTCCCTGAGCAGAGGAATAGGAAGCGGCTCGCGGGTGGTCCCAGACAGGCCAGGTAGAGCAGGGGCCGAAACCAGGAGAATGAAGGGGGGGGGGTGGTGGACCCTCACTCTGTCTCCCTCTCTCTGCGTTTTTGTTTTTCCTTTCTCCAGTTCAAGGATATCCGAGCGTAATATGTCCTTAAAGACCCGGTGGGCTCCAATCCCAGAGTCCTACGTGGGGGGGGGGGGGGCGAGACCCCGAGACGGGGACATTTCTTCAGTTTATAATTTTCCTCCTTTGTTGGGAAATAACAGTAACGTGAGGGAAAAAACCTAAAGAATTGGCCAACGGGACGATTCCCTATTCCTGCCAATTTGCAGAAAAATGTGTTTCTCAGGTCAGCAGCAAATACCTCACTTTTCGGGAAAATCCCCCCCCGAGGCGCCGACACAAAGGCCCCGGGATGGATTGGATTCAGTATCGCGTTTCTGTCTGACTCGGCTCTGATTAAATGCCAACATATTCCATAGCCCTGCGTGACGGAGAAGGGACTTGTGTCTGCTTGTGCTGACAGTGCATGAAAAGTGCTGCCCTGCAGTCTGTAGAATGCATTCTCTATAGGGGGTGAAATCAGCTTCTCTGGGATTGTGCCTCGGCTTTAATAAACTGATACAAAAGAAGGATGTTATGAATTATACATGTAAACACAAATCACACAGATATAACCCGACCCCTCCCTGACACAAATCACACAGATATAACCCGACCCCTCCCCGACACAAAGCACACAGATATAACCCGATCCCTCCCTGACACAAATCACACAGATATAACCCGACCCCTCCCCGACACAATCACACAGATATAACCCGACCCCTCCCCGACACAAAGCACACAGATATAACCCGATCCCTCCCTGACACAAATCACACAGATATAACCCGACCCCTCCCCGACACAAATCACACAGATATAACCCGACCCCTCCCTGACACAAATCATACAGATATAACCCGACCCCTCCCTGACACAAATCACACAGATATAACCCGACCCCCCCTGACACAAATCACACAGATATAACCCGACCCCTCCCTGACACAAATCACACAGATATAACCTGACCCCTCCCTGACACAAATCACACAGATATAACCCGACCCCTCCCCGACACAAATCACACAGATATAACCCGACCCCTCCCTGACAAAAATCACACAGATATAACCCGACCCCTCCCCGACACAAAGCACACAGATATAACCCGACCCCTCCCCGACACAAATCACACAGATATAACCCGACCCCTCCCTGACAAAAATCACACAGATATAACCCGACCCCTCCCTGACACAAATCACACAGATATAACCCGACCCCTCCCTGACACAAATCACACAGATATAACCCGACCCCTCCCTGACACAAATCACACAGATATAACCCGACCCCTCCCTGACACAAATCACACAGATATAACCCGACCCCTCCCCGACACAATCACACAGATATAACCCGACCCCTCCCTGACACAAATCATACAGATATAACCCGACCCCTCCCTGACACAAATCACACAGATATAACCCGACCCCTCCCCGACACAAATCACACAGATATAACCTGACCCCTCCCTGACACAAATCACACAGATATAACCTGACCCCTCCCTGACACAAATCACACAGATATAACCCGACCCCCGGCTCTCGATGCGGTAACACATGTTTCATGATTCCTGGGCTCCTATTATTTCGTTGCCGCTCCTCTTTACTCGGGGTTTGGGCTCCTCGCCAGGATGCGGGCCTTGGGGTGTGTTAAATCACCACGTGTTTGGAAATAAAATTCCTCCATTAAATGGAAACAATTCTGTAAAAAGCCTGAAATCGTTTCCTTTAAAGCACAGAGCTCTGCTGCCACCTAATGGTGCCGAGGCAGAATGCAGGGCTCGCGGCTCTCACGTCGGGCAGTAATCCGTATATTCCGTGCGTTATCTCATCCTCCTCCTGTTGATGCGTTTTGTGAATAAAACGTGGGCTTTTTTTCCTTTGTGTTTTCAGCCTGAAGATGTGGAGGGTCAGACCTGTCACACGTTCAAGGTGAAGAATTTTAAGAAGGTGAAGTCGTGCAGCGTGTGCAAGCAAGCCATCACCAGAGAGGGGAGCGCGTGCCGGGGTGAGTAACTCCCGGGACCCCCAATCTCAATGTGTACTGATTGGAGGTGTCTAAACAGGACTGGTCAGGGGTCTCACTGGTGGCTGGACACAGGCGGCAGGGCGCCATGAGAAAACCTATTGGCTTTGAAATGATGGGGTTCCATGAAAAATCCCTAAACCAGGGCTGTCAGTCACGCTCCCCCCCCCCCCAATAGATATTGATGCCTACAATTCTTGTAATGTAGTAGATGACCAGAGAATCATGGGAGTTGTAGTTCAGAAATATCCGGTCAGACTTTGACGGCGCTGCCGTCCTAAACCATCTCCAAAAATAAACCATGCTCAAACCACCTTTTACACAATGTATCATCGGGTCCATTCAGTAAAGGTGAAACTCCGGAGAAGTGAAAATAACCAAACCAGAAACATTTCTCCCATTTATCTCACTTTCCTTATGAGGCTATTTGTTCTCCTGCCAAGTCTCCTACCAGCCAAAAGAAAAAGTGTGTGTGTGTGTGTGTGTGTGTGTGTGTGTGTGTTCTATCCGAACATGAATGGACGCACTCAGGGGCTTAAAACATCACTTCTTAAAATTTATTTAACCAATTAAGGACCAGGGTCTTTAAAGTCACTGCATTTATGACGTAAACGTTACGTGGTTGGTCTTTAAGGCCTTAAATCCCTAAAATGGAGCCGTATGCATGCACCGACGTTTCGTCCCCCTTGGAGCCTTTCTCAAGGTTCTCAACCTTGAGAAAGTCTCACAGGGGGTCGACACGTCTGTGCTTGGATACAGCATGACTTTATCTAAGTCCCTGAGTGCGTCCATTCATCTGCAGATATCTATCTATATCCAAATTGAATTTCGTACGAAATTGACCATTTTCGCTCTTTCGGAAGAATTTCCGAAACCTCAGCCGCCCGAAATCCCGAATCAAAGTTTCAGCACAAATGAAGTCATTATGGGACTTAAATGAAATAAAACGGAACGCAATGAGACGCAATGCTGAAAAAACTGAACAAAACCATCAAAAACTAAATACATTTCGTAACGAAATGAAAGGAAAAAAACGGAACCAAATGATCTGACCTAAAAAAAAAAAAAAGAACCTAATGATCTAAAACGTAAAAAAACTGAACCAAAGCGTCTAATACGGAACAGGTCACTTTTTAATTAATGCAGATGCAGAGGCTTTTTTCCACCATAGTTTCCAATGTTAAAAAAAGAAAAAAAAAAAAATTTCAATTGCAGCAACAGCCATTTTTTTAAATTTATTTTTCGGGATTTTTTTAGGTGAAGGTTTCTTAACTTCTTTTACATGTAATAATGAGATCTGTTTTTCTTTGCTGAACACATGCGGCTGATTTATTTTCTAACAGTCTGTGTGCGTTCAGCAATGAAAAAAAAATGGCTTTTTGGTTTGCAGCAACTGAAAATTATAAATGGTTTAAGAAATATTTTAATAAAAACGGGGACTTTTTTTAACATTGAAAACGATGGTGAAAAATTCAAATTGATCCAAATTCTGATCGCATTTCGATCCAAAATGAAACAAACGTTTCAGCCGTGCACATTCTATGAATTTGTGTAATGTGTGTGTGTGTGTGTGTGTGTGTGTGTATATATATACACAATTTGCTGAGTAAAGCTTCCAGACCTGAAGAAGTGATGTAACGTTGGTCTAATAAGAAGGTATCACTGCCGCTGTGCTCTGGGGATTTTGGCATTTGGAGTAACACGGCTCATCAAATCTGTGTGAAACCAGTTTTATTTCATATTTTGTTAAATTTACATTATATTTTTTTCAACTGTCTTGTTCAGGTTTATTTCCGTTAAGGCCGGTGTCAGACGAACGCAGTCATCACGTCCGTCTCGCCGCACAGTTTAACGTCCATCGTAGCCTACATTTGTGATCAATAGACCCACACACAAAGTACATGCGCACCGAACTGCGCACACCACGCAGGTGGCAACGGACGCCATTTAGGCCTATACGTAAAAGCGCTACGACGGACGCCCGGAGTGCGCCGCGTCCACGTAGCGGCCTGTGTGCATGATGAGGCGACGTCAGACGCAGCGCATTTGCAACGTCCATCATGTTGATGCTTTTTTTGGTCTGACTGTACCTGTATTTTAATTAACTTTATTTCCCATATATATTTTTTTTCCCTACATCCGTGGTGTCTACTGTATGTTCGTCCGTTATGCACGCACGCAGAGTGCGTTCATCTGACATTGGCCTAAGGGTTTTCAGGGCACAATGGGTTAATTCCCTTGGCACCTGGGGTAGTTACTTTTGCCCCTGCCATGTGTTTGAGTGATGGTGTAGAATAAATAGCCGTGTCCCCATATAAATCCCATTAGCTGGAGACCCCCCCCCCCCTCCGCTATCGTGGATATTTAAAGTCTGTCGGTTTTCCCTAAAAAATCTTAAAAACTAACATGGTAATTCAAAGAGATTCGTAAAATCAGCGCACATTCGGTGACTTTTCGTTCTCTTCAATTCGGTTCCTTTTGCCGATTGCATTTCGGTGAACCTGCGGTGTATTCAGCAAACACCACAGGGTCCCCGAATTGCAGGGAAAAGCTGCTGCAAACCTGACAAAAACTAACCGCAAAACCCAGCGCTTGCACGCCGAAAACCCTCAAAAACGTCTGGATTAACCCGTCAAAAACCATGGAAAAACCCGAGCAGGAGCCGATCACACGCAGCGAAGCCTGCATTGCCTGCTCTCTGGATAGCCGAATGGCCAAGAAAGGTAACCGAACGCTGAAATTCAGCGTTCGGTTACCTTTCTCAAGCAATTCGGATCGCTTTGAATAACCCTGTTAGACTTTTTGCTGCAGATTAAAATAATAAACCGTTTATTGGATTAAAACGGGAATATTTTTAACATTGAAGCCTATGGGATTTACATCCAGGACATACGGTCAGGTCCAGAAATATTGGGACATGGACACAATTGTAACATCTTTGGCTCTATACACCACCACAATGGAGTTGGAATGAAACAAACACAATGTGCTTTAACTGCAGACTGTCAGCTTTAATTTGAGGGTATGTACATCCAACTCAGGTGAACGGTGTAGGACTTACAGCAGTTTGCAGATGTGCCCCCACTTGTTAAGGGACCAAAGGTAATGGGACAATCGGCTTTCCAACTGTTCCATGGCCAGGTGTGTGATATTCCCTCATTACCCCAATTACAACGTGCAGATAAAAGGCCCAGAGTTCATTTCAAGTGTGCTATTTGCATTTGGAATCTGTTGCGGTCAACTCTCAAGATGAGATCCAAAGAGCTGTCACTGTCAGTGAAGCAAGCCATCATTAGGCTGAAGAAACAAAACAAACCCATCAGAAAGATAGCAAGAACATTAGGAGTGGCCAAAACAACTGTTTGGAACATTCTCAAAAAGAAGGAACGCACCGGTGAGCTCAGCAACACCAAAAGACCCGGGAGACGACAGAAAACAACTGTGGTGGATGACCGAAGAATTCTTTCCCTGGTGAAGAAAACCCCTTCACAACAGTTGGCCAGATCAAGAACACTCTCCAGGAGGTAGGTGTATGTGTGTCAAAGTCAACAATCAAGAGAAGACTTCACCAGAGTGAATACAGAGGGTTCACCACAAGATGTAAACCATTGGTGAGCCTCAAAAACAGGAAGGCCAGAATAGAGTTTGCCAAACAACACCTAACAAAGCCTTCACAGTTCTGGAACAAGATCCTATGGACAGATGAGACCAAGATCAACTTGTACCAGAGTGATGGGAAGAGAAGAGTATGGAGAAGGAAAGGAACTGCTCATGATCCTAAGCATACCACCTCATCAGTGAAGCATGGTGGTGGCAGTGTCATGGCGTGGGCATGTATGGCTGCCAATGGAACTGGTTCTCTTGTATTTATTGATGATGTGACGCTGACAAAAGCAGCAGGATGAATTCTGAAGTGTTTGGGGCAATATTATCTGCTCACATTCAGCCAAATGCTGCAGAACTCATTGGACGGCGCTTCACAGTGCAGATGGAGAATGACCCAAAGCATACTGCAAAAGCAAGCAAAGAGTTTTTGAAGGGACAGAAGTGGAATGTTATGCAATGGCCAAGTCAATCACCTGACCTGAATCCCATTGAGCATGCATTTCACTTGCTGAAGACAAAACTGAAGGGAAAATGCCCCAAGAACAAGCAGGAACTGAAGACAGTTGCAGTAGAGGCCTGGCAGAGCATCACCAGGGATGAAACCCAGCGTCTGGTGAGGTCTGTGCGTTCCAGACTTCAGGCTGTGATTGACTGCAAAGGATTTGCAACCAAGTATTAAGAAGGGAAAGTTTGATTTATGATTATTATTCTGTCCCATTACCTTTGGTCCCTTAACAAGTGGGGGCACATCTGCAAACTGCTGTAAGTCCTACACCGTTCACCTGAGTTGGATGTACATAGCCTCAAATTAAAGCTGACAGTCTGCAGTTAAAGCACATTGTGTTTGTTTCATTCCAACTCCATTGTGGTGGTGTATAGAGCCAAAGATGTTAGAATTGTGTCCATGTCCCAATATTTCTGGACCTGACTGTACGTGAAAAGCAGAGAAATCTCAATGTATTCTTTCTGGTAAAATACTTTATAAATATCCCCTTGTTTAGCAGCAATCCTTTTTATAAAAATAGATCTAATATATATTCTATTGGTGGCGCTTTACTATTCGTCCTCTCTAGCATCTGACATTCCGGCCCATACAGACCTTTCTTTCACCTTGATAAAGGCCTCTATTGGCCGGAAACATTGGCTACTTTTTAATGAATTGTTAAAGTGTTTGTTTCACACGTTCTTTTTAACGTTTTGATCAGAATCTCCTGCAAATATAACCCATGAAGCACCTGCAGATTTCTGATCTTTTTATCTACTTATTATTTAAATTCCATTAATATAAGGTAACCCGGCGCCTCCTTTTTATACGGCGCCTTCACAATTACCGCGTCGCTCAGCACCTAGGCGAGCGATTTATTGGATCAGATTTGGGGGGGGGGGTTGTTGCTGGATTTATAACATTTTGCCGCTTTGTATCTCAGTGGGTGAAGAAGCACATATTATTATGCTAGAATTATTAATGCAACAAGGGACTAAACCGTGCCCCCCCCCCCATAAACCCAGAGACAAGCGTTTACAGTTATTCCAAGTTACACCTGCTGACACTTGGTCTGGCTGCATAGGGTCACCAGGTCGGCCATGTTTTCCTGGACACATATTTCATGCAGAAGGAAAACTGGTGCCCTGCAGCATGTACAATTCATACGCTGCAGGAAGGAAATCAAGGCAGGTCACCTGGGATTGCTTTTTTATGTCTTACCTGCAGCGTATGGATTATACAGGTCACGGGGTGGCATTTTCATGCACTGCCCATCAGCATGAATAAATGTGTCCAGGGAAACATGACCGACCTGGGAAGCCAATAAATGCATGATCTAAAATATGATGAAAAGCAGAGTAAGTGATCCGATATCTGGTCCCTGATTGGGTTTAAAAGCCTCAATACAGGGAGCTGTATCCACGGAATCTGGTGGAAGTGTCTCACGTGTGGCTTTGCTCTGCCAGAAGCTGATATTAAAGGGACACGCTGCACGGTGGGAGCGCTCAGTCTTTTTTTGAGTGGTCACACTGCTGTTAGCCCCCTGCTTCCCTTCTGAGAGGGGTCTCGGAGGGCTGATTCAGCCATTCAGATGCAGGGACCTAGCCCTGCCCACACCCTCTGCTCAGGGTTCCTGGACTTGGAGTACTTCTAGCCCCATCCAAGGGGATCAAAGCCTTTCTGCATGAGTGCCACTGGATTGGCTGGTGCACTCAGCACCTCTTACGGACACATGACACGCTAAGCTGGAAGCACGTCATATCCTGCAGAGGTCAGAGGGAGAGCAGCGCTAGATTCAGGGGAGCTTTTAAAGGCAAAGGGTTAAAACCGAGGGGTTAAACCCACTCCTGACACACTCCTCTTTTCTTCCCCCCTGTTCCTGTTTTAAACCTGTATCATCCCTTTAACTTCAGTGTAATGTGCACTTGTGGCCCCCCTGTCTGTGGGATCGTGGCCCCCCTGTCTGCGGGATCGTGGCCCCCCTTTCTGCGGGATCGTGGCCCCATTGTGGCCCCCCTGTCTACAGGATCGTGGCCCCATATCTGTGGGATCGTGGCCCCAATAAATAACTTTTTATGAGGACTAATTAACCACTCTTTGACTGGATGCTTTTCTGCACCCCCCCCCGGCTCCGTGTTCTAATCAAGTGACACATCAAGCTCCCAACATACAATCCTATATTATGTTGCAATTACACCCCCCCCCCGCCCCCACTGCCTGAGGAAGAGAGAGGAGGGGGTGATCCCATTATTTTACAATAGTTTACTCAGTGATTTCCATTCTTTCTTTTTTTGTTATTAATGCCAGGCTTCAGTACAACCTGCTTACAGTTGTGTTCAAAATTATTCAACCCCCACTGAAATTGAGTGTTTTGACCAGTTTGACATTGATTTTGATCATTCAGTCATCTTGCTTACAATTAAATCAAAGAGGCACGTGTAGGTCAGACAAATATAACATAACATTTATAATGAAATAACCACAAATGTCTTTTCTGTGCTCACATCATTATCAGTTTTATTCAACCCCCAAGTGACATTCAATCTTAGTACTTAGTACAACATCCTTTTACAGTTATAACAGCTTTTAAACGTGAAGCATAGCTTGACACAAGTGTCTTGCAGCGATCTACGGGTATCTTCGCCCATTCGTCATGGGCAAAAGCCTCCAGTTCAGTCACATTCTTAGGCTTGCGCACTGCAACTGCTTTCTTTAAGTCCCACCAGAGGTTCTCAATCGGATTTAAGTCAGGTGACTGCGATGGCCACTCCAAAATGTTCCAGCCTTTAATCTGCAACCATGCTCTAGTGGACTTGGAGGTATGCTTGGGATCATTGTCCTGTTGAAAGGTCCAACGTCTCCCAAGCCTCAGGTTTGTGACGGACTGCATCACATTGTCATCCAATATCTCCTGGTACTGAAGAGAATTCATGGTACCTTGCACACGCTGAAGCTTCCCTGTACCTGCAGAAGCAAAACAGCCCCAAAGCATGATTGACCCCCCGCCATGCTTCACAGTAGGCAAGGTGTTCTTTTCTTCATAGGCCTTGTTCTTCCTCCTCCAAACATAGCGTTGATCCATGGACCCAAACAGTTCTAATTTTGTTTCATCAGTCCACAGAACACTATCCCAAAACTTCTGTGGTTTGTCCACATGACTTTTGGCATACTGCAGTCGACTCTTCTTATTCTTTGGAGACAGTAAGGGGGTGCGCCTGGGAGTTCTGGCATGGAGGCCTTCATTACGCAGTGTGCGCCGTATTGTCTGAGCTGAAACTTCAGTACCCACATCTGACAAATCTTTTCTCAGTTCCTCAGCAGTCACACGGGGACTTTTCTCCACTCTACGCTTCAGGTAGCGCACAGCAGTCGAAGTCAGCATCTTCTTTCTGCCACGACCAGGTAGCGTTTCAACAGTGCCCTTTGCCTTGAATTTGCGAATGATGCTTCCTATGGTCTCTCTTGGTATGTTTAACATCTTTGCAATCTTCTTATAGCCATTGCCCTTCCTGTGAAGAGTAATCACCTCTTCTCTTGTCTTCCTGGACCATTCTCTTGACTTCACCATGTTTGTAACCACACCAGTAAATGTCTAGAAGGAGCTGAGTATCACAGTCATTTTAAAGCTGCCTAATTGGTGCTTATTATGCTTTATTGCTGCTCCGTGACATCCACAGGTGTTTTCAATACCTGATTGAAAACACTTGAATGAACCTCTGTTCTTCAGAGTGGTAGTCTTTAAGGGGTTGAATAATTGTGTCAATGAAGAATTCACAAAAGAAACATTTACTACTGTATTACAAAACCAATTGATGTCATTTTAGTTGCATATGGTTCTTTAAAAAGTCCTTGTAGGATTTCATTCTGAATACAATTACAAATGTCACTAAATTCCCTAAAACCCTTTACAGCATTGGGGGTTGAATAATTTTGAACACAACTGTATTTAACTGACACTCAGGGGACCCTGTCCTATCATCTGAGTCCTACACCAGTTGGAAAACATGCTTTTCACTTTGATCGCAAAATGTGGCAGCGAATCAGAAGGGAACGGCTGTGCACTATGGGAAACACATACAGTGAAGATGTACAAGGGTTATTAAAAGCTCAGCGGAGCGAAAGGGGTTTTGGGATGACTGGTTGGTGTTTGTGTGTGTGTTTTTTTGTTTTGTTTTTTTTCCTCCTTTCTGTGATTCAGAAGGTACTGTGAGATTATAACGGATTTTACAGGAAGGATACATTGAGATTTCTCTCGTTTCAGTATATCCTGGGTTCAAATTGTTACAGAAACACAAAGTAATAAAATGCAAAATATTAAACACAACACAAATATACAGATTAACCCAGAAAATAAATATGTAGGAAATCTAGTCACTGTGTTACATGTTTACAGGTGTATTCTGTATATAGTCACTGTGTTACATACAGTGGCAAGACAAAGTATGTGAACCCCTTGGGATTACGTGGAGTTTTGCATGAATTGGTCATAAAATGTGCTCTGATCTTCATCTAAGTCACAACAATCTGAAAAACACAGTCTGCTTAAAATAATACAACACAAACATTATATGTTTTCATGTTTTTATTGAACAGAACATGTAAACATTCACAGTGCAGGGTGGGAAAAGTATGTGAACCTTTGGACTTAATAACTGGTTGACCCTCCTTTGGCAGCAATAATCTCAACCAAACGTTTCCTGTAGTTGCAGATCAGACCTGCACAACGATCTGGAGTAATTTTGGACCACTCCTCTTCACAAAACTGTTTCAGTGTAGCAATATTCTTGGGATGTCTGGTGTGTATCGCTCTCTTAAGGTCATGCCACAGCATTTCAATGGGGTTGAGGTCAGGACTCTGACTGGGCCACTCCAGAAGGCGTATTTTGTTTTGTTGAAGCCATTCTTTTGTTGAATTACTTGTATGCTTTGGGTCATTGTCCTGTTGCATCACCCATCCTCTGCGGAGCTTCAGTTGGCGGACAGATGGTCTTACGTTTTCCTGCAAAATGTCTTGATTAACTCTGGAATTCATTTTTCCATCAATGACAACAATCCGTCCAAGCCCTGAGGCAGCAAAGCAGCCCCAAACCATGATGCTCCCTCCGCCATGTTTTACAGTGGGGATGAGGTTTTGATGTTGGTGTGCTGTGCCTTTTTTTTCTCCACACATAGTGTTGTGTGTTTTTTCCAAACAACTCAATTTTGGTTTCATCTGTCCACAGAATATTTTGCCAGTAGTGCTGTGGAACATCCAGGTGCTCTTTTGCAAACTTCAAACGTGCTGCAATATTCTTTTTGGACAGCAATGGCTTCCTCCGTGGTGTCCTCCCATGTACTCCATTCTTGTTTAATGTTTTCCTTATTGTAGATGTGTCAACAAAAATGTTAGCATGTGCCAGAGATTTCTGTAAGTCTTTAGCTGACACTCTAGGATTCTTCTTTACCTCATTAAGCATTCTGCGCTGTGCTCTTGCAGTCATCTTTACAGGACGACCACGCCTAGGGAGAGTAGCAACAGTGCTGAACTTTCTCCATTTGTAGACAGTCTGTCTTACCATGGACACATGAACATCAAGGCTTTTGGAGATACTTTTGTAACCCTTTCCAGCTTCATGCAAGTCAACAATTCTTGATCGTAGGTCTTCTGAGAGCTCTTTTCTGTGAGGCATGGTTCACATCAGGCAGTGCTTCTTGAAGCCAGTAAACCCTAAACTGGTGTGTGTTTTTAAAGGGCAGGACAGCTTTAAGGTATGAGATATATTATAGCACCAACATGATGGGTACGCAGTGTTACAATGATATCTATATACGGCAGTGGCACAAACACCACAGGTACACTACCTGCAGAGCTTTACGGACTAAAACCAGGAAGTAAAACCCCCAATAAAAATTTAGAGAGCTGGGATCATGTCGCCTGCATAGGGGGAGCGTTGTGAGATCATCAGATTTCTCATATTAATATCCGGGTGGAATCTTCTGATTCCCTAGAATTTCCTTCTACATCAGGGGTCAGAAACCTCGGCCCTCCAAATATTTTGGAACTACATCTCCCATGATGCTCAGCCACGCATTAGGAGCCTCCTGAGAAATGTAGTTCTGCAGCATCTGGAGGGCCGAGGGTGCTGAGCTGTTCTATGTGGGAGTTGCGGCCTCTCTGGCCCCGGGTTATTATACTGGACACTTACTAACCTCTAGAAGACGTGACGCCCTGTTATAAATATATTAAGACCTTAAACACCTGTATCTTGATGGTGAAGGGATCTGTCTACTAAACTGTGTAAAGCAGAGGCCCCTCGACTGTCACAATATAACTGCTATGGACAGTTTGGGAAGAATTAAATACGGCACCCCCTGCACAGCTAAGCTGGTGTGGCCTGGACCTACACCCCAGGTGTTTTCAGGGTGATCAGTCCCATGATGCGGATACTACATGTAAGGCTGGCTGAGCATCATGGGGCATGTAGTTCTTAAAGCCGTAGATGTCTTGTTTTTGCCTTTTTTTTTCCAGGTCACTGTTTAGTGAATCAGCCCAGCATTGTGGCACTCCTGGCGTGGTTTCCCGGACCTGCCGTTTCTACAGGTTCCCCGCGGCGCTGAATTCTGATCCGGTCACCTGCTAGAACAAACAATTCTGGGAGTCGCAGAGCCTCGTTAACCTGGCAGTGCAGGGGATCACCCGCAGGCTGGCATGACCCCACGCTGAGCACGCCACGCCAGCTGCACCGGAATGGAGCGCATGGGCGTCCGGAATAGATCCTAGACAAGAGAGAAATCTCCCACGGGGGGGGGTTATTGTCTTGTAATTCCATATCTGGCCACCAGGGGCCCCTGCGACACATGGTAGATTATGATTTGATTTTATGAATATAGAGCCGACGTATTCCGCAGCGCTGTGCAAAGGTTGCAATACACACAGGGTTACAATACAGAGACAGGACAACATCTGACAAATCCTCACAGGAGGAAAGGAGTTCCCTCTTCTCGTGGTAGCCGGGCCGGGGCTGCTGTACACCTGAGGTTTATAGCCCAGTCCCGGACACACAAGAATGATGAAGGGTTTCTTTCCATGAGCCTGCGGCGCGGCTGCTGCACCGCCTCGCTTTATCTGTACGAGCCGAGTGCGTGAAAGCGCAACGCGTGGGACGGGGTGTGTGTCTACACTGCTTTAATAAACAGGAATTTTAATTCTAGACAACTTTGACCCTTTCTATATCACTGTTACTGCCCCCACTGGGAGGCTATTCCATGTAACAGTGATATAGAAAGGGTAGTATATACTGCCCCCACTGGGAGGCTATTCCATGTATCTACTACCCTTTCTATATCACTGTTACTGCTCCCACTGGGAGGCTATTCCATGTATCTACTACCCTTTCTATATCACTGTTACTGCCCCCACTGGGAGGCTATTCCATGTATCTACTACCCTTTCTATATCACTGTTACTGCCCCCACTGGGAGGCTATTCCATGTATCTACTACCCTTTCTATATCACTGTTACTGCCCCCACTGGGAGGCTATTCCATGTATCTACTACCCTTTCTATATCACTGTTACTGCCCCCACTGGGAGGCTATTCCATGTATATACTACCCTTTCTATATCACTGTTACTGCCCCCACTGGGAGGCTATTCCATGTATCTACTACCCTTTCTATATCACTGTTACTGCTCCCACTGGGAGGCTATTCCATGTATATACTACCCTTTCTATATCACTGTTACTGCCCCCACTGGGAGACTATTCCATGTAACAGTGATATAGAAAGGGTAGTATTCCATGTAACAGTGATATAGAAAGGGTAGTAGATACTGCCCCCACTGGGAGGCTATTCCATGTATATACTACCCTTTCTATATCACTGTTACTGCTCCCACTGGGAGGCTATTCCATGTATCTACTACCCTTTCTATATCACTGTTACTGCTCCCACTGGGAGGCTATTCCATGTATCTACTACCCTTTCTATATCACTGTTACTGCTCCCACTGGGAGGCTATTCCATGTATCTACTACCCTTTCTATATCACTGTTACTGCTCCCACTGGGAGGCTATTCCATGTATCCGCTGGCATTTTATCGGAGTGACAGCAGCCCATGAGAGGTTGTATAGCTGTGATTCTGGATTAAAATGAGGTGGATAAGATACGGGATATTGGACTCCCAAGAGGACGCTGAATGGTGCGGGGGGGGGAGAATGGGTCCATCATTAAGAGAACAAGTGAAGGGATTATATATATATATTTTTTATAAATCAAAGATCTGACGGCGCGTTTCACCGGAGCACAAGGGGTGGAAGAATGCGAAGCGCGATGAGGGAATGAAAACCCTGGCAGCAGAAAAATGTTCCCGGACTGTTTACAATCCAGCTCCTGCACTTCCAAACAAGGCCTGGAAGGAGCCGATTCCCGAGCGCTGCTCCTCATCGCCCTTTATGGCCTGTTCGGGGGATCGGCACGTCCATTCCCGCTCAACCTGTCCGCCTCCAAGTATTCACATTGCAAATGGTGTCTTTTTAGGGTCTCCTCTATATATTCAGGGTGTGCTGGTGTCTTTTTAGGGGTTCCTCCATATATTCAGGGTGTGCGGGGGTCTTTTTAGGGTCTCCTCTATATATTCAGGGTGTGCGGGTGTCTTTTTAGGGGTTCCTCTATATATTCAGGGTGTGGGGGTGTCTTTTTAGGGTCTCCTCCATATATTCAGGGCGTGTGGGTGTCTTTTTAGGGGCTCCTCTATATATTCAGGGTGTGTGGGTGTCTTTTTAGGGGCTCTTCCATATATTCAGGGTGTGTGGGTTTCTTTTTAGGGGCTCCTCCATATATTCAGGGTGTGCGGGTGTGTTTTTAGGGGTTCCTCCATATATTCAGGGTGTGCGGGTGTGTTTTTAGGGGCTCCTCCATATATTCAGGGTTTGTGGGTGTCTTTTTAGGGGTTCCTCCATATATTCAGGGTGTGCGGGTGTCTTTTTAGGGGTTCCTCCATATATTCAGGGTGTGCGGGTGTCTTTTTAGGGGCTCCTCCATATATTCAGGGTGTGCGGGTGTGTTTTTAGGGGCTCCTCCATATATTCAGGGTGTGCAGGTGTCTTTTTAGGGGCTCCTCCATATATTCAGGGTGTGCGGGTGTGTTTTTAGGGGCTCCTCCATATATTCAGGGTTTGTGGGTGTCTTTTTAGGGGTTCCTCCATATATTCAGGGTGTGTGGGTGTCTTTTTTAGGGGTTCCTCCATATATTCAGGGTGTGTGGGTGTCTTTTTTAGGGGTTCATCCATATATTCAGGGTGTGCGGGTGTCTTTTTAGGGGTTCCTCCATATATTCAGGGTGTGTGGGTGTGTTTTTAGGGGCTCCTCCATATATTCAGGGTGTGCAGGTGTCTTTTTAGGGGCTCCTATATATTCAGGGTGTGCGGGTGTATTTTTAGGGGCTCCTCCATATATTCAGGGTGTGCGGGGGTCTTTTTAGGGTCTCCTCTATATATTCAGGGTGTGCGGGTGTCTTTTTAGGGGTTCCTCTATATATTCAGGGTGTGGGGGTGTCTTTTTAGGGGTTCCTCTATATATTCAGGGTGTGTGGGTGTCTTTTTAGGGGCTCCTCTATATATTCAGGGTGTGTGGGTGTCTTTTTAGGGGCTCCTCCATATATTCAGGTGTGCGGGTGTGTTTTTAGGGGTTCCTCCATATATTCAGGGTGTGGGGTGTCTTTTTAGGGGTTCCTCCATATATTCAGGGTGTGTGGGTGTGTTTTTAGGGGCTCCTCCATATATTCAGGGTTTGTGGGTGTCTTTTTTAGGGGTTCCTCCATATATTCAGGGTGTGTGGTGTCTTTTTTAGGGGTTCCTCCATATATTCAGGGTGTGTGGGTGTCTTTTTTAGGGGTTCCTCCATATATTCAGGGTGTGTGGGTGTCTTTTTTAGGGGTTCCTCCATATATTCAGGGTGTGTGTGGGTGTCTTTTTAGGGGCTCCTCATATATTCAGGGTGTGCGGGTGTTTTTAGGGGCTCCTCCATATATTCAGGGTGTGCAGGTGTCTTTTTAGGGGCTCCTCCATATATTCAGGGTGTGCGGGTGTATTTTTAGGGGCTCCTCCATATATTCAGGGTGTGTGGGTGTCTTTTTAGGGGCTCCTATATATTCAGGGTGTGCGGGTGTCTAGGGGCTCCTTACTCGTATGTTTTTACATACATTGGGGTTGCGTAGGTTTCTTCATATGTTTTTGGGGTGTTGGTACCGACCCCCTGCTGATCCTGGAATCCCCGCGTGGCAGGTTGAGGGGGGCCGTCAGAGTCACGTGATTGTGAGATGTAGTTGGATCGTCCTGATTGGACATTTACAGCAAATGTGACTTGAAATGAAAAATGGATTTTTAATGTGTTCTTTTTTTTCCCCCTTTTATTTGGATACATTGCCTTGATGACCCTTGACCTCTCCCGGGCACCGCGGCTGCCCTTGCACGATCTATCAATGCCCTCAAAGGAGAAAGCCTGGCGAGGGCACCCGTTTGTCGCTGTAGTACAAAACGTGCTGCGTGTCTGCCCTCCTGGGGACAATCCACAGCAACGTGAGCTGTGCACATAATGCAATAATCCTGCTTCTCCTATGGCCGCCCTGTGCCAGGCGAGCGCAGCGGCTGGAGCAGGAACTGGCAACACTGGCAGATCATATCAGCTGGCAGCGCGCCCGGCACACAGAAAAAAGACTCCCACCAGCTCTACAGTTACACAATGATCTAGCCCAGGGTTCGGCATCCTTGGTCCTCTTGATGTTTTAGTACTACATCTCCCATGATGCTCAGCCACACATTGGTTTGCTGACCCGTGCTATAGACTTTAATGCAGGTGACTGTCCCTTTCTCCTCATGGACTGCACCTCTCTCATGCTCAGCCAGGATTTGGTCTGGAGTGAAAAATGCTTAATTCCCACAATGCCTGGCGGAGGGCGGCGGCTTATCCAAATTTTGCAGATTGCGGAAAATGCCCTCGCCGCTGCCTTTGCCGCCGAGATGTCACTTTCCCTTTAAACCATTTCCCTGCGCCTCGTCCAGGACTGCTCCTTTCCTCTCCCCGGGCTGTTTCCGGTCTCTGAATCCCAGCCGTGCGGGGAGGAAGCCGGTATTGTCACAACCTAAATGGACTTTTCCTCCCCAGTGAAAGATCGGAAAGCGAGCGGGCAGCGGCAGCGCACATGACGGCCATGATCAAACCCGATCGTTCTCTGTCCAGAAAGTGACCTCAGCGTTTAATCCCATGTCTGAGACTGTGTTATTCTGCAGGATAATGGAGTGCACGCTTCCCACAGCAATGTGCAGTGTGTATGAGCGTATCAGAGCTCCACAGCAATAAAACTCACAGCAATGTGCGGTGTGTATGAGCGTATCACAGAGCTCCACAGCAATGGAACTCGCAGTAATGTGCGGTGTGTATGAGCGGATCACAGCGCTCCACAGCAATGGAACTCGCAGTAATGTGCGGTGTGTATGAGCGTATCACAGAGCTTCACACCAATAAAACGCACACTAATGTGCAGTGTGTATGAGCGTATCACAGAGCTCCACAGCAATAAAAAACGCACAGTAATGTGCAGTGTGTATGAGCGTATCACAGAGCTCCACAGCAATAACTCACAGTAATGTGCAGTGTGTATGAGTGCGAGTTACTGCTGTGGAGCTCTGTGGTACGCTCATACACACTGCGCATTACTGTGCGTTTTATTGCTGTGGAGCGATATGATACGCTCATACACACTGCATTTTATTGCTGTGGAGCTCTGTGATATGCTCATACCGCACATTACTGTGCATTTTATTGGTGTGGAGCTCTGTGATACAGTAATGTGTTGTATCAGATCCATAGTAGATTCTTATCATTCATTGATCTTTTAGGCTGGCATCAGACGAGCGCACTATGTGCGCCTGTACTGACGTGGCTTCTGGCGTCTGTTGCAGCATCAAGGTGCAGCGACGGGGCCAGCTACACGCTATTGTGCGCGCAACAACGGCCGTGCAGAAGCGCTAGGACACGTGTGGACGGAGCTGCAAAGCGTGATGCTCCGTAGGAGGATCGAGCCTTGCAGCGCGAAGCGCACTAACTGCACTCAACGAGGTGGCCAGATGGATGTGAGTGGAAGGATCTTCTGCTCTTCAATGGCGCTCGTCTGACACCAGCCTTAGCTATTATTTTCTTTGTTGGTGCAGGACTCGAGGTAGAGACGCTCCCATGGATACATTGTTGCCAGCTTGTTACAGATCATTGTGACATTCAATGTTCCTCCTTTGCAGATTTCTTTTTTTGGTCGGGGGGGTTCTCGCTTTGTTTCGGTGAGGATGCGGCGTCGGTCCTGGGCCCCGGTGATACACTGAGCTCACTGCTAGCGAGAGGAAATATGTCAGTAACCCCACCCAGAGCGGAAACGCAACAATGGAGCATTAATTAATAAGAGCGCGGGACCGGGCCAAGACCCCCTGCAGCAGCCGAGAAGACGCACAGAGAGGGAGGAATAAAGCGCCGTGCACGACTCAAAAAAAATCCTGATTTTATTTCATCAGGACAATTCTGCCATATTTTTGCAGAGACCCAAAATCTACAGTTGCAAAAAAAAGTATGTGAACCCTTTGGGATTACGTGGAGTTTTGCAGGAATTGGTTATAAAATGTGTCTGATCTTCATCTAAGTCACAACAATTTGAAAAACACAGTCTGCTTAAAATAATACAACACAAACATTATATGTTTTCATGTTTTTATTGAACAGAACATGTAAACATTCACAGTGCAGGGTGGGAAAAGTATGTGAACCCCTAGCCTAATGACCTCTCCAAGAGCTAATTGGAGCCAGGAGTGAGCCAACCTTGAGTCCAATCAGTGTGATATTATTGGATGTGTTGCTGAAAGCTGTCCTGCCCTTTAAAAACACACACCAGTTTTGGGTTTACTGGCTTCAAGAAGCACTGCCTGATGTGAACCATGCCTCGCAGAAAAGAGCTCCCAGAAGACCTATGATCAAGAATTGTTGACTTGCATGAAGCTGGAAAGGGTTACAAAAGTATCTCCAAAAGCCTTGATGTTCATGTGTCCACGGTAAGACAGACTGTCTACAAATGGAGAAAGTTCAGCACTCTTGCTACTCTCCCTAGGCGTGGCCGTCCAGTAAAGATGACTGCAAGAGCACAGCGCAGAATGCTTAATGAGGTAAAGAAGAATCCTAGAGTGTCAGCTAAAGACTTACTGAAATCTCTGGCACATGCTAACATTTTTGTTGACACATCTACAATAAGGAAAACATTAAACAAGAATGGAGTACATGGGAGGACACCACGGAGGAAGCCAATGCTGTCCAAAAAGAATATTGCAGCACGTTTGAAGTTTGCAAAAGAGCACCTGGATGTTCCACAGCACTACTGGCAAAATATTCTGTGGACAGATGAAACCAAAATTGAGTTGTTTGGAAAAAAAACACAACACTATGTGTGGAGAAAAAATGGCACAGCACACCAACATCAAAACCTCATCCCCACTGTAAAACATGGCGGAGGGAGCATCATGGTTTGGGGCTGCTTTGCTGCCTCAGGGCCTGGACAGATTGTTGTCATTGATGGAAAAATGAATTCCAGAGTTTATCAAGATATTTTGCAGGAAAACGTAAGACCATCTGTCCGCCAACTGAAGCTCCGCAGAGGATGGGTGATGCAACAGGACAATGACCCAAAGCATACAAGTAATTCAACAAAAGAATGGCTTCAACAAAACAAAATATGCCTTCTGGAGTGGCCCAGTCAGAGTCCTGACCTCAACCCGATTGAAATGCTGTGGCATGACCTTAAGAGAGCGATTCACACCAGACATCCCAAGAATATTGCTACACTGAAACAGTTTTGTGAAGAGGAGTGGTCCAAAATTACTCCAGATCGTTGTGCAGGTCTGATCTGCAACTACAGGAAACGTTTGGTTGAGGTTATTGCTGCCAAAGGAGGGTCAACCAGTTATTAAGTCCAAAGGTTCACATACTTTTTCCACCCTGCACTGTGAATGTTTACATGTTCTGTTCAATAAACACATGAAAACATATAATGTTTGTGTTGTATTATTTTAAGCAGACTGTGTTTTCAAATTGTTGTGACTTAGATGAAGATCAGAGCACATTTTATGACCAATTCATGCAAAACTCCACGTAATCCCAAAGGGTTCACATACTTTTTCTTGCCACTGTAGATCTGAATCCTATCCTGACGCGCAGGTCTCCTCTCCTCCTGACGCGCAGGTCTCCTCCTCCTGACGCGCAGGTCTCCTCCTCCTGACGCGCAGGTCTCCTCCTCCTGACGCGCAGGTCTCCTCCTCCTCCTGACGCGCAGGTCTCCTCCTCCTCCTGACGCGCATGTCTCCTCCTCCTCCTGACGCACAGGTCTCCTCCTCCTCCTGACGCGCAGGTCTCCTCTCTTCCTTAGTCACAGATCTCCTCCACAGTCATAAATCTCATGGACAGATGTGTGATTGAGGGTAATCTGCTCCTCGCCCGCTGGTGTCCTCTCACACCGGTGGAAGAAATGTCCCAGTGATGATTTGTTTTGTGATTTTTATTTTAAAGTCGTTGCTGATGCAGAGCGACATGAAACGGTTAATGGTGCCGCGTCCCATACTGCATTGCGTCGGATATGAATGATCGGATTAATTGTACCGCGTTACGGAATGCTAAGCGTCCCGGGGAGCAGATCCCTGAGATTTACTGGATTTATGATTTGGATCTGGGTTCCTTACCGTAGGACATGATCCAGAAGCTCCCACGTTCCCCCAGCGCGTTTCACACGACGACTGCGCAGCGGAATCACTGGGAATCCAGACGTCATGGAAGAAGGGCCTTATAATTCATACAGATATACGCTTTACATTCCACGGCTTCGAAATGCGCTCACGTTATATATTTATTAAAAGGACGTGTCCATTAACCAGTTATTCATGTATGGCCGTGACATCATATAGCCGCGGCCGTGACCTCATACAGCCAGGCCGTGACCTCATACAGCCAGGCCGCGGCCGTGACCTCATACAGCCAGGCCGCGGCCGTGACCTCATACAGCCAGGCCGTGACCTCATACAGCCAGGCCGTGACCTCATACAGCCAGGCCGCGACCTCATACAGCCAGGCTGCGGCCGTGACCTCATACAGCTAGGCAGCGGCCGTGACCTCATACAGCTAGGCAGTGGCGGTAGCCGTGCAGGTGTCGTCACTCCGCTCGGTGTCACGCCTTCATTTATTTCCCCCCCCCAAATAATCCGGATTTTGACCATTCTTTAAATTCAGTTTTAAGGATTATTATGTATTTATTTATTTTTTTAATTCTTTTTGCCATCTTTTCGCTGCTGCTCTGTGGTTGCGTCTGGCGTTCTCCAGCAGCCCGGCACGTCGGGGGTTAACACGCCGCTTTTGTCCTGCTCCTTATTTTAGCCGTGTTTCCTTTGAATTAAGTGGAATGTCGTGATCCAGTTCCAGTTTCCGATGATCCCTGCGATGCTCATATGCTCCCGCTCTATATGTCAAGAATTTCCTGCTGCCGGGCGCGCGTCACCGGGGCTGTGCGAGCAGCTGGTGTGACCTGCGCGTTTCACGTACACGGGCGGGGTGTGTGTGGCGGAGCCGGCTGGGCCAGCGGCACCACCTTTCCTGAGGGAGTGAAGGAGTTAATCTGGGCGTACTGGTGAATTTCCTCGAAGGGACTGGGATTTACTGGCTGCCAGCTGGGTGAGGCGTCCGTCCCTGCGTATAATGGAGAGGAGCGCCGTGTCCCAAATCTGAGGCGAAAAAATTTGGGACAATACATTTATATTGTGTCCAGGCCCAGCTCTGTGCTGCGACGGAGGGAATTACCTCTATCCTGCTTCTGCCCGCTCCTCCTCAACACTGAACAAACCAGCAGCAACGCCCTGCGCTGCTGTGACGCAGGAGGATACGGATCACGTCGCAGACCAAGGGGGGGGGGGTGAGGGAGCGTCACACGGTGACCACTTCCTGTGTATAAGCTCGAGTCGCATTTTAATTGCTAAAATGCTTCTTTTACCAGATCACATTTATCTGGAGCAGAGACCCCCAGAACTACAAATCCCATGCTCCTCCGACCATCTGTTGCATGCAAAGAATTCTGGGAATTGTAGGCCATCAACATCTGGGAGCGGCTGCTGGAGTTTGAGTCACTTATTTGAGATCCTTTAATATACGGCGCTGTGCAACCCCGACAAAACGGCCAGAGAGGGACTCTTGTGTTTTCGGAAACGGCGTTGGAGGCGGGGCCAAAGCCGAGGCTGTTACCAGACGTTTAGATGACGTCATGGTTTCTTTGAGTCATTTTCTGTAGCAAAAAAAAAAAGTCCTTTTAGACCGAGCAAATTTCTAATGAGCGGCTGAGCATCATGGGAGATGTAATTGTTCCAAAACATCTGGAGGGCCACAGATGCTGCGCCCTGCTTAAGAGCTTTCTCCTGCCTGTGCCGGTTGGATTGTGCTGATGGGAGTTGTAGTCTCAGCTGACAATGCAGGGGTTGACAGTTCCAGCTCCTGATGTGTCTGACCTTTTTAGACCTCCTGACAGTGTCTTCCTTCCCGGAGTGTTGGAGCAGATGACAGGCGCGTCCGCCATTAATTAGCGCCTCTCCGGCCACCGCTCACGTGTTGGATTGAGTTTCCAGCGCTGGATATTCAGGCCCCTCATCCAGCCGGACTCCCTGCTCTACCGATGCCAGGGATTAGCGCTCCATAGCCCGGAGGTGCGGTGCGATACTTAGAGTGTGTTACACAGATACATGAGATTCCATGAACAGAGTGCATATTCACTAAATAGCGACATGCACGGCTAATAACCCACCGGCGAGTCACCGATAACGGGCAATCTCCCCGATACAGATACTTACAACCTGCACCTCATATAGACAGACCTTGAACCTTGAATATATGGAGAAGACACGAAAAAGACACCCGCACACCCTGAATATACGGAGGAGCCCCTAAAAACACACCCCCACACCCTGAATATATGGAGGAGCCCCTAAAAAGACACTCACACACCCTGAATATATGGAGGAACCCCTAAAAACACACCCGCACACCCTGAATATATGGAGGAGCCCCTAAAAAGACACCCGCACACCCTGAATATATGGAGGAGCCCCTAAAAAGACACCGCACACCCTGAATATATGGAGGAGCCCCTAAAAAGACACCCGCACACCCTGAATATATGGAGGAGCCCCTAAAAAGACACCCGCACACCCTGAATATATGGAGGAGCCCCTAAAAAGACACCCGCACACCCTGAATATATGGAGGAGCCCCTAAAAAGACACCCGCACACCCTGAATATATGGAGGAGCCCCTAAAAACACACCCACACACCCTGAATATATGGAGGAGCCCCTAAAAAGACACCCACACACCCTGAATATATGGAGGAGCCCCTAAAAAGACACCCACACACCCTGAATATATGGAGGAGCCCCTAAACAGACACCCTCACAACCTGAATATATGGAGGAACCCCTAAAAAGAAACCCACACACCCTGAATATATGGAGGAACCCCATAAAAGACACCCACACACCCTGAATATATAGAGGAACCCCTAAAAAGACACCCGCACACCCTGAATATATGGAGGAGCCCCTAAAAAGACACCCACACACCCTGAATATATGGAGGAGCCCCTAAAAAGACACCCGCACACCCTGAATATATGGAGGAGCCCCTAAACAGACACCCTCACAACCTGAATATATGGAGGAACCCCTAAAAAGAAACCCACACACCCTGAATATATGGAGGAACCCCTAAAAAGAAACCCACACACCCTGAATATATGGAGGAACCCCATAAAAGACACCCACACACCCTGAATATATGGAGGAACCCCATAAAAGACACCCACACACCCTGAATATATGGAGGAGCCCCTAAAAAGACACCCGCACAACCTGAATATATGGAGGAGCCCCTAAAAAGACACCCACACCCTGAATATATGGAGGAACCCCTAAAAAGACACCCACACACCCTGAATATATCGAGGCGCCCCTAAAAAGAGGTATCTTGGGAGTGAAGAGAGCTTTGGGCCAGAAAATGGGGTCTGGTCCTCTCCATAGCAGGGACACTTGTCAGGTTTGTTCTTTAAAGCCGCGCTCGGATTGCAGGAAGTGTCGGGCATCCAGCGTCTGGCGAACCCATGAAATTACCGGTGCCCGCGCTGCTCGGCTTCATGAAAAAGGCCGTTTGCTGGTGCCTGCCCGGCCTGTCATGAAAACGCTGAGGCCCAGCCTAACCTAAACGTGTTATTTCCTGTGTTAAATCTCCCCAAACTGTGCCAGGTGCGGGGACCTGCGCTGGGACAAAGGCTGGATTGTGTGCGCGCTGGTCGAGCCGAGCTGTGGTTACATACGTGTTCAATGCATGAAGCCGAAAAAGTGCAGGTTCGTGCGCTTTCACGCTTTGCCGAGAACAGGGGCGCCCTTTTATTTTGGCACTTCCATCGTGGCTTCCCTTTACCGGAGCTGGGTGCCGCCAGGACTGCATGAAGCTACTGCAGTCTGTGCACCGTGCATGGATTATCCGGCTGGGAGTGATGGGAGCATCAGCACCTTTCCCAAGAAACACTCTTGGTATGTGAGGCTCAGCCTGTGACATCACTGTCAAACTATTGGTTCCCCTGACTAATAAAAAGTCCTAAAATACCTGAAAATTTTTCAAAAATCCTAATAAATATACTGGAGTATTCGCCAAGGTGCTGTAAACTTCAGCATTTCCTCCTGACATGGGGACTGGATCAGATTGCGAGCGTGTGATGTCACAAACACCCTGTTTGTTGTGAAAATGAGCTTGTGGTCTCGGTGCGCGCACATGACAATTGGAGCATTCTGGAACATTTACTGGTGAATTCTGGGCCAGAGTGGCCAACATGAGAAAAAAAATCTGGCCCTGCGTCTGTCTTCCTGTATGTATATCTGGTCCCGCGTCTGTCTTCCTGTATGTAATATCTGGTCCCGCGTCTGTCTTCCTGTATGTATATCTGGCCCCGCGTCTGTCTTCCTGTATGTAATATCTGGCCCCGCGTCTGTCTTCCTGTATGTAATATCTGGCTCCGCGTCTGTCTTCCTGTATGTAATATCTGGCTCCGCGTCTGTCTTCCTGTATGTAATATCTGACCCCGCGTCTGTCTTCCTGTATGTATATCCGACCCCGCTTCTGTCTTCCTGTATGTAATATCTGACCTCGCGTCTGTCTTCCTGTATGTATATCTGACCCCGCTTCTGTCTTCCTGTATGTAATATCTGGCCCCGCGTCTGTCTTCCTGTATGTAATATCTGGCCCCGCGTCTGTCTTCCTGTATGTAATATCTGACCCCGCGTCTGTCTTCCTGTATGTATATCTGGCCCCGCGTCTGTCTTCCTGTATGTAATATCTGGCCCCGCGTCTGTCTTCCTGTATGTAATATCCGACCCCGCTTCTGTCTTCCTGTATGTAATATCTGACCTTGCGTCTGTCTTCCTGTATGTATATCTGACCCCGCTTCTGTCTTCCTGTATGTAATATCTGGCCCCGCGTCTGTCTTCCTGTATGTATATCTGGCCCCGCGTCTGTCTTCCTGTATGTAATATCTGGCCCCGCGTCTGTCTTCCTGTATGTAATATCTGACCCCGCGTCTGTCTTCCTGTATGTATATCTGGCCCCGCGTCTGTCTTCCTGTATGTAATATCTGGCCCCGCGTCTGTCTTCCTGTATGTAATATCTGGCCCCGCGTCTGTCTTCCTGTATGTAATATCTGACCCCGCGTCTGTCTTCCTGTATGTAATATCTGGCCCCGCGTCTGTCTTCCTGTATGTAATATCTGGCTCCGCGTCTGTCTTCCTGTATGTAATATCTGGCTCCGCGTCTGTCTTCCTGTATGTAATATCTGACCCCGCGTCTGTCTTCCTGTATGTAATATCTGGCCCCGCGTCTGTCTTCCTGTATGTAATATCTGGCTCCGCGTCTGTCTTCCTGTTTGTAATATCTGACCCCGCGTCTGTCTTCCTGTATGTAATATCTGACCCCGCGTCTGTCTTCCTGTATGTAATATCTGACCCCGCGTCTGTCTTCCTGTATGTATATCTGGCCCCACGTCTGTCTTCCTGTATGTATTATTATTATTATTATTCTTTATTTATAAAGCGCCAGCATATTCCGCAGCGCTGTACAATAAGCACAGTATAGACAGGGTTACAATACATTGAACAACATTTGACAAACAGTACAGGAGGAGATGAGGGCCCTATTCCCGTAGGAACTCACAATCTGGAGGGTTGGGGTTGGAAACAGGAGGAGAGGACTGTAAGGTGAGAGTGATTGATGGTTGTGTCAGTGAGTTGGGTGGTAGGCTTCCCTAAATAGGAACGTTTTAAGGAGCGTTTGAAGGAAGAGAAGTTAGGGGAAAGTCTGACAGTACGAGGGAGAGCGTTCCAGAGAGTGGGGGCTGCGCGTGAGAAATCCTGCAGTCTATCATGGGAAGAGGTGATGCGGGGAGAAGCTAGGCGCAGGTCACTGTTTGACCTTAGGGAGCGGGCTGGGGTGTATTTGGTGATTAGTGAGGACAGGTAGTGGGGAGCTGAGTTAGTGAGGGTTTTGTAGGTAAGGATAAGGATTTTGAACTTAATTCTGCAGTGGATGGGGAGCCAGTGAAGGGACTCGCAGAGGGGAGCGGCAGAGACAGAGCGGCGGGTGAGGTGAATTAGTCTGGCGGAGGCGTTCAGGATGGATTGTAGGGGGGAGAGGCGGGACAGAGGGAGGCCAGATAAGAGATTATTGCAATAGTCGAGTCGGGAGATTACCAGGGCGTGTATGAGTTGTTTTGTGGCGACAGCGGTAAGAAATGGCCGAATTCTGGAAATATTACGCAGTTGGTATCGGCAGGAGGAGGAAAGAGACTTGATGTGGGGGATGAAGGAAAGAGCAGAGTCAAGTATGTAATATCTGGCCCCGCGTCTGTCTTCCTGTATGTAATATCTGGCTCCGCGTCTGTCTTCCTGTATGTAATATCTGGCTCCGCGTCTGTCTTCCTGTATGTAATATCTGGCTCCGCGTCTGTCTTCCTGTATGTAATATCTGGCTCCGCGTCTGTCTTCCTGTATGTATATCTGGCCCCGCGTCTGTCTTCCTGTATGTATATCTGGCCCCGCTTCTGTCTTCCTGTATGTAATATCTGACCCGCGTCTGTCTTCCTGTATTTATATCTGGCCCCGCGTCTGTCTTCCTGTATGTAATATCTGACCTCGCGTCTGTCTTCCTGTATGTAATATCTGGCCCCGCTTCTGTCTTCCTGTATGTAATATCTGACCCCGCGTCTGTCTTCCTGTATGTAATATCTGGCCCCGCGTCTGTCTTCCTGTATGTAATATCTGACCCCGCGTCTGTCTTCCTGTATGTATATCTGGCCCCGTCTGTCCGTATGCCTGTCTATTCATTAACTACAGTTGTGTTCAAAATTATTCAACCCCCAATGCTGTAAAGGGTTTTAGGGAATTTAGTGACATTTGTAATTGTATTCAGAATGAAATCCTACAAGGACTTTTTAAAGAACCATATGCAACTAAAATGACATCAATTGGTTTTGTAATACAGTAGTAAATGTTTCTTTTGTGAATTCTTCATTGACACAATTATTCAACCCCTTAAAGACTACCACTCTGAAGAACAGAGGTTCATTCAAGTGTTTTCAATCAGGTATTGAAAACACCTGTGGATGTCACGGAGCAGCAATAAAGCATAATAAGCACCAATTAGGCAGCTTTAAAATGACTGTGATACTCAGCTCCTTCTAGACATTTACTGGTGTGGTTACAAACATGGTGAAGTCAAGAGAATGGTCCAGGAAGGCAAGAGAAGAGGGGATTACTCTTCACAGGAAGGGCAATGGCTATAAGAAGATTGCAAAGATGTTAAACATACCAAGAGAGACCATAGGAAGCATCATTCGCAAATTCAAGGCAAAGGGCACTGTTGAAACGCTACCTGTCGTAGCAGAAAGAAGATGCTGACTTTGACTGCTGTGCGCTACCTGAAGCGTAGAGTGGAGAAAAGTCCCCGTGTGACTGCTGAGGAACTGAGAAAAGATTTGTCAGATGTGGGTACTGAAGTTTCAGCTCAGACAATACGGCGCACACTGCGTAATGAAGGCCTCCATGCCAGAACTCCCAGGCGCACCCCCTTGCTGTCTCCAAAGAATAAGAAGAGTCGACTGCAGTATGCCAAAAGTCATGTGGACAAACCACAGAAGTTTTGGGATAGTGTTCTGTGGACTGATGAAACAAAATTAGAACTGTTTGGGCTCATGGATCAACGCTATGTTTGGAGGAGGAAGAACAAGGCCTATGAAGAAAAGAACACCTTGCCTACTGTGAAGCATGGCGGGGGGTCAATCATGCTTTGGGGCTGTTTTGCTTCTGCAGGTACAGGGATGCTTCAGCGTGTGCAAGGTACCATGAATTCTCTTCAGTACCAGGAGATCTTGGATGACAATGTGATGCAGTCCGTCACAAACCTGAGGCTTGGGAGACGTTGGACCTTTCAACAGGACAATGATCCCAAGCATACCTCCAAGTCCACTAGAGCATGGTTGCAGATTAAAGGCTGGAAGATTTTGGAGTGGCCATCGCAGTCACCTGACTTAAATCTGATTGAGAACCTCTGGTGGGACTTAAAGAAAGCAGTTGCAGTGCGCAAGCCTAAGAATGTGACTGAACTGGAGGCTTTTGCCCATGACGAATGGGCGAAGATACCCGTAGATGGCTGCAAGACACTTGTGTCAAGCTATGCTTCACGTTTAAAAGCTGTTATAACTGTAAAAGGATGTTGTACTAAGTACTAAGATTGAATGTCACTTGGGGGTTGAATAAAACTGATAATGATGTGAGCACAGAAAAGACATTTGTGGTTATTTCATTATAAATGTTATGTTATATTTGTCTGACCTACACGTGCCTCTTTGATTTAATTGTAAGCAAGATGACTGAATGATCAAAATCAATGTCAAACTGGCCAAAACACTCAATTTCAGTGGGGGTTGAATAATTTTGAACACAACTGTACCTCTAGGGGAATCTTGGAATTGTGACATGTATTTGCTGTTCTAAGCATACAGTTTCAAACTATTCAGTCTTATGTTTACAGATGTTCCTTCATTCACAGACCCTGCCCTGAAAAGTGAATTACCCTGGGGAAGATATATAAATACGTGGATTATAAAGGAGATATATAAATACGTGGATTATAAGGGAGATATATAAATACGTGGATTAGACAGGGAGATATATAAATACGTGGATTATAAAGGAGATATATAAATACGTGGATTATAAGGGAGATATATAAATACGTGGATTATAAAGGGAGATATATAAATACGTGGATTATAAAGGGCGATATATAAATACGTGGATTATAAAGGGAGATATATAAGTACGTGGATTATAAAGGAGATATATAAATACGTGGATTATAAGGGAGATATATAAATACGTGGATTAGACAGGGAGATATATAAATACGTGGATTATGAAGGGAGATATATAAATACGTGGATTATGGAGATATATAAATACGTGGATTATAAAGGGCGATATATAAATACGTGGATTATAAGGGAGATATATAAATACGTGGATTATGAAGGGAGATATAAATACGTGGATTATAAAGGGAGCGATATAAATACGTGGATTAGACGGAGATATATAAATACGTGGATTATAAGGGAGATATATAAATACGTGGATTATAAAGGGAGATATATAAATACGTGGATTATGAAGGGAGATATATAAATACGTGGATTATGAAGGGAGATATATAAATACGTGGATTATAAGGGAGAGATATAAATACGTGGATTATGAAGGGAGATATATAAATACGTGGATTATAAAGGGAGATATATAAATACGTGGATTATGAAGGGAGAGATATAAATACGTGGATTATGAAGGGAGATATATAAATACGTGGATTATGAAGGGAGATATATAAATACGTGGATTATAAGGGAGATATATAAATACGTGGATTATAAGGGAGATATATAAATACGTGGATTAGACAGGGAGATATATAAATACGTGGATTATAAAGGAGATATATAAATACGTGGTTTATAAGGGAGATATATAAATATGTGGATTATAAAGGGAGATATATAAATACGTGGATTATAAAGGGCGATATATAAATACGTGGATTATAAAGGGCGATATATAAATACGTGGATTATAAAGGGAGATATATAGTACGTGGATTATAAAGGAGATATATAAATACGTGGATTATAAGGGAGATATATAAATACGTGGATTATAAAGGGAGATATATAAATACGTGGATTATAAGGGAGATATATAAATACGTGGATTATGAAGGGAGATATATAAATACGTGGATTAGACGGAGATATATAAATACGTGGATTATAAAGGGAGATATATAAATACGTGGATTATAAGGGAGATATATAAATACGTGGATTATAAAGGGAGATATATAAATACGTGGATTATAAGGGAGATATATAAATACGTGGATTATGAAGGGAGATATATAAATACGTGGATTAGACGGAGATATATAAATACGTGGATTATAAAGGGAGATATATAAATACGTGGATTATGAAGGGAGATATATAAATACGTGGATTATGAAGGGAGATATATAAATACGTGGATTATAAGGGAGATATATAAATACGTGGATTAGACAGGGAGATATATAAATACGTGGATTAGACAGGGAGATATATAAATACGTGGATTATGAAGGGAGATATATAAATACGTGGATTATGAAGGGAGATATATAAATACGTGGATTAGACAGGGAGATATATAAATACGTGGATTATGAAGGGAGATAAATACGTGGATTATGAAGGGAGATATATAAATACGTGGATTATGAAGAGAGATATATAAATACGTGGATTAGACAGGGAGATATATAAATACGTGGATTATGAAGGGAGATATATAAATACGTGGATTATGAAGGGAGATATATAAATACGTGGATTATGAAGGGAGATATATAAATACGTGGATTATGAAGGGAGATATATAAATACGTGGATTAGACAGGGAGATATAAATACGTGGATTATGAGGGAGATATATAAATACGTGGATTATGAAGGGAGATATATAAATACGTGGATTATAAAGGGAGATATATAAATACGTGGATTATGAAGGGAGATATATAAATACGTGGATTATGAAGGGAGATATATAAATACGTGGATTATGAAGGGAGATATATAAATACGTGGATTATAAGGGAGATATATAAATACGTGGATTATGAAGGGAGATATATAAATACGTGGATTATGAAGGGAGATATATAAATACGTGGATTATGAAGGGAGATATATAAATACGTGGATTATGAAGGGAGATATATAAATACGTGGATTATGAAGGGAGATATATAAATACGTGGATTATAAAGGGAGAGATATAAATACGTGGATTATGAAGGGAGATATATAAATACGTGGATTATAAAGGGAGATATATAAATACGTGGATTATGAAGGGAGATATATAAATACGTGGATTATAAAGGGAGATATATAAATACGTGGATTATAAAGGGAGATGCACACCCATGATTGTAAATAACTTTGTAAATTATACATATATTTATATTTAAAAAGTAGGAAAAGGGGGTGTATGTGTGTGTGTGTGTGTGTGTGTGTGTTATTTGGGGGGCAAAGTAGGTACATATGTGTGTTATTTGGGGGTGGAGATATATATTTATTATTGCAGAAGCCATTTACACATCACAGCAATTCAAAGAATTGCATCCCAGAGCAGGTCCTGTGCCACATTCCCCATATGCAGCAAGGAACTCTGGGTAAAACATGCAAATGACTTCTGTCTCACTTTTTTGCATCCTGGGTCTGTTTTTACACAGAATCTTTAAATCAATGCCGCATCATACTATGGCTTCGCTTAGCAGAGATAAGGTTTATGCAACTGGTCACAGCCACCTCTGACCAGCTGCTGAGGAGGGTCCAATAAACCCAAAACAGTGAAGTGTGTGTGTGTGTTATTTGGAGGGAGGGGGGGATAGGTATATGTATGCAGGTGACTGATAGGTGTGAGCCCTTTCCTTGCTGTGTTTGTATTCATTATGGTGGCGACAGATTGCCACATATTCATTACATTGCTGTGAATTTTCACCTCTGCGGGGGGGGGGGGGGTTAGAAGTTGTTTTCTTTTAAAGCATTTAGTCCTATTTGAAAGAAAAGGAAAGGCAGAATGTGTGGCCCCCAGGCAGGCAGAATGTGCGGCCCCCAGGCAGGCAGAATGTGCGGCCCCCAGGCAGGCAGAATGTGCGGCCCCCAGGCAGGCAGAATGTGCGGCCCCCAGGCAGGCAGAGTGTGCGGCCCCCAGGCAGGCAGAGTGTGCGGCCCCCAGGCAGGCAGAATGTGCGGCCCCCAGGCAGGCAGAGTGTGCGGCCCCCAGGCAGGCAGAGTGTGCGCCCCCAGGCAGGCAGAGTGTGCGGCCCCCAGGCAGGCAGAGTGTGCGGCCCCCAGGCAGGCAGAGTGTGCGGCCCCCAGGCAGGCAGAATGTGCGGCCCCCAGGCAGGCAGAATGTGCGGCCCCCAGGCAGGCAGAATGTGCGGCCCCCAGGCAGGCAGAATGTGCGGCCCCCAGGCAGGCAGAATGTGCGGCCCCCAGGCAGGCAGAATGTGTGGCCCCCAGGCAGGCATTGATAGGGGCCCTGCCTGTAATCCAGCCCTACTAAAGCAGAGTGAGTGTCACTTCCTGCCGGGCTAATACCTGGGTACAGGGGCTGGGACTGGCCAATGGCTAGTGATCTCAGCCCCTGTGATTGTATGGGGGCCGGGTGATCCCTACATACTCCAGAGACTCCTGCCTGATCCTCTTACTGTGGAAATTTATATCATGGATCCGGTTGACTCCAAATTCTCCTTTTTCTTTTCCCCTTCAGTTTGCCGCCTGTCCTGTCACCGGAAATGTGAAGGCAAGGTAAGACCAAAACCCTGACAGTCACCGCAAGTGCTCTATATATTCTAATCTGTCTGACTGAAAGCGCAATTATCTGTGAAAAAGAGCTGACACTCTTTTGTTTTGTTATTCCGTGTTCTGTTCCTTACTCATTCTGATTTATGGTTTGTGATAAAAATGTATATAATTTTTTTTTTTGGTTTGCTTTGGGGTATATTCACTAAACCAGGAATTGGTGCATTTTATGCCGAAATCGCTTATAAGCGGAAAAGGTTTCAGTCGATTTTGACAAATTTCGGCATTTGCCCCACATTCCCAGTTCAGGGAATAATCTTCATTGTCGTTTATTGTCCAACACGAAGTGTGTGTGTTTTTTTTTTTTTTTATAATCTTCTCCCCAGCACTGCAGGGGTTAAGGAGCCAGGTATGTGATAAATGATTAGATCAGGGTTCCTGCCCTCTGCATTCCTGGATAGAAAACATTTGGCTCTTCCCAGATATCTCCGCTTCCAATCAACAGCAACTCCAGAACGAATTTATAAAAATACATTTGATGTTTAAATGAAAATGGGCTCCGTCTGCTAAACGGCGTATCGGAAGTACCATCTAGGGCTGCCAGGTCAGCCATGTTTTCCTGGACACACGTAATTTGTGTTGAGGGACCGTGCATGAAAAATGCCACCTCGCAACATGTATAATCCATACGCTGCAGGTAAGGAATCCCAGGTGACCTGCCTTGATTTTCTTCTTGCAGCGTGTGAATTATACATGTTGCAGGGCAGCACTTTTCCTTGTGCTCCCTCTCTGCATGAAATAGTAATCTGTCTAGAAAAACATTACCGACCTGGTGACCCGAATTCCGTCTCTCCTGTATCTTTAAGGCTAGGGTCAAACGAAAGTATTTTTACACGCGAACGTAAAAAAGTGCGTCCGAACGTATTGATGTATTTTTTCACGGAATATGCGAAAACGGTCATACGATGCGCATTTTCGTGCGTGATGTTTTACGAATCCAAACCAGGAAATTTTTGCGTCTGGACGTTATGTTGGCCGGACATTAGCAGCGTCTGACGTCTCCTAATCACGCACACACACCGCTAGCGGGCGCAGCGCACTCTGTACGTCCGTACTAGCGGTTCTGCGTTCTCGAAAAAATGTGTTCATTTTCCACTTGCGTTGCGCGGCCGGACTTTCGTGCGGCCGTACTTCGTATATTGGCCGTCATTGCCCGTCATTTGCTGCTAGTGCGGCCGTAATTAAGTGCGATTTAAGTGCGCCAGAACGCACGTTAAAAATGCGCTCGTCTGACCCCAGCCTTAGGCTGAGGGTCAGACGAACGCTCGTGCAGCCGCACTTTATCATGGCCGTAGTAGCAGCAAACGACAGGCAATGTGCGGCCGCGCAACGCAAGCGGCAAACAAACACATTTTTTCGAGAACGTGATACCGCTAGTACGGACGTTCAGAGTGCGCTGCGGCCGCATAGCGGCGTGTGTGCGGGATTGGGAGACGGCAGACGCTGCTAATGTCCGGCCAACATAACGTCCAGACGCAAAAAGGGTTTTATTGATGATCCGTACAAAATCACGGACGAAAATGCGCATCGTATGACCGCTATTGCGTATTCCGTGAAAAAATGCGTCCATTCGTTTGAATGCACTTTTTCACGGACGACGCAAAAAATGCGTTCGTCTGACCCTAGCCTTAAATACCTTTTTTCTTGTGTACAGCGCTGCAGAGTGTGTTGGCTCTTTATTATTATACATTTGCAATATTTCTAGAATATTTTCTATATAATGAAGTTATACGTCTGCACTCACAAACTTGCAAAAAAAGTAAGCGCCTGCCACTTAGAATGACGAAAAATACGTGAACAGAAAAAGAGCTAGCACTCTAAAGTCTCACGCTTAGAAACAAAAACTTTATTATGAATCAATTAAAAATTATTGCTGTTTCAGCTCTACTGGAGCTTTAATCGGGTATACCAGGGATGTGAGTAGGAGACCTTTTTAGAGTGCTAGCTCCTTTTCTGTGTATATACAGTATAATATATAATCTCCAGCACTCCTGGGTCTTAATAATCCAAACTTTATAAAAATCTCTTATTGTAAAATTTTGTCGTGTAACGGTACATCCTGCCCTCATAGACCTATTAACGTTGTTACATTATATCTTTGGCGTCTAAGGGGTTAATAAACACAGGTAATAGCACCTCGAATGTTAAAATACAATGTTCCCTATAGTTCTGCACATATATGTGCGTGGCATTAATGTGTCTCGTGTAACGAGGATGGAAAATCACACCTATGAGAAGCTGCTGTTCTGAAGAGCTTGCAATCTAATCCAGCCTGAAGCTCACACAGACACAATGTTAATTCCATGAGTGTTGCTACAATTCCATCCTCCTCTGGTCTAAGGTTAAGGTTGACACCCCTGGGTTCTTCAACCTCCGCTCAGCACTGATTGTTCTTTAGATTTTTTTTTACTGTTGTTTATTTTTAAAGTCTCCGTATTTGTAAAACCCTGGCGATAATGACGTTTGTTTATGCACTTCTTGCTAAATGTGATCGTTATATTCCTTTTTATCCTCTCTCAATTTAAATTGAGGCTTAATTAATGACCAGCCCTAGTGGTGGTCATGGGGGGGGGGGAGAGCAGACAAATGGAAAGGAAGGTAGGGTGGCAATTTGGGGAGAAATTTAGGGATATCACTTAAAGGGGGGGGGGTGAGAAGGCGGCCATGAATATTTGCATCTTTAGAGCCTTATTTAGAAAAACCAACAACAAAAAAACCCCTATTGTATGTAAAATGCACGGCGTTGGCACATTAAACACAGCACACACACACACAAAGGGTGCCAGGAATATACACAGTGTGACACAATTAGTCCTGTTATCCTAATATGTAACTATGCCCCCCCCCCCCACAGGGAATCAAAAAACACTCACGTGGTTAAATAAATGCCATCGCTGTCGGGTAAGGTTGGCAGATCCTCCATGTTTTCCTGGACATGTATATTTATTCATGCAGATGGGCAGTGCGTGAAAAATGCCACCCTGCAGCTTGTATAATCCATACACTGCAGGTAAGATATGAAAAAGGAATCCTAGGTGACCTGCCTTGATTTCCTTCCTTCGGCATATGAATTATACATGTTATAGGGCAACACTTTTCCCTGTGCTCCCCTCTGCATGAAATTGTAATCTGCGTCCAGGAAAATGTGGCCGATATGGCAACCCTGCAACGAACGAGCTGCCTTGTTTTGTTTTTCAGGACCTGCACCACTGCTGTGTGCTGATCAGAAACACCTAAAAAGTGCTTCCCGGTAGTATGTAGAATTCATATACACAGTGAAAAGCCAAAGGGAAAGCCAATTGGTCACCTGAATTCTTTTCTGCATCATATGAATTCTACATACAAGCCAGCGGCTTTCATGTGCTGCCCAGCATAATGCTATACGTCCAAGAAGACCAGCCTGAGCTGGCAAGACCGATGGTCCTTATTCCAACCTTGTGGAGCAATGCCGGCCTGGGGAGCTCAAAATCTGATATCTTAAACAAGAGCTGCTTTCCCCCAACATTTTCGGGGAGTTTATCGGGGTCTTGGTATCTGGTGGTAAAGCTTTGGATGAAGAAATGCGTTTTTAGTTACAGCATTGCCAAAGCGTCTCATCGCTTGTGGAGTGTACAGCGCATTAATCCTTCATACGACTGAACACACCACTTTGCCAGTATTGGGTATCTTTGTACATGCGCAGGAAGTAGCAAACAAACACAAAACGCCTTTATTCGGACACTTTAGCTGTGTAAATATGCATTTTTCTTGCCGATGGAGGTACGAGGTCTGGTGGAGGGCGTGACGGGGTCCAAGCTCCGAGATCCAAAACAAGCGCCGCAATCTCGAAAGCAGGGGGGGCCCACCAAATCTAGCGCCGAGTCACCGTGTGTGGGGGTGTCGACTGCCCCCCTCCTCATTCAGAGCAACAAAAGAAACGGGTCTCAGGCAGCTAGATCCAAGAGTTTATTCATGGGAGTGATACCTCCAAGGAATCGTGGTGACGTTTCGGCCTCAGGCGGCCTTAATCATACATAACAAGTGAACACAAACACCTATCTTTTTAAACCCATGTTAACCAATCCGATCTCTTATCTCCTTAATCAGCAGGTGTGTTGAATTGTCCACTTCAAAACACGAGTAATTATACTTAAATGTTAATATGCAAAAAAGTTAAACATAACCCAGAAAAATAAAAATCAACAATAAAACAAAAAAGCATATAAACAAATGAATGAAGGAGCTCGTACTCTACCGCACTCAGATGCAGCGCGGTATAATGGGGGCCCTATCAGATGATCTGTGGGGACATAAGACAACATAAATATATATAGCCATATAAAGCAAAGATGTCCACCATATAGGGACAAGGTGCACTAATAACAATGATGTACCGTATTTTTCGCTCCATAAGACGCACTTTTTTCCCCCCAAAAAGTGGGGGGAAAAGTGGGTGCGTCTTATGGAGCGAATATGGCCCAGCAGCTCGTGGATGTGCCTCCGCTCACCTGCCGCCGCCTCGTTCGTCTCCCTCTGAGCATGCGTCCGGCGGCAGGAAGCTTGGGCACTCGCCTGGGGGAGCCACGTGACCGCGGAGATCGCGGTCACGTGGCTCCCCCAGGCGAGTGCCCAAGCTTCCTGCCGCCGGACGCATGCTCAGAGGGAGACGAACGCGGCGGCGGCAGGTGAGCGGAGGCACATCCACGAGCTGCTGGGCCATATCCATATGTGAGCTGGGGCATTATCAATGTGTGAGCTGATGGGGCAAATCCATGCTGGCTGGGGCAAATCCATGTGTGAGCTGGCTGGGGCAAATCAATGTGTGAGCTGGCTGGGGCAAATCCATGTGTGAGCTGATGGGGCAAATATATGTGTGAGCTGATGGGGCAAATCCATGTGTGAGCTGATGGGGCAAATCCATGTGTGAGCTGATGGGGCAAATCCATGTGTGAGCTGATGGGGCAAATCCATGTGTGAGCTGATGGGGCAAATCCATGTGTGAGCTGATGGGGCAAATCCATGTGAGAGCTGGCTGGGGCAAATCCATGTGTGAGCTGATGGGGCAAATCCATGTGTGAGCTTGCTGGGGCAAATCCATGTGAGAGCTGATGGGGCAAATCCATGTGTGAGCTGATGGGGCAAATCCATGTGTGAGCTGGCTGGGGCAAATCCATGTGAGAGCTGATGGGGCAAATCCATGTGTGAGCTGATGGGGCAAATCCATGTGTGAGCTGATGGGGCAAATCCATGTGTGAGCTGATGGGGCAAATCCATGTGTGAGCTGATGGGGCAAATCCATGTGTGAGCTTGCTGGGGCAAATCCATGTGTGAGCTGATGGGGCAAATCCATGTGTGAGCTGATGGGGCAAATCCATGTGTGAGCTGATGGGGCAAATCCATGTGTGAGCTGATGGGGCAAATCCATGTGAGAGCTGGCTGGGGCAAATCCATGTGTGAGCTGATGGGGCAAATCCATGTGTGAGCTGGCTGGGGCAAATCCATGTGTGAGCTGATGGGGCAAATCCATGTGTGAGCTGGCTGGGGCAAATCCATGTGTGAGCTGGGGCAAATCCATGAGCTGATGGGGCAGATCCATGTGTGAGCTGGCTGGGGCAAATCCATGTGTGAGCTGGGGCAAATCCATGTGTGAGCTAAGGCATATCCACGTGTGAGCTAAGGCATATCCACGAGCTGGGGCAGTATATCCATTATTACACTATTTCATTCAGAATATTTATTTTCCGGTTTTCCTCCTCTAAAAACTAGGTGCGTCTTATGGTCAGGTGCGTCTTATGGAGCGAAAAATACGGTAAATCAAATTCCCTGTTGAGGCCCCTAGGCCATAATGTATCTAATCTGTGTATCCAACGCTTTTCTTTTTGTTTTAACAATTTAATCCTATCTCCTCCTCGCTGTAAAACTGGGACATGGTCTATAATCTGAAACCTAAATTGTGCAACGTTATGCGCATGTTCAAAAAAGTGTTCAGGTTCCGGCAAATCACTCCGGCCCGTCCTGATGGTAGACTTGTGTTTTGAAAAGCGTTCTTTCATTTTTGTCGTGGTTTCCCCTACATATAATAAGCCACAAGGGCACTTTAATGTGTAGACCACATACGATGACTCGCATGTGTAAAAGTCCCGAATCCAAATTTTATCACCCGTATGGGGGTGTAACAAAAAATCTCCCTGAATCACTGCGTTGCAAGAGGAGCAACCAAGGCACAGAAACGTGCCTTTTTTTGGGGGTACCCAAGAATTTTTGTTGTTTTACTTTCATTGGGCCAATATCCGCTTTAATCAAATGATCCCTTAAATTTCTGTTACGTTTATATGCAAAAATAGGGGGATTATGAAAGAAGGGAATCTCTCTATACGCCCTATGTAGAATGCCCCAATGTCTCCTAATGGTGTTAATACGCCCACTGACTTGACTAAATTTGCTGACAAACGGGATCCGCGTTTTGTGGCGGTGTTTAGGTGTTCTCCCCGAAATCATGGTCATTCTATCCAAACTCTCCGCCCTTTGTAATTCACATCGGAGGAGGGATGCTGGATAACCCCGTTTTTAAACTTATTGACCATACCTTTTAATCTATCCTTACGGACCCTGGGGTCTGATACATTCCTAACCACCCTCAACAATTGGCTACGTGGTAAGGATCTAAGTGTATTTTCTGGATGGAAACTCCGAAAATGTAATAAGCTGTTCCTGTCAGTGGGTTTAGTGAATAAATCACTTGACAAGCGTTCTCCTTCTATAATAAGTGTTAGATCCAAAAAATCTATCCTCTCTCGACTATGTGTCATAGTGAACTTAATATTCTCATTAACCCCGTTAATGTCCTTAAAGAAAGTTTCCAACTCCTCTAAATTACCAAGCCAAATCCCAAAGACGTCGTCAATGTAACGCCACCAGACGTGGACAAATCGAGCAAAAAACGGATGACTGTATACAAAATTTCTTTCAAATGCATCCATAAAGAGGTTTACATATGCTGGCGCCATATTGGAACCCATTGTGGTCCCCCTACATTGTCTATAGACCGTGTCTCCAAAAAGGAAGAGATTATTACATAAAACAAATTGCACAAGCTTCAATAAGAAAACTATTTGGATCTCAGAGAACACATTCTCCCTAAGTGCCTCGTCAATAGCTCTTAAGCCTTCTTCATTGGCAATGGATGTATATAAACTAATCACATCCCAAGTAATTATGATGACTGGTCTATCTAAAGACAAACTCTCCAAACGATACAAAACATCCTTACTATCCCAAATGAAGGACCTCGTCTTTAAAACCAGAGGCTGGAGAATCCTATCAAGGAAGAACGAAATGGGCTGCGGCACGGAATCCGAGCTCGCCACAATCGGTCTCCCTGGAGGATTAACCAGGCTCTTATGCACCTTAGGTAACACATAGAAAACTGGCAAAATCCCATGTTCCTTTTTGAGATATTGATGAAGATCTGAATCGATAACTCCCGCCTCCAGGGCCTCCTTCAACATAGAATCAATTTCTTTATCCTTTTGAAGACTGTATCAAAGTCACTGACTAAATAGGTGCCCCTATCCTGTAGCTGACGTTCCACTTCTTTTATATAATCTACTTTATTCATGATCACAATCGCACCGCCTTTATCGGCTGACTTCAAGATAATAGCCTTATTCTCATGCAAATTCCGTAATGCTTTATATTCTTGATGCGACATATTAGAAAAGCGAGTCCCCTTAGACCCCTCCAAAATCCTATCAATGTCCTGATAAATAAATTGTGTGAATGTCTCAATAGGGGGCGTAGACGGTGGCACAAACGTACTTTTATTCCATAGTTCGAACTGTTTAGCACCAAAAAGAGTTTCTCTTCCTTTTGCTATTTTCATGAAAAAATACTTTCAGTTTAATGGCACGAAGAAACCTTTCGATATCAACCCGCAGAGAAAATGAATCAATATCGCTTTGTGGGCAGAATGAAAGTCCCCTTCCCAATACCTGTTCTTCTATTGCTGTTAATTGATGGTCTGAGATATTGATCACTATCGACGACGTGTCGGATTGTACATTTTCGGATGGTACGTTTTCTTCATACGTGTTGGATTCTGTCTCACATCTCCTCCTGTGTCGCTTTCTCCTCCTCCGTCCATGCCTGGACGACCTGCAGTCAAAAAAGAAGAGGTGGGGGCATGTGAAAACATTTGGTCATCTGACGTTTCCAAATCCGTGTCAGTGGAGACATTTGTCGATATATTGCCCCTATCCCCCCCTCTTGTTAAAGCGGGGTGTCTGTCGTGCTCTCTGTGATCTCCCCATCCTAGGTAAATTAGAGGGTTCCCTTTGTGTCCACTTGTACACTCGTCCTCTTGAATAGTCCTCCAAATCTCTAGCGAATTTCAATCTCCAAACGCATATCCTCCATTTTTTTTATTTAATTCCACATGATACTGTTCTGCTGATTGTACTGTAATAATTTCTTTGAGCTGTTCCTCTAGTGCCATAATCTCTGTTTCCAGTAGTTTCATATCCTTCTGTAGTTGTTCTATAGTTAATAATATTAAATCAAATGAACATTTGTTCAATATAAATTCAAATTTCTGACAATATGCCAAGTCATCTGAAAATAGAGTAGGTCTTAAACGGATACGTAATCCCCGTGGGATCCTTTTCACTTTGAAGTACTCAGTAAGGGAAAGCCAATTGGTCACCTGAATTCTTTTCTGCATCATATGAATTCTACATACAAGCCAGCGGCTTTCATGTGCTGCCCAGCATAATGCTATACGTCCAAGAAGACCAGCCTGAGCTGGCAAGACCGATGGTCCTTATTCCAACCTTGTGGAGCAATGCCGGCCTGGGGAGCTCAAAATCTGATATCTTAAACAATAGCCGCTTTCCCCCAACATTTTCGGGGAGTTTATCGGGGTCTTGGTATCTGGTGGTAAAGCTTTGGGTGAAGAAATGCGTTTTTAGTTACAACATTGCCAAAGCGTCTCATCGCTTGTGGAGTGTACAGCGCATTAATCCTTCATACGACTGAACACGCCACTTTGCCAGTATTGGGTATCTTTGTACATGCGCAGGAAGTAGCAAACAAACACAAAACGCCTTTTTTCGGACACTTTTTAGCTGTGTAAATATGCATTTTTCTTGCCGATGGAGGTACGAGGTCTGGTTGAGGGCGTGACGGTGTCCAAGCTCCTTCCAAAACATCCCCTTAGGCTAAGGTCAGACGAAAGCAGTTTTAACGTGCGTTTAGCCGCACGAAATCACGGCCGTGCTAGCAGCAAATGACGTCCAATGCCGGGGAACATACGACGAACGGTCGCACGAAAGTTCGTCCGCGCAACGCAAGTGGCAAACAAACGCATTTTTTCGAGAATGTCAAACCGCTAGTACTGACGTACAGAGTGCGCTGCGTCCGCTAGCGGCGTGTGTGCGTGATTGGGAGACGTCAGACGCTGCTAATGTCCGGCCAACGTAACGTCCAGACGCAGAAAGGGTTTTATTGATCCGTACAAAATCACGTACGAAAATGTGCATCGTATGACCGCTATCGCGTATTCCGTGAAAAAATACGTCCATTCGTTCGAACGCACTTTTTCACGGACAACGTGAAAAATGCGTTTGTCTGACCCTAGCCTTAGCAAGCAACCTTTAGGCCAGGTGCACACTAGGTGTTTTCTTCTGCGCACTAGCGTGCGTTAGAAATGACGCACTTTATGACGGAAGAGATGGTAGACGCCAGACGATGCGTTAATTTTGACACACGTCATAATAACTGAATTTGAGCTGAATGAAAAAAAAAAGCTGGGCTTTTGACATTCAGCACGCGGCCAACGTCGCGTCAATCCTAGCGCAACAGCCTTGGTGTTTCTATGACGGACGTCTTCAGCGCGTGTTATGTGTTGCGTGCGTACTATGTGTGCTCTCCTCTATCCGCGTAATTATATGCTACAACACACGTCATAAAGAGCGTCATAACGCACGCTAGTGCGCAAAAAAAACGCCTAGTGTGCACCCGGCCTTACATAATGCGAGGTGTTACCGCTATAGTTTAAATTTTTATAAATTTAGGTACATTAGATAAGTGGTTTTCCCATGAACACAAACCGGCCGCAGTCATTTGCCCCTGACATCACCGCGTTTTTAGGCTTTTACAGGCACAAAAACTCAAGCTATGGACATAATAGGATCTCAAAGCCCCACAATCAGTTACGTGGGTGTGGATGAGGGACGATACTGAGGCCACAGCAGCCATTTTGCAGGAATGCGATAAAATAAGTCTTTTAAAATCTACCGTATGAGAGACGTGTTTGTATTAAATCGGTCCTCAGGACCTTTCTTTGTGCTCCTTCACAAGACTCGGCAGGTCACAAGGGTTAAATTATCTTTTATGTCGTTACTCAGCAATCGTCCGTCTCTCGTGTTTCACGTCGGAGGTACTGAAACGCGCCGCTCTCAGCCTACGACTCGGCGGCACAGAAAGCAGCCAGTGTCTGATTCCTGACATGGCTGGCATCTGGTGAATGTTATGGTGAAAATGGCAGGAAACTGCAGATCATAAAAATTAAAGGGGGAAAAAAAAAATAAATACAAAGAAATAATAATTTAAAAGCATTTAGAAACGTCTTACAGCCCGAGTACAGAGCGTCTTTTCAGGCGGCCGCTGCGCAACGCATCAACTCTACACAGAATTGGGGTTGAATCCAGCAGCTTGTTTCATAGGCCGACCCTGAGTACAGGAAATCTCGGTTCAACCTCTCTCATTTAAGTGGAGACGTGACTTTTTCGTGTTGGATAAATGAGAACACGTTAACCTCAGTTTCAGTCAGTTTCCAAGAGAAAGCCAGGATTTGAGGGGGTTATGGTCAATGCAGGGCCTTGAAAATAGTCCCTTGAGGATTCTGGTTATAAATGTGTAGAAAACGTTTGTAAAAAATTTTTCTCTTCAATCACAGCTGATTTAAATTTTATTTTACTGAATTCATGCAAAATGGCTGCCAAGGCCTCAGTGTTGTGGCAGGCCACAAAATGGCTGACTGCTGTACACACGCCGTGTCCACGTCCTATTTTTTTGTTTCGGCCGTATGGAAGTTGCTTATTGATGCAGGGAGCTTGATTTGTGAAGCGCCGAAATAAAGCTGCAGTTTATAACACCAGTAAATATGGCCTATTCTGCCACGTCCACTGCTAATCTACCTCAGAGACTGACTAAAAAGATTTGTAATTGGTTTGACAGCCTTTTAAAAGGCCATAATAGGTCACTTGTGTTTTGGGGAACGTTGCTGAAGGCAGGGGCAGAAATTTGGCTATTTACACCATTTTTATGTAAAAAAACGTTATTTACAACAAGAGCAAAATCTCTTCTTTACACGGAGGAATTTCTAACCACATTCATTATCGTGTACAGACTCATTGCTGGGGACTTTATTGCTGTGCAGCTCTGTTATACACCCACACACCCTTAATATATGTAGCAACACCGAAACCGTCATTTGCACTCGCTGAATATATGGAGAATCCCCTAAAATGACACCCACACACCCTGAATATATGAAGGAACCCCTAAAAAGACACCCGCACACCCTGAATATATGGAGGAGCCCCTAAAAAGACACCCGCACACCCTGAATATATGGAGGAGCCCCTAAAAAGACACCCACACACCCTGAATATATGGAGGAGCCCCTAAAATTACACACACACACACACCCTGAATATATGGAGGAGCCCCTAAAAAGACACCCACACACCCTGAATATATGAAGGAGCCCCTAAAAAGACACCCGCAGACCTGAATATATGGAGGAGCCTCTAAAAAGACACCCGCACACCCTGAATATATGGAGGAGCACCTAAAAAGACACCCGCACACCCTGAATATATGGAGGAGCACCTAAAAAGACACCCACACACCCTGAATATATGGAGGAGCACCTAAAAAGACACCCACACACCTGAATATATGGAGGAGCCCCTAAAATTACACACACACACACACCCTGAATATATGGAGGAGCCCCTAAAAAGACACCCGCACACCCTGAATATATGGAGAATCCCCTAAAATTACACCCACACACCTTTTCTTCCTCAGTCAGCCACACACCCTGAATATATGGAGGAGCCCCTAAAAAGACACCCGCACACCCTGAATATATGGAGAATCCCCTAAAATTACACCCACACACCTTTTCTTCCTCAGTCAGCCACACACCCTGAATAAATGGAGGAACCCCTAAAATTACACACACACACCCTGAATATATGAAGGAACCCCTAAAAAGACACCCACACTAGGGATAGACAGATATATCGGTTTAGCCGATTATCGGCGCCGATATTCAGAAAATTACTGATATCGGTATCGGCATTTTATTTGCCGATATTGCCGATATTTGGACAAGTTTGCTCACTGCAGCTGCGACACGCAAGATCCCACAGAACTGTGCGAATCTGGGGCTTCTCCCACATCAGGCTGTAAGCCCTCACTGCAGAATGACCCCTGCTCACTGACCGTATTGTGCATGAGCGTGATGGCAACAGAAATGGGGCTTCCATCCCATCTGGCAGGGAATTCCCTATACAGGAGATGCAGGGTCTATTTCCTACAGCAGGGTCCAGCAACCTAGGACCTCCAGATGTTTTGGAACTGCATTTCCCATGAGGCTCCAAGCACCTAATGAGAAGATGAGCATCATGGCAGATGTAATTCCAAAACGTGGGGCAATATTACACAGTGACTGCTTAACCTTTGTAATATAACCCTTGGAGGGCCAAGGTTGCTGAACGCCTTATATACAGGATCATATGAGGGATCTTTAATAAAGCCAAAGACACGGTCTGATTGTTTGTAAAAAATAAAAGATTAAATAAAATAAAAATTCTTATTAAATTGAATAAATGAAGTGGACGTGGTGCAATGTTTACATGTTAAACACATTGGGCTATATTACAATCTTGGCGCAAAAACGCTCGCACAAAGCGTGAAGTTTTGCACCAAGCGTTAAACGTTTGCATGCGCAAATCACCGCTGTAATTACAATCTTCGTGCGTTTTTGATCTGATCAATAACGCCCGTAAACTGGCCGCGCCTAAATGCTCGCGCAGAAATCAGTGTGCTTACGGTATTTTTTTCACGCAATTCAGCTAATAAGAATTAAGAACCACAACCACAAGTCAATCTGAGCATATATGCTGCAGCAATACATGCACGCACATCTTCTCCATTTTATTGGTTTGGGTATGTGTAGAATGTGTAACTATACTTTGCTGCTCTTTCTTTTTTTTTTTGGGCTGGTGTATTTGGTTTCGGCCAGGACGTTCAGATTTGCCGTTACCACCAGCTTTTAGGAGTTGCTAAAATTATACGCGCAAACGCTGTGCGTTACAAACTGCGCATAGATTGTAATACCATCCGCGTACCAGCGCACAATGGCATTTGTGCTCACAATGTTAAGTATAGATCGCGCAACGTACAGTAAGCTCACGCAGGTTCCCCCGCGGTAGACGATTACGTGCGTTTGTTGCGCTGACTATGTAATATGGCATTCGGCGTAAAGGGTTTTGCCGCTCGCGTTAAATGTTTTTTTTGCACCGGTGGAAACGTTTGCACGAAGATAGTTGTTTAGGCCATTGAGTTCATGGCATAATGTCAGATTTGTGCTGGTTTTTTTTCAGAACTTTAAATTTACAGAATATCGGCTATCGGCCAGAAAAGCTGCCGATAATCTGTATCGGTATCGGCCATGAAAAAATTATATCAGTCTATCCCTAACCCACACACCCTGAATATATGGAGGAACCCCTAAAAATACACCCGCACACCCTGAATATATGGAGGAGACCCTAAAAAGACACCTACACCCTGAATATATGGAGGTGCCCCTAAAAAGACACCCACACACCCTGAATATATGGAGGAACCCCTAAAAATACACCCGCACACCCTGAATATATGGAGGAGACCCTAAAAAGACACCTACACCCTGAATATATGGAGGAGCCCCTAAAAAGACACCCACACACCCTGAATATATGGAGGAGACCCTAAAAAGACACCTTACACCCTGAATATATGGAGGAGCCCCTAAAAAGACACCCGCACACCCTGAATATATGGAGGAGACCCTAAAAAGACACCTACACCCTGAATATATGGAGGAGCCCCTAAAAAGACACCCGCACACCCTGAATATATGGAGGAGACCCTAAAAAGACACCTACACACCCTGAATATATGGAGGAGACCCTAAAAAGACACCTACACACCCTGAATATATGGAGGAGACCCTAAAAAGACACCCGCACACCCTGAATATATGGAGGAGCCCCTAAAAATACACCCGCACACCCTGAATATATGGAGGGGCCCCTAAAAAGATACCCACACACCCTGAATATATGGAGGAACCCCTAAAAAGACACCCACACACCCTGAATATATGGAGGAGACCCTAAAAAGACACCTACACACCCTGAATATATGGAGAGACCCTAAAAAGACACCTACACACCCTGAATATATGGAGGAGACCCTAAAAAGACACCCGCACACCCTGAATATATGGAGGAGCCCCTAAAAAATACACCCGCAACCCCTGAATATATGGAGGGGCCCCTAAAAAGATACCCACACACCCTGAATATATGGAGGAACCCCTAAAGAGACACCCACACACCCTGAATATATGGAGGAGACCTAAAAAGACACCCACACACCCTGAATATATGGAGGGCACCTAAAAAGACACCTACACACCCTGAATATATGGAGGAGCCCCTAAAAATACACCCGCACACCCTGAATATATGGAGGAGCCCCTAAAAATACACCCGCACACCCTGAATATATGGAGGAACCCCTAAACACACACCCGCACACCCTGAATATATGGAGGAGCCACTAAAAAGACACCCACACACCCTGAATATATGGAGGAGCCCATAAAAAGACACCCGCACACCCTGAATATATGGAGCAACCCCTAAACACACACCCACACCCTGAATATATGGAGGAGCCACTAAAGACACCCACACACCCTGAATATATGGAGGAGCCCATAAAAAGACACCCACACACCCTGAATATATGGAGGACCCCTAAAAAGACACCCACACACCCTGAATATATGGAGGAAGCCCTAAAAAGACACCCACACACCCTGAATATATGGAGGAGCCCCTAAAAAGACACCCGCACACCCTGAATATATGGGGAGAGGAGCCCCTAAAAAGACACCCACACACCCTGAATATATGGAGGAAGAGGAGCCCCTAAAAAGACACCCACACACCCTGAATACACTGAGATGGACCCAACATAGAGGGGCTTTAGGAGTGAAATGAGGTAGAAAGAAATTGGAGCCCAGTATAAATGGGGAGACTCGAGTGATATGATGCCACAACCCGCGTATTGGATATTTGTAGAAGAAACATGAAAAGATCAGATTAATTTTGTTTTACACACACAGGCTGTTCCCTAAAGGATTATTTGCCGTGTTCCTCCAAACACCCCCCCAACCCCACACACTTAATTTTATCCTTTTTTTTTTCCCCTCCCGTTTTTGCAGTTGCTTTTGGCCAGTAGTATTATTTTTCGCTTTATCATCCCGTCCCCTACAAGCCTTTTTATATGTGATTCCTTGTTACAAAATGTTTTTTTTCCTCTGGGCGTTTGTTTCTTCTAAACAGATGCTGGTCGTCCATAGCAATTTGGGTGGAAATCGCGGCGGCTCCACATCGTTACACGGATAATGGGGCGCAGATTAGCTGTCAGCAGCCAAGGATATTCCTTAACGACTTTACTGGACAAATGGCGTCGGCTTAACCCCACGTAAATTACAAACAGGGACGCAATTTGGCTCTGAATGTGGCGCTCTATAAATCTGAGGAACGCCGGCGAGCGCTGACTCCACTCGAGTGGATGTAAAATGAACTTAAAAATACCAATAGAACAGATTTTTTTAATTTTCATTTTACGCCATTTCCGTGTGTGCCTGTTTGTTTTCTTGTAAATGCCATTCACTTATTTCTAAAACCTAACGCTTGTTTCTGATTCGCTGGGCACCCAGGAGAAATTTTGGAGCCCCTTATGCTGGGGTCAGACGAACACAGTGCGAACGCGCGTTCAGCCGCACTTTATCACGGCCGTAGTAGCAGAAAATGACGTCCAACGACAGGCAATGTACGAAGTAACGCAAAGATGCGTTAGTCTGACCCTAGCCTTACTCAAACGCTGAGTGTCGGGTCCCCTCAGTTGTTTCGACTCCTTGCCGGAACCCAGTCCTGGCCACTGAATTAGAGGAGACTGGAGTCCTGACCAGAAGATGAGAAGAGGACGTAAGCCCTGGCCTCCGTATCAACGTAACCTAACGTATCTGAGCCCCGGTCACCAGATTAATTGCTCTCTGAGACCCGAGCTCGATCAATGGGGAATGGAGCCCCAGCCATCATATTAATGGTGACCTGGGCCTCAACCATTTGGATGAGTGGGGCACCTGAGCCCTGTCTACCATTTTAAAGTGGGTCTGAGCCCCTCGGGACCGGAGGCTCAGCTATCAGATTAATAAACCTCTATGAAGCCCTGACCATTAGATTAATGGAGCTCTTTGAGCCCCAGTTAACAGATTAATGGGGACCTGAGCCTTGGCTGTCGGTTTAACGTGGACCTCAGCCCTGAGTGGGCACCTGAGCATCGGCCACCATATTAAAGTGGCTCTGAGCCCCGAGGCCTATCAGATTAATGGAGCTCTTTGAACCCCAATCAACCGATTAATGGGGACCTGAGCCTTGGCTGGCAGATTATTTGGGACCTGGTTGCATACAGAGTTGGCCGGCCCCTTTTTATTCTTCTGCTGGTGACTGAGGACCCTGGCTGGTTTATGTTCAGTCCCCTCGCCCAATGTCCCTAATTTAGGATTTATAGGGGTTTTTGTTTGTTTTTTTTCCGTTGCGGCTGGTTGGGAGCAAAATGGTGAATGCTTTGTTTTTGTGCCATGTTTCCGCAGCAATATCTTAATTGCTTACATAGCACCAACATATTCCGCCGCACTGTACAAGTAATTGTTGGGATGTGTTCGGAGTCCCATGTAGGGTTTATAAAGTGCGTTACGCAATATTTACGTGTTAAAGCGTTCATAAAATAAAGCATGTGGTGGTGATGAGGAGGTAAACACAACATTTGTGCCTGGGTCATGTTTCACGCTACATCTCGTAATATTGAGATCACGTGATGTGCCCAGGTCCAGCCATTTCTATCCGTGTGGGGTACACGGGGTGAGGGTCAGAGCCTGGAGGTGATGGCTCAGACCGATGGGAGCTCAATATCCCGGCTGAGTGTCATTTTAGGCCAAACGTGCTCCGATTCACAATTCCCCCGCCCCCCGCCCGGCATTCGTCACGGCGGAGCCTCATAAAACAAATTCTGATTTATCGGTTTACGTGGGAATGTTTTGGCACCGCGTCCTCCAGGTGTGGGCACAGGTTGCCTCCAGATGGAGCTTGAAGATTACAAGCTATGGCAGCGAGACAGCATTCCCGTGATCAGAAAGCCGAGGCGGGAGCCGGCAGTGCGCCTTGTCGGGTTTATGGAGCTGATCTGTACGGAGGGTGCGTCCTCCAACTCCCATCACGCTTGGACACCATAAAACCTAGAGTTCCCATCATCCCTATGATGGAGTCTTCTCTTTGTTATAGGGTTATTGTATCCTCAAGCAGCCGCTATGTCTTACAAGCCGTGAAACGGGGGTCCCCTGCCTCCTTACTAACCTGGAGGGGCCCTGGTGGAACGACCCCCTCCCCATATCTCCAATAAAAGGCTCATGCAAGGGTATGAAGATGAATGCAGTGGGCCTTTGCACCCCCAATCTAGCAACGGAGACCCCCAGACGTGAACAGAATGGGGGGGCATGTTTCTGCACACTTAGATATCCATGGAGTTATCTACTAACCATAGTCCTTTCTGTGACCGAGCGGTTTATGTTCAGATATCTACGGTGAATTCACCAAAACCCTGAAAATGTAGTAAAGTAACTGCAGTTTACTCGTCACCGTAATTTCGCTGTTCGGTAAAATCTTTAACTGACAGAATCAGTCCGGCCGCGTTGCCAAGTTCCATGTGTCTGCCCTGCGCTAGTCTTTTGCAACTCGACCCCTCCACGACCAACCCCGCGAAGTGTGCCAAGAGTCCAGAGATCACGTCAGATTCCTGAAAATGCTGAAGGAGCCGCGCGGTGGTGGCCTGGTTTGTATCTGGTGACCGCCTGACATTGTGAGGACAGAGGGAGTGTTATGAGGGAAACAGAATCACGGTGTGGAAAGAGTTAATCACACGGATCATCTGGTAACCATTAGCGCGCAGAATATTTCCATGTACGGCGAGCTTCTCTGGCTTCGGTAGGGGAACACGTTCAAACCTCCGGAGAAATATTCCAAGGTCACTCTGGTTATGAGAAAGTCGTACACGACTCGCAAACCTCCCTGTTTTTCCGCCGGGCAGCGCTGCGTCAGACGAGTCGCTTCCATGGAGCCGGTGGCTGGTTTTCTGATTTAATCGAGTTTGGTCTAATCTGCTCAGGAAATCGCGTGCTTCATGACCGGAGGTGGAACGTGATGTGCAGTGCAACCGCGGCTTCTTTGCTAAACGGCGAAGAATTGCACAGTCTAAGCAAAAGTAATCGAGCCGCAAACCTGTTAGAGGTGGAAAAATGTGAAATGTAGCTATTTTGGCCTAAAATGTAAATCTTCCTTTATAAGTAACCCTTTGTATCCCTTTCCCATGAAGGAAAGTAATAGGTCACAGTTTAGGAGGCCCAGTTTGTGATCTATGCACCGATGCTACAGCACCGTCACCCTGACCAACTTGACACCTTTGTTCAAAATGGCCGCCTTCCTTCAAACTGTCTGCACCACTGTTCTTAAATTGGTTGCGGTTGGTGTAGACGGAGCCCGTTGGGGCCAGACAAGATGCAAGACCATCTTTGGGTGCTGATATAAGATTTTTTGATCTGGCGGCCGGGATCTGAGCGCGTCACGCATCATCTGCTTTCGGTTTGGGCCGATTCCAAGATCTTGCGTAAGAATGTTTTCCGTGGAGACCCCGGTGAGCAGCTCATCCCATTCACAAATTTTAACCTTACACCATGCGTACACAGGAGCCCCCCTCCTTACGCGTCAAATGGCAGAGACCTTAACGGGTTACGGAATGTCGCTGGAGGCGGGGCCAGAGACCAGGTTTATTCCAATCGGGGCCATTTATGTCAATAAAATGTCATGTAGAACAGCAAATAATTTATTCCTTTTAATGTGCGTGAAAGTCAATGCAACCAGAAAACCGAATTGGGGGGGGGGGGGTGTTTTACATATTATATATTTTTTTATCCTTCATTATTAAGCCTCTTCTTTATTAATCTTTTTTTATTATTCTTCACTTTTTTATGTTTTATAATCCCCTTTGTTATATATTATTCCCCTTTTTTATATTCCTTTTTTAATCCTCCATTTTTATAGATATTTTTTTTCTTTCGATTTTTCCTTTTCTGAGAGGGTTCAGCAGGTTTGCAGATCTTCCTGGAGACACGTTGGGACATGCGTTCCATCACACAGGCTCGTGTGCTTACAAATTACAAGGCACGTTACCCACCTCATGGAAGGGGATGCCATGTTTTCCTGATGCACCTGATGGCGCCTCTGTATTGGCTCTGTGTTCAATGGGAGAAACCTTATCTCTATACAATGTTACCTCCCAACTGCTTTGCATATAATGCTGTGCCGCCACAACATAAATACATTATACACATATATCTGCAGGAATGATGGATACAATTCCCAGTCTAGTGCAGAGTTTCCCAACACTGCTCCTCAGCTCCCGCTAACAGGTCAGGTTTGCAGGATATGTGAAGCACAGGTGATATGATTTGCTGCTCAGTGATTGCAGGATTCAGTCTGCTTTTCCCCAAGGTGATCTGTAAAATCTGGCCTGTTAGAGGGTCCGGAGGACCAGGGATGGGAACCGCTGCTCTAGAGGATTCCAAAAGTATCAATTTCTTTTTTTTTTTTTTTTTTTTTACTTTTTCATCTTTTGTATCACTAGCAATAACAGAGCGCAGGTCTGAGCGATAACTCCCCCCCCCCCCCCAAAAAAAATAAATAAATAAAATAATATAACAATAAATGTATTTAATACATATATATATATATTTTTTTCTGAGGGTTCAGCAGTTTTGCGGATATTCTTGGATTTTATATCCAAGAATGCAGAACTATTTACTATTCAGTGTGCATGATATATATATATAACATTTAGTTTTTTATAATAGGAGAATTTTTATATATATATTATATTCTATTATATTGCCAAAAGTATTCACTCACCCATCCAAATAATCAGAATCAGGTGTTCCAATCACTTCCATGGCCACAGGTGTATAAAATCAAGCACCTAGGCACGCAGACTGTTTTTACAAACATTTGTGAAAGAATGGGTCGCTCTCAGGAGCTCAGTGAATTCCAGCGTGGAACTGTGATAGGATGCCACCTGTGCAACAAATCCAGTCGTGAAATTTCCTCGCTCCTAAATATTCCACAGTCACCTGTCAGCTGTATTATAAGAACGTGGAAGTGTTTGGGAACGACAGCAACTCAGCCACAAAGTGGTAGGCCACGTAAACTGATGGAGCGGGGTCAGCGGCTGCTGAGGCGCATAGTGCGAAGAGGTCGCCAACTTTCTGCAGAGTCAATCGCTACAGACCTCCAAACTTCATGTGGCCTTCAGATTAGCTCAAGAGCAGCGCGCAGAGAGCTTCATGGAATGGGTTTCCATGGCCGAGCAGCTGCATCCAAACCATACATCACCAAGTGCAATGCAAAGCGTCGGATGCAGTGGTGTAAAGCACGCCGCCACTGGACTCTAGAGCAGTGGAGACGCGTTCTCTGGAGTGACGAATCGCGCTTCTCCATCTGGCAATCTGATGGACGAGTCTGGGTTTGGCGGTTGCCAGGATAACGGTACTTGTCTGACTGCATTGTGCCAAGTGTAAAGTTTGGTGGAGGTGGGGATTATGGTGTGGGGTTGTTTTTCAGGAGCTGGGCTTGGTCCCTTAGTTCCAGTGAAAGGAACTCTGAATGCTTCAGCCTACCAAGACATTTTGGACAATTCCATGCTCCCAACTTTGTGGGAACAGTTTGGAGCTGGCCCCTTCCTCTTCCAACGTGACTGTGCACCAGTGCACAAAGCAAGGTCCATAAAGACATGGATGACAGAGTCTGGTGTGGATGGACTTGACTGGCCTGCACAGAGTCCTGACCTCAACCTGATAGAACACCTTTGGGATGAATTAGAGCAGAGACTGAGAGCCAGACCTTCTCGTCCAACATCAGTGTGTGACCACACAAATATGCTTCTGGAAGAATGGTGAAAAATTCCCATAAACCCCCTCCTAAACCTTGTGGACAGCCTTCCCAGAAGAGCTGAAGCTGTTATAGCTGCAAAGGGTGGAGTGACGTCATATTGAACCCTATGGATTAGGAATCACTTAAATTCATATGCGAGTCAAGGCGGGTGAGCAAATACTTTTGGCAATATAGTGTATGTATATATATATATATATATATATATATCTCCACATAGGTAATCGGAGAAGATGCCCATATATCCGCCATGACGTCACCCACTTTACATTCTGCTTTCCAGACATATTATGTTTGCTTTTTCACCCCAGTGTGCCGGGAATGGTCCTCTGGTGCCACATGAACTTGCCGTGTGATGGCAGAATGCGGTGTGTGTAACAGAGTGAAGAGGCAATGTGTCACTGGACAGAACTTTAAAAGTGACCGTGACATCTTAATACTTGGTTTTTAAATGGTAAAATACACCCTTATAATGCTGGCCAGTTTTTTGCCCATGTTGGCCCGACGTGTCCCGGGATCCCCGTGTCCTCTTGTTTAGGCCGCGGCGGAAGACGTTGCCTCCGGCCTGTGGGCCGCTCAGAGACTAGGCTTGTTTTTACAGATATTTCTTTTTTTCCCTATTGTGCTGAAGTTAATGGCTATTTTGTACATTATTAAACATGCCGGTGCGTGGCGCGGTGCCAGGGCGGATAGCATGCCAAGATTTATACGCCTGAACACTGCGTTCTAAAAAGGGAAGAAACGGCTCAAAACAAACTGCTCGCTTATTGTCCAGGACAGAAACAAAGCGGGGAGCGGTGCACAGGTCCCCCGAACACGGGGCAGATAAATGCCGGGTCACCGGGTTACCTTTATTTTCATTTCTTGGTTTTCAGTCTTTCCTCGTTTGTTTGTTTGTCTTTCTTGGTTGTTTGTTCGTTTTCTTACCCCCCCTCGTTCTCCTTTCTTCACTTTTCATGTCTCTAACCTGTTTCTCTGTACACCGAATGCCCAGCCGGCGCGTGTGATGCCCAGCCGGCGCGTGTGATGCGATGACCGGTTAACACAATGCCCGGGTACAGCGTGTGATGCCCAGCCGGCGCGTGTGATGCCCAGCCGGCGCGTGTGATGCCCAGCCGGCGCATACGATGCCCGGTTAGCACAATGCCCGGCCACTACGTGTGTTGCCCAGCCGGCGCGTGTGTTGCCCAGCCGGCGCGTGTGTTGCCCAGCCGGCGCGTGTGTTGCCCAGCCGGCGCGTGTGTTGCCCAGCCGGCGCCTGTGTTGCCCAGCCGGCGCCTGTGTTGCCCAGCCGGCGCCTGTGTTGCCCAGCCGGCGCCTGTGTTGCCCAGCCGGCGCCTGTGTTGCCCAGCCAGCGCCTGTGTTGCCCAGCCAGTGCGTGTGATGCCCGGCCAGCGCATACGATGCCCGGTTAGCACAATGCCCGGCCACTACGTGTGATGCCCAGCCGGCGCCTGTGTTGCCCAGCCGGCGCCTGTGTTGCCCAGCCGGCGCCTGTGTTGCCCAGCCGGCGCCTGTGTTGCCCAGCCGGCGCCTGTGTTGCCCAGCCGGCGCCTGTGTTGCCCAGCCAGCGCCTGTGTTGCCCAGCCAGCGCGTGTGATGCCCGGCCAGCGCATACGATGCCCGGTTAGCACAATGCCCGGCCACTACGTGTGATGCCCAGCCGGCGCCTGTGTTGCCCAGCCGGCGCCTGTGTTGCCCAGCCGGCGCCTGTGTTGCCCAGCCGGCGCCTGTGTTGCCCAGCCGGCGCCTGTGTTGCCCAGCCGGCGCCTGTGTTGCCCAGCCGGCGCCTTTGTTGCCCAGCCAGCGCGTGTGATGCCCGGCCAGCGCATACAATGCCCGGTTAACACATGCCTGGCCACTACGTGTGTTGCCCAGCCAGCGCGTGTGTTGCCCAGCCAGCGCGTGTGTTGCCCAGCCAGCGCGTGTGTTGCCCAGCCGGCGCATGCGATGCCCAGCCAGCGCAAGCGATGCCCGGTTAGCACAATGCCCGGCCACTATCCAGAATGCCTGTCCAGTATGCAGAGTGCTCGGCCACTTTTCAGAATGCCTGAACACAATGCCTGGCGATACACAGAATGTCTGATTAGTACACACAATACCCACCGATATGCAGAGTGCCCTGCTGCTTCCTAGAATGCCTGATCCGTGCCCAGGGTGCTTGTCTGCTTCCCAGAATGCCTGGTTAGAGTGCAGGGAGCCCGGCTGCTAGCCAGAACACTTGGCTGGTGCACAGGGTGCCTGGCCACTAGCCGGCATGCCTAGTCGTTGTGCAGATTGTCCGGCAGCTACCTGCAACGCTTGGTCCGTGTGCAGGATGCCTGTCCGCTACCCGGAATGACTGGTCGGTACGCAGGGTGTCCGGCCACTACCCGAAACAGTTGGCTGATGCACAGGGTGCCCATCCACTACCTGGTATGCTTGGCTGGTGCGCAGGGTGCCCAGGCCGCTACCCGGAATACCTGGTCGGTTCACAGGGTTTCCAGCTGCTACCCGAAATGCCTGGTCAGTGCACAGGGTGTTTGTTCGCTACCCATAATGCCTGTTCGGTGCACAGGGTGGCTAGCCGGAACACCTGGCCAGTAAGAAGGGTGCCGAGCCGCTACCTGGAACGCCTGGCCGGTGCGCAGGGTGTCCGGCCGCTATCTGGAACGGCTGGTCGGTGCGCCGTTTGCCCAGCCAGAATGCAGAATACCCGTCTAGCGGGCACTTTTGTTAATGCATGAGCCCAGCCAGCATTTCCTCATCTCAGTGAATTATTCTTGGTAACATTAATGGTAGGAACCTGTAACGTTTACTCGATCAAACCGGTCCTTTGTCTCTTGAAAGGTGCTTCTTGACGTGTGCAGCGTTTTAAGGTTGCGTGATTGCAGCGGTAAGTCCCGCTCGCCTTTCCGTCTGGCTCATGTCAGGGACGCTCAGTCCGATCTGTACAAAGGTTGAGGGTCAAATCTATCCAATGTGTTATTCCTTCAGCGCAACTATTGTGGCCTAAAAGGTTTTCCTGGCAAGACCCCACCAACTCACCGTTTAGTGAATAACCCCCTCACCTCTGTAACATTTAACCTGGATGTCGGGAGGTTTGTGCCTCTCGCCGTCTGTTTCCTCGTATATCTGTAAGTCGTTTATTTTATTATACCACACCAGCTCACGCCCTATAGATTTTCATATAGATTTATATATATGGTTAATAAATTAGCCATAAGTCTCTTTAAATCTGTGAAAAGACTTGCAAAATAAAACGTATATATTCCCAAATGGAGACGTGGATGAATATCTTTGGTTTTTAAAGCTGAGCTATTCTGTCTCTTACTCTGTAACTTGATATCGATCCTCTTCCCCAGTGAACAGTCTATACACGCACCCCCTTACTGTGAGCCAGGAATACGGGGATCAGAGCGGAGTCTGTGGCATGCTGGAGGCTGCTGAGTAAATACGATTAACTCCTTGTAGCTGGAAAATAAATCGATGGCTTCCATTGCTAAAACGCTTCTTTTACCGGTGATTTATGATTAACCCGTCACTTGGCGCCGGGCGTAATGTTATTGTTATATTCTTTTGCACGTTATTTTTTCAGATCGTTACAATAGATAGACTTGGGAATAATCCTCCATACTCTGTGCCAGAATGACGGGTTAAATGCCCGGGCAGTCGGATTTAACCCCGTGGAAACCTAATCCCTTGTGCAGTACCCGCAACCCACCCTCGCCTTTTCCCCCTCTGGCACTGCGCTGGTTACTCGCACACCCGGCGCCGGTACAAATTGCTCTATTCAAACAAACGATTGCTTTCATTGCGGCGCAGTCACGAGCGCGAGCAGGTAATCTCTACTGATAACTCTTCTGCTGTGTTACATACCGTGCCTTTAAGCAGCCGCGCAGGAATTCCTGTCCCGCGGCTAAGAACATGCGTGCACGGCGTCACTGCTCTCTCACTGTCAGAAAGAATCCAGCAGAAACCGCAGAAAACCGCAGAATATTAAAATTAATGTTCAAAGAGTTAGTCGGCGCAGGAGGCGGGGCCAGAGTCCAGACTTGTTACATGATGTCACAACGTAACACGGCCGTTTATACCAATAACATGTCATTTAAAGCAAAGGATCTTAATTACAGCGAGCGATTTCTGACAGCATTTATATAGATTCCTCACCGGGCGTTTCACTAATCATCATCTGCAGCTCTGTTACACACTCGCACACCCTGAATATATGGAGGAGCCCCTAAAAATACACTGCACACCCTGAATATATGGAGGAGCCCCTAAAAAGACACCCACACACCCTGAATATATGGAGGAGACCCTAAAATACACCCACACACCCTGAATATATGGAGGAGCCCCTAAAAAGACACCCACACACCCCTGAATATATGGAGGAGACCCTAGAAAGACACCCGCACACCCTGAATATATGGAGGAGCCCCTAAAAATACACCCACACACCCTGAATATATGGAGGAGACCCTAGAAAGACACCCGCACACCCTGAATATATGGAGGAGCCCCTAAAAATACACCCACACCCTGAATATATTGAGCCCCTAAAAAGACACCCGCACCACCCTGAATATATGGAGGAGACCCTAAAAGGACACCCGCACAACCTGAATATATGGAGGAGCCCCTAAAAAGACACCCGCACACCCTGAATATATGGAGGAGCCCCTAAAAAGACACCCGCACACCCTGAATATATGGAGGAGCCCCTAAAAATACACCCACACACCCTGAATATATTGAGCCCCTAAAAAAGACACCCGCACACCCTGAATATATGGAGGAGCCCCTAAAAACACCCGCACACCCTGAATATATGGAGGAGCCCCTAAAAATACACCCACACACCCTGAATATATTGAGCCCCTAAAAAGACACCCGCACACCCTGAAATATTGGAGGAGCCCCTAAAAGCACCCGCACACCCTGAATATATGGAGGAGACCCTAAAAGGACACCCGCACACCTGAATATATGGAGGAGACCCTAAAAGGACACCCACACACCCTGAATATATGGAGGAGACCCTAAAAGGACACCCGCATACCCTGAATATATGGAGGAGACCCTAAAAGACACCCGCACACTAGGGCTGTGCAATATTGACAAATAATCATATTGCGATTTCTTGAATGAATATTGCGATTTTATTTGCGATTTAGCCAATTGTCTTTGCTTTTTCAAACATGCTACATACATTCTAAATGTATTCAGTATTCAGCACATGGAAATACTGCCCCAGCACATGGAAATACTGCCCCAGCACATGGATATACTGCCCCCAGCTCATGGATATACTGCCCCAGCACATGGATATACTGCCCCCAGCTCATGGATATACTGCCCCAGCACATGGATATACTGCCCCCAGCTCATGGATATACTGCCCCAGCACATGGAAATACTGCCCCAGCACATGGATATACTGCCCCCAGCACATGGAAATACTGCCCCAGCACATGGATATACTGCCCCCAGCACATGGATATACTGCCCCCAGCACATGGATATACTGCCCCCAGCACATGGATATACTGCCCCCAGCACATGGATATACTGCCCCCAGCACATGGATATACTGCCCCCAGCACATGGATATACTGCCCCCAGCACATGGATATACTGCCCCCAGCACATGGATATACTGCCCCCAGCAACATGGATATACTGCCCCCAGCACATGGATTTACTGCCCCCAGCACATGGATATACTGCCCCAGCACATGGATATACTGCCCCCAGCACATGGATATACTGCCCCCAGCACATGGATATACTGCCCCCAGCACATGGATTTACTGGCCCCCAGCACATGGATATACTGCCCCCAGCACATGGATATACTGCCCCAGCTCATGGATATACTGCCCCAGCTCATGGATATACTGCCCCAGCACATGGATATACTGCCCCAGCTCATGGATATATCTGCCCCAGCACGTGGATACTGCCCCAGCTCACCTCTGTGCGCCACGTGTTCGGTCCCCTGTTAACTTCTGGCGGCATGGAGCTTGGGCGCTCGCCTGGGGACCATGTGACGAGCCGCAAGAACGTGGCTCGTCACGTGGTTCCCCCTGCGAGCGCCCAAAGCACCATGCCGCCGGAAGTTAACAGGGAGCCGAAAATTGCAGCCTTATGCGATTTAGAAATTGCATGGTCGGAAATCGCGATTCGATTGCAATTAATTGCACAGCCCTACCGCACACTCTGAATATATGGAGGAGCCCCTAAAAAGACACCCGCACACCTGAATATATTGAGGAACCCCTAAAAAGACACACCCATACACCCTGACTATGAAGGAACCCCTAAAAAGACACCCACACACCCTCAATATATGGAGGAGACCCTAAAAGACACCCCACACACCCTGAATATATGGAGGAACCCCTAAAAAGACACCCGCACACCCTGAATATATGGAGGAACCCCTAAATAGACACCCCACACCCTGAATATATGGAGGAGCCCCTAAAAAGACACCACACACCCTGAATATATGGAGGAACCCCTAAAATGACACCCACACACCCTGAATAATATGGAGGAGCACCTAAAAATACACCCGCACACCCTGAATATATAGAGGAACCCCTAAAAAGACACCCGCACACCCTGAATATATGGAGGAGCCCCTAAAAAGACACCTGCACACCCTGAATATATGGAGGAGCCTCTAAAAAGACACCCGCACACCCTGAATATATGGAGGAGCCCCTAAAAAGACACCTGCACACCCTGAATATATGGAGGAGCCTCTAAAGACACCCGCACACCCTGAATATATGGAGGAACCCCTAAAAAGATACCCGCACACCCTGAATATATGGAGGAACCCCTAAAAAGACACCCAGACACCCTGAATATATGGAGGAACCCCTAAAAAGACACCCACACACCCTCAATATATGGAGGAGACCCTAAAAGACACCCCCACACACCCTGAATATATGGAGGAACCCCTAAAAAGACACCCGCACACCCTGAATATATGGAGGAGCCCCTAAAAAAGACACCCACACACCCTGAATATATGGAGGAGCCCCTAAAAAGACACCCACACACCCTGAATATATGGAGGAGCCCCTAAAAAAGACACCCACACACCCTCAATATATGGAGGAGCCCCTAAAAAGACACCCGCACACCCTGAATATATGGAGGAGACCCTAAAAAGACACCCGCACCACACCCTGAATATATGGAGGAGCCCCTAAAAAGACACCCGCACACCCTGAATATATGGAGGAGCCCCTAAAATACACCCACACACCCTGAATATATTGAGCCCCTAAAAAGACACCCGCACACCCTGAATATATGGAGGAGCCCCTAAAAACACCCGCACACCCTGAATATATGGAGGAGCCCCTAAAAATACACCCACACACCCTGAATATATTGAGCCCCTAAAAAGACACCCGCACACCCTGAATATATGGAGGAGCCCCTAAAAACACCCGCACACCCTGAATATATGGAGGAGACCCTAAAAGGACACCCGCACACCCTGAATATATGGAGGAGACCCTAAAAGGACACCCACACACCCTGAATATATGGAGGAGACCCTAAAAGGACACCCGCATACCCTGAATATATGGAGGAGACCCTAAAAGACACCCGCACACTAGGGCTGTGCAATATTGACAAAATAATCATATTGCGATTTCTTGAATGAATATTGCGATTTTATTTGCGATTTAGCCAATTGTCTTTGCTTTTTCAAACATGCTACATACATTCTAAATGTATTCAGTATTCAACACATGGATATACTGCCCCCAGCTCATGGATATACTGCCCCAGCACATGGATATACTGCCCCCAGCTCATGGATATACTGCCCCAGCACATGGATATACTGCCCCCAGCTCATGGATATACTGCCCCAGCACATGGAAATACTGCCCCCACATGGATATACCGCCCCCAGCACATGGAAATACTGCCCCAGCACATGGATATACTGCCCCCAGCACATGGATATACTGCCCCCAGCACATGGATTATACTGCCCCCAGCACATGGATACTGCCCCCAGCACATGGATATACTGCCCCCAGCACATGGATATACTGCCCCCAGCACATGATATACTGCCCCCAGCACATGATATACTGCCCCCAGCACATGGATATACTGCCCCCAGCACATGGATATACTGCCTCCCACATGGATTTACTGGCCCCCAGCACATGGATATACTGCCCCAGCACATGGATATACTGCCCCAGCACATGATATACTGCCCCCAGCACATGGATATACTGCCCCCAGCACATGGAATACTGCCCCAGCACATGGATTTACTGCCCCAGCACATGGATATACTGCCCCCAGCACATGTATACTGCCCCAGCTCATGGATATACTGCCCCAGCTCATGGATATACTGCCCCAGCACATGGATATACTGCCCCAGCTCATGGATATACTGCCCCAGCACGTGGATACTGCCCCAGCTCACCTCTGTGCGCCACGTGTTCGGCTCCCTGTTAACTTTCTGGCGGCATGGAGCTTGGGCGCTCGCCTGGGGAACCATGTGAACGAGCCGCAGAACGTGGCTCGTCACGTGGTTCCCCCTGCGAGCGCCCAAAGCACCATGCCGCCGGAAGTTAACAGGGAGCCGAAAATTGCAGCCTTATGCGATTTAGAAATTGCATGGTCGGAAATCGCGATTCGATTGCAATTAATTGCACACAGCCCTACCGCACACTCTGAATATATGGAGGAGCCCCTAAAAAGACACCCGCACACCCTGACTATATGGAGGAACCCCTAAAAAGACACCCACACACCCTCAATATATGGAGGAGACCCTAAAAGACACCCCACACACCCTGAATATATGGAGGAACCCCTAAAAAGACACCCGCACACCCTGAATATATGGAGGAACCCCTAAATAGACACCCCACACCCTGAATATATGGAGGAGCCCCTAAAAAGACACCCACACACCCTGAATATATGGAGGAACCCCTAAAATGACACCCACACACCCTGAATATATGGAGGAGCACCTAAAAATACACCCGCACACCCTGAATATATAGAGGAACCCCTAAAAAGACACCCGCACACCCTGAATATATGGAGGAGCCCTAAAAAGACACCTGCCACACCCTGAATATATGGAGGAGCCTCTAAAAAGACACCCGCACACCCTGAATATATGGAGGAGCCCCTAAAAAGCACCCGCACACCCTGAATATATGGAGGAGCCCCTAAAAAGGACACCCGCACACCCTGAATATATGGAGGAGCCTCTAAGACACCGCACACCCTGAATATATGGAGGAGCCCCTAAAAAGACACCTGCACACCCTGAATATATGGAGGAGCCTCTAAGACACCCGCACACCCTGAATATATGGAGGAACCCCTAAAAAGCACCCGCACACCCTGAATATATGGAGGAGCCCCTAAAAAGACACCCGCACACCCTGAATATAGAGGAACCCCTAAAAAGATACCCGCACACCCTGAATATATGGAGGAACCCCTAAAAAAAACGACACCCAGACACCTGAATATATGGAGGAACCCCTAAAAAGACACCCACACACCTCAATATATGGAGGAGACCCTAAAAGACACCCACACACCCTGAATATATGGAGGAACCCCTAAAAAGACACCCGCACACCCTGAATATATGGAGGAGCCCCTAAAAAGACACCCGCACACCCTGAATATATGGAGGAGCCCCTAAAAAGACACCCACACACCCTGAATATATGGAGGAGCCCCTAAAAAGACACCCACACACCCTGAATATATGGAGGAGCCCCTAAAAAGACACCCACACACCCTCAATATATGGAGGAGCCCCTAAAAAGACACCCGCACACCCTGAATATATGGAGGAGACCCTAAAAAGACACCCGCACACCCTGAATATATGGAGGAGACCCTAAAAAGACACCCGCACACCCTGAATATATGGAGGAGACCCTAAAAAGACACCCGCACACCCTGAATATATAGAGGAGACCCTGCTACCCCCTCTGCCCTGTTGCTGTAACATCGGATACATTTATATTTTTGGGGTAAATGTCCAGATTTTTGCCGCAGTTAATGGTTTTGCCGCAGTAGATGGTTTTGCCGCAGTTGGTGTCTCGAGGCGATACGGTGTCACCATGAGATCTGGCGAATACAAACACAGTAATAACCTAATCATATAACCGGATAAATTTCTCCTTTAACAGAATATAAGGGTTGCAAAACCATGTTTTACGTCTCCGTCTGGGAATGTAGGAAATGTTCTGTCATTACCTTTGTGCATTAAACCAGTTGTTTGCTATTTATTCATGTTTTAATTAATTCCTCTTTTTTTTTTTTTTTTTTTTTTTTGTGGACTGGATTCCATTTTCTTTTAACCCTTGGGGTGCCAAGTGAGTAAAGGCAATGTTGTGCACTCCCTATACTAACTCAGGGTAAATTGAGTTTCTGCCCCTGGAGCCCCCCTACCCCCCACCCTGTTGGTGCCAGATCGCGCAGAGCTTTTCCTCTCGCTTTCTGTTTCTTTAAAGCCCCGGGTGGGGGGGGGGGGTGACACATATTTTACATAAGTCAAGTCATATTTTATAAGTGGGAAACAAGACCACCCGGTGCTGCGATTAATATATATGTTGTTCCTGTCTAGCTTAAATGGGATGTGAGCGCCCCCCCCCCCCCATACCATTTGGCTCCCATTACCCGCCTGACTCATATGAAGATTTTCATGGTTTTGGGGGGAACCAGCAGATTCTCAGGTTCTCGGGGTGAATAAGCATTAAGTGTCTCTTTGCAAACACCCAGATTCTCCGGGTCAAGAGACCGTGAGGGACCCGGGTGAGCAAATGTGCAGCGTGAGGGCTGCGTCACCTGCGTCTCACCTGTCCAGGAACACAACGGTATGCAATAAGGAAACCCCCCCCGTGCCCAAATCCCCCCCCCCACGCAACCAAATATTTAAAAAACTTTATGATGAATTATGTTACATTTATACATTGTATCAAATCCTGTGGAAGCTGCAAAGAATGTATACAAATAGTACAAACGCATAATGTATACCTTCCTGCAAGTGTGTTTGTATGTAAACATTCTTGTTGATGTGTGTGTGTGCATGTCTGTGTCACTGTGTGTATGCGTGTGCATGCCTGTGTCACTGTGTGTGTATGCGTGTGTATGCATGTGTCACTGTGTACGTGTGTGTTTTATATTGGTCTTGATATGTGTGTATAGATGTGTCACGGTGTGTGCATGTGTGTGTATATTGGTGTCATTGTGTGTGTGTGTGTGTATATTGGTGTCATTGTGTGTGTGTGTGTGTATATTAGTGTTAATGTGTTTGTATAAATTTGTTTTAACGTGTTTGTGCACGCATATGTCTATACCTTCAAGTCACTGTGCGTGTTTGTATACGTTTTGTTAATCTTTGTGCGTGCGTACATGATTGTATACATTCAGTTAGTTACAAGTATTTATAAAGCGCCAACAAGTTCCTTAGCGCTGTACAATGGGAGAGACGGAATAACAAATATACATACACGTTACACACACAGAACTGGAGAGAGGATCCTGCTCAAGAGCTTACATTCGTATACATGTTTATGTTCGTGTAAATGTGTTGTGCGTGTGTGTGTGTATACATTTGTGTTGATGTGCTTGCATGCATTAATGTGTTTGTGTATGTGTATACGTTCATGTCACCGTGTTCATGTGGGCCCTCTACACCTCTTGTTTCCATCTTACGTCCGTTTATTTGTATCTCGTTCCCTTTGGTTATTGTAAAGCGCTGCGGAAACTGTTGGCGCCATTATAAATGATGACAATAATAATAATTTTCGTTAATGTGTTAGTGCGTGCATGTGTGTACATACGTATAAGTGTGTGTGTGTGTGTGTGTGTGTGTGTATACATTTGTGTTGATGTGTGTTGCTGCATCCAGGGGTTAAATTTCCCAGTATCGCCATTGGGCAGTGCATTAAGCGCTCGCTCTTGTCAGTGATTCGGCGCGGGGAGGTCTGCGATCAATCTGGGAGGTCGTCTCATGCCAACGTTTATTTGGCACGGTGAGAAATGGAGTGCGAGCCGGGTGCCAGGGACTATCATACATTTTTTGGGATTGCTCCCAGCTTAGGCATCTGTTTACTAAACCGAGAGGCCAATTCCATGAGCGAGAGGTGCGACGCCACAACACGCCAGACCTTTAGCACGCGTCTCATGACACTCGAAAGATTTGTGTACTTTTAAACCCCATTATTATAAGGCTGTGTGTTATGGACGTGCGGACCCTCCGGACAGACTGAAAACGGGTTTCCTGATCACTGCTCGAGCTGTCGGGTGCTTTCCTAGTCCCGGATTTGTCTGCAGTTTGGTTTTTGGACCAGGAATGTCAGATGACCAGAGGACCACATGCGCACCCTCTCCTGAAACCTGACTATAATTAGGAGATTGATGTTAACGATGCCCCCCCCCCCCCATACAGCGCGGCGGAGCGAATCGGGTATTGGCGGTTTTAATTCTTCTGGCTGTCGGGAGGATTTTGTATAAGAAGCAAAAAAACACAACAAAAATGTTAATCCCCCAAATTCCTGTGGTCAGGGGATGTGATCTGTAGCCCTGTCTGCTTACGCTCGTCCTCACACTGTACGCAGAGTTGTTGTGGGTCGGTGCTGTGTATTGTGAACTCAAGCGCCGAGTGTCCCGAGATTCCCGAGCCAGTCCTTCATTGTGGTTTTAGTTACACTGCCTCCTCGTCTTGGAATCTCGCGTCAGTATTCAGGTTTTTTGTATCTCGTTACATACTGACCTTTCTGCCCGGGTGGTCTTTAATGGCCGCGCTCTGAAGATTTCTATGAAAAATGGAGGTATTGATTGACCTTAGCACCACGGGTATGGACTGACGCTCTCATAATGCCCGCCCAGCTGCTCTCATAACTCCTGGCCGGCCGCTCTCCTAGTGCCCGGCCGCTCTCCTAGTGCCCGGCCAGCTGCTCTCATAGCGCCCGGCCGCTCTTTCATAACACCCGGCCGCTCTTTCATAACGCCCGGCCGCTCTCTCCTAGCGCCCGGCCGCTCTCTCCTAGCGCCCGGCCGCTCTCTCCTAGTGCCCGGCCGCTCTCTCCTAGTGCCCGGCCGCTCTCTCTTAGTGCCCGGCAGCTGCTCTCATAGTGCCCGGCAGCTCTCCTAGTGCCCGGCAGCTGCTCTCATAGTGCAGGTTAGGTATATAGGTGTTGAGGTTTAGGTTGTAGCTAGTCATATGGCAGGGTTAGGTATATAGGTGTTGAGGTTTAGGTTGTAGCTAGTCATATGGCAGGGTTAGGTATATAGGTGTTGAGCTTTAGGTTGTAGCTAGTCATATGGCAGGGTTAGGTATATAGGTGTTGAGGTTTAGGTTGTAGCTAGTCATATGGCAGAGTTCGGTATATAGGTGTTGAGGTTTAGATTGTAGCTCGTCATATGGCAGGGTTCGGTATATAGGTGTTTAGGTTGTAGCTCGTCATATGGCAGGGTTAGGTATATAGGTGTTGAGGTTTAGGTTGTAGCTCGTCATATGGCAGGGTTAGGTATATAGGTGTTGAGGTTTAGGTTGTAGCTAGTCATATGGCAGGGTTAGGTATATAGGTGTTGAGGTTTAGGTTGTAGCTAGTCATATGGCAGGGTTAGGTATATAGGTGTTGAGGTTTAGGTTGTAGCTAGTCATATGGCAGGGTTAGGTATATAGGTGTTGAGGTTTAGGTTGTAGCTAGTCATATGGCAGGGTTAGGTATATAGGTGTTGAGGTTTAGGTTGTAGCTAGTCATATGGCAGGGTTAGGTATATAGGTGTTGAGGTTTAGGTTGTAGCTAGTCATATGGCAGGGTTAGGTATATAGGTGTTGAGGTTTAGGTTGTAGCTCGTCATATGGCAGGGTTAGGTATATAGGTGTTGAGGTTTAGGTTGTAGCTCGTCATATGGCAGGGTTCGGTATATAGGTGTTGAGGTTTAGGTTGTAGCTCGTCATATGGCAGGGTTAGGTATATAGGTGTTGAGGTTTAGGTTGTAGCTCGTCATATGGCAGGGTTAGGTATATAGGTGTTGAGGTTTAGGTTGTAGCTCGTCATATGGCAGGGTTAGGTATATAGGTGTTGAGGTTTAGGTTGTAGCTCGTCATATGGCAGGGTTAGGTATATAGGTGTTGAGGTTTAGGTTGTAGCTAGTCATATGGCAGGGTTAGGTATATAGGTGTTGAGGTTTAGGTTGTAGCTCGTCATATGGCAGGGTTCGGTATATAGGTGTTGAGGTTTAGGTTGTAGCTAGTCATATGGCAGGGTTCGGTATATAGGTGTTGAGGTTTAGGTTGTAGCTCGTCATATGGCAGGGTTAGGTATATAGGTGTTGAGGTTTAGGTTGTAGCTCGTCATATGGCAGGGTTAGGTATATAGGTGTTGAGGTTTAGGTTGTAGCTAGTCATATGGCAGGGTTAGGTATATAGGTGTTGAGGTTTAGGTTGTAGCTCGTCATATGGCAGGGTTAGGTATATAGGTGTTGAGGTTTAGGTTGTAGCTCGTCATATGGCAGGGTTAGGTATATAGGTGTTGAGGTTTAGGTTGTAGCTCGTCATATGATGATTATATGAGATGCGATGTTAGAGGGGGGGTTTGGTAAAGGTTCTGTGGGGGGGGTTGGCTTTATGTTGCTGTTGACTGTAACTTTTCATGCTCCCACCACATTTTGAGGGGCGGCCTTGGGTTAAAATGCCCTTGGTCTCTGGTCCCACCTCCGGCGCGCGGGATCCTGATTTGACCTCCTCGTGTGATAACTGGCTGCAAAGCTTGTTTAGGAGAATCCGTAATGACTTCAATTGCCTGATCTGTAAGTGATCTCTCCAACACCGTCACTTTATACGCGCTGGATCCTCCGCCAGCCATCGCGCCAGGTCTTTGAGGGATGGATTTATTAGCGCAGAGCTGTATTAGATGCAGATGTTTCAGGGCTAATCTGCCCCATAAGGCATACAGGGTGGCCACCTCCAGCCGCTCGGGCACAGGAAGCCAGGCCGAACTCGTATTCATCGTTTGCAAGTTTTTATTCTTTTAGTAAAATACAGAAAATGGAATTCCGCTTTTGGCCGTTTGAGGTTCTTCACTTCCTTCATTATATTCCGTACATTCAGTATCTCTTCGTACCTAAGTATAGCATGGAGTAATGTATCCAGGAACAATGACACGTGCTCCCTGGAACGACGTAAAATAGACTACGGCCACAGTGTGAGCATTCACCAGTCGGTGTGCTTAATGTCATCCGTGAGCAGCGACATGGCGTGGGGAGGATTCATGCTATCATGAAAGAAGTCCCCCCCCCCTTTTTTTTTTTTTCTCCCCCGTGACCAAGTAAGGGCAGGTTTGGAAAACTTACCGTTCGTGGAGCTGTGATGAGTGAGCTCAAGCAGACCCCTTCACATCCATCAGTTGAGTCCTCATATAGTACATTGAAAGGACATCATGAATTGGACTTCTCATACATGTTGCACTTCATTTAGATGAGTCTTTGTGTTCGTGCAGTTTCCCGAGTTAAGTCCATATCGATAAGTGAAATTCAAATTCCTGCGTATTCACACTTTGCACTTCCTTCATCAAATGTCCTCATACTCCTTGAAATGGCAGGATTGAGTCCTTGTGGACTTGGACTTCTTCTTGTAGGGTTCAATTTCTCCTAGAGTTCCTTTGAGTAGCATACGGAGTTGGGTCCTCCTAAACTACTCCTTGACGTGGGTCCTCCTAAACTACCCCTCGACGTGGGACCTCTGCGACTTCCCCTCGACGTGGTTCTTCCGCGACTTCCCCTCGACGTGGTTCCTACGCGACTTCCCCTCGACGTGGTTCCTCCGCGGACTTCCCTCCGACGTGGTTCCTCTCGCGACTTCCCTCGACGTGGTTCCTCCGCGACTTCCCCTCGACCGGGTTCTCCGCGCTTCCCTCGAGTGGTTCCTCCGCGACTTCCCCTCGACGTGGTTCCTCCGCGACTTCCCCTCGACGTGGTTCTCCGCGACTCCCCTCGACGTGGTTCCTCGCGACTTCCCTCGACGTGGTTCCTCGCGACTTCCCTCGACGTGGTTCCTCCGCGACTCCCCTCGACGTGGTTCCTCCGCGACTTCCCCTCGACGTGGTTCCTCCGCGCGACTTCCCCCTCGACGTGGTTCCTCCGCGACTTCCCCTCGACGTGGTTCCTCCGCGACTTCCCCCTTGACGTGGGTCCTCTGAATTCCCCTCGACGTGGTTCCTCCGCGACTTCCCCTCGACGTGGGTCCTCCGACTTCCCCCTCGACGTGGGTCCTCCGCGACTTCCCCCTCGACGTGGGTCCTCCGCGACTTCCCCCTCGACGTGGGTCCTCCGCGACTTCCCCCTCGACGTGGGTCCTCCGCGACTTCCACCTCGACGTGGGTCCTCTGCGACTTCCCCCTCGACGTGGTTCCTCCGCGACTTCCCCCTTGACGTGGGTCCTCTGAATTCCCCTCGACGTGGGTCCTCTGAATTCCCCTCGACGTGGTTCCTCCGCGACTTCCCCTCGATGTGGGTCCTCCGACTTCCCCCTCGACGTGGGTCCTCCGACTTCCCCCTCGACGTGGGTCCTCCGCGACTTCCCCCTCGACGTGGTTCCTCCGCGACTTCCCCCTTGACGTGGGTCCTCTGAATTCCCCTCGACGTGGGTCCTCTGAATTCCCCTTGACGTGGTTCCTCCGCGACTTCCCCTCGATGTGGGTCCTCCGACTTCCCCCTCGACGTGGGTCCTCCGACTTCCCCCTCGACGTGGGTCCTCCGTGACTTCCCCCTCGACGTGGTCCTCCGCGACTTCCCCCTCGACGTGGGTCTTCCGCGACTTCCCCCTCGACGTGGGTCCTCTGCGACTTCCCCCTCGACGTGGGTCCTCTGCGACTTCCCCCTCGACGTGGGTCCTCCGCGACTTGCCCTAGACGTGGGTCCTCCGCGACTTCCCCTCGACGTGGGTCCTCTGCGACTTCCCCTCGACGTGGGTCCTCTGAATTCCCCTCGACGTGTTCCTCCGCGACTTCCCTTCGACGTGGTTCCTCCGCGACTCCCCCTTAACGTGGGTCCTCCGCGACTTCCCCTCGGAGGGTCCTCTGCGACTTCCCCTCGACGTGGGTCCTCTGAATTCCCCTCGACGTGGTTCCTCCGCGACTTCCCTTCGACGTGGTTCCTCCGCGACTTCCCCCTCGACGTGGGTCCTCCGCGACTTCCCCTCGACGTGGTTCCTCCGCGACTTCCCCTCGACGTGGTTCCTCCGCGACTTCCCCTCGACGTGGTTCCTCCGCGACTTCCCCTCGACGTGGTTCCTCCGCGACTTCCCTCGACGTGGTTCCTCCGCGACTTCCCCCTTGACGTGGGTCCTCTGAATTCCCTCGACGTGGTTCTCCTCCGCGACTTCCCTCGACGTGGGTCCTCCGACTTCCCCCTCGACGTGGCCTCCGCGACTTCCCCCTCGACGTGGGTCCTCCGCGACTTCCCCCTCGACGTGGGTCCTCCGCGACTTCCCCCTCGACGTGGGTCCTCCGCGACTTCCACCTCGACGTGGGTCCTCTGCGACTTCCCCCTCGACGTGGTTCCTCCGCGACTTCCCCCTTGACGTGGGTCCTCTGAATTCCCCTCGACGTGGTTCTGAATTCCCTCGACGTGGTTCCTCCGCGACTTCCCCTCGATGTGGGTCCTCCGACTTCCCCTCGACGTGGGTCCTCCGACTTCCCCCTCGACGTGGGTCCTCCGCGACTTCCCCCTCGACGTGGTTCCTCCGCGACTTCCCCTTGACGTGGGTCCTCTGAATTCCCCTCGACGTGGGTCCTCTGAATTCCCCTTGACGTGGTTCCTCCGCGACTTCCCCTCGATGTGGGTCCTCCGACTTCCCCCTCGACGTGGGTCCTCCGACTTCCCCCTCGACGTGGGTCCTCCGTGACTTCCCCCTCGACGTGGGTCCTCCGCGACTTCCCCCTCGACGTGGGTCTTCCGCGACTTCCCCCTCGACGTGGGTCCTCTGCGACTTCCCCCTCGACGTGGGTCCTCTGCGACTTCCCCCTCGACGTGGGTCCTCCGCGACTTGCCCTAGACGTGGGTCCTCCGCGACTTCCCCTCGACGTGGGTCCTCTGCGACTTCCCCTCGACGTGGGTCCTCTGAATTCCCCTCGACGTGGTTCCTCCGCGACTTCCCTTCGACGTGGTTCCTCCGCGACTTCCCCCTTAACGTGGGTCCTCCGCGACTTCCCCTCGACGTGGGTCCTCTGCGACTTCCCCTCGACGTGGGTCCTCTGAATTCCCCTCGACGTGGTTCCTCCGCGACTTCCCTTCGACGTGGTTCCTCCGCGACTTCCCCCTCGACGTGGGTCCTCCGCGACTTCCCCTCGACGTGGTTCCTCCGCGACTTCCCCTCGACGTGGTTCCTCCGCGACTTCCCCTCGACGTGGTTCCTCCGCGACTTCCCCTCGACGTGGTTCCTCCGCGACTTCCCTTCGACGTGGTTCCTCCGCGACTTCCCCCTTGACGTGGGTCCTCTGAATTCCCCTCGACGTGGTTCCTCCGCGACTTCCCCTCGACGTGGGTCCTCCGACTTCCCCCTCGACGTGGGTCCTCCGCGACTTACCCCTCGACGTGGGTCCTCTGCGACTTCCCCCTCGACGTGGGTCTTCCGCGACTTCCCCCTCGACGTGGGTCCTCCGCGACTTCCCCCTCGACGTGGTCCTCCGCGACTTCCCCCTCGACGTGGGTCCTCCGCGACTTCCCCTTCGACGTGGGTCCTCCGCGACTTCCCCTCGACGTGGGTCCTCCGCGACTTCCCCTCGACGTGGGTCCTCCGCGACTTCCCCTCGACGTGGTTCCTCCGCGACTTCCCCTCGACGTGGTTCCTCCGCGACTTCCCCTCGACGTGGTTCCTCCGCGACTTCCCCTCGACGTGGGTCCTCCGCGACTTCCCCTCGACGTGGTTCCTCCGCGACTTCCCCTCGACGTGGGTCCTCCGCGACTTCCCTTCGACGTGGTTCCTCCGCGACTTCCCCTCGACGTGGGTCCTCCGGGTCTGTTATCATTAATTTGAGTTCTCTTATTCCCTGTAGTGAGGCCTCTTTAAAGTGACTTGGACGTGGGTTGACATTACAGCTTAAATTTGCCCAGAAGTGAATATACCCGAGTGGCAAACTCTGGTTTTATCAGTCATTTTCCCTTTATGAGCTAATGCTTTATTTCCTATTGACGTGTCCTTGCACAGATTTTCTGCTCCCTTGGAGAACGTAGAATGTGTCGCTATTTGCTGATTTTTGGGTCTTCCTGGGGAATGAAAAGGAGAGGTAGATGTTTTTGTGGCCTCTCTTCTTCTCCCTCCCCACAGAGTAATTTGCTTGGCATTTGGTTGGGATGTATTTTCTCTGGAGTTGTGAGTCCATTGACTGTGGTTGGGACATTAACCTATGATCTAGCCTACTTCTCCCTGCAACATTTGACATCTAACATGAGTCAGCCCTGACATGTCCAGAATTTTGTCTCACTCTTATGATTATCTTGTTGCGTTACTCATAGTCTGCGCGTTGCATTGTTCTCCTTTGTCCAAGGGTTATCTTTGGAGGAAAAATACTCCACGTTGACTATGTTAGTGATTTTTGGGGACAACTGGACGTGCGTTGAGTCACACCATTTCCCTCTGGATGCTGCGCTGCGTTACTGTATCAATCTTCATGGAAACGCTGTAGAGCAAGATGGAAAGCCTTTGAGTCATATCGTTGCTCGTCTCCCTTGAAAGGTCATTATGGGAAGAGGAATAACTTTTGAATGAGGCAGCTTCCAGTAACAGGTCTACTCTCAATCTGCAGAACAAACTCTCTGACAGATACAGAGTCTAGATACATTGTATATATACAGTTTGCACGGTCTGAAGCTTCCTCTTTAGTAGGTTGCGACTTGCTAATCCAAGGTCTTTTCCGTGAACGTAGCCCCTATTTTTTTTAAGTGGTTAAAATATTGGGTTACTCAACCTTTACGACGGGGAGCACCTCCTGAAGACGGTGCTGAGCTGGGTTCTCTTTAAATTCAAGGCCTCCTTGTGTCTTCTTCCAAATTGGCTTCTAATGGTCATATACTTGGTAGCTTTCTGATTTCAATCCAACTTTCCACAATGGGCTTCACCGATGTCAGTTTGATTGCGTGGGTTGAACTCTGCTCATCGTTACGTCCCAGGTTTCATTTTTATTGGGTTCCTATTGACAGAACAGGATTAGCGGATTATTCACTAAACGCAGATGTTCACCATTGCCTCAACTATAGTGAACATTGGCGATCCAGAGAAGTAGTCAACACCGGTAGGTGAAGTTGCTGCGAATATCTGTGAACAACCCAGAACAATGGTACCGCCATTATTCTTCCATAAAATGAGTACGCTGTGGCTAGGCTCAAGGTACCGTTGTTTGCCGGTGAATATACACTTTTTTACAGTGGCGATTTCCATTAAACTCCGACAGAAACAATGCTGGACAAAACTACGGTGGAAACTGTGACGTCTTCTCATAATACCTTTGGCAGAAACTGTGCTGAATAATATGACAAACTCCAGTGGCCGTTCCCTAAATAGAGAGTTCATCGTACGTGACCCACTGTGGTTCCCTAAAGTTTGACCCACCGTGTCGTGAAAAGCCCCTAATGTCAGACAGATTCCCTTAAAACGAACAAGCAATCAGTTATTTGTCAAGTCCAAAGCCGTTGGGAAATCTGGCCCCGGCATTCACGGAGTAACATAAACACTGCGGTATTATCTACATAATATATTACATCCGTTCTTCTTTAGAAGTGCATATATCTGGCATTGTTCCAAAACCCGCTGCCGAGGTTACCCGGATAAGATATTAAAGGTATGTTCGAGATATGGAATAAAGGCAGGGACGTGACATGAATTATTCCAGCACTTGGCAGCCTTCAGCACCCTCCACCATACCATGATCACACTCCATATCGAAGTCTTCGACATCAGAGACAACATAACTCCAGTCTGAGAGCATACAGAAAGGCACCACGGCCCTGTTTGGGTTATTGGCGGCCGAAAAGCGTTTCGGAGTATTGAAAGGTCGTCTTCTTATCTCATGACGTCTTCACCCATTGTAAGAGACCATTTGATAACGTTGAGTGACCTCTTGTTGGATGAAAAGCAAGTCTGTATCCACAGGACTAGCAACGTTTATAGTCCTAAATCATAAGTCTCCCATAGATTTCCACGTGCATCCCTCCACCAACAAGGATATAAAAGGCAAGATTACGTTGTTCCAAGATCTTCGGATGAACTTGGAGAGCAATGGCTGCCAACAGGTCCAGGTTTTCCGAACCTTGTGACCCTTTTTGTCAAAGTTTCTCGTTCGTCTGTCCTCCTACCTAATCTCACATTGCCCCCTGTCTTCCACCCAACACCAAACCCATAACACAGACCTTCTTTTTGTTGACCAAGTAGGAGGTCACCACGCCAATGGCTTCCAAACCTGGCCTGCACCTGAGCTGATTTAGGTTCTTCTTCGTGAGTTTATAGAAGTTAAATGTTGTCACGTAGGTGAGAATTCACCTCCTGACACGCCACTTTTATGGTTCTCGGTAAAAGTGTCTGTGTGAACAAATACGTTTTATGGCTTCGCGTAAATGCGTTCGTTAAAAGCGTTGTTGCGTGAGTTCTTCTGCGCATGGAGGTGGCGTTCTTGTAACGTGTCCCGATGGAGATGGAAGGTATGGGTCTGAAGGTAAAACGAGTTTATAATGATTTGATATATACATATTGTTATTAAATCTTCATATTCTGGTTGTCCATCTTCAAATCCGTAAACTGGAAAAAATCTCAAACCTAAACCAATCAAAATAGAGCATGCACTTAAATAGAAGTCAACACCGGTAAAACGCCCTCTCCCGGTGTCCCGCCTTGTACAAGAGTACATGTTTTATAAGCGCGGTGGCTCCGTAGAGTCCGATCTCCAGGCTTGTGATTCTTGTGTGAGATTGATAAAGAATTGTTCCTATTTTTGGCAAAATAACAGACCGTTTAAACTTTTTTTTTCCTACTTTTTTTTCCATTTTTTTCACCTTGACCATTTTAGCCTAAAATTTGCGATTCTCCTTCAATGCGACGCTTGGTGAATAACCCTGAGTTTTGGCTTCGTGGCCCACGTCTCCTCTGGGTGCAAAGTATAATCTCCTGGCGCCAAAATAATTAAAATAATTGTATCCGCGGAGATGCCTGGTTTTTCTATAGGTTGGCAGTAACGCACATTAACGTTTGGCTCGTCGTTTGAGTCGCTCTGGGTGGCCAGTTGCAGAGGCCGGGATATTCATGCCAAACGCATCTCGCAATCGATTTCCGTCGTGTAGAGTTTCCCTCGGTGCTGGGAGGATTGTTATTGGATCGATACGTTGTATACAACATAAACCGCAGCTTCCAAAATCTCTTAATGAAGTATCCACACGCTGAGTGACGAGGCGCAGGATTGGGAACAGGTACTCCGTGATGGCCTGTAGCTGCACAAATGTCAATAGATCTTTCAACTGTGAAGAGGTGGGCTCGCCACGCCAGGGTTTTACTGCTCCCCCCCCCCTCGCTATTGCCCAATCATCTAGAGTTACTGGCAGAAAGAGGAATTTAACCTGGAGGGCGGAATGCAGCACGGATTCCTTCCCTTCCTCTGTCCACAGGTTGGAATTTATCTGTGAAGGAACACCAGTGCCAAACTGGGGCAAGAGAATATGGATCTGTCTGTCATCACTTCTATCCATTTTTCAAAGCCTGTCACCTGTCCATATATCCATCTGTTACATCTCTGTCCTGTCTACCAGTCTATCCTCCTCTATCGGACCATCTTGGTCTATCGGACCATCTTGGTCTATCGGACCATCTTGGTCTATCGGACCATCTTGGTCTATCTATCGGGCCGTCGATCTTGGTCTGTCTATCGGGCCGTCGATCTTGGTCTGTCTGTCGGACCGTCGCTCTTGGCCTGTCCATTCCCGTCTATGTATCCCTATTCTGGCTTCATCTTTTGGTTTAGGAGTATGGTGGATGGAGGTTGATGTAGATAGAGTTGGAGACCCCCAGGCTGTTAACCAAGAAGTCCCAGAAAACGAAAGGCTAGCTGCATTTATTGGGATTTTTGTACATTTTCCAGTAACCTGTTCCTGAATAAGTCATAACAGTAAATGGCGATGGGACAGAAACATGTCTTCTGTAACCACAGGGTGCGCGATCATCGTCCATCTCGACGAGCTGTAAGAATGTGCGAACAACAGAAATATTTACTTGTGACTTGGCCGCGGCGTTCTGGAAACACATGCCTTTCTCATTAGACAACACAATTAGTAATAGCGTTGATTCACACATGTACCATGATGGGAGGGTCTTCCTCATTATTTTCAGCTTCCTGTCACCGAGATGACGTGCAGAAATCCAAAAATTTGGACGCACAACCTGAAATATGCATGATTTTATCTGTGGTGGTGCTGCAGCAATCCATACGACGAAACGCACACGCGTAGTATACAAACTCCACCTAGCTAAAAGGTCCACTGTTTGGGGATTTTGTTGCATCCTATGGCCGCACCATGTGAAGGCCACCACTGCGTCAATGTACCCCATGTCTAGCGTCATCTTTGACCAACCAAGTCTAGTCTCGCACCTCACCCCTTCAACTCTAACCTCAACTCTTAAGCATCAGACCATAACAATTAACTCTGACCTCAACCCTAACCCCATTCAATCCCGTACCCAATGCCCTTAGATCCAACGTCTTACTGTCCTACCTACTCTAACCTCAAACCTAGCTCCATGTATAACCTGAACTCCAAGCAACCAACCCCAACTCCTTATCTCCCCCCTTAATGTTAGCCTTAACCCCCAACCCTCATCTTTAACCTCAACTGTAATCTTCCAAATCTGTCGTCAAGCCCTCCGTGCAGACCTCAATCCCAATCCCAGTTCCCTTTGACACTACGATAGAACCTTGACTCCCCCCCCCCCCCAACCTGTATTCCTACCCCCAACTTCAACCTCATCCCTAGCTCTAACACCAACCCTAACCATCTCTCCAAGCCTCTGCACTCAAACCCCGGGTAATTAAGCCTGAGTCATACATCCTGGATCCTAACCCTAGCCCCCCCTTTATCCTCATTCATAGCCCCCCTTATCCTTGGCTTAGAGGAATCTTAGTAGATGGAGTTACTGTTAAAGATGATCAGGATTTTTCAGCATTTCCCAGCTGGCAATGGGAAGTGACATGCTGTCATGGAGTTGATACAGTACCAAATGCGTCTGGAGGCAAGAGCCTGGACACAGGTCTCTTGGTTTGAATTCTATATACACACATGTACGATGGAGATTCTGTGCACTCGTCGCATAAATGCTTATGCCGGCTATTGAATACAGAGATGTAGTGTATGCAGCTGCCCCGCAAACACACCTTCATAAACTTACTACATTGTAGCACAAAGCGGCAGAATGAGTTCTACAATGTAACTACATGACCCACCATTGTGACCTGTTAAAAGAGCTAAACTGGCCGCTGGAATCTAGACGCACCCTTCACCTTTCCAACCAGGTGTTTAAGAGCCTTTCTGGGAGCTACCACCCTACCTGAATAGACTGCTTCCCCCAGCAGTTCCCTCATCCTATAACCTCCGATCCAGGACCTGCACCTTACTTACAATACAACATGTAACATAGTGACTATATACAGAATGCACCTGTAAACATGTAACACAGGGACTATATACAGAATGCACCTGTAAACATGTAACATAGTGACTATATACAGAATGCACCTGTAAACATGTAACACAGTGACTATATACAGAATGCACCTGTAAACCTGTAACACAATGACTATATACAGAATGCACCTGTAAACCTGTAACACAATGACTATATACAGAATGCGCCTGTAAACATGTAACACAGTGACTATATACAGAATGCGCCTGTAAACATGTAACACAGTGACTATATACAGAATGCACCTGTAAACCTGTAACACAATGACTATATACAGAATGCACCTGTAAACATGTAACACAGTGACTAAATACAGAATGCACCTGTAAACATGTAACACAGTGACTATATACAGAATGCACCTGTAAACATGTAACATAGTGACTATATACAGAATGCACCTGTAAACATGTAACATAGTGACTATATACAGAATGCACCTGTAACACAGTGATTATATACAGAATGCGCCTGTAAACATGTAACACAGTGAGTGACTATATACAGAATGCGCCTGTAAACATGTAACACAGTGACTATATACAGAATGCGCCTGTAAACCTGTAACACAGTGACTATATACAGAATGCACCTGTAAACATGTAACATAGTGACTATATACAGAATGCACCTGTAAACCTGTAACACAGTGACTATATTTCCTATATATTTATTTTCTGGGTTAATCTGTATATTTGTGTTTTGTTTTTAATCTCTTGCATTTTGTTACTTTGAATTGTTAGTTGTTGCAGAAATTCAATGTTTCTTAATCCCAGGACATACTTCAAAACCAGAAAAATGTCAATGTATCCATCCTGGTAAAATACTTTATAAATAAATGATGGAGATTCTGTGCGCACGTCACATGTATGATGGATTTATAATGTACACCTAATGAACGCTTCGTATATATAATGGACATTCAATGTACATATTGTATGTGTGACGGAACATACGGTAAACATGTGTTTATATACACAGATACATATTCACACAGTAAACATCTATGAAAAGGATAAATTATCCCGTCTATATGATAGAAACTTTAACACCCGTTTTTTTTCCAGCTTCATGAGTCCAGTGGGCCCTTTGCGTCCGCCATTAATGTATGGATAATGTGAATAGGACGGCAATAACCATAATGTTCTTGAACCCAGGATATAGTTGAAAACAAGAGAAATCTCAATGTATCCTTCCTGCTAAAATCCTTTATAAATAAATAAAATTCCTGTGTTTTATCCAGGTCTCATGTTGGGAAATGTACTCGGGCACGGTGTCTGCTCAGCATCACTTTTTCTGATCATGCGGCGCCTCCGTTTTACGCTTTTTATGTTTTCTTTATTTTTTACTAAATGTAATCGATGAAAAATCTATTGGTTCTATTTGCAAAGCTATTAAATCTGCGAGTTTTAGGCTAGGGTCAGACGAACGCATTTTTCGCGTCGTCCGTGGAAAAGTGCGGTCGAACGAACGGACGTATTTTTTCACGAAATACACGATAGCGGTCATACGATGCGCATATTCGTCCGTGATTTTGTATGGATCATCAATAAAACACTTTTTGTGTCTGGACGTTATGTTGGCCGGACGTGTGCAGCGTCTGACGTCTCCTAATCACGCACACACGCCGCTAGCGGACGCAGCGCACTCTGTACGTCAGTAGTAGCGGTTTGACGTTCTCGAAAAAATGCGTTCGTTTGCCATTTGCGTTGCACGGACGAACTTTCGTGCGGCCGTTCGTCGTGTGTTCCCCGGCATTGGGCATCATTTGCTGCTAGCACGGCCGTGATTTCGTGCGGCTAAACGCACGTTAAAACTGCGTTCGTCTGACCCTAGCCTAAGACCCAAAATTAACAGGGCAGGAATAAGCTATCGGAACCATCAAATTTTTATATTTATGCAAAGAAATAAATTTATTTAGGCGTAAAAACATGTGTCGTTCTCCATGTTGTGCCTGGTTTAGCGGATTAAGCCCCGGCGTGACAAAGGATGGGGTGGCGGGCTGCCTGGCGGCGACAGGGTTAACGCGGCGGAAGCCAGCTGTATGGATAGTTTAAGTTTCTAACATGTGGAGAGGGAAGTGTACCCTCCTCTCCAGCTGTACGCCCTCCCACCTGGACTGAGCCAGGGCTGATTCCACCTCTCTGGCTCGGCTTGGCCGGGGCCACTCCGCCACCGTTTTGTCCAGTATGGAGGCCTTAGCGTGTTTCTCCCGGATTCCATGCTTTTTAAGGCTGCGCGGAGCAGCCTGCTAGGAATGTTGTTGGGTGTGTATGTGTTTTGCTTGGAGTGAGCAGCGCATGTAGGAAAAGAGAGCGAGAAAAAGAAAAGGGCAAAGAAAAAAAAAAACAAAACAAACCAGTGAAGCAAATGGATAGGGTGGAATAAGTGATCCCCCTCCTCCTCGCAGCGCCTCCAAGCTCTGCATGCTTTTCCATCCTCTGTGCTTCCCTGTAAGCCCCACGCTTACACACAGGAATACAGCTCTCACGCTTCCACTGCTACACTCACTCCTGAGCCGGATACATTGTTTCTGTTTGTAGAGATTTTTTGCTTTTGTTTTTGTTGCTTCTTTGAGTTCTTTTTTTTTCTCTAACTATAAGATTTTTTTTTTTTTTTTATATTTGTCTGCTCCCGCCAACCCCCCCACTACCACCACCTCCTCTGTCAAGGTGAGATGGGAGAAGGAAGGAGGGTGAGAGATTAGGAACTGGCAACTTTTTTTTTTTTTTTTCGATTTCATTCTTTTGGAATTGTTTTGGATTTACGAAACGGGAGAGAAAAAGAAAACTAAAAAAAAAAAAAACCAACAAAAAGACTTGGTGGCACCTGGCTGAGCAGCTGCGGAGATACAGTAGATCCTGTTGCAGCTTCACAAGGTAAGGGACGTGTGCGCCTTTGCGTGGGCTGGAGGTGAAGCTCCTGGGGGGGTTCATGGGAATGTAAGAAATGTAATTGTCCCATTTTCAGACTTTTTTTTTTTTTCTTGAGGGATTGAATGTCAGCGATGTACAGGACCGTACGCTAAATAAAAGGTCCTTCTTAAAGGGTCCAGCGAGTTTATTTCGGAGATATCTGACTGCTGGCCCCCAACTCGCTCCTCATTGACCATACCTTCACCATTCTGTGTGGAATGTGCTGCCGACAGAGAGCTGTGAGAGTTGGCGGGGGAACCTGGCAGCCTGGACACCTCCCAAAATAATAGATTATTTTTTGATAAAGTCTCCCTGGAGCCCCTTATGGCATTCGGGACTTTGGGGAGGTGAAGGTTGTGGGGGACATGACGCTACTTTCTTCGGGGACCCTCCCTCTGTCCGTCAGAGAATTCTAAAGGTGCCGAATGGATGACACAACCTCACGGTTCGTAGAATTTATGGTAAAACCTGGTTTCACCCAGCGATCAAACGTTCTAAAATCTGTTTTTATTGATTTGTGAAATCTTTTGGATTTTCGTGAGTTTTGGTGTCTGCGTGCTGGAGGGGCGTGCGGAGTGATTTGTGTACAACGCGCTGCGTATTTGTTGACCCCGGCTAAGGTTTAATGTTTGAGATGGTGGGAACTGATTTGCTGTGGTTGGAGGTCGCAGTGCGATGGTCGGGCTGATACCTGGGAAAATGAGCAGGCTACTTTTTTTTTTTTTTTGTATGTTTGGCTCGTATCACATCTTGTGTAGGGCGTTCGTTCGTGTGACCCGTCCCTGGCCCATTCTAAAAGAAGGTTCTGGGAAGATCGGTTTCTGGGGTTACTTAGTCTCTCAGCAGCAGATCTCCTGGTGGACGCCCTGCTGTCCATTCTTGTCAAGTCTTGCAAGGCTGACTCCTTGACCTCGATCCCGGCAGACCTTATGTTGGATGCCCTGTAGCTCGTTCTTTCCCAGTCTTGAAGGGCTGTCATGCAACCTGTCCATTACTCATTGTTGGATGCTGTTGTATAGCCATTTCTTGCTCGTGTTGCGGTCATGTTGAATATTGTTACACTATATTCGGAATCTGTAATGTATTCCATTTGTGCCCCGTCCAGAAGGACTGTCACTTTGGTCCCATCTTTTTTGGGGGCTGTAGGTAGCCCGTTCTTACTGTTTCGGAGATCTGCCATGTAGCCTATCCTTATTTTTAAGACCTGTCTTGTAGCCCATTTTTTCCTCCATTCTTCGTCCCTGTCATGTAACCCCTTGGTTTCCCATCCTTTGGGAATGTCATGTAGCCTATGTTTGCTCTTTTCCTCAGTCTCGCTAAGTAACCCATTGGTTCCCCATCATCTGGGGGTTGTCGTGTAGCCTATCCTTACCATCTTTGAAACCTGTCATGTAGCCCACTTTTTTGCTCCATTCTTCGTCCCTGTCAAGTAACCCCTTGGTTCTCCATAGGCTACATGACATCCCTAGAATATCTGCCCTCTCCTAAAGGACTCTAGTGTAGCCCGTTTTTGCCCATCCTTAGGGAATGCCTTGTAACCCCCCCCAGTCCTATGAGGCTACCATGTAACACGGTCTTGTCCCACCTGCTCTGAACTGACCAAAATGTAAGGACAAGGTCTGTTTGTCCTCCTCCCCCACCTCATTTTGTGAGAACCCATTGGTACGGGTATTACGTCTGGAGGGAAAAGGTTGGTACTAATGGAATTTAATTGGAAAAAGCTGGTGGCAGCGATGCTTGTTTTGAGTGAGGAGGTTTGGAAACGCCGCCGCAGTATGACAACATAATTATTCCCATTTGCAGCATTGACTTAGACCAGTCACTCGTGGAATTGACGTCACCCGGCGGCCTCCAAATGGACGCGTACCTTTACCTTAATGCTCGGTGATTATTTATTTACACAAAGCGTCCAGCAAGAAAAAAAAAATCCATGATTTGCAGAATCCGGTTACGTTGGCTAATGGCAATGCGAGATGGATGATTTGACCCGGCGGGAAAGCTCCGTAAATAAAACTCTTCTGTCTACCTGGAGAACCTCCCCGGCTTGTGAAGACGGGGAGAGTTATATGCTCTGACAAGAGACTCTGTGGTTACTTCTTTCATGGTTAGGAGTTCTGTGGTTTATAATTATTCTCGTTATTCGTGCGTGAGGTCCTCCTGTCTACGGAGACCAAGATGGATTTGAATTCTGCCAAAGATCTGGTCTCCATGTGGGTGACATTATCCTGCGCGCAAACAGTGGATCTGACACCACATCCCGCCTTCCTTGTTATCGAGGGCATCGAACAAGACCCTCAAATGATTTCTATTAAACAAAAATACTTTATTACGGATTGGATTTCCATCGCTCGATAACTTGTCGCCAGTCCAATGTTTCCTTTGTATGGTGGATCTGGTGGGACGGGCTGTCGACATATATTTATGTCCATGTTCGGGAATCTTCACCGTCTCATCCTTATGTTTTTTTGTTGGAATTTATGACTTCTGCGTGAAATTGCTGTGTGCAGAAAAGCATGTTTTGCCCTTAATCCTGGTGCTTTATGGTTTCAGGGGTGATGCAGGTTTTTGGAGGCCACCAAAATGTTCCCATTCACGGATGGATACGTTTCTTGGAGCTGTGGGATTTAGGAAACGTTTTATAGATTATTCTTTCGTATATGTCTTGGAAAGACAACTCATCCACGCCCTTGTAATCTCCCGACTTGACTATTGTAATAATCTTCTAGTTAGTCTCTCGCCTCTCCCCCCTACAATCCATTCTGAATGCCTCTGCCAGGCTCATCCACCTCACCCGCCGCTCTGTCTCTTTAGCTCCTCTCTGCGAGTCCCTTCACTGGCTCCCCATGCACCTCACCCGCCGCTGTCTCTGCCGCTCCCCTCTGCGAGTCCCTTCACTGGCTCCCCATCCACCTCACCCGCCGTTCTGTCTCTGTCGCTCCCCTCTGCGAGTCCCTTCACTGGCTCCCCATCCACCTCACCCGCCGTTCTGTCTCTGTCGCTCCCCTCTGCGAGTCCCTTCACTGGCTCCCCATCCACCTTACCCGCCGTTCTGTCTCTGCTGCTCCTCTCTGCGAGTCCCTTCACTGGCTCCCCATCCACCTCACCCGCCGCTCTGTCTCTTTAGCTCCTCTCTGTGAGTCCCTTCACTGGCTCCCCATGCACCTCACCCGCCGCTCTGTCTCTGCCGCTCCCCTCTGCGAGTCCCTTCACTGGCTCCCCATCCACCTCACCCACCGCTCTGTCTCTGCTGTTCCTCTCTGCGAGTCCCTTCACTGGCTCCCCATCCACCTCACCCACCGCTCCTCTCTGCGAGTCCCTTCACTGGTTCCCTATCCACCTCACCCGCCGCTGTCTCTGCCGCTCCTCTCTGCGAGTCCCTTCACTGGCTCCCCATGCACCTCACCCGCCGCTGTCTCTGCCGCTCCCCTCTGCGAGTCCCTTCACTGGCTCCCCATCCACCTCACCCGCCGCTCTGTCTCTTTAGCTCCTCTCTGCGAGTCCCTTCACTGGCTCCCAATCCACCTCACTCACCGCTCTGTCTCTGCCGCTCCTCTCTGCGAGTCCCTTCACTGGCTCCCCATGCACCTCACCCGCCGCTCTGTCTCTGCCGCTCCCCTCTGCGAGTCCCTTCACTGGCTCCCCATCCACCTCACCCACCGCTCTGTCTCTGCTGTTCCTCTCTGCGAGTCCCTTCACTGGCTCCCCATCCACCTCACCCACCGCTCCTCTCTGCGAGTCCCTTCACTGGTTCCCTATCCACCTCACCCGCCGCTGTCTCTGCCGCTCCTCTCTGCGAGTCCCTTCACTGGCTCCCCATCCACCTCACCTGCCGCTCTGTCTCTGCCGCTCCCCTCTGCGAGTCCCTTCACTGGCTCCCCATCCACTGCAGAATTAAGTTCAAAATCCTTATCCTTACCTACAAAACCCTCACTAACTCAGCGCCCCACTACCTGTCCTCACTAATCACCAAATACACCCCAGCCCGCTCCCTAAGGTCTCCCTGCGCCTAGCTTCTCCCCGCATCACCTCTTCCCATGATACACTGCATAATTTGTCACGCGCAGCCCCCATCCTCTGGAACGCTCTCCCTCGTACGGTCAAACTTTCCACTAGTTTCCCTTCCTTTAAACGCTCCCTTAAAACATTCCTATTTAGGGAAGCCTACCACCCAACTCACTGCCCCAACCAGCCCGTCACTCTCGCCTTGCAGCCCGTCACTCGCGCCTTGCAGCCCGTCACTCGCCTTGCAGCCCGTCACTCTCGCCTTGCAGCCCGTCACTCTCGCCTTGCTGCCCGTCACTCTCGCCTTGCAGCCCGTCACTCTCGCCTTGCAGCCCGTCACTCTCGCCTTGCAGCCCGTCACTCTCGCCTTGCAGCCCGTCACTCTCGCCTTGCAGCCCGTCACTCTCGCCTTGCAGCCCATCACTCTCGCCTTGCAGCCCGTCACTTTCCTCCTGTTTCCATCACCAACCCTTCTAGATTGTAATTTCCCACGGGAATAGGGCCTCGTTTCCTCCTGTACTAATGTATTTTAACCCTTTCTATATTGTGCCCATGCTGGCGCTATATAAATAAAGTATATTAATAATAACATATATATAGGCAATCCGGGAATCAAATCTGGAGAAAATGCACATTTTATTATCTTTTTTTAAACCTCAAAACTATCCCAAGATTCGGCATCTCTGCCCAAGTGACCCCCTCCCCCTCCCCTCCCCTCCCGTCTTGATTCACTGTGTTTACACTTCTGAGACTTGTGCAACATTGTGTTTCCAGATTAGATCGGAAGCCTTAACGGCAAAGGACATCGCTGGTTAACAATTAATTAAAAAGTGCGCCTTTTCCCAAGCAGATAACACACGTTGTGCGTCTTGTCGAGTGCGTGCAGCGAGTCGCACAAACCCTTGCAGAAAAAGGGCACCCGGAATGAAGTGGACAATCTTTAAATTTAGGTTTAATTCCCCCCAATTAAATATATATATATATATATATATTTATATTTGCCACTCAAATCAAATCAAAATAAGCTTTATTGGCAGGACCAAATACATTTTAGCATTGCCAAAGCATAAGGGGAGGTCATATGGGGTGGAGGGGGGGTAGTGGGACATATATGGGGGGAATGGGCAAGTCCATGGACTCTTTACCCACAAAAAAAAATAATTACTTTTTGGAGGGTAAAAACGTGAAATCCTGTAAAACACAAGACTGAAATATTAAATTGGAGACAGAAGTGCGTTTGCGTGTTCGTATGTACAAATTGAGTATCCCTTACCCAGAATGCTTCAAAGCATTTACTTTGAGTGACGACATGACATCAAAAGTGTAAAATCCCCCCGACCTTATGTGTTGGGACAAAATGGTTAAAATCCTGTATGTCATGCCCTTCAGGGTGTGTGTGTGTGTGTGTAACATTAATTAATGTTGTGTTCAGACTTGGGTCCCCGACGTATCTCATTATCAGGGCCACCGCTAGCATTTGAGGGACCCACGCCACACATTCAATGCCACACCTCCTCATAATCCACCGTTTTTCACACACAGATGCACACGATGACTCCCCTGATCTTCCCACCTCCCCCCAGATAGACCCCCCCGACCCCTCTTGCCCCCCCGATAGACACCTCTCATCAATAGATAGACATTGCTGACCCTTTTTATCACATGGAGGTTGTCAACAGTGTTGCAGGGCCCAGGGTGTACGCCTTGCTTGCCCCACCCAAAGGGCAGGCCTGCTCGTTATTATATGCACTGTGGCATAGCCGCCGGACGCAGGGGGTCAGTGCTTCTGCTTTTCTTTATTGTGCAGGCTTGACATTTGCAGGGTACAGCATAAACAGCAAATAAACAAACAAACACCTATTCCTTTATGCAGAGGCTAAATAAACCTTTAGAATCCCTCTGACATATTGGGTGGCTAAGCCGCTTACCAACCTGTGACAACAAGAATTGGATGCACTTCCTTTCTGTGTTCAGGATTGCGCTTCCTTCCTTGATGCAGCCAGCACCAAGACTGCCCTCTCAGAGGGAACCACCTCTCCTATAAGGGCAGGACAGTCCTAATTAGACATTGTCTGTTGGTTAACCCTATAGAGAAAAAGGGAGTCCTCCATCCGCCTGCTGATAAACCTGTGGTCTAACAGACTGCCGCTAATCCCCCTGTCACAGCACATATTCCAAAGAATCCAAAATCCAGAGCACTTCTGGTCTTGAACATTTCGGATAAGGGATACTTGGTCTGTACGATACACAAATCTCCATTTAGTGAATATGCCCCTTGTCATTATAGGTCCTGACCTGGATGTATGTGGTTGTGTCTACGTATGGCACATGTTTTTTTCGTGCCTGTGTGTCGGTCTGCATGCGTGCGAAAAGTCCAAACAAGAGCCGTACGTGTTTATTCCAATTTTCCTTCTTTTTTTGTCGGTGAGCAGAGATTGCCGAGGAACATCTGGGAATTGTGTTTGGGTCGTGTGTACGGCTTGTAAGACAGCAGACGGGGGCCTTGTGTGCCTGGGGAAGTGGCTGATAATCGCTGCAGGAAGTCGCTGTTGTTCTTACACAGACTGGAGCGTTTGAGGAATAATTCAGAACATGTTACCGTCCAGGGATCCGAGAAAAACACAGGGGCGGAAAAAATAGGACGAGCGGATCCGTCTTCCCTGGTCCCTCTCGTCCTTCCATGGCGGGGCAGAGCGGCGCAGCGAACTGCGGGCTGAAACCCGAGCGCAATCGCTAATCCCCCCCTCCTCCGCTTCGTAACCGTTTTATTAAAATATTGTGCGATGGTTTAGTAATTATAAGTCTGGAAGGTAACACAACCCCCCCCCCCCCGGCTCTCCAGCCTCCGATATAAAGAACCATTGTAAAGGGGAAGAAAATGGCAAAATCACATTAAATTAGATTTATTTAACCCTGGAAAGGTTCATCTAGACACCACAGGCCTCTATCTTTTTTTGTTTTCTAGATTGCCAGCTCTTGCGGCGAGTCTGTGTTGTTAATTTTCCGTCGCCATTCTCTAGAAATCGCTGACGTATTCCAGAGCGCAGGACTAAAAAAAGAAAAAGAAGAGTTCTGCGATTTTTGCACCAGCAGCATAAAAATATACTTTTTTTCTGACAGGTTGTATGTTCGTTTTGCTGTCGTTGACCTTTGTCCTGGTTATTTTTAAAACCATCACTTTTTAGGGGTGCAGCTGCTACACCCCGAGCCGATACAATGTGTTTAACAGCTGCAGCGTTACTTGGCAGTATTAGCATCGCTGTGATGACGTTTCAGGATTTTTATGAGTGTGCACGAGCTCGCCCACTGTCAAAAATAAAAATGTAAATATATATATAACCCTGGTCTTTGCTTTCCAAACTTTTTATTGATCTATACTGTTTAGATCAGAAGCCAGGCCTTTTCAAGATAACGTTTACATATGGATATACTGTGTATATATGTGTATCTATCTCTATCCATGTAACATTTTTTTCTTGTTAATTTATATCAAATATATATTTATATCATGGAAAAAACAACATGAAAAACCTTTTTTTTTGTGTTCTTTGAGTTAACTGTGAAAATAAAAACAAAATGGTAAAATTCGAGTTGGAAATATTTCTTGTTTCAGCCGTATCGCTGGAAGATTAGCTGGTTTCTGTTCATTTCCCAGTAATCCCAGTAAAGTAATTAATTTCCATAATGTTTATTCTTTCCTCAATCACTGAGCTCTTGGTGATGTTCTTTTATGTTCACTGCATTCTTACCCCGGAATTAGTCTCTGGCTCCTGGGGTTATCAGATCCATGGAATCCTATGGGCCCTGGAGATCTCAGGTCCCTGGAGTTTGTGTCTCTGATGCTCCCTGAGGTTCTTGTCTATGGCCCCTGGGGTCCTCTGGCCCTGGGGGCTTGTGTCTCTGGTCCCTGGGGATCGCTGACCCTGGGGACTTATGTCTAGTCTTTGGGGTTTGATTCCGTGGACTTTGTCTCTGGTCCCTGCGGTCCTCTGTGTCTCTGGTCCCTGGGGATCTCTGGCCCTGGGGGCTTGTGTCTGGTCCTTGGGGTTCGGGTCTGTGGTCTTTTGGGTTTGATTCCCTGGGCTTTGGGTCTCTGGTCCCTGTGGTCCTTTTAGCCCCTGGGCTTCATGTCTGTGGCCCCAGGGCTTCGGTGTCTGTGGCCCCAGGGCTTCGGTGTCTGTGGCCCCAGGGCTTCGGTGTCTGTGGCCCCAGGGCTTCGGTGTCTGTGACCCCAGGGCTTCGGTGTCTGTGACCCCAGGGCTTCGGTGTCTGTGGCCCCAGGGCTTTGGTGTCTGTGGCCCCTGGTGTCTGTGACCCCTGGGCTTTGGTGTCTGTGGCCCCTGAGCTTTGGTGTCTGTGGCCTCTGGGCTTTGGTGTCTGTGGCCTCTGGGCTTTGGTGTCTGTGGCCCCTGGGTTTTGGTGTCTCTGGTCCCTGGGCTTTGGTGTCTCTGGTCCCTGGGCTTTGGTGTCTGTGGCCCCTGGGCTTTGGTGTCTGTGGCCCCTGGGCTTTGGTGTCTGTGGCCCCTGGGCTTTGGTGTCTCTGGTCCCTGGGGTTCTGTTGATCCATTCGTTTTCTTGTCTGGTTCCTGAAAGGTCCATTTGTCTTGCAGTCTCTGGAGCTTCACATGCCGTGTTCGGAAGTCCCGTAATGAAATTATCTCTGCTTCTGGTTCTGTAACTCGATTAACGTTGGCCACGATGGATGATTTCCATTGCTGAATAAAGCTCTGCGCGATCACGTGTATTCCCTAATGTCTATACATCTCTGGCATTGTCCAAAGCTTCTGATGGAGCGCTGAGGGCGTCGGGTCAGGAGGAGCGGATGGGGAACAGAAATCTGAACCCATCCCCCCCAAAGACCTCCTACTTTCAGTAACGTCATAAATAGGGATGAGCCGAACACTCTGAGTTCGGTTCGGAGCCAAACCCGAACTTCCCAAATGTTCGTATCCGAACCCGAACTCGAACTCAATACAAGTCAATGGGGCTGAAAATTCGGTTTTTTAGAGTGCCCTCCAAGAGGGCATATATGCTAGATATTTGCCATAAAAGGTGTATGGGGGTCCGGGTAGTGCCCTGGGGGACAGGAAACCAGGACAAAAAGTAAAAAAAAAACGTTTTTAAAGGGACAGTGAGTTTTCCATGAAATAAGGGTTAAAAATAAAAACGAAAAATTCCTTCAAATATCGTGCCTAGGAGGTCCCCATAACCTGCCCGTGAAGTGGCGGATTTCTAGGATGTATAGAAATATGTAAAAACCAAAAAATGACATTTCAAATGACGGTAAATGCTTTTCCTTTAATCTATCCATAAACAACTGCTTGGAGCGGCAGTCTGTATGAAAAGAGGAGACCTTTTCGGGCACGCAGAAAAAGTTTACTGATTTTTTGGCGGTGAAAAGCAGGAGAATGACTGGAGAATGGAAAATTCTAGACCAAATAGCCGATTTGGAAAGTGAGATAAATGGGAGAATTTTTCTGGTTTGGCTATTTTGACCTAGAATTTTCTCTTCAGTCATTCTCCTGAGTTTCACCTTTCTCTGAATAACCCTGACAGGGTTATTCAGAGAAAGGTGAAACTCAAGAGAATGACTGAAGAGAAAATTCTAGGTCAAAATAGCCAAACCAGAAAAATTCTCCCATTTAGGCTGGGGTCAGACTAGCGAATTTTTAACGTGTGTTTAGGCGCACTTAATCACGGCCGCACTAGCAGCAAATGACGGCCAATATACGAAGTACGGTCGCACGAAAGTCAGGCTGCACAACACAAGTGGAAAATGAACGCATTTTTTCGAACGCAGAACCGCTAGTACGGACGTACAGAGTGCGCTGCGTCCACTAGCGGCGTGTGTGCGTGATTTGGAGACGTCAGACCCTGCTCATGTCCGGCCAACATAACGTCCAGACACCCAAAGTCTCCTGGTTTGGATCCGTAAAAAATCACGCACAAAAATGCGCATCGTATGACCATTTCCGCGCATTCCGTGAAAAAATATGGCAATGCGTTCGGACGCACTTTTTGACGGTCGCTGCGAAAATGCGTTAGTCTGACCCTAGCCTTATCTCACTTTCCAAATCGGCTATTCGGTCCAGATTGTTCTCTTTTCCTGCCATTCTCCTGGTTTTCACCTTTCTCTGAACAACCCTGAAAGCCAGGAGAACTGGCAGGAGAAGAGAACAATCTAGACCAAATAGCCGATTTGGAAAGTGAGTTAAATGGGAGAATTTTTCTGGTTTGGCTATTGTGACCTAGAATTTTCACTTCTCCAGTTATTCTCCTGCTTTTCACCGCTCTCTGAATAACCCTGTGAATGTTTATTCCCGAGGAGAAAAATAACATTGCTTTAGATGTTATTTTGAATTTTTTTCAAACACCAGTTAAATGCAGCATATTAGGAAGTTTTAGGAGGGAAATTAATTCTCAAATCTCAATCAAAAGCAGACACCACCCCACCCCCTCAGTACCTCAGTATAGTGTGTAATGTATCAAATTGATTACCAGACTAAAAACACCTGGTGTTATGCCCGTTTGTGAACAGAGGTCATTTAGAGTTGAGAATCTTTCCACGTATACATTAGTTTTTAATTCAATATCTAATAAACCATTGCTTAAAATATTCTGCAGTAAAGAGTCTCTTTATTTCTAGATTTTTTTAGTATTTTTTTAAGCATGTTCTACACTTTTTTCAAAATTTCTTTTTTTTTTCGAACTCGAACCGAACATACCCAAAAAGTTCGAAGTTCGCGAACTTTCGAACTGCCAAAGTTCAGGCCAAACTCCGAACCGTCCGAACCCGAACAGCTCATCCCTAGTCATAAACTGTCTGCATATTGTGACCAGCATTCTATTATATTCCGGATATCTTCCTCTCCTGCGTCATCTCACTCCATCATCCACGTAGTCTCTTCCTGATTGGCTGTTCTTAAATCGTCATTGGTTGAAAATCGTTGCACGAAGCCGACAGATACAGTGTATAAATTTTAGGGAGCTCCTTGGCATGATGAGCGGTCACAAGCCTCGCTCTTTGAGGGACATTCCCGATTCGGCATCTGCTGGTCCACATTCCTTCTTGAGAGTCGGGGTTGACAAAGGGAAATGGAAACCACTGACCCAACGCAGCATTTCATTGGCTTTAAGGTGGTTTCCATGTGAATGGTTGTGTGGCTGGCGCTGTGCATGCCATCTCCAATGCCTGTGCTTCGCTTTATGATGGATCCCATTCTACCATGTCCAACTTGCCCCACCATGACCATACACAAAGTTTTAGGACACCTAAGGCTGGGGTCAGACCAGCGCATTTTTAACGTGCGTTCTGGCGCACTTAATCACGGCCGCACTAGCAGCAAATGACGGGCAATGACAGCCAATATACGAAGTACGGTCGCACGAAAGTCCGGCCGCGCAACGCAAGTGGAAAATGAACGCACTTTTTCGAGAACGCAGAACCGCTAGTACGGACGTACAGAGTGCGCTGCGCCCACTAGCGGTGTGTGTGCGTGATTAGGAGACGTCAGACCCTGCTCATGTCCGGCCAACATAACGTCCAGACACCCAAAGTGTTCTCTCTCGTTCTCTCTTGTTCTCTCGCGTTCTTTCTCTCTTTCTCGTTCTCTCTTTCTCGTACGTTCTCTTTCTCGTTCGTTCTCTTTCTCGTTCGTTCTCTTTCGTTCGTTCTCTTTCTCGTTCTTTCTCGTTCTCTCTTTCGTGTTCTCTCTTTCGCGTTCTTTCTCGTTCTTTCTCTTTCTCGTTCTCTCTCTCTCGTTCGTTCTCGTTCTCTCTCGTTCTCTCTCGTTCTCTCTCGTTCTCTCGTTCTCTCGTTCTCTCTCGTTCTTTCTTTCTCATTCTCTCCTCGTTCTTTCTTTCTCGTTCTCTCTTTCTCGTTCTCTTTCTCGTTCTCTCTTTCTCGTTCTCTCTTTCTCGTTCTCTCTTTCTCGTTCGTTCTCTTTCTCGTTCGTTCTCTTTCTCGTTCGTTCTCTCTCGTTCTCTATTGTTCTCTCGTTCTTTCTTGTTCTCTCTCATTCTTTCTCGTTCTCTCGTTCTCTCGTGTTCTCTCGTTCTCTCTCGTTCTCTCTTTCGCGTTCTTTCTTTCTCGTTCTCTCTCGTTCTCTATTGTTCTCGTTCTCTCTCGTTCTCTCTTTCTCTTTCTCGTTCGTTCTCTTTCTCGTTCGTTCTCTCCCCCCCCCTTTATGGCTTGTCCAGTTAACCCCTCCCCCTCCCACCATCCATGCTTCTGTGTTTCTTTCCTCTTGCTATTTTCTCATTTAAACCTTGAATAGTTAAAAATACTATAAATAATTAAAATAAACTGTTAGGTGGTCATTTTCCCGGTTTGAATGAGCGATGTGTATTTGTTTTATGGCCCCGCTTGGAATCCGATCCCATCCTGAGTCTGACGCCAGATTAAATTACCCAGCATGCCTCCTCCAAGCCGACCTGATCTGTGCATAACTGGATTCACATGATTCCTCATTAAGATATTCCTACCAGTTGGTGGGATGTGATTGGTACCTGCAGGTGTGACCAGGGGTGAGATTTCAGGATCAGGAAGGGACTTATTGTGCAAAGGAGGGAGGGAGGGAGGGGGGCAAAATCTGCTTAGATAAAGCGGCTCCAGATGTTTATATCGGACCGGATTACATAATTTACTCTGATTAATAAAATAAAACGCCAGCCGGTGTGCGTGCGTCATGGCGGGATGTTCAGAGTCACAGAGTAGCAATGTTATGTAAAATGTAGCGACCTGGAGAACCATTACTGCAGGTATCGCAACCTTGGCCGTCCAGATGTATCAGCGCATCATTTAGGTTGGGGTCAGACGAGCGTAGTGTTCACGTCCGTGATTGCGCCTAAAAGTACGTCCGTGATAGCATGACAGCCCATCGGAGCCCGTTACATGAAGTATGTCCGCACTGAACTGCGGACGCACAATGGCCGCGGCCCACGGACGCAAGGCAGGCAAGAACGTACAACTCCTAAAACGGCCGCACAAAGTGCGCTGCGTCCGCAACGTCTGCATAGCTTTGTGTGTGAGTGATGGAACGTGGTCAGACGGACTGCATTTATACGTCCAGCATTTATACGTCCAGCATTTATACGCCCAGCATTTACACGTCCAGCATTTACACGTCCAGCATTTACACGCCCAGCATTTACACGTCCAGCATTTACACGTCCAGCATTTACACGTCCAGCATTTACACGTCCAGCATTTACACGTCCAGCATTTACACGTCCAGCATTTACACGCCCAGCATTTACACGCCCAGCATTTACACGTCCAGCATTTAGGCTAGGGTCAGACGAACGCATTTTTCACGTTGTCCGTGAAAAAGTGCGTTCGAACGAATGGACGTATTTTTTCACGGAATACGCGATAGCGGTCATACGATGCGCATTTCCGTCCGTGATTTTGTACGGATCATCAATAAAACCCTTTTGCGTCTGGACGTTATGTTGGCCGGACATTAGCAGCGTCTGACGTCTCCTAATCACGCACACACGCCGCTATGCGGACGCAGCGCACTCTGTACGTCAGTACTAGCGGTTTGACGTTCTCGAAAAAATGCGTTCGTTTGCCACTTGCGTTGCACGGACGAACTTTCGTGCGGCCGTTCGTCGTATGTTCCCCGGCATTGGACGTCATTTGCTGCTAGCACGGCCGTGATTTCGTGCGGCTAAACGCATGTTAAAACTTCTTTCGTCTGACCCTAGCCTAACACGTCCAGCATTTTTTTCACGGACAAAATGGTTTTACTTTTTATTTTCTTTTCCCTCCTACATCCGTCAATATATACGTCAGTGAAAAACCATTACTGCGTCTTCCGTACTGACGTACGTCCGTAGAAATCACGCTCGTCTGACCCAGCCTAACATGACGTCCAATAAGATCGAGGAATTAAACCAGAGCATATTCCAGAGTTTAGTCAAGATGTGATAACAGAATGTTCTGGATATTCTCGTTAATACAGCTTGCTGATCCAACAACCACTCTGTCATTAGCAAGTCACAAATTAATAAAGTCTGTCTGTGTGTCGTGTGTCTGTGTGTCCTCTGTCTGTGTGTCCTCTGTCTGTGTGTCCTCTGTCTGTGTGTCGCGTGTCTGTGTGTCGCGTGTCTGTGTGTCGCGTGTCTGTGTGTCGTGTGTGTATGTGTCGTGTGTGTATGTGTCGTGTGTGTGTGTGTGTCGTGTGTGTGTGTGTGTGTGTGTCGTGTGTCTGTGTGTCCTCTGTCTGTGTGTCGTGTGTGTGTCTGTGTGTGTGTTACAAGAATTGGTTTGTTACTTTTTAAAAGATGATGTAAGTATGTGTTTTCTATATATTTGAGTGCGTCAAAACGCTCTTGCTTGATTATATATATATATATATATATATATATATATATCTCAAATCTAAAACTAGGACGCACTCAGTGGTTAAAAAATATCAAAACTTTATTGCACCATATTACAAGAGCAACGTTTTGGCTCCATACTGAGCCTTTTTCGAGGTAAGTATACATCACATTATGTATGTTCCTTGTGATCTTGCCTCGAAAGATTGAGCATTGAGTTGAAACGTCCGTCTTTTAAGATTTATTATAAAAGTTTCTTCATTTATGTTTTAGCCAGCGCGTGCGTCCATGTCTTTGCATTATATGCATTTTCTTTAACTCTGGCAACGTGGCATAAGCCCTTTTTTTGACTATATATACCTTAAGGGGTGTGCGTGTGTTTCCAACCACCACACTTTATGTTGCATAATCCGATTCACTATAAAAGCCTTGTCTGTTTATCTTTTATTCCTGTGATAGGGATGTTTAGTCGTGGGCTTCCTGGCTGAGCATGATAGGAGGGCTAGTCTGCCACACTGTGCGCGCTGTCACTGCGCAGAGTGCCTCTCTGTCAGTGCATAGTATCAGGGTTTCCGTTCCGCCAGCCGTTTAGCTGCTACAGGTTTAATATGAATTCCGCGCAGACTGTTTATAGTAGCCGCCCTCGGACAGTTTATTCCGCCTACGATAAAGGGAGAGAAATGACGGCGAGACACGCTAATACTGATCCGTCCCATATGCAGGACGGAGGCCGCCCTTTCATTGGCTGCCAGCAATATGGCTATTTAAACAGTGTAATGTACACGGACGGAATAACGGAAACGCAAAGTTAAGCTGCTTTGTGGTAATAATGTTGCGGTGCAATGCAGCTGCACAGCTGAGACGTGTTAGGTTGATCGCTAGTTAGCAGGATACATCTAACATGAGAGCGGTTCTGCCAAAAACAGATTTATCCCTTTTTTAGAATGAGGAGGTATTTTAGACGGTTTGTGAGGGAGCAGAGGTAAAAGGTCAGCCTGGATTTCCCTGTCCCCAGTAAGTGCGGTACGGTTACTTTTTAAATCTGTCATTGGCTGCAGGGCGCCGCCATCTTGCTTTCAACAGCATTAAACAAATCTAAGGACCAATCAGAGCTGCCAATGTTTACTTGTCAGGTGAGATTGGAAGAGCTGGCCTATAGGAGTCAGGCAATGGCGGCGCCCAGCAGGTGAGTATGACAGGTGCGCTTTATACCCGCTCACAGTATATGCGGCTCACTCAGGGAATTTCTGTCCTGAAAATGTCTGGTCCTTATATGAATGTGATTTTTATTCTGTATGGAATTATTATTTTTAAATTTTTTTTGGTATTGTTACTTTAAATCCCATCTGCCTGTGAGTTGTTTTGACCTGCATGGTGCACGCCGTGGCGCTCTGCGCGTCCCGTACATTCGAAGTTTCATGTTGCCCGTTCACGGTCGAGCACAGATCGCATGATTTCCTTCCACCTTGATTCCGTCGGATTCTCCAGAGGATCACCTCCCACTTCTTTTTCTTTTTTAAATTATTTTATACGTGGCTTTTCCTGCCCCTGTGTCTGCGATTGTTCTTCTTATTGTGCGTTTGATCCTCCAGGTCCCACCTGTGTCATTGTGATGCTTCGCCATGTAAAAGCCCCTCTTCACAAATGTATCGGCTTCCTCTCTGCGGCTCACAAACTCTCAGCTCTGCCCGTCTTTAGGCTAGGGACAGATGAGCGCATTTTCTGCAGCCACCGTCAAAATGTACGTCGATGCGTGCGCACGCATTTTTTCACGGAATACGCTTAAGTGGTCAGACGATGCGCAATTCTGGACGTATTTCATGACGATGGGGTAAAAAGAAGTCTAGGGAAATCCGACTGTTTGAACGTTATGTTGGCCGCACACTAGCAGCGTCTGACGTCTCCTAATCACGCACACACGCTGCTATGCGGCCGCAGCGCACTTTGTACGTCAGTAGCAGCGGTTTCACGTTCTGATAAAAATGCGTTCATTTGCTGGTTGCGTGGTGTCGGCGCACTTTCGTACGCACGTACTGCGTATATTGGCCGTCATTGGCCGTTATGTGCTGCTACTGCCGCCGTGATTTAGTGCGTCTGCACGCGCGTTCCGACTGCCCCACTCTGACCCTAGCCTTAATCGTTCGGCCGCCTCTCTGATTTTTGTTACGGTTTCTGATATAAAATAAGAGTAAAGGAGTTATTCACAGAGATCCAAACTTGCACCGAACAATGAATTTCCTCATATGGTGACATTTCGGGGCCATTCGGAGAGCAGACAGTTTGCCAGATTTTGGCGAACTGCCAGCTAGTGCGGTGTCTGTTCGGCGGCAGTGAAATCCCCCATAGAGAAGCAATGGTTAATCTATTCACATTGAACAGCAGAGAAATGTCAGTGAAATGCCCTGATGTTCAGTGGTTTCATTCGGCAGGTTTATTCAGGCGAATCCCATAGGCTTCAATGTTAAAAATATTCCCTGTTTGTATCTAATAAACCATTTATTCTTTTAATCTGCAGCAAAAAGTCTCTTTATTTATTGTTTAGGATATTTTGGACATTTTATTTTTTTTTTTATCGTTTTTTTCTTTTTTCTGTACCGTAATTATCATTCATAGGATCTTCTGTTAATTCCAGACATTTTTGGCCAGTAGTGTTTTTTGCAAACAGCGTTTCAAATTTGACACTTTCAATCGTTTTGGTTCGGTGTTCTGTTCAGGTTTTTTTCCGGTGGTTTCGCGGCGGATCGTCTTCTTTTTTTCAGATGCTTTTGGCTATTTTTCTGCTTTTTTTACAGCGTTTTTTTTTTTTTTGCGTTAGAACTGGCGATTTTGCAGTGTTTTTTTCGGATGTGGTCGTCTGCTTTTCCCTGCACTTAGGGGACACTGCAGTGATACCTGAATACACCGCAGGGTTGGATAATTGGAATCACTGAATCGCCCCATAGTGCGGGAAACAAAACATTTCCGTGCTCTGTCAATAAACCTGTAAGAAAGGAAATGATTTGCAGATTTTTTTTTTTTTTAATATATTGTATTTTTGCGTAAAAATGCTGGTGGGACTCCGAGTCCGTGTCGCAGATTTTATGTGGTCGACTCCCTACCTGTAAAAAGAAAAGAGAGAATACTGTGAAAAAAACCCTTTTCCTAGTATTCCCAGCCAGCCTAAGGTTCCGTCTGGAATGATGGGAGAGATACGTCTGTCTGGAGAGCTAAGATCTAACCCAGAGCTAATCGAATAGCAGAAATCTACAAGGATCTGACCACCTATTCCATAACCACAAGTCACCACAACATCTTAGGCCCCGTTCACACTGTGCGATTTGAAAATTGCGCGACTTATCGCATTCGCGACATGGTGCGATAATGTCGTGCGACATCGCTGTTTTGTGCAATTTTTTTTTTTTGCAAAGCACCAACAATACAAATCGCAAAATCGCAGATGGCAAATCGCAAAAAAAGGGTCATGTACCAGCGACATGCTTCTGTGACGCGCGACATGATGTGAACAGCTCCATTGAAATGCATTGGAGAAGCTACACAGCGCGACGTCGCGGCAAAATCCGCGCGATAAATCGAGCAGTGTGAACGGGGCCTTAATCCTCCTGACCACTGGATACCCTGTAGCGCAACTTGTTACATTGCACCAAACTAAAACGTGTTACTCTGTATCACAAAGTGCGCTTTTCAGGTTGTCGGGACGCCGTACGCCTGTCGATCATTAACGTGACCTCTCTAGTGGATTTCGGGGTTTCTGCCACCGGTGCGTTTGACTGCCGTTCCTCCCTCCTTGTTTTTTTCTTGAAACCCAGAGAAGGTGAAATGTCGCAGATTTACATTTTTCCATCAAAGCTCAAATAAAAAATGAAATGGTGCAGCAAACGAGAACCAGTCAGGTCTATTCAGTAAAGGTGAAACTCAGGAGAATGACTGGAGAAGTGATAAATCTAGGTCAAAATGGCCAAACCAGAAAAATTCTACCGTTTATCTCACTTTCCAAATCGGCTATTTTGTCTAGATTGTTCTCTTCTCCTGCCAGTTCTCCTGAGTTTCACCTTTTACTGAATAGACCTCATACAGGGTTATTCAGAGAGCGGTGAAAAGCAGGAGAATGACTGGAGAATGAAAAATTCTAGGTCAAAATAGCCAAACCAGAAAAATTCTCCCTTTCATCTCACTTTCAAAATCGGCTATTTTGACCTAGAATTTTTCATTCTCCAGTCAATCTCCTGCTTTTCACGTTCTCTGAATAACCCTGTATGTGTTCTCTGGCCGGGTTACCCTAAAAATAAGATTGTGTCGTGTCGTGGCTGGATCTCCAGGATTGGCTGCTTTCATTGACCAAGGCACGAGAAGACAAAGGACCCTACATAGACATGACTCGGCCTAAAGACGCCAAATTACATAGAAACCAAAGCATAACATGGTTCTGGTATGCAAAGAAATGTCATTTTAGACTGATATTTGCCAGTCCGGGGAAGGTTACACGATCTGGACCCTCTTAAATGGGATGCGGTGGAATTGAAAGTCATTGGAGGACACTGGGCCCATCCAAAGTCTACAGTGTTTAATTTCTAACCGGCGAATTGGTGGGAAAATGGCAAATTATCGGCTGATCTAGTCAAAGTGACAGAATACCAGAGCCTGAAAATGTTTTACGTTTCAACCATTTTTCACTCCAAACCTGGAATTCACCATGATGGTCCTTGGAGGCCGGATATCGGTGCACCTGAGAATGGAGCATTACGGCCACGTTTTCCTTTAAACCTGTCATTGATGTCCATGTAAATGACTTTTTGGAGGACACGTTCTTGTAACGTCTTGTCGATGATCGAGGACAAATATGGAGTTTTGGTGAAGATCTGTCCCGTCACACGGAGCTGGTGGAACAGAACCATACGTTTATTTTCCAATTAAAAAGAGGGCCGCATTCCTCGCTTTGAAGGCTCTTAATTCCCTGTACTTAGCGCTCATTCCTTTGGAGATTCTGTGGGAATTTTCAGTCTACAAGAGGAACTGAGTCAGAGACGGCCACATCATTTTTTGCTCTTCCCATTGCCGTGGGATTGACGGAGGCTTCTTTCCAGCTCTCCCATCCAAATGGGAGACTCCCCAGTCGAGGGGAAATGACACATGGTGCACATCTGCAAACAGTCCATGACATGTTCCTCTTTCAAGGCCCGCGGTTAATAATGCCAGACAGATGTGGCATTTCACTCCCATAACTCTCGCAGCTTTCAGTCGAGGTGTCCAGAGAGCTCCGGTATGCCTGGCCGACGTCCTCCATTCATGGGGTGACCTGGGCCCTAGGAGATCACATTCGGCGTAAATCATTTATCATTCATCTGGCTTTGGTGATCTTAAATGTCCTTAATGGTCGCGTCCATCCGTGCGGTTTTATGTTTTGTGTGTTTTCTGCGCTGCTGGGTAACGCGTCCGCCCTTCCCTACATCTGGTTTGGAGGAAACGTGAAAGCAATTCGCGGAAACGATCTGATGCCTTGACGATTTATCAAGAATCGAGCCGCTTCAGACAAGGACACCTGGACCAGAAGAGCCAACGCTTCGGGTTGTGTTGTAATACAAATGTTATCACTTGAACACATCACTCATAAAGATGTAGCACACGCGAGGAGCGATCTGTTATGTTTTATACATGGAGCAGGCAGAACGGCGGTCAGTTACATCACAATCTGGTACCTCCCGCGCCGCTGTTTAATCCGGTCACTGATACACTGCGAGATGGCTCAGTTGGTTAATACACCGATCCCTGTACAAACTAATCATGCCTATACGTTCATACTTTTCATATCCAGCCGGACAAAGATATACACCTAATAAATGAAAAGACAAAAACGTGTGTGTGTGTTTTATAGAATTTAATGTATCAGAAACCATGTTTCACTTAATTCCATTGATCTTTAGACCCCAATGTGACGTTGCTCACTTGCAGAGTGTGTGTGTGTGTGTGTGTGTTATATATCACAGAATTAAAATGAAAGGGGACAAAAAATGTGAGCTTAAATTCCTCCTTTTGAAAGCGAGAATATTATGCAAATGTAATGACTTTATGTACTTTCTTCCAAAAATTTTTTTTTCCGAAAATATATACGGTATATTGATCCTCTGTAGTTCTGGCTCGAAAACCTCTTCATTTTATTAAAACCTTTATTTATGCTTTGAAATTGTCAACGTTTCAATTCCGTCTGGAATTTTCTTGAGGGCCTGTCCGGAGGAAAAATTCCACTCAGAATTGAAACATTGACAATTTTAAAGCATAAATAAAAGTAAAGTTTTATTAAAAAGGCCGTGAGCGCTGGCCAGGACTATGGAGAATATTGTATGTATCCCGAGGTCGAGCACCGCACATGGCAACCGGTTTGTCACCATGCCGTGGATGCAGGACAATTTGCAATTTTTCATACGTCTGTGTGTATATATGTATTAGAGATGCACTGCTACTTTTTTCAGGTACTCACCGATACTGAGTACCGATGCTTTTATTTAATGTCATGTGACCGCTTTCCAATTAATGGAATTAATTTTCTTTTAGAAAAATCCTAATTTTACGTTACTATTGAAATGTATGACCATTTACACACTGCACAGCCTGCACACACCCAGACCACACACACACAAACCCCAGACCTCCGATACATGGAAACACAGACCTCTGATACATGGATACACAGACCTCCGATACATGGATACACAGACCTCCGATACATGGAAACACAGACCTCCGATACATGGAAACACAGACCTCCGATACATGGAAACACAGACCTCCGATACATGGAAACACAGACCTCCGATACATGGAAACACAGACCTCCGATACATGGAAACACAGACCTCCGATACATGGAAACACAGACCTCCGATACATGGAAACACAGACCTCCGATACATGGAAACACAGACCTCCGATACATGGAAACACAGACCTCTGACCTCCGATTACATGGATACCCAGACACTCACCTCCAATGCTAGCGGAATGCATTAAAGCATTAGTTACATAGGCCGAGAAAGAGCCGTGCGTCCATTGGGTTCAGCCTTTCTCTCCTCACCAACTGCTGCTGATCCAAAAGAAACAAAAAAAAAAAAACAGTCTGAGGTTGTTAAAATATTGCACTTTAAAAATCACAATATAACAATTTGGGAAAAAACTATTTTTTTTCCCCATGCCTTTCTTCCTTTATTTTTGTCCTCCAATGTGTTGACGTTGCCAAAGATTGTCCTGCAGCTCGCTGTGACGATCCCCCCCCCCCTAGTGTCGAGTACTCGGTCAGGGAGCCCTGAGAAAGGGCTGTTGTTGTTATTATCGGACTCTTTATTTCTGTCCGGTCGGAGCGGGCTCCGGAAGCTGCGCCGCACTTGTGATGAGCAGATTGTTTACATTAATCTTGGGAATTTTCAGGAACAAGGTATTCTGAAAATAAACTCCCCCTATTTATACATGGAAAATATACAGAGCGGGGGAGGGGTCGCCTTTAATTAGGAATGTCTGCGCTGAAACGAGACTAAAAAATAATAATAAAATCTTACAAGAGGGCGTATTATGGGAAATACCAGAGACGTGATCAGGCGTCTTTAAACATATATAGATTGAAATGCTCACTTATTTCCCACCATTTAATGTTTTTTTCTTCTTCTTAATCTCTGTCCGTCCATGTTATCGTAATTCTTTCTAACCTATATGAAAAGTTTATAGAGTGGGTGGGCTGCCTGGAACGTGTATTAATTAAATGTAACACTTCATAGCAAACCACAAATATAAACAGGATGCACGGAAAAGTCGGTTCATGTGGAATATGCGTTTTTGAATCTTTTTAAAGGGCCGGTACCACCAAAAAATGAAATGTCTTTATTGTGTTTATTTGATGCGGCTGATATCTTACATGCACTTTATTTTTCTCTTGTATGTTTAGAAAATATTTTCCTCTATATGTGTCACTGGGCGCATGCCGCATCCATTGTGTGATATTTTCCTCTGTATGTGTCACTGGGCGCATTCATTGTGTGATATTTTCCTCTGTATGTGTCACTGGGCGCATTCATTGTGTGATATTTTCCTCTGTATGTGTCACTGGGCGCATTCATTGTGTGATATTTTCCTCTGTATGTGTCACTGGGCGCATTCATTGTGTGATGTTTTGTGATGTATCTTTCCATCACTTGTTCCTCACTGTGTGACTTTGTTCATAGAATGGAGTGAATGGGTCAGAGCTCCAAAAATCCAACTTCTTAGGATTGTATTGTGAGGGATGTATGCAAAGGAATATCACTGGGGGGGGGGTACTATGAGGTTTGTGAGCCCACTATCAGATCTCCTTCATCTGCCATCTCTGATCTCGGGCAGCCTAGACAACACAATAGACCCCATAGACTGCAGCCATGTCTAAACATTAATTTCTCCACCCATTGCCTCATCACTGCTGCTTTATCTGATACCATAGCTGTAAAGTGAGACTTGCCATAAGATTTTGGTAAATGTTGCATCATGGAAAAAATCCACAAAATGGAAACGGGATAAAAACCCTAACTTTTTATTTTTCCTTTTTACATGAAAATAATTCAAGCAAGGGGGAGGGAACAGCAGCATGTGTTATATAGTATGTTATAATGTGTTTGGTTGTTAGCACTTTATAAATAATTGTAACTAACACGTTCCGTAGCGCTGTACAAAGGGTGAGCCAGAATAACAAATATGCATACAGTTAAACACACAGAACAGTAGGAGAGCGGACCCTGCTCCAGATTGCTCCTACAATCTAAGAGGAGAGGGGTGGGTCAATAAAGAGCATGAAGTAGTGGTGTGCGTGTGAGCTGGGTGGGAAGTTGGTGCAAGAAATGTACAGTGGGGGGATCATGGAGTGAGCCGATAGGCTTCTCTAAAGTATTGTGTTTTCAGAGACTTCTTGAAGGACAGAGACTGGGAGAGTCCTGAAGGTGAGAGTTGGGGGTGCGGGTACGAGGAACTGAGGGCATCAGATCATTGGCCAAGCAAAGTGGTCGGGATGGGATGTACCTGCTAATAAGGGAGGAGATGTAGTCAGCGGCGCGGTTATGGACAGCTTTGTAATGCACAAATAAACTAGTTCCAGCTCATGTTGTTGTTCGTTTTGTCCTTTAAGCTACTTAAATGTACCCATTGTAAGAGGGAAATCTTACATTTTGGGCTTCTCGTCGCTTCATAATGTGCTGTTCTCTTAAATACCCCAGATACTTAGATATGAGGCAGAAGATATTGGGGTTGGAGACATAGCTGGCTTGATAAATCTAGGCGTACGATGCCTCTGCTTTTAGGGATCCGGCCTTCTCCCACTTTTTCTGTTGACCAAAACAAACCCTTCAAATGTAAATTTTGTTGATGTAGCCCAGGACCTACAGTCTGATGGATCACGCATGTTCCCGTGTGTCCGTACGCGGGCCGAGTGTGGGAATCGCCTCTTCCATTGGTGCTTGTGGAGGCGGCTGCCGTTTCTCGTCTTCTAAGAAGATTGATTCTTGCTTTTCTTCCCTCCTTTGCGTCCAAACGCTCTGTTAGTCTAGCAGTTGCCACTGAAAACAGCTTTAGACAAATTTTAAACAAGCTGGAACTTCACCCCGATGTATCCGCTCTCAGGACTGGAAGCTGTAGACGAAAACGCCGGCTCGGAAGGAATTCCAGTCGTTGCAGAAACAGATTATCACCTAGTATCACCGTATCAGGATGGACTGGGACGTGGTGGAAGATACTTTCCCTCTCCTGTTTCATTCTGTCCTTCATCCAGTCTTCCTTCCCCTGGGGAGAGCGAGGACAGATCATCTAATTCACCATATTGACAGAATAAGCTTTGATGTGGGTAAACACCGTAAATTCTAGCCTTGGATTCCCTCCCCTCCTACAGCGGGAGCACAAAAACCCGAGGGACATTCAGGAGGGCTTGGGGTTGGTTGGCAATGCTAATCAGTCTGGCCCATGAATTACTTCTACATTTTACTAATTGATCTTTCACCGTCCGAATTCAACTCGACGTGTGCCCGAACGTTGAGGTTGAGCAGGCAATTGGTTACTCTGTTGTTTGAAACATTGTGGCCAATCCATAGGCTCGTTCTCCGGGTTGCGACTTCAATTTAAAGTTTAGTAGAACCTCAAATAGTTCTTGATCATCCTTGAAGTGGATCATAGGGTCTGTAAGCCAGGGGGCAGCAATCGTGACCCTCTGGATATTTTGGATCGCCATTTCCTTTGAGAGTTGGCCATTCTGCTTTCGTCTTGAGTCTTGGTGATGCGGCTGATGGGCCATCTTGTGATGACGCACGATGCGGTGCAATGTGTGATCAGCCGAGCTAAAACTTCCTGTTTTTATGTCTCAGAAAATGAGTTCCTAATGTCTATTTATACGTTTGAAAGAATGTTCTGAATCAGCCAGCCAAGGACAGGGGTACAAAACGGGTCCTGAAAATAGCGGGAAGACGAGGGGCTCTGTGGCACCATAATCTCCCGCATGATGTCATAGCTATAAAATATAATCCGAGGTCGATAAAGAAATGCAGCGTTAACCATAATGGTACAAGTATCGATCAAGCGTCATGTTAGCACCCCCTAGTTGGCACTATAAAGAGTCACTGTCTGTGTCCATTGTGCGTTCCTCCTCGACGTGTCCTGTCTGAGAGCAGTGGGGACGTGGCAGATTTATCTTAGAACATTAGTAGCGCTACTCGTCGTGTATGTCTCGTTTACGCGATGCATTGGAGGCACTACAGGTTACACTCTTACATAGGTTGCGATGTAAAGACGTACAGGGGGACGGGTGTAGACTGAAAGTGACCGGCATGAAATCGGCATTGTGATATGACCAGTGATTATTAAGTCTGGGAAATTACTGTCAAATTCTCCAATAAATGTAATTTGTTTTTTAAAAAAAATAATCTCCTTGGTGCATTGCATAGCGTTAAATTTGGCATTTTTAATCCCAGGACGGCTTTTTCAGAAAAACTTAATTGGTCTCTATATTAGATGGCTATTTAATATGAATATACTATTTAAAAATAAAATAAAAAAAATATCCATAAATAAAAAGGTGGGGCTAGGTCCCTGCACCAATCACAAGTCATGTTGTGCCTTTTTATTTTCAATCTATATACAGTCAAGTCCAGAAATATTGGGGCATGGACACAATTGTAACGTCTTTGGCTCTATACACCACCACAATGGAGTTGGAATGAAACAAACACAATGTGCTTTAACTGCAGACTGTCAGCTTTAATTTGAGGGTATGTACATCCAACTCAGGTGAACGGTGTAGGACTTACAGCAGTTTGCAGATGTGCCCCCACTTGTTAAGAGACCAAAGGTAATGGGACAGAATAATAATCATAAATCAAACTTTCCCCTCTTAATACTTGGTTACAAATCCTTTGCAGTCAATCACAGCCTGAAGTCTGGAACGCATAGACATCACCAGACGCTGGGTTTCATCCCTGGTGATGCTCTGCCAGGCCTCTACTGCAACTGTCTTCAGTTCCTGCTTGTTCTTGGGGCATTTTCCCTTCAGTTTTGTCTTCACCAAGTGAAATGCATGTTCAATGGGATTCAGGTCAGGTGATTGACTTGGCCATTGCATAACATTCCACTTCTGTCCCTTCAAAAACTCTTTGGTTGCTTTTGCAGTATGCTTTGGGTCATTGTCCATCTGCACTGTGAAGCGCCGTCCAATGAATTCTGCAGCATTTGGCTGAATGTGAGCAGATAATATTGGCCGAAACACTTCAGAATTCATCCTGCTGCTTTTGTCAGCATCACATCATCAATAAATACAAGAGAACCAGTTCCATTGGCAGCCATACATGCCCACGCCATGACACTACCACCACCATGCTTCACTGATGAGGTGGTATGCTTAGGATCATGAGCAGTTCCTTTCCTTCTCCATACTCTTCTCTTCCCATCACTCTGGTACAAGTTGATCTTGGTCTCATCTGTCCATAGGATCTTGTTCCAGAACTGTGAAGGCTTTGTTAGGTGTTGTTTGACAAACTCTAATCTGGCCTTCCTGTTTTTGAGGCTCACCAATGGTTTACATCTTGTGGTGAACCCTCTGTATTCACTCTGGTGAAGTCTTCTCTTGATTGTTGACTTTGACACACATACACCTACCTCCTGGAGAGTGTTCTTGATCTGGCCAACTGTTGTGAAGGGTGTTTTCTTCACCAGGGAAAGAATTCTTCGGTCATCCACCACAGTTGTTTTCCGTGGTCTCCTGGGTCTTTTGGTGTTGCTGAGCTCACCGGTACGTTCCTTCTTTTTGAGAATGTTCCAAACAGTTGTTTTGGCCACTCCTAATGTTCTTGCTATCTCTCTGATGGGTTTGTTTTTGTTTCTTCAGCCTAATGATGGCTTGCTTCACTGATAGTGACAGCTCTTTGGATCTCATCTTGAGAGTTGACAGCAACAGATTCCAAATGCAAATAGCACACTTGAAATGAACTCTGGACCTTTTATCTGCACATTGTAATTGGGGTAATGAGGGAATATCACACACCTGGCCATGGAACAGCTGAGAAGCCAATTGTCCCATTACTTTTGGTCCCTTAACAAGTGGGAGGCACATCTGCAAACTGCTGTAAGTCCTACACCGTTCACCTGAGTTGGATGTACATACCCTCAAATTAAAGCTGACAGTCTGCAGTTAAAGCACATTGTGTTTGTTTCATTCCAACTCCATTGTGGTGGTGTATAGAGCCAAAGATGTTACAATTGTGTCCATGTCCCAATATTTCTGGACCTGACTGTAGATCTCTGATCTCTGCACATCCTCGGTGCTGAAGAGCTCACACTCTGCTGGTGGAGCTCCATCATCTGGTAACCGCGATTGTCGATGCTCTGAGACCCAGGACAGGGTGTCCATAAAGTCTCTTTACAATTTAAACAATTAATTCCAAAGGCAAATGAAAAGAAGGATAAGAGAAAATTATTACAAAATGAGACGTATATATTTGGTTTTTTTGCCTCATTTAATACACCTCTATATAGGCACCATTAGTTGCAGGAAGCACATCAAGACGGTGCTGGATTTCTTGCCATGTTGGCTGTAGCTTCCCCTCATCAATGGTGGCCTCAGTGATCCTCTGCTTTAGATTAGTGACGTCCCTTTGTACTTTTGTTCCATACACCATGTCTTTAACATAACCCCATAGAAAGAAGTGGAGGGGGGTGATATCTGGTGAATGAGGTGGCCAGGGAATTGGGTCACCCCTTCCAATCCACCGCTCTGGAAATGTTTCATTTAGGAACCCACCAACATGTAGTCCCCAATGTGGTGGTGCAGCATCTTGCTGGAAAATGATGGTTGGTTGAAGGTCATGTAGTTGTGGTGCCGCGTATTCAGTCAAAAGGTCAAGGTAAACATTTGCAGTAATTGATGTCTCAATTACGACTTCTTTCTATGGGGTTATGTTAAAGATATGGTGTATTATTTATTTATAAAGGATTTTACCAGGAAGGATACATTGAGATTCCTCTCGTTTTCAAGTACATCCTGGGTTCAAGAACATTAAAATGTTACAGTTGTTACAGAAATACAAAGTAATACAATGCAAGATATAAAAAAAAAACACAACACAAATATACAGATTAACATAAAATAAATATGTAGGAAATAGTTATTATGTTACATGTTTACAGGCGCATTCTGTATATAGTCACTGTTAAATGTTTACAGGTGCATTCTGTATCGAGGTATGTTAGTAATCAGCTCTTGAGTGACTTTAGACTGGTGGAAGATTTGATGGTGTCTGGGAGGTTATTCCATAACTGCGGCGCTCTGTAGGAAAATGAGGATCGAGCCACTTTCTTTTTGTATTGCCGTATTGTAAGTAAGGTGCTGGTCCTGGATCGGAGGTTATAGGACGAGGGAGCTGCTAGAGGAAGCAGTCTATTCAGGTAGGGTGGTAGCTTCCCAGAAATGCTCTTAAAGGAACACTCTAACCAAAAAATCACCCCCCGTTTTTTTTTCCTAACCTATCCCTATCCCTATTCCCTTAATAAAACTTTCTTTTTTTTTTTTCCTTGTAACTGCAATACTTACCTTAAAATCCTCTTGTTTCCAGCGGCGTTTTTTTTTTTTATACTCACCTCCCTCCTCTTCCGCTCCCGTCCTTCTTCTTGCTGCGTCTTGGCTTCTGGTTTACGTGAGATGTGCTCATGCGCGCCTCTCACATAAGCCAGCCAATCGGCAGGCTTCCTCCCGGCTCCCTCTGAGGACTAGTGTTGTGCGCAAGAGGATGTGCGCAACACTAACCCTCAGAGGGAGGCGACAGCTTCTGCGGGGAGTAGGAGACGTCATCGCGCTGAAAGCGCGATGACGTCTCCTACTCGGCAAAAGTCGGCAGAAGCGGGAAATATGATTCCCGCTCTGCTGACTGACAGCTGGGAGGGTGGAGTAAACCTCTCCGCCTCTCTCAGCTGTTTTCAGCATTTTCAGCTGAACCGCTGAGCGGAGGGAGGGGGGACAGAGGGCGGCATACTCTAGGCATCATGACCACCTAAAATAGCTTAGGTGGTCATGTTGCCTAGAGTATCCCTTTAAACTCCAGACTGGAAAGGTGAAGGGTGCGTCTAGATTCCAGCGATGGCCAGTTTAGCTCTTTTAACATGTCACAATGGTGGGTCATGTAGTTACATTGTAGCACAAAGCGGCAGAATGAGTTCTACAATGTAGTAAGTTTTTGAAGGTGTGTTTGCGGGGCGGCTGCATACACTACATCTACGTATTCAATAGCTGGCATAAGCATTTGTTGTACAATCTGCTTTCTTACCGCGGGGCTCAGGCAGGATTTGTTTCTGTACAGGGCACCTAGTTTGGGGTAAAGTTTAGATGAGAGTTTTTCGATGTGGGGGCCAAAGGATAGATTTGGGTCTAACCACATACCTAGATATTTGAGAGAAGTGACTGTGGTCAGCGTGTCATTTGATTTTGTCCCCAAACAAAGGTACGTCACTAATCTAAAGCAGAGTGTAATGGGGGAAGTAGCTCCCACTAGAGAGTAGCGGAGTTGAGATCCTTAAGGACTGATAAATCTTTTTGACGTTTGAACACTGCTTGGCATTTGCAGAATTATACACTCGAGGCAGCGAGGATGAACAAGAAACTGAGTTGCTACTAAGCACTAAAGGTTTCGAGACCGATAGACTACTTAGAGCACGTTCAGGAATACACAGATACGTCAGACAGTTGGTGAATTGTGCGGACTGCAGGGCAGTCTGGAAATAAGCTGCTTTAACAGTTTCTGATAATCGGGAGCAGATCAGTGGTACTTTAAAATAGTCTGCGGCAATACATACACCTAGAGGTCTGTCGTAAGTACAGTATTGAGTATATTTGATGGTGAGCGCACATTGAACATTTGCCGCATATAAACAGTATCTTTCGATTGCAGTTCTTATCAACATGTGTGACTGGAGAACATGAGCCCTGGGTTGGGTATAGGAACCTAATGAGGCCGCAGACAATACCCACAACTTAGGAGGGACAACACCCCAGTAACGTGTAAACACCCCAGCGGCAAGCATGGGGTTAAACCACCAAAGCACCACACAGGCGATCGTAATCGAGCAGCAAGAGAATAGTCAAAACAAGCCGGGTCAAAAAGCAGGAGCAGGGATTGTATCCAGAAAACAGGTTGGCAACAGAGAAGCAATACACACAATAGTTAGTGATGCGGGAAACAGACTCCACGACAGGGTGACGAGGCAACTCCTCGCGCCCTGTTTTAAACCCGGCGGCTCCTCCTGACCATGCTAGGCCCTGCCCCCTCGGACGCCACTCGGCCGTTCCCCAGTGCTGGCAGTGTCCCCAAAACGTTTTTGTGTTTTCTTTTTGTTTATTTAAAATAAATGTGGTAGCACCAGTGCACCATTCCTTGCAGCGCTGGAGGTATCTTTTTTCCATACTTGCTTAATATTCTTTACCCTCTTGGTTGGATGTACAAGAGTGAATTGCCTCTCCAGCAGCAGCTGAGTATATTTTCATAAATTTTCTTAAAGAACTTTCTTTTGGGTACTGTGGATACCCAACCCCATACATAATTTTTGTGTCCCCAGCTCATGGATACTGTCCCCCAGCTCATGGATACGGTCCCCCAGCTCATGGATATGGTCCCCCAGCTCATGGATACTGTCCCCCAGCTCATGGATACTGTCCCCCAGCTCATGGATACTGTCCCCCAGCTCATGGATACTGCCCCAGCTCACACATGAATATGCCTCAGCTCATGGATTTGCCCCAGCTCACACATGGATATGCCCCAGCTCATGGATTTGCCCCAGCTCATGGATATGCCCCAGCTCATGGATTTGCCCCAGCTCATGGATATGCCCCAGCTCATGGATTTGCCCCAGCTCACACGTGGATATGCCTCAGCTCACCTGCCGCCGCCGCGTTCGTCTCCCTCTGAGCGTGAGTCTGGCGGCAGGAAGCTTGGGCACTCGCCTGGGGGAGCCACGTGACCGCGATCTCGTGAGATCGCGGTCACGTGGCTCCCCCAGACGAGTGCCCAAGCTCCTTGCCGCCGGACGCACGCTCAAAGGGAGCCGAATGCGGCGGCAGGTGAGCTGGGGCATATCATTTTTGGGCATCATTTTTTGGATATCATTTTTTGGACATTCGCTCCATAAGACGCACCCACTCCCCCCCCCACTTTTTGGGGGGAGAAAAGTGCGTCTTATGGAGCGAAAAAAACGGTATATCGCCAGACACAGACCCCAAATGCATGTATACACAGACCCCAGATACATGTATACATAGGCCTTGGGATCATGTATACCCCATGTGTTCAGCTGAGCACCGGCTGGCCGCGTGATCCTCCGAGCGGCCGTCGATTGTGTCACACTCTCGATCTTGCGATCCCTGCGAGATCACGGCTGGAGGCCGCGTCACAGCCCAGCGCCTGCTTGGAGGATCACGTGGCTGGCCGGAGGGGATTGCTGTTAATGCATTCTGCTAGCAGCCCCAGCCCCTCTGATAGTGGCAAGCTGGCCCAGCATGGCGTCCGGGTATCGGGGCATCCCTAATAGCATTTAAGTTTCACCTATAATCTGTTTTGCCAAGTCCTGTCGATTTGAGATTCGATCTAATCAGCCAGGCTAACGTCCTAAGAGCGATGTTATGGACTCGTTGGGCGCAGGGAACTTGCAAGTTTTGGGATGGGCCTCGTTGAAACGGCATAGATGGTTGTGAACAATATCTGAATCTTAATTATTTTCACTATTTTTTTTATTTTTTTTTGTCCTAGGCCTCCGTGTTTTAATGGTTTGTTAAAAATAAGTTATGAAATCTATAAATGGAGAAGTCGCTATGAATTCTGTGATTTAGAGCCGTCCGAGGCCTCAGCGTTTATTTTCACATCCATCTCCTACCCAACGAGTTAAACCTTTTCATGAGCACCTTGGGGATTACTGACTCATTCCATCCTCTGTACTCAATGAAAAGTTCACTCACGGCCACGACGTAACATGGGCTGAAGCGCCGCCGATGCGTTTTCCTCCCTAAATTCTTTTGCTGGATGTAGAATAGCGGTCGGGGGGGCATGAGGGATTACACAATGGAGGCGAAAGCCTGGGTACATGTGAAGTGGATGCGGGGGGATCAGGGGGCACGATGTGGCATGTGTTTGAAGAAGTCTTGGCATCCTCCATCTCTTCCCTGACCCAGGCCTCCGAACATTGGGAGGGGATGGGAATGTGCGAGGGGGGGGGTAGTTGGAGTAACATCTGGGGATAGTTAACATAATTTGCTAGTGGGAACATTTTGTATCAAGATGAATTAAGAAAGCTAAAATATTCCGTTCCATTAACGCCCGTCCAGCCTGCTTTGTGTCCCTCGTAAAGTGATGTATGGAGCCTGTGACCTCATTATTTATGACTTCAGCATGAATGAAACGGGAAAATTCCTATATTCCACCAGAATGCGCCTCCGATGCGTTGAAACTTTTGTGGATGTTGACGCGGGGCACTGCAGACCTTGAGGAATGCGGGCCGGGGATACAGTCCATCTCCACCTTGTCGTCGCCGTGACATAGCGCACATGTTTACATTCCATCTGGTCCATGTTATGGATTAGCGTCTGATACACAATATCTCACCCTGTCCTAAACGTTTAAAGGACGGCTCTGTTGGGTGTTTGGTTCAGTCGGACCTGGATTCTTTCAAACTGACTTGACCTTGGGAAATGTCAACCCGCGAGATGTTTAGTTTTGTGTTGCAGATTTCTCCGGCGAGTCTTCAATTACCTCTTACTCCTGGAGATCGGAGACACTGTTGCATATCAAAAAAAGGAGACCATTGTCTAACGTCGTCTAGTTATTCCCTGGACGAAGAGTGAAGACCTTATGACTTGACCTTCCTACATATTGGTAGCAGAACAATAATCCATTTGGGATTGGGTTTGTCATTCTGAGAGATGAAGGGACCCTATTCAATAATTACAGCTTGGACGAATGGATCGATTTGGGTGATGGTGAGGTGGCTGTAGGCGTCAAAGCTATCACCACCAAGATTCACCTCTAGCTTTTAACTTGGACAACTGTGAATGGACCAAATAATCTTTAAGTGAGACCTACTATAGTGTTCTCAGCCCATTTGTACAGTGTTTCCTTCCCAGACCAGCAGCCAACGTCTCCTTTTATAATCAACTAGTATTATGTAGGCCCAAATCCACCAATAAATGTTGGTTGGGGTCATGGATAATTAATTCTTAAGATTTCCATGGCCTTCGTGAATATCTTCGTTATCGTTAGCCCTGTGTCTTAGCCCACATTCTTCCGTTCTCATTGTATCCATTAAGTAACCCTGTGTCTCCATCGCCCAGTTCCCCATCATTCAAATTATCCATGGGGTTGCCTGTTGGTTTTATGGAGTCTGTGGCTGAGCGACAGGACCCTGTTAAAACAATGATGTGGTACAACAAAACCCATTGAGTTCAGACAGACCGCAGGTCAACAGAGAGACCTATGGGGGTCACAGATGGTCATGTAAGGGGGATGAGAACCTCCTCTTACCAAGACCATGAAATGTCTACGGTATGTGCTCCAAAAAAAACCCCACTTTGCTTAGTTCAGTTAAGGAATTTTTCGTTACGATGTTGCCGTGAACGTTTTACATTTGACTTCATTACGGCACATTTTGATGGCGCTTTAAACTAACAGGCGACTAATTGAGCATCGTAAAAACGATCTGTTACATTGTATCTCTATGTTAAACAAGAAAATTACACTCGTGCTAAAACTCACGTGCGTATATGTTTATTATAGCCACGTTATCTTACATAATAATCGCTGAGAATATACATGTTATTTAATATAAATTAGGATTTCAAATTGTAACCAGCAATGATTATTGGATTATTTTATTCCTTTTAATGGATAAACTGACTTTTCTGTTCGTTTTAAGGCGCGCAAGAGAGAAGGGACAAGTTGTTCATCCTTTTCCCTATTCCTGTCATGCGCTCGTGGCTTTAGTACATAATGACAAGATGAGCACTAAATGTGGGATAAAATATTCGAACCGGTAGTAAAATCATCCAGTAATTTCATAATATTATTATGATTCTTTGTTTATATGGCGCCACATATTCGGCAGCGCTTTACAAGATCAGTGTACAAGTAGTTGATACATTAGAATACCACACATGGATGAAGACCTGATTCAGGGGGTCCCTGTTCCCAAGAATTTACAATCTATGAGATGTACAAGTATTTTGTGAGGTTGGCGCATCCATATTGTTGGGTGTTTTGCCCAAGGACACTCGCTGGTAGCGTCTCCTGAGTGGGATCGAGTTGTCTTTCCATGATTGTAGAGCAGTGACCTGGTGGTTCGGTTGAACCCGCTTCTCGTAAAGTTGACTTGCTTTTCCACAGTTGTATTGGAGGGATGTGCTGAACGGGATTTGACTTGCTTCTCCACGATCGAAGGGTAGAGACGTCACCACTGGACTTCACAGCCGATATTGTGTGGTAGGAAAGTGTGTACCATTGGGTGTCTTGCCGAAGGGCACTTACTGGAGGTGACAATATACGGTATCAATAATAAAAAATTGTATAGTACATCACACATAGGGTGATACCCCTAACAATACAGCACAATACAGAATATAATTGATGCAATGTATTCTTAGATTATAACCACTCACAGGTTGTCGCTACTGGGAAGACACGTAGCAGGTTCTTGAATTTCTCCAGGCCAAGATGATAGCCTTAAGGGAAGAATAATAACAATAGTGTAGATAGCCAAGCAATCATAAAAACAACGTTTTTATTGCGCTTACAGAAATTTAAAACAAATGGAGCATAACATCACCAACTCCCATGACCCAATTCGTCTGAAGGTGTTGCTCGACGCGTTTCGTCACGTGGACTTCATCAGGAGCGTTGTTTTAAATTTCTGTAAGCGCAATAAAAACGTTGTTTTTATGATTGCTTGGCTATCTACACTATTGTTATTATTCTTCCCTTAAGGCTATCATCTTGGCCTGGAGAAATTCAAGAACCTGCTACGTGTCTTCCCAGTAGCGATAACCTGTGAGTGGTTATAATCTAAGAATACATTGCATCAATTATATTCTGTATTGTGCTGTATTGTTAGGGGTATCACCCTATGTGTGATGTACTATACTTACTGGAGGTGCTCTGGCCGGGATTACAACCTGGGTCTCCACGGGTATAGAGCAGTGATGTTAGCGCTACTCCACCCAGCCGGTACAGATTTGCATCATCGTTTTTTCAACAGCTCCGTAGAATGTAAATGACTAGTTAGAACCTGCACACAGTTGTAGATGACCCTGGTCACCAGAATTTACCTAGAGATATTGGGTGTGAAGCCACAAGCACTGTTTGATAAATAATCCTCTTGGTTCAACATGGACATGGTCCCCAGACCCACCACCAAATGGAAATTACGCAAATAGTCGACATTTTTGGAAGTTCGGCCCATTTTATAGGCATTGTTGCGTATTAAAGTGTTGTTTTATTTGTACGGGGATGTTTTGGCTGCTGATTGTTACCCACATCATCATTCTTTATATTCTGCATATTAAACGTGCTTTTATTGGTTGCCATCGAGTAGAGTTGGCCCGCTACCCGACCTTCCACCATGCACCTTCTATGAAAGGTTTCCTAACCGTGACACCGGGGAGCAGAGACCTGCAGCTGAGGTTTGGTGTGTTGGCCGGGATCCATAGGCGTTCAGTCTTGGAATTGCACGAGAGCCAGAGGTTTTCCATCTTTTTTCTAAGACCAACTACTTTGAAACTCCTTAAACAATGGTTAGCGACTCACCCGTAGGGACATGGCAGCATTTGCTTCAAACTCGGCAATATCTGCATTTACATTGAATAGGGATGAGCCCCGGTGATGTGGGAAACCCTTACCGCAGCTGGCAAAGCAACTCTGGTCACCCTAACCAAATGATGAATCCAAACACTGTTGCTTTATATACAATCTAATATAGTGAGTGGACCCCTTCCGCCTATAAAATACAATCCCTCAAACCGGCCCTTCTTGGTGTGATGTCATGCGTTGCCATTGGCTTCTGTAGCATCCGATCTAACACCGAAAATGCCGTAATTGGCTAGAACGTATCCCTCTGTTAGTGTTCTTTAAATGACCCAAAGTTCTAAAATGAGTTATTTAGTTTGGAGCCACGTTAACCCTGGGTTTGCCAGGAGGCGCTCTAGTACTGTGGGGGCCCCAGGTCCCCGTAAGCTTGAGGAATGTGAGAATGCGTGAGAAATTAATTTCCGTTTCGAGCACAGACCCAGTGGAACCATTATGGGTCTACAGGGAGCTGGAGTGCCTGGGATCGCCTTGTCCTGGAGCGCGGCCAACTGCAATCAGCCGGCTATAAATAGGCAAAGAGGAACATTGGCCAGTTTTAAAGGAAAAATATTTTACCTAATCTTTTGCCTGTACCCAGAGCCGGCCCAGGAAGGAGCCACCGGGGATCCATTATGCTGAGTTATGACATTTCTGTTTTTCTCAGATTGTCTATTCGGGGAGCCGCGTCTGACGCGTCCAGATTAGCTCTGGAAGGTTTCTGGGCAATGGATGGAGTCTGAGAATGGCGAGAGATTTCCCAAAGGCGATTTTGGAATCCGAATCTGTCCTGCTGATTATTTTTTTTAAGAAGGCAACTTGCTTTTCCATGGCGACAACAGCAATTTGTACGATGAAGAAAAATATGGTGCAACGCTGAAAAAGTTAAGCAATCGCCATGGAAACCAAGGGAAATGATCTCGCTGATTGCGCCGCTTTAGCTCTAGTACCTTTAAAAGTATCTGCTGAACGGGCTGCTCCTGCATATCGAGATACAACTTACTGAGGGAAGCGCCTATTGAGCTTAATAAAAGCAGGAAATTTAGAGCATGACTTTCATCCTTCACTTTGTCTCCGTATTACCTGCTGCAAACTGGTAAAAACCATTTCTGTAAGGGTCTTCTCACGCTCAGATCCTCCCTGTGATGAGCAGATGAGCTGAGCATTTGATGGAATGAAACATTAATCCCGTTTTAGATATACTGTATTAAAGGAACACTCTATTAAAACCACAGAGATCCCGTCCATTGCCCTGAGAGATGACCGATCCTGCTGAGCGCCTCTACCCATTTATTTATTTATTTTTAGGTGATCTTACTCACCTTTTCTCTCTCGCCGCGCGCTGCTCCTCCTCTTCAGCTCGGAGTCCCGAACCTGGAAGTCCGTGAAGCTTTTCTGCACAATTTGCCTCCTATACAACTTGTGAAGCGTAAGATACGCAAATCACGCAGCGCTACGGGACTCGCACACTTTACGTGCACAGGTTTCGTAGTGCCTGCGCAGAGCGACGGGTCGGAGCTGCACGCGCATGCACAGATCTGATCCATCGCTGTCTCTGGGAACGCTCGCTACAGCGATTGGTCTCAGAGGGTGACGTCGCCCGCTCTGTGTGTGACATCGCTAGTGACAGATCTGGTGCCCGGGGAACTCAAAATCCTGGGTGTGGTAGAGGAAACTCCTCCACTTCACCCAGTGATGTATCCATATCGGGGGGCACTCCTCACATTCTGAACATTTATTACTCCTCCTGACCATTTTACATTTATTAAGTGTGTTTTATGCAATTTTCTGGCACCTAATTTGCTCCAGTCCATGGTTTGCACCTTTGCATGTAGAAAGCCCCCCTTACCCCTCCTGCACTGTGGCAGAACTTGTTTTGCCTGGTTTGATGGGAGTTTTGTCTGGTCTTGAGAGCTTGCACTCTAGCTTTGCCCCATGATCACTGACAGCATCTCCTGCACCCTTTCCCTCCTTCCATTCACTGAAGGTTGGCCACTTCTCGGCTCGTGCCATACAGCGCTCGCGGAGTCATGCAAGGACACATCTGCGGCTGCATTACTACTTGGAGTCTCCGAAGAGCTGGTGGTTTACAAAGCGGATCCTGCCAAAGCGATTGTTTGCAGGCCTGACGTGCCCACCTTGTCTGCCCGCTTCACGGGGTGTCTGTGCTGCTTATTTCCTCGGATTGAAAAACGACCTCATGCCAACCTGTGCCACGCCATGTGCCATCTGGGTGAAAAGGCTTGATTTATTCCTCCCTTCTATTTGGGTTGTCTTGGCTTTGTGCCGCCTCGTGTTGCACTTTATATAATGCACTTTATACATTGTATCCAATTAATTTCCCGTCCGGCGGGCCGATCCGTTGGAGAGAATGGGCGGCTGGGGAACTGGCAAAGCTCTAGGCCATAAAGGGAATATTGCCAACGTGTCTAGAGAAAACATTACCCTCCACTGGGACACAAAGGACGTCGGCTTAACCCATTCCTGGCCAGCTATTGCCCCCTCTGTGCGCTATCGCGTTCCACAGCTCTGTACATGAATATGTTAAGGTTTATAGGTTTATGCCAAAGAGCATTCAAGTTTCTCGTCTTGAAGCGACGTGTAACGGCCGCCTCGAAGCCCTCGGCTTTACCTCCGCTCACCTCCTGAGATAATGAAATCACCGCCTTGGCATATATTTAATATTTCTGCTTCCAGCAAGATGTGACAACACGAGCGCATTGAGAGAAAGCCTGAAACCTGACCAGGGACCCGGCAAACATCAGACGCCGGCGTGTGTGCGTGTATTATGCATGGACATGTTATCCTTCGCCTCTGGCGGTCTCTGCTTGGAGAAGGGTTTTTTGGATGCCTTGAGTCCCTCTGGCAGCGGAGGGGGTTAATGGAGCATTTGATGTCTGCAATGTAAACCTTGCATTCCAGACTCCAGACAAGATCCCGTTCTGGATAAGGAGGGCTGGTGTTTGTAAGGTAACTTGGAAGCTGCCCATGGGGTGAGGGCCTGGCGCATGATTTGTGCCTGGCATTTAGCGAGGTGCTGTGAAGATAACGCACGACTTAACACTCTCTCCACCTAGCGCGGACCTTGATCCAGCAGGCCTGACTGGCACACGCGCCCGCCGCCCGCCCGCGCTATCCTGTTACCCTGTAGGATGGAGATATTTTAATGCGGCCACATTGTATCATTCCATTTACCCACAACTTCACCAACCTCTCTGCTATGGGAGCCACGCTGGGCCATTTGTATGCATCGTTCTAAACGTGGACATAATGCGTTTAAGGGTTTGTCGCTGGAGGCGGAGTCAGGAACAACGTTATCCCAATGGGGGCTATTTATGTCCATAAGAACGTGATAAAGAACGGCGATCAGTTTCTAACAATGTTTGTGTTTACAAACACCGTGCTGGGAGATTTATTGCTCTGCAGCTCTGTTATACACCCGCACACTCTGAATATATGGAGGAACCACTAAAAAGACACCCACACACCCTGAATATATGGAGGAGACCCTAAAATGACACCCGCACACACTGAATATATGAAGGAGCCCCTAAAATGACACCCGCACACACTGAATATATGAAGGAGCCCCTAAAATGACACCCGCACATCCTGAATATATGGAGGAGCCCCTAAAAAGACACCCGCACACCCTGAATATATGGAGGAGCCCCTAAAAAGACACCCACACCCCCTGAATATATGGAGGAGCCCCTAAACACACACCCGCACACCCTGAATATATGGAGGAACCCCTAAAAAGACACCCACACACCCTGAATATATGGAGGAGCCCCTAAAAATACACCCACACACCCTGAATATATGGAGGAGCCCCTAAAAAGACACCCACACACCCTGAATATATGGAGGAACCCCTAAAAATACACCCGCACACCCTGAATATATGGAGGAGCCCCTAAAAAGGCACATGCACACCCTGAATATATGGAGGAGACCCAAAAATAATACCTGCATACCCCAAATATATGTAGGAACCTCTAAAACGATCCCCCTCAAACTCCAAATATAAAATGATACCCACACACTCTCAATATGTGGAGGAACCACCAAATATACCATTGTACACCCCCAAAAGACTTCATATTAATTGCCTCTAAAAAGGAAACCTAAAGTTAGGTTTTTATCTCCTGTTTCCATTTTCTGGACTTTCCCATGATGCAACAATTACCAAAATCTGTACAAAACCTTTACTGCTGCGGTATTTACAGTATTTAACAGTCAATGAGGTGGAGGGGGAATGTTTAGATAAGGCAGCAGGAGGTGTATTGTGTTCTCTAGGCTACCCAATAGAAGAGCTGGCAGCTGAATGAGATAAGACAGGGGGTTTACAAGTCTTTTGATCTACCTCGTGGTGATGTCCTTTGAATACATCCCACACAATACAATGCTGGGAGTCGGTGACTGATCCATTCACTCCATTCTATGGCCAAAGCCACACAGTGAGGAACAAGTGATGGAAAGCTACAACACAAAATATCACACAATGGATGCACCCAGTGACACCTATAGAGGAAAATATCACACAATGGATGCGCCCAGTGACACATATATTGACACATATATAGGAAAATATCACACAATGGATGCGCCCAGTGACACATATAGAGGAAAATATCACACAATGGATGCACCCAGTGACACATATAGAGGAAAATATCACACAATGGATCCGCCCAGTGACACATATATAGGAAAATATCACACAATGGATGCACCCAGTGACACATATATTGACACATATATAGGAAAATATCACACAATGGATGCGCCCAGTGACACATTTTTAGGAAAATATCACACAATGGATGCGCCCAGTGACACATATATTGACACATATATAGGAAAATATCACACAATGGATGCGCCCAGTGACACATATGGAGGAAAATATCACACAATGGATGCACCCAGTGACACATATAGAGGAAAATATCACACAATGGATGCACCCAGTGTCACATATAGAGGAAAATATCACACAATGGATGCTTCCAGTGACACATAGAGGAAAATATCACACAATGGATGCACCCAGTGACACATATAGAGGAAAATATCACACAATGGATGCACCCAATGACACATATAGAGGAAAATATCACACAATGGATGTGCCCAGTGACACATATAGAGGAAAATATCACACAATGGATGCACCCAGTGACACATATAGAGGAAAATATCACACAATGGATGCACCCAGTGACACATATAGAGGAAAATATCACACAATGGATGCACCCAGTGACACATAGAGGAAAATATCACACAATGGATGCTCCCAGTGACACATATAGAGGAAAATATTTTCTTAACTAAACAAACAAGAGAAAAACAAACACATGTAAGATATCAGCAACATCAATAAACACGATAAGGACATTGCATTTTTTGTTGGTTCCGGCCCTTTAAATCTGCTGATGCATTAATGCACAGATTTCAGAGCTGCATATTTATTACTAGAGATCCAGAATGAGAGAAGCTTTATATAAAGCAAATATTGTATGTGATTGTGCTGTGTTTTTATTATGCGGCAAAGCCCTGTGTTACCTGGAAGGAGGCCTTTATGGGTCACGTTAAGCCGTCACAGAATGGAAATCCCACCAGCATGGGAGAAGAAATCCGCCCCGTCGTGCCAGTCATTGCAGGATCCGGACATATCAAGAGTCAGGTCCGATTTTATGGCAAGTTAGTAATCTCTTCCTTGGGGACAAGCACCCACTTAACTCTTTGACGCCTGGATTGGAATGATGCTCATTCCTTCAATCCCAGCCGCATTCACACTGGACTCTGAGCTCCTGGGACATAAAACTGCCAGAAAGTGTAGATTATTCTCATTATAACTGGTTTATTTCTCATTCTAATCATCACAGCTCTGTTTTGGATATTTTCAAAAGCCCCCGAGGTTACCCCCCACCCATAACCCACCTTCCTCATTAACTGTCTGTTTCATGACTTTCTCGCCTAAAATTGACCCTGGTATGTTAGTAAATAAGTTTTTTTGGATTAAAACGATCACGCGATGACCTTCCACGTGGATATTTTTCCTTCTGTAAAGGATGATCAGAATGTTTCCATGGATCAGGTCGTGTTGTTTCCAGACCCTGACAGCTCCACACGTGACACAATGTTTCCCCCGGCCCTCGCCCTGCTTTTGCGTATGTTCCTTGGATTTTCATTGGAATTGGTGAGGGTGTCGTCCACCAGTAGATCCTGCTTGTAAACAGCGCGCACAGCTGATGTTCCTCTCCGCCTCTTCCTTCCTTGGATCAATCAGCGACGCATAAAACACAATGCAGTCATGTTCCTGTGTTACTCTGAGATGTTTTGGGGTAGAAAAGACAGGGCGTCCTCCTAAAAAACAATAGCCGAGAATTCAAAACAGCCTCCCAGTGCCAGCTCCCATTAACGCGTAGTGGGGCGCCCATGGAGGCAGGGGGAGAGGACGCAAGTGCGGTGGAAGCACAAACATCAACACAAAACATCTCTTGATACAATAATCTGATTTAAACTAAAAATACACCTTAACTTCTTATGAAACGGTTTGAGGTCTCCGCTGCCGTCCTGCAGATATTAACAAAAAGGAAAAAAAAATCCTATGATACAATTTCTATTTGTGTGTGTGTGTGTGTGTGTGTGTGTGTGTGTAATCTCTCTCGTGATATAGTCACTGGACGTGTGGGTCAGTGCGTACTCTTTCCTTTATTGTGCCATGACATATAATTCGCAGGGTACAGCATATAAACAAACCTTAAACGCCTACTCCTTGATGCGGAGTCTAACTAAACATGCAGGATGTCCTGACTTAAATATTGGGCAGCTAAGCCGCTTGCCAACCCGTGGAACAAAAATGAAAAGTACTTCCGTTTTGTCTTCAGGGTTTTTTGCTTCTTTCCCTGCTGTGCCAGCACAGATGGCCGTCTCATTGGGGACCACCTCTCCTATAAGGGCAGGGCAGACCTTATCCGGCATCGGCTGTTATTTAACCCTATAGGGGAAAAAGTGAGTCCTCCATCCACCTGCAGATGAACCTGTGGTCTGCCACACTGTCCCTAATCACACTGTCAAAAAATTGTGGGCTAAGGTTACATACCTACCGCTTGGTTGACTATGTGACCACTCTGTGTGAGCTGCCCAGGTCCAGAACCTGTTTTGAATAAGGAAATGTTGCATATTTTGCCGTTTTTCCAGAATTTGAGTTGTCCCACTTTGTTTTGTCCTATTATACCTCCTTCCGCTACAGATCTGTACATAACGCATATTTTTATATAATATATATATATATATATAATATTTTTTGGTTTAAGATGCTGCTTGGATACTGGATGACCTGTTTTTCTTTTTACATCGCGATGGCGCCCTGCTTCCTCTAGATCGTAAGCTCTTTTGGAAGATCTCCTCACGCCCTGCTCTTGCAACGAGTATCACAGCGTGATATGATTAATATAACCATTGTTCTTCGCCGCAGAGTTATTTTGTGGTCCTGAAATAATAATAAATGGCTTGAGTCAGTGGGATTTCTTTTGATGACCCGTCCTCTCAATGTCCTGTGCTCGAAAAGTGGTGAAGCACATAAGACTCCATAGATGCATCTTTACTCTATAAATGCTCAGCGTGTTCTATAGAGTCCGTGTGATCATGACTGCTGAGTACGATGGTTTTATATTGCGTTGTAGTATCAGAGCAAAGAGGTTTGCGTGTTTCTATGGGGTCTTCTCTATGGAGTCTGCATGGTCTCTGTAAAGTTTGCATGGCCCTCTGTAAGGTTTCTGTAATGTGTTTTCATGGTTCCATGGCAGATCCTTGTTGCAGCACATTTGGTTGTGTTGGTCGTGAATGATGAGCGAACATCCATAGAGTAAGAGTATCCAGGAAAAAAAAAGCTCCTTGTCACCAGAAGCCAAAAGGTCAAGTAGACATAAAATTAAATGGTGCCCTCTGGCCTTGGATGACACTACTCACTAGGTCAGAAGACACGTCCTGCTCCACCCCTCAGGGTCCAATCAAGATTGTAGAAGGTCAAGAAGGGAGATGGAAGGTCAGAGTGACTCTAAACTGCACGGGTTTTGAAATGTAAGGTTGATAGAATTTGGTAGATGAAGAAAGCTCATATTGGAGCGATTGGAAGGTTAAACCGGATGGACCGCATGAAATGGTGGGATAACATAAAGCAGCAGAGTACGGAAGGCTGGAGAGGTCAAATTGAGGTTTGGAAGGTGTGGACAGATTATCTGCAAGGTTTGAGAACAGGGACAGAAGGTTTAAGAACGTGGATGGAAGGCTGGACGGATGGTTGGAGATGTCAAGTCGAAAGGGTGGTTGAAAGATTTACGAAAAAGATAAATTTAGTAGAGCGTAAACAGAACATTTAAGAATACGGACAGAAAGTAGGAAAAGACAGAAAGGTGGAAAAGACCGATGACCGGTTGAAGAGTAGAGGAAATCTTATTGGAAGTCCTAAATGTTTGACCAGAACAATGAAGAGAAACCACAGAGGAGAGTCTTGAAGAAGAGGGACTGAACCATTTTGTTTAGAGAATGAGGGCAAATAATGTCGAGCATTTAGAGAACAGGATGAGGACCGGAAGACATTGGTTTTCCCCATATCTCCAAGGCGCGATCTAAGCAGATTGTCCAGGGTGAGAAATGGACTCCAGGTGCGAGTTGTGTTTTCGTAACGTCAAGAAATTCCGTAGTGTTTCTCGGCGAATGCGTCTTGGATGACAGCTTGGTATTCCCCAAATAAACAAAAAGGTTTCAGGTGAAAATGATATTAAAAATTCCAGAAACGAGATGGAACGTTGTCTTGCTAGCTCATTGTGTGATACGTACAGCTCCGACCACCGATAATCCTGACATCTACACGAAAAATCTCACCCATGGCCTAATTAATGGATTGAGAAAGCCCACGGGGCTTCGTTCTTGGAGGATGACGCGCGGTGGCTCTTCCGCAGACATGTTGTAAAATATTGAAACCCAATGGTGGTGTATCTCATGACTCGCCTGTCAATCTGCTTTGGTCTCCAGGCCTGCTGTCAATCTGGCCATGTCTTCTCTAGCTGTCTTGTGCCTGTCGGAGTCCAGGCCCTTCCACCCCCCACCGCTGCCATTGCATTCCGATGCGGCTTACAACATTAGTTGGTATTTAAAGTGGATTTAGAGGAATGTAAACAGTGCAAGGGGAGAAGGGAGGGTTGGGTAGGGTGGGGAGGAGAAGGTCAGGTAAAGTGGGTCCCTCTATAAGGGAGGGGGCCAGGGCTCTTCTCTAATGAAGGAGGAGACCTTTCTAAAAACAACACAAGGAGCTCCGATGTCTGAGATACTCAAAAGCACAGTCTGCGCTCCAGCCAGAGTGTGCAAACAATGGAGGAATGTTTGATGGAATTAGACCCTGTTTTTGACACAATTGAGATTAAATGAATTGCTTTGGTTTCTCGGTCTCCATGGTAACAAATGCCTGCAGATACATTTCCATCATTAACCACTTTCTTCGGTGACATTGAGAAGTCTTTTCCTGGTAAATGGGATCTTGACGATCTCCCCACTTAGTCGTAACATTTCTGCCGTCTTTCGGCGGCGAATAAAGCCTCATCCTCCCCACAGAGGGTCAATACCTCGATTTGTAAAATTTATTGGTAATTGTGGCACGGTTTTCCTCCTCTCGTTTGGCAAGAGGAGATTGAATTCTGTTTGCAGATCCTCCATGGTTTCCTGGTTGCAGAATTCAAACGCTACCAATGGGAAACGTGCATTAATCGAGAATTAATTCCATAATAAATGGGCAAATTCAATGTACAACTTACCCGGCTAAAGCATCGTGGCTGATGGACCTTCAAGCAACCATCACTTTCCAGCAAGATGCTGCACCACCACATTGGGGACTGCATGTTCGTGGCTTCTGAAATGAAACATTTCCAGAGCGGTGGATTGGAAGGGGGGACCCAATTCCCTGGCCACCTCGTTAACAGGATATCACCCCCCCCCTCCACTTCTTTCTATGGGGTTATGTTAAAGATATGGGCCCCTATTACAATCTTCGCGCAAATGCGCTTGCACAGCGCAATTTGTTTTGCGCACGCAAAAAACGTTAGCGCGCCCAAATTAACGCGGTATTACGATCCGAGCGCATTTTTTCAGCCTTCAACTTTTTTCGAGCGCAAATCCGACGCGCAAAGCCGGGCGCAAATGACCATTGCGTGCAGGAATCGGTGGGCATTCAGAATTAAGAACCACCATTTGCTAGGTTTCGGTTGTTGGGCCTGTCAAAGTCAATCTGCGTATATGTGCTGCAACAAAAATAAAAAATTAAACCATTTACTAATTTTATTGTTTGGGGATGTGTAGAATGTGTAACTGTACTGTGCTGTATTGTGCAGGTTCATTTTGTTTCGGCCAGAACGATCATATTCTAAGTTAACACCAGGTTTTCAAAGACGTTAAAATGATGCGCACAAACGTCGTGCGTTACATTTTGCGCTAAGGCTAGGGTCAGACGAACGCAGTTTTAACGTGCGTTTAGCCGCACGAAATCACGGCCGTGCTAGCAGCAAATGACGTCCAATGCCGGGGAACACACGACGAACGGCCGCACGAAAGTTTGTCCGTGCAACACAAGTGGCAAACGAACGCATTTTTTCGAGAACGTCAAACCGCTAGTACTGACGTACAGAGTGCGCTGCGGCCGCATAGCGGCGTGTTTGCGTGATTGGGAGACGTCAGACGCTGCTAATGTCCGGCCAACATAACGTCCAGACGCAGAAAGTGTTTTATTGATGATCCGTACAAAATCACGGACGAAAATGCACATCGTATGACCGCTAACGCGTATTTCGTGAAAAAATACGTCCGTTCGTTCGACCGCACTTTTCCACGGACGACGCGAAAAATGCATTCGTCTGACCCTAGCCTAAGATAGTACGCGTATGCGCTCATGGTATTACAAACGCATTGGTGATCACAATGTTAAGTATAGGATGCGCGCAGGAACTTGCGCTGGGTTCGCGCAGGGTCACTCGCGTTGGATGTTAACGTGCATCGTTTGCACGAATGTCATAATAGGACGTTATGCGCTAATGGTTTTTCCTCGTGAAAATGCGCATTTGCGTTGCGCGAGGAATGTAATAGGGGCCATGGTGTTTGGTACAAAGGGACGTCACTAATCTAAAGCAGAGGATCACTGATTCCACCATTAATGAGGAGATGCTACAGTCAACATGGCAAGAAATCCAGCACCGTCTTGATGTGCTTCATACAACTAATGGAGCCCATATAGAGGTGTATTAAATGAGGCAAAAAAAAAACCTTAAATATATACGTCTCATTTTGTAATAATTTTCACTTATCTGTCTTCAAAAATTTATTCCAAAGGCAAATTAAATATTGTAAAGAGACTTTATGGACACCCTGTATTATGTATGTTCTATATATCTCACTATGCACTAATATACATGGTGATTTTGGCATCTGGACTAACACTAATATATATATATATATATGTGTGTTTATTATTGCAGAAGCCATCTGCACATCACAGCAATTCAAAGAAATATATATATATATAGCTGTATTAGTCCAGATGCCAAAATCACCAGATAAAATATATATATTACAGTCAGGTCCAGAAATATTGGGACATCGACACAATACTAACATCTTTGGCTCTATACACCACCACAATGGAGTTGGAATGAAACAAACGCAATGTGCTTTAACTGCAGACTGTCAGCTTTAATTTGAGGGTATGTACATCCAACTCAGGTGAATGGTGTAGGACTTACAGCAGTTTGCAGATGTGCCCCCACTTGTTAAGGGACCAAAAGTAATGGGACAATTGGCTTCTCAGCTGTTCCATGGCCAGGTGTGTGATATTCCCTCATACCCCAATTACAATGTGCAGATAAAAGGCCCAGAGTTCATTTCAAGTGTGCTATTTGCATTTGGAATCTGTTGCGGTCAACTCTCAAGATGAGATCCAAAGAGCTGTCACTATCAGTGAAGCAAGCCATCATTAGGCTGAAGAAACAAAACAAACCCATCAGAGAGATAGCAAGAACATTAGGAGTGGCCAAAACAACTGTTTTGGAACATTATCAAAAAGAAGGAACGCACCAGTGAGCTCAGCAACACCAAAAGACCCGGGAGACCACGGAAAACAACTGTGGTGGATGACCTAAGAATTCTTTCCCTGGTGAAGAAAACCCCCTTCACAACAGTTGGCCAGATCAAGAACACTCTCCAGGAGGTAGGTGTATGTGTGTCAAAGTCAACAATCAAGAGAAGACTTCACCAGAGTGAATACAGAGGGTTCACCACAAGATGTAAACCATTGGTGAGCCTCAAAAACAGGAAGGCCAGATTAGAGTTTGCCAAACAACACCTAACAAAGCCTTCACAGTTCTGGAACAAGATCCTATGGACAGATGAGACCAAGATCAACTTGTACCAGAGTGATGGGAAGAGAAGAGTATGGAGAAGGAAAGGAACTGCTCATGATCCTAAGCATACCACCTCATCAGTGAAGCATGGTGGTGGTAGTGTCATGGCGTGGGCATGTATGGCTGCCAATGGAACTGGTTCTCTTGTATTTATTGATGATGTGACGCTGACAAAAGCAGCAGGATGAATTCTGAAGTGTTTCAGGCAATATTATCTGCTCACATTCAGCCAAATGCTGCAGAACTCATTGGACGGCGCTTCACATTGCAGATGGACAATGACCCAAAGCATACTGCAAAAGCAAGCAAAGAGTTTTTGAAGGGAGAGAAGTGGAATGTTATGCAATGGCCAAGTCAATCACCTGACCTGAATCCCATTGAGCTGCATTTCACTTGCTGAAGACAAAACTGAAGGGAAAATGCCCCAAGAACAAGCAGGAACTGAAGACAGTTGCAGTAGAGGCCTGGCAGAGCATCACCAGGGATGAAACCCAGCGTCTGGTGATGTCTATGCGTCTGGTGATGTCTATGCGTTCCAGACTTCAGGCTGTGATTGACTGCAAAGGATTTGTAACCAAGTATTAAGAAGGGAAAGTTTGATTTATGATTATTATTCTGTCCCATTACCTTTGGTCCCTTAACAAGTGGGGGCACATCTGCAAACTGCTGTAACTCCTACACCGTTCACCTGAGTTGGATGTACATACCCTCAAATTAAAGCTGACAGTCTGCAGTTAAAGCACATTGTGTTTGTTTCATTTCAACTCCATTGTGGTGGTGTATAGAGCCAAAGATGTTACAATTGTGTCCATGTCCCAATATTTCTGGATCTATTATTCTTCTTTGATAAGCTGCTTCCCAGTAAAAAAGCACTTTCCCCTTCCAAGTCATTATTGGCACGTCTGATGCCTCGGGGCTACGTGTTTAATCAGCTGCTCCTGGACATGGATTTAATCTTATTTCTCTTTTAGATTTTATTGCATTTGCCCCCCCCCCCCTGGTCGCCTCTCGCTCATGCCCCCCCCCCCGTCGCCTCTCGCTCATGCCCCCCGGTCGCCTCTCGCTCATGCCCCCCGGTCGCCTCTCGCTCATGCCCCCCCCCCACGGTCGCCTCCTGCATCAAACTGTTAATTTGTGAAGTCAGTATGTGGATTAAATGTTCCCGGTTTCCCGCATGGAAGCGTTGCCCCCCCCAATCCGGCTTCTGAATAGAATGAAGAGAAAGGCACGCATTGTGACTGCATGTGGGTGCGAGGCTGTCATTGTTAAAGCTGTGCCCACTGCTCATTCCACGGGAGCCTTGGGGTTAAATCCCCGGGCACAGAAGCCAGGCGCATTCCTCCTCACAGGGCGCGTGCCATACCTTTGCGTAAATCAGTCCTTTCTTCGAGGCCATAGCTGGAATATGTTGGGGGGGGGGTAGAAAATACTTTTCGTGTTTGTTCATGGAGTGCCGGCGTTTCTTTTGTCCTTATATAGACACAGTTACTAACGGGGCTCTGGATGGGGCTCGCGTGCCAGGTCTCGGCAGTTTAGATTGGCACATCGCAATACCAAGGTGCGCAGGTGTCCAGGAATCTGAGGTGCAGACGTCTGATCCTGCGGGGTTAATGTCAGGAAATGTCTTAATACGGGGGTTTCCTGAGGTTACACAACTCGGAGCGTTCCAGTTACTTCTACCGAGATCCAAATTCATGAGAATATATTTATTTATTTATTTATTTATAAAGGATTTTACCGGAAGGATACATTGAGATTTCTCTCGTTTTCAAGTATGTCCTGGTTTCAAGAACATTGAATTGTTACAGAAATACAAAGTAATACAATGTAAGATATTAACAACACAAATATACGTTATAATCCATGCCGGTGGGCGCACTTAGGGGTATAAAAAAAAAGGAATTCTCTTAAAAACAACAAATTTCATTCTAGCATTGAGTAAAAACAAACCAATAACGTTACAACTCTTACTGATCTATTATCCAGGTCGATACTCTTAATAATGGCTCCGTAAGTGTCAAAACGTCATTTGTTCAATGTTCTTGAACCCAGGACATACTGAAAACGAGAGAAATCTCAATGTATCCTTCCTGGGAAAAATACGATGTGGGGGTCAAAGGATAGAGTTGGGCCTAACCACATACCTAGATATTTGAGAGCAGTGACTGTGGTCAGCGTGCCATTTGATTTGTCCTGACGCATAGATGGGAAGTTTGTATAAGGATGTTGCAGGGGTGTGCAGCTCGCGTCAAAAGAAAGGGCAGAATCTGTTGCCAAAAATGGAGCAGAGTCGGGGTTAAACCCTATCCCTAACCTTAATATGTGATCCTAGTGTTGGAGGCTGCCATGATTAATCGTAGGGGCAGAGGGTTTCTGGCTCCTGATAACCCAGGGAACAATCGTCATGTTACTATGTTGCTCCATTTTTTTTCCAGCCCTCACGATGTGCGGATAAGACAGGTGGTGCTTTACCTTTTTAAAATATAAAAATAATAAGAAAACAATAAATGGAACGTTTTGCAGAGCTTCGGTTTTGAAGACAAACTCAAACCGTATAGAGGGAAAAGTAATGGCTGTTTGTTCACTTCCATATGGCTTTTGCCGCTCGCATTGCGGGGGGGGGGGGCGAGAGAGGCATTCGTTTTGACACAATATATCATTCACTTCGATACGTCTCGTCTCCCTTATCTCCTCGATCTGCTCACTTCGAGTTTGGAAGTTTATAATCTATTTATAACGCGTAACCGTTGGGTGGTGGGAATGCCATGCCCAATTTCCGAGTGTCGCACACGTGTCTTGTATTGTGCCGTGTCGCAGTGTTTGTGTACACAGTTTTACGGTGCGTGTGCTCAGAGCAGAGTGTGTGTAAACGGTGGCTTTCACAAAGCCCTGTGCGCGCTCGCTGTCTCCTGCCACATCACGCGTTTGCTCTAGGCTTGGGAAATGTCCTGACTTTCCAGGCTCTTGGGTCGAACCCTGGGTCTGTGTCTTTGTTTTTGCTCAGAGATAATCTCTGGAAAGCTGAGGACATTTGCTGGGATGTATTCTGGTGCAGACGCAGAGACAGGTGGTGGAATGCTCTCCGCGTGGCTTGAGAAACCCATATTCGTGTGCAGAACAAATTTCTTCTCTTGTCTCTTGTGAGATTTGGCCAGATCTCCGAGGACCTTGCTGCTTCTGCCAGGTGAGAAAATATTCAAGATATCCCAACGCAAGCTCTTTGTGTTTTATGTGCGTTTTCATTTTATGTGTTCATCAATATAATGTGCTTTCTGCAAAAGGCCCTGGAGAGGCATCGCCGGCGCATCTTATGCAAACTGCCATCATTTCTCCTGGTTCCTTGGATGGATCACATCACGTCGCATTGGGTTGCACTTGCTTTCCTGCAGTCTCCAATGAATTGACGTGAGGTTCACTCGCTCGTGGTTTTCCCAGTGACGTTAATTGGCACAACTCTTGCAAAACTTGATCGACTTTTCTCTTCCTTATGTTACCTCAGTGCGGTGTAACATAACATATGATTTCTTTTCATGGCGTGATATATATTGCAAAGTTTGGTGAAAGCACCTTCTCGACTGTGATGGCTTTGACCCATGGTTGACCCCGTTTTGGTCTCTCTGTCCATTAAGATCTGTGAAGACCTAGAGGTCCTCCTCCCTCTCCAGCTCTGTCTCCTTCCTCCTCCAGCAAATCTGTAATAAATTTCATTCCCCAAATCAGTTTTCACATTTTTCAGGTTTAGAAAGCTTCATTAGTGGCGTATATCCCACCCGACCGTACTCGGCCGTGGATTAATTCTCGCTTGTTGGTTTAGGCACTCGTTGAACGTCTGAATGGGTACATTCTGTTTCTAAGCCGCGGCACAAGAACGGAGGGTTTTTCTATTCCTGTGCCAAGGAGCCGACTTATAAAATAACCCAAATAAATCCAGACCGTTCGACTGGGTATCAAACATCTGAGAGGATTCATCTGTCTAAATCTGAAACGCCAAGATCCAGACTCCTAATACTTACTTTCATGCCGTCCAACTTCTTTTTTTCTTATCCTCCTCCTTGGCCACCTTGTCCGTTCCCAGGTCTTCACGGGAGGGAAATAATAATAAAGTTCTGATATGTTCAGGATAATTACTTCTCTGGTTGGATCAAAACCGTCTTCCACTATACCATGAGAGGTGCCTACAGCTAGTCTCTGAATTCTAGAGCCTGGTGGTGGTCAGAGGAGAGGTCTTGTGGCCAAAATTTACTGGTATCCACCGAAAGATGTTTAACATTTGTGATACAACTGATACAACTCTGTTTCAAAGAGCAGCTCTAAGGCTTTGGTCAGACGAACGCAGTGTGAACGCGTGTGCAGCCGCACTTTATCACGGCCGCAGTAGCAGCAAATGACGGCCAATATACGAAGTACGACCACACAAAAATTCGGCCGCGCAACGCAAGCGGCAAAGGAACGCATTTTTTCGAGAACGTAGAACCGCTAGTACTGACGTACATAGTGCGCTGCGTCCGCATAGCGGCGTGTGTGCATGACTAGGAGACGTCAGACGCTGCTAATGTCCGGCCAACATCATGTCCATTTGTTTTTAATAGCTCTGTCTAAAATCACGGCCGAAATTGCACACCGTATGACCGCTATCGCGTCTTCCATGAAAAAGTGCATTGACGCACTTTTTTACGGTAGACGTGAAAAATGCTTTCGTCTGACCCTAGCCTAAGACGTCTTGAGTAGAACATCAAAAAGCAGCTGCTGTGTATACTCCTCATTAAAGGATTCCTACCTGGCCTCCAAGAACGGCCGTTTCAACAAAATTCAGAAGTAGATGTGTGCAGGTTATTCCACATATTCTGGAGGACAAATTTTGCTGTTTTGATTCTATTGGTCCAAGCTTATCTCTACGTCCTGGCTGCTTCATCCACCTTTTGCAGATCCAAGACTTTATGTCATGCCTTAGCCCTGAGAGCCTGCTGTGGCCAGCCTGGGTCACTAGCTCTCCATACCTGTCTGTATCCACCTAAGGGTTATCTCCTGTTCAAGAGACTGTGTGTTCTGCAAAATACCTGATTACGCCCTCCCATCGTCGCTCTTCCATTTTGTGTTTTTCCCTTCCTGTTGTCAGAGGTCCTGAGAGCTCCCTCTTGTTATTTCTTGTCCCTTGATGTACCTGCTGTGCGGTGTATACCAGGTATTCCACCCTTGCTGTGTCTGCACTACCTGTTTCTTGCTTGCTGGACGATCCACTGCGTGGCCCGCTATCCAGTGGGTCCAGAGACTGTCAAGTGGCTTCCAGCCCTCAAGCTCTCTCCACGGAGACCAACCTTCAATCAAGGTACATTTGCCTAAGGCTCCTGCTTCTCCTCATGCGGATCTGGAGAGAGACTCCGTGGCCTACCATCCACTTGCCTGTATTTTCTGTGTTCCTATCTGTTCTGTGCTGGACTGTTTGCTGTGAACCATTCTACAATACAGCCTTATTGTACATGTACTGCCTCCAATGTCTGTGTGCCTGCTTACCCCCAGCGCTTGGGATTATATATCACTACACAGAGGCTGTGCCATGGCTCCTTCATGGCGCAAGCCTGACACTTTATAGTCGAGACTGCTCCTTCCAGGAAGGTCTCATCTCCATGCCCTATTCACGACTTCCACCCTTTGGTATTGGAGGGATTTGTCCTATTTTGCAGATCTGGGTAAGTCTCTGGACACGTAGTGTATCTCCACTATGCTTCAAGAGCAAGCTACCAAAACGCTTATTAGGTGGTACATCACCTCTGTTGATTTGGCCCTTATGTGATTAGGTAATATGGATCATATGCTGGAGAAATTGTGGGCAGAGAGGTTTGTGTATCCACCTGTGGTCAAGCTGACCCCACTTGGAAGCTTTGTGGTTTGAGGTACTGACTATAATGCCTGGTGTCCTATCCAAAGTTACTAGCGACCATCTCTTTAGCAGCCACGAGGTCACTGGTGGAGCTTTTGGTTTAGGCCGAAGTCCACGCCTAGGGTTAAGATTACATCCAAATTCTGTGACACCCATGTGATGGAGGAACTCACAGCGATAGACTGACCTGCAATGAATTCTTACCATAAGGTATGGGGACTAGGGGGGGGGGGAGTGTGGTGTCTATGTGGGGCCACATTGTATCTGTGTTCCCTGAATGACAGACTCCCCCCCCCCCGAGCTGGGCGTCATCTCCATTTTTTTTCCTTCCCCTATTCTTCCTAAATGAAAATATGGGAATGTTATGGCTATGGGAACGTAATACCTTTTGGGTTTTGTTAGTTTTTGTACATTGAGTGCCTTAACATTCAATAAATTAATAAAAAAGCAAGAAAATCCGGCAGCTGTTGTGGTCTAATAATTCCCTAAAATCTTTTTATATCGAGTCGAAATCCAATCCTGCGGCGAGAGACTTTTTTGCTCCCTCGTCCTAACACCCAGCGTACTGTCCAAGCGCACGGCCCAGCTAATATCTGTCTCACTTAGGACTTCCTAAGGATGCATTCCAGGCCCCCGGAGTCCGTGGCCTGGAGCCAGCACACCCGGGCTATTCCTCCAGGACAGGAGACCTTAAATGGTAGTGTTTTACCGTCGCAAAGAACATTAACAAAAAATGTAAGCCTCGGGGAATGTACCGAGAGATGGCACAGAGAAGTGAGGCAGCTTAACTGCTTTACTCCTCCACGGCTCAGACGTAGTGTATGGAAACTCTGCGATACTGGAGGGTTTTTCCACCCAAGCCCGTGTCTGACTTTGACCACCACTGATAGCGGTGGACTAAATGGACAACCGCTTGTGGTGGATGAGTTGCTGCTTTTCTATATCTCTGATTCTGGACTTTACATGGTGGCAGAGGATTCTGCTTCCAAACACGCCATGTCCAAAGGTAGAATGCCCAACCCTTCAAGGCTACCTTCATAAAGGCTAATGGTTCCACGTAAAAGAGGATGGCACCAGAAATGTTGGTGTAATGAAGATATAGGCTTTGATGAAGACGTTTGACACATTCATATGTGAGACAGTGGGATTCCAGTTGATCCCGAAGACGTCAGGTAGCTCTGATGCCAACCGTGACACCAGATCTTGGTGGAGTACATTTCGGTCAATACAACGTTTAAGGTCTGTGTCCCGGCTTTTGATGCAAATTTTACCTCCAAAATTTGTACAGCTACCATGTGGTGAAATATTTATTTTCAGTTGGATATTAAAGCTTTGATATAGTTGTCCTGACGCCCTACGTAACCAGGGCCGAATATACATTTCCAACGCCCTACGTAACCAGGGCCAGATTTACATTTCTGACGCCCTACGTAACCAGGGCCAGATTTACATTTCTGACGCCCTACGTAACCAGGGCCAGATTTACATTTCTGACGCCCTACGTAACCAGGGCCAGATTTACATTTCTGACGCCCTACGTAACCAGGGCCAGATTTACATTTCTGACGCCCTACGTAACCAGGGCCAGATTTACATTTCTGACGCCCTACGTAACCAGGGCCAGATTTACATTTCTGACGCCCTACGTAACCAGGGCCAGATTTACATTTCTGACGCCCTACGTAACCAGGGCCAGATTTACATTTCTGACGCCCTACGTAACCAGGGCCAGATTTACATTTCTGACGCCCTACGTAACCAGGGCCAGATTTACATTTCTGACGCCCTACGTTACCAGGGCCGGATATACATTTCTGATGCCCTACGTAACCAGGGCCAGATTTACATTTCTGATGCCCTACGTAACCAGGGCCGGATATACATTTCCAACGCCCTACGTAACCAGGGCCAGATTTACATTTCTGACGCCCTACGTAACCAGGGCCAGATTTACATTTCTGACGCCCTACGTAACCAGGGCCAGATTTACATTTCTGACGCCCTATGTAACCAGGGCCAGATTTACATTTCTGATGCCCTACGTAACCAGGGCCAGATTTACATTTCTGACGCCCTACGTAACCAGGGCCAGATTTACATTTCTGACGCCCTATGTAACCAGGGCCAGATTTACATTTCCAACGCCCTATGTAACCAGGGCCGGATATACATTTCTGACGCCCTATGTAACCAGGGCCGGATATACATTTCCGACACCTGTAGGCACAGAAATCCGCAGCATAAATTGGAGGAGATACAATTTAAATTATTTAGGCGTGACACAATACACATTTTATAAAATATGAAAAACCGTTTTACAGAGCAAGGTGCCTCCCTGTTGTGGATGACTATAGGCACATGCCTACTTTGCCTGGTTGTAAATCCGGCCCTGTCCGTAACCCTTGTGCCACCCCGGGCAGAGGCCGGCAGTCCTAGATCTAGATATTCTTCTTTCACATATTTCTGTGATGTTCCACACTGAGGATTTGCCAAAGCTAGTGGATCCCAGCTTTCCGTATACCTGATAGGGGCACAAGTTCTCTCTCCAGAGGTTAATGGTTGTGCTGTTATATCCTCGGTTCCTCAATCTCTACCATAGAAGAACATACTAAGCCGAGCTTGTCTTGGGGAGTCCCAGATCCCCAACCACCTCCCTCCCTGTCAGGCTCCAACAAAATGCAGGAGGGTAAAGGTTACCTTCACCAAAATCTTAGTGATACCCTCTGTTTTTTAAACCCTCTGGACCGGCTAATTTCCCTCCCGTATAATCACTGTCAATATAAGTCATGTGACCTCAGACGTAATAGAAAAACAAAGCCGCAAAACAAAACTAAATGGATAGTAAAAGACGCACGTGGTTCATTTTATGAGGCTTTATAGGAAGGGATGGCCTCTTGTGTAAATGTACCTGGAGAACTATATGACCCCAATAAACACCTTCTCTTTACGACTTCCCTTTGAGAGCAGCCTGTGGATGAGTTACATGTTACCAGGTTATATAAATAAAGTCATAACACAGGGAGCCGTGAGGATTCCTCACGTTTTATATCGCTCGCAAGGTCAGTCTCCATGCTAAGCCACACCTGCCGGGCACAGCAACCCAGTCCTGTTTGGGGATAACAGCATTTTACCTCTGCATTCTGCCAGCGACGCTAGCAGGGGTCAAGTCGAGCAGGAAGGCAATTCCACCATTATTTTCTCAGGGTAAACAGTGTTTCCTTTGGCCCACAGTCGGAGACCCTTTTATTAGCTTCCAGTCATATGTTTATATAGAAATAAAGGAAAGGTGAATAAAACGTGCTTTTAAGTAATAAACCGTGCTATAGAAATGTGCTTTGTGTTTATATTAGGGATGCAGCCATACTAGTATCGGTGCTAATACCAGAATTTGCACGAGTACTTGGTACTCGTGTAAATGCTCCAATACCTGAAAGGCAGCGCTGGCCTGGCTTGCCGGTATCTGAGGGGCTGGGGCTGCTGGCAGAATACATCAACAGCATTCCCCTCAGAGTGTCCGCGTTCCACCAAGCAGGGCTGTGAAGGTTGTGACAGGGCCTCCAGCCACGCTCTCGCGAGATATCTGGACCTGTGCAAGATCTCGCCCCAGCCTTCACAAACTGGCGACCACTCGGTGAATCGCAGCCAGCCGGAGGGGAATGCTGTTAATTCATTCTGCCAGCAGTCCCAGTCTCTGAGGTTTGGTGTGGGTATACATGTGTATCTGGGCTGAGGATTGGTGTCTGTGTGGTCAGGGTGTGTGCAGACCTGCGCAGGGAGTATATGGGGTGTCTTGGTGTGAGGTCAGGGTGTGCAGTGGGTAAATGGGGTGTCTGGCCGTACATTTCAGTATTCACATAAGCTGGGCAGGCTTTCAGCAAAATCCTAAATTATTTATTGGGAAATGTCACATGACTTACTTTTTTCAGGTATCAATACTTTTATTTAAACTATCGGTGCATGCCTAGTTTATATAATATGCTGCTTTAAAGAAGTGATTTTATCCTTCAAATAATCACTAAAATTGCACGCATAAAAATAGGGAAGAAGGTTCTCGTGAGCCCAAAAAAAAATATCTTAAGTGACAAAGATATTCTGGAATACTTTATGGAAAAAATGTGCTTATTCACACATAGAGTAACAATAGGTTCGATCCCGGTAAGAGCACTTCTCCAAACGGTACATACTCGCCACCCAGGACATACTGAAAACGAGAGAAATCTCAATGTATCCTTCCTGGGAAAATACTTTCAAATTATTATGACAACTGGGCTCGATAAAGGTAATTCTCTAACACGTAAAAAAATAAAAAGAAAAAACGCTGATAGTGCAATACATTTTATATATAAACAAAAGCCTGTAAAAAAAAAATAATAATAAAGTTTGCAGTGGACACTCCCATATTCCAGAGCCCTCTAAACTTCGGCTCTGTATTAATTGCATTGTGCCAGCTTTTGGAGTGGCACAGTCCACTGTGTGAGGTTCCGGGTTCCTCGGAAACTATGGAGCAGACCCTCATAGGGCAAGGTATCCCGCTAATGGCAAGATATTCTAACACGATCCCGCTCACGTTGTTTGGAGCCCCTGAACGTGGCTCTAGTGGATGCGCATCCAACACCTTTAGGTCAGGGTTGCTGAGGAATCGGGCTGGTTAAAAAAAAACATGCGCTGGTATCTCCTTAAATATTTATAGATTTATTCGCAACAAATTTGTGCGTGCGCTACAGCGCTGCCGGCGGATGGGCGTTTAACCCCTGTCCCTGGTGCTGAAATAGGTTTCAGCACCAGGGACAGCAACACTGAATGCAGCCGGCTCACAAAGAAAAAAAATTGTCTGAAGTCGTCTGGCGGTTGGATGCAGTGGACGAGGGTTGATTCACCTGCATGTTGTGGGATCGGTTGGATGATATCGGATGATCGCACCATCTCACAAATACGGACCCAGTGGACGGCCAACCTAAAGGGAAACTACGGAGGTGGGGGGCCCCTCCCCTTTCAGGTGTCCCCTGTAGGCTCTGGGGGACACCTGAATATGCTGTCACTGCAATGGCTGGCGCCCAAAAAAGTGTCGGGCTGACTTCAAGGAATCAGTCCAGTGTGGGATCCCGGTCATACAGGGTTATCCAAAGAGATTCGAAAAGTCACCGCACGTTCGGTGTCTTTTCGTTCTCTTCAATTCGGTTCCTTTTGCCGATCTCATTTCGGTGACCCTGCGGTGTATTCAGCAAGCACCACAGGGTCCCCGAAATGCAGGGAAAAGCTGCCGCAAACCTGACAAAAACTAACCGCAAAACCCACCGAATGCACGCTGAAAACCCCCAAAAACATCTGGATTAACCTGCCGAAAACCACGGAAAAACCCGAACAGGAGCCGATCACACACAGAGCCTGAGACGCAGAGAAGGCAGTGAATAAATTAGCAAAACCGTTTGTATGAATCTGTAAAAATGAAACGCTGTTTGCAAAGAAACTACTGAGCGAAAATGTCTGAAATTTACACAGGAGGTCCAGGGAATGATAATAAAGAGGGCTGTTACAAAAAAAATAAGCAAACTTAAAGCATTTTTCTGATTTTTTTTTTTTAAAGTATCCTAAAAAATCTATAAATAAAGAGACTTTTGCTGCAGAATTTTATAATGAACGGTTTATTAGATATTGAATTAAAACGGGAATATTTTTAACATTGAAGCCTATGGGATTCGCCTGAATAAACCTGCTGAATTAAACCACCGAATGGCAGGGCATTAGGGGAACCTTTCACTGCTGGTTTGTGTTCTCTGAATAGCCGAAGCATTGCTTTTTCATGGGGATTTCACTGCCCTCGAACAGGCACCGAACAGGCACCGTATGTGCAGGCAATTCGCCAGGATTTGGCGAATTGCCTGCTCTCCGGTTGCCTTTCCTGGCCATTCGGCTATCCAAACGCTGATTTTCAGAGTTTGGTTACCTTTCTCAAGCAATTCGGATCTCTTTTGGATAACCCTGATAGAGGTGAGTATAGGGGGGGGGGGGTTAAAGGACTATGCCGTACATAGTATGTCCTTGGTCCTTAAGGGGAATTTTACCCAGGACGCACTATGTATGTCAGCGGTGCTTAAGGGGTTAAATCTACCATTCTTTCAATAGAATAGCAGCGCCTAGTGAATAATAATATGTAAGCTCATCCTAGGCATGCGCTCCTGTCACGCCAGCAGCTTAGCATCACGTGGTGCGTGTATGCGATCGCAACATTCCTGCATTTAAAGGGAAACCATTCAGGAAAATGTATTTTGTGGCCTCGTTTCGTTTGTTTTTGTTTTTGTTTATCCAGAGAGCGCAGCTCCGCGTAAGCATTTGATCCACGCACGTGCAGGAGATTTTACCGCCCGATGACACAAATTATTTGGGTTTATCCCTCGGTTGCTCATGTCGGTGCACGTCGATCCAACAGTATTTCATGAAATCCTCTGAATGTCTGATACATTGTAGCGGCACATTGTCCCACAAAATGCCGCAATTACGTGTGAAAATCCATTTTCAAAGTTGCCGACGTTTGTCCCGAAATTCTGATTTATTTATTTATTTTGCCATTAACATTTACTGCTAAACGATCAGATTTTGGGTAAATCGGTCAGGACTTTCTGGAGATATGAAATATGAAACTGACCTTTCTGCCCGTATTACATCATAACCCTGTATAATGTGTGAACGTCTTAACCCCTAAATCTCACTTCATCCTGGAACCCGGAATAGACACTTTCGTTACAAGTATTTATATCGCGCCAACAAGTTCTGCAGCGTTGTACAATGGGTGAAACCTAACAACAAATATACACACAGAGAACAGTAGGAGTGCAGACCCTGCTCAAGAGCTTACAATCTAAGGGGAGAGGGGTGAATTGCCGCCTGTCCAGCCACTTGCCAGGTTTGCAGAAGGTCTCTGGATGTTTAATGTTGCAGATGTTTGGTATCGATGCAGCTCTCCGTATTCTCCTATAGGACCCCCCTTCCTCCAGGAGTTTTTTTTTTAGGTCTTTTGCAAAAAATGCTCTACGTTTAACCCTTTAATTTGCCTGTGGGTGAGCTGGGGAATTGCACATCCCTCTGGCGCTATAGTCTGTAGTATACATTGTAGCAATGATCTTCCCTGTGATTGGTCAGCTTTGACTCTGGTCTGATTGCTGGGAAAATAGATTCTTTGAGCACCAGAGACCTGGGCGCAGGGAGGGAAGCGGCGCAGGGAGGGAAGCGGCGCAGGGAGGGAAGCGGCGATCAAGGCCTCCTGGGTCCATTAGCTCAGGGAGAGCGGCGGCAAATACAGACATTAAATGGAAGGAGAGAGCAGAAAATGCCTAAAACACCAGGATTTCAGGTCATCAATCAGTGATGAACAGAGCACCAGGGAGTGATTTTCCTGCTGCAAGGCCTTCGTTAACTCTTTACACGCTGTGCAGACAAGAAAACACACATAAACCTCCCTGAATCTTAATGTGCGTGAAAGATGCCGGGACGCGGTCTGAGCTGTCTCTCGCCTGTCATATTAAAGCCCAGAACGCCGGGGAAATATCCCCCCCCCCTCCGTGTCCCCAGGGCTAGAATAGATCTCTTTATATTGTGAATTATGTTTTAGAAGTGGAACGATTTCCTACAAACCGCGCCGTGTCCCAGCCGTGTCCCGGCCGCAGGGGAGAGCGCAGCTATCAGCCCAACCCATCAGGGTGCAATGTGTCCCTCAGCCCAACATCACGGCTCGGCACGTATCTGTAGGCTGGAAATAGAGCCCCGGGTCGTGTATTTACCGGTGTCTGCTGAAGGTGACCCCGGACCTGCTAGTCGGCCTGATGTAGAAGCCTCAGTCCCTGTTTCTGAACGGCAGTGATGCAATTCTCATTACTGATGATGTCAAAGGGGTCCGTGATCACACCAGGATGACGGGTTACCCTGAAGGACGCCCAATCAGGGACACTAATAGGCTTGCATCTGCCGGCGCTACTGTGCGACTCGCAGGGTAAAGAACGTGTGTTTGGTCACAGCGGAGCAGACCGTATGCTCTCCTACAAGCTCGTTATGATCTGGGGGGCTTCAGCCGGTCGGGTCTAGGTTCAGCAACTTTATACGCCCAAAATGTGAGGTCATGTGACTCCCTGAATATACTGAATGAGCAGGTTTTCCCATCAATGGGTTTTTTCTCCCCTGATGGCACAACGGGCATATTCCAAGATGGCAATGCCAGGATTCATCGGGGTCAGATGGTGCGAGAGTGGTTGAGGGAGCATGAGACATCATTGTCACACATGGATTGGCCACCGCACAGTCCAGACCTTAACCCCATTGAGGTTAATCTTTGGGATAATGTGCTGGAGAAGACTTTACGCAGCGCCGCGACTCTCCCATCATCCACACAAGATCTTGCCACAAATTAATGACACTCTGGACGCCAATAAATGCTGTGACATCGCATGAGCTTATCCACACGATGCCGCGGCGAATGCGTGACACGATCACAGCAAAACGATGCTGCGGCGAATGCGTGACGCAATAACCACAAAAGGCAACACAGCCAGATCTTACAGCGAGTGAGCAGGGTGTAATGGATGTGCTTTAGGGGTCTGTTTTGTGCGCATTTAAAGGATTATTCACTAAACGCAGATGTTTAACTACAGCGATCCACATAAGGAAAATCAAACGCCGGCAGGTGACGTTCCAGCAAACCATGTTGAATAAATGTACCACCATTAACAGCGAGGAATACCGCATACTTTGTAAAGTGGTCTCTATAGACCTCCCATACAAACCACCTTAACCAGTAATGGTCCCACCAGTCAGCACGTGGATTCTATACAGCGCAACAAAATCGAGCATTTTGCTCAAACGAACGAGTATCACAATATTTATGCAGGGTGGAAGCATTTAGTAAATTTTAAGGAAGATTCTGGGAAAACACAATTAGTTTTATTCATTAAAACGTTGAGATGGCGGAGGAGACTCTCCGGGGGTGCCGAGCGATGGTGGAAGCTCGGCCGGGATCACCACGTCACCTGGATACAATGTTATGGGGAAGGAATTCTCAGGCCTGGCTGGATACGAGTGACCTTTGTGTATCCGTCACTTTCATACTTCTATGTATCACTGGAGGTGAGGGCGCAGCTTCCTGTGTGTGGGACGGGCGTTAAGCCTGACCTGCGGACCCCAGGACAGGACCTGACATGTAAGGGGCTCCTCTCACAGGTAGGAATCCTGGCGGACCACGTGTCAGGCTCTGCGTGTCAAGCACAGCGCGGGGTACACAGGGGTCACGTTTAATAAAACCTGATCAGTAAGGAAGAACATGTTCTGGCCGGGCATGTACAGTCCTGTGTCACCGTCTGATGCCAACACCGGGAGCTCGTTCTGCAGAAATGTTTAACCGGGAGAAAATGCGAGTCATGCGACGGACGCAGAAAAATGTGAAAGCCCCGTGTGTGTGTGTGTGTGTGTGTGTGTGAATTCCAGCGACCAGAGGCACAAATATGCGCCCAAACATCACTATACAACCTGGAAACTAAACAACAACCCTCATATACACTGTATATATAACAATCACACAGATATAACCCGACCCCTCCCCGACACAAATCAGATATAACCCGACCCCTCCCTGACACAAATCATACAGATATAACCCGACCCCTCCCTGACACAAATCAGATATAACCCGACCCCTCCCTGACACAAATCATACAGATATAACCCGACCCCTCCCTGACACAAATCAGATATAACCCGACCCCTCCCTGACACAAATCATACAGATATAACCCGACCCCTCCCTGACACAAATCAGATATAACCCGACCCCTCCCTGACACAAATCATACAGATATAACCCGACCCCTCCCCGACACAAATCAGATATAACCCGACCCCTCCCCGACACAAATCACACAGATATAACCCGACCCCTCCCTGACACAAATCACACAGATATAACCCGACCCCTCCCTGACACAAATCACACAGATATAACCCGACCCCTCCCCGACACAAATCACACAGATATAACCCGACCCCTCCCTGACACAAATCATACAGATATAACCCGACCCCTCCCTGACACAAATCACACAGATATAACCCGACCCCTCCCCGACACAAATCACACAGATATAACCCGACCCCTCCCCGACACAAATCACACAGATATAACCCGACCCCTCCCCGACACAAATCACACAGATATAACCCCACCCCTCCCCGACACAGATATAACCCGACCCCTCCCTGACACAAATCAGATATAACCCGACCCCTCCCTGACACAAATCACACAGATATAACCCGACCCCTCCCCGACACAAATCACACAGATATAACCCGACCCCTCCCTGACACAAATCACACAGATATAACCCGACCCCTCCCCGACACAAATCACACAGATATAACCCGACCCCTCCCTGACACAAATCACACAGATATAACCCGACCCCTCCCTGACACAAATCACACAGATATAACCCGACCCCTCCCCGACACAAATCACACAGATATAACCCGACCCCTCCCTGACACAAATCACACAGATATAACCCGACCCCTCCCCCTGTGAGGGGGACAGACGGACGGTGCCCTAATCTTTTCACTGAGATCATTTTACGGCAGAGAAAAACCTTACCAAATGTTTCCCAAAATTACAGCTGGAAGCTGCGTGTTACTATTCCCATTGCGGCGCAGGCTGCTTCAAAAGCCCCGGTGTTTGGTAAAACAATAAAACAAAGTGGATCTATCATGTTGTGAGATTGTCCAGTGTCGGCCGCTGCGTTTTGTGCGTCCTAATATCTGGTTTAAGCAGCACCTTATGAAATATACATGTTCAGGGTGAGTGTAGCCTCTTTTCTCTCCCCCCCCCCCTCCCTTTGACATTTCATTTTTGCGTTTTTCTTGTTGTTGTTGTTTTAGCCGTCTCTGCTGATTGGCCGCCCCCTTGCGGGTCTTGGGTACGTAGAGATGGGGGTTTCTTTCTGTATAAGGTGCAAGTCTGGAAGAATGTTTTAAAAGTGAAAATGCTTAAAATTGGGACACACTTAAACCTTTTATATATATTTTTCCTTTTTGCTACATCCTGTTAGTGTTGCACATCATTCGTCTGATAATGCTATAAACTCCATAATAATAATAAATGGAGGTCTGTGTGAGCTGCGTGGCGCTGGCGTCGCTGCGTGGCGCTGGCGTCGCTGTGTGTGAACGAGGCATCTGGCTCTCGCCGCCGCCTTCTCAATGTCACTTGTTTCCATTGACTCTTTGACAAGGTTATATCCATTTAACGTTCTCGTGCAAATTGCCCGTTAAAGGAATTAAGGATGTAAATTGGGAGCGAGGAAACCACTGGGTGCTTTAATGCGCCCTGTGCCGGAGCGCAGCGAGCCGTGGGCTTCCTCTGCTGGATACAAGCTGCAATAACCATCAGGATGTGTCTGTATCTCGGCTCCATAAGCCGTGTCGCAGAATAGGAACATAACCCTGTTACGAGACTTGATCTCCTTCGTGCTGCCGATGAGGGCCACGTTCTAGGCGGCCGCCCAGCTCCCTCCAGGGACGTAGCTGGACATTATTTCCCAGAATTCTTCACCGTGCATACGTTTGCTGTGGATTCTGGGAAGTGTAGTCCTTACAAGCTGCAGTTCTTCATATCAGGAACCAGTGATGACAAGACCTGTGGCTTGTAACTAGCTGCATGTAAACAGAATATTGGGTTTTAATTGTTGCAATGCTGGATGAATTGTGAAATGTTACAAATGGAATTTCTTGACGCTGGTATAATAATAATCGCTTTCTTTTTTCTTATCGTAACAGATTGCATCACCCTGCACGCCCCGCGTCAACTACGAACTGGTAAGTGGTTTATGCTCTATTTATTTTTTGCAATTAAATTGAAGTCTAAATACCATAATGGTTAATCCGCGACCTGGGTGGTGTTTGCCGCTTCAGTTTCCCATCATGCTTAGCAAATATGCATAATGAGCACCATGGGAAGCCAAGGTTTGCTATGATGTCATAGCTCTCACTGTGCAATTCCTGGAGTAAAAATAATACAAAAAAGTATATAAACCTGAATGAATCGATCAAATGACTATAAACTACAACACTACAATATACAGCATAATGTCACAATGCCCAGTACTATAAAACACTACAATATACAGCATAATGACACATTACCCAGTACTATAAAACACTACAATATACAGCATAATGTCACAATACCCAGTACTATAAAACGCTACAATATACAGCATAATGTCACAATACCCAGTACTATAAAACGCTACAATATACAGCATAATGTCACAATACCCAGTACTATAAAACGCTACAATATACAGCATAATGTCACAATACCCAGTACTATAAAACGCTACAATATACCGCATAATGTCACAATACCCAGTACTATATAACGCTACAATATACAGCATAATGACACAATACCCAGTACTATAAAACGCTACAATATACAGCATAATGACACAATACCCAGTACTATAAAACGCTACAATATACAGCATAATGACACAATACCCAGTACTATAAAACGCTACAATATACAGCATAATGACACAATACCCAGTACTATAAAACACTACAATATACAGCATAATGTCACAATACCCAGTACTATAAAACACTACAATATACAGCATAATGTCACAATACCAGTACTATAAAACGCTACAATATACAGCATAATGACACAATACCCAGTACTATAAAACGCTACAATATACAGCATAATGTCACAATACCCAGTACTATAAAACGCTACAATATACCGCATAATGTCACAATACCCAGTACTATATAACGCTACAATATACAGCATAATGACACAATACCCAGTACTATAAAACGCTACAATATACAGCATAATGACACAATACCCAGTACTATAAAACGCTACAATATACAGCATAATGACACAATACCCAGTACTATAAAACGCTACAATATACAGCATAATGTCACAATACCCAGTACTATAAAACGCTACAATATACAGCATAATGTCACAATACCCAGTACTATAAAACACTACAATATACAGCTTAATGTCACAATACCCAGTACTATAAAACGCTACAATATACAGCATAATGTCACAATACCCAGTACTATAAAACGCTACAATATACCGCATAATGTCACAATACCCAGTACTATATAACGCTACAATATACAGCATAATGACACAATACCAGTACTATAAAACGCTACAATATACAGCATAATGACACAATACCCAGTACTATAAAACGCTACAATATACAGCATAATGACACAATACCCAGTACTATAAAACGCTACAATATACAGCATAATGTCACAATACCCAGTACTATAAAACGCTACAATATACCGCATAATGTCACAATACCCAGTACTATATAACGCTACAATATACAGCATAATGACACAATACCCAGTACTATAAAACGCTACAATATACAGCATAATGACACAATACCCAGTACTATAAAACGCTACAATATACAGCATAATGACACAATACCCAGTACTATAAAACGCTACAATATACAGCATAATGACACAATACCCAGTACTATAAAACACTACAATATACAGCATAATGTCACAATACCCAGTACTATAAAACACTACAATATACAGCATAATGTCACAATACCCAGTACTATAAAACGCTACAATATACAGCATAATGACACAATACCCAGTACTATAAAACGCTACAATATACAGCATAATGACACAATACCCAGTACTATAAAACGCTACAATATACAGCATAATGTCACAATACCCAGTACTATAAAACACTACAATATACAGCATAATGTCACAATACCCAGTACTATAAAACGCTACAATATACAGCATAATGTCACGATACCCAGTACTATAAAACAATACAATATACAGCATAATGGCACAATACCCAGTACTATAAAACACTACAATATACAGCATAATGACACAATACCCAGTACTATAAAACAATACAATATACAGCATAATGGCACAATACCCAGTACTATAGAACACTACAATATACAGCATAATGGCACAATACCCAGTACTATAAAACACTACAATATACAGCATAATGACACAATACCCAGTACTATAAAACGCTACAATATACAGCATAATGTCACAATACCCAGTACTATAAAACACTACAATATACAGCATAATGTCACAATACCCAGTACTATAAAACGCTACAATATACAGCATAATGTCACAATACCTAGTACTATAAAACACTACAATATACAGCATAATGACACAATACCCAGTACTATAAAACAATACAATATACAGCATAATGGCACAATACCCAGTACTATAAAACACTACAATATACAGCATAATGACACAATACCCAGTACTATAAAACAATACAATATACAGCATAATGACACAATACCCAGTACTATTCAACCCAGTACACTGCATAATTTCGGGGCCATTCGGCTATTCAGAGAGCAGGCAGTTCACCAAATTTTGGCGAATTGCCTGCACGTCCGTTGCCTGTTCGACGGCAGTGAAATCCCCCATAGAAAAGCAATGGTTAATCTATTCACATTGAACAGCAGAGAAATGTCAGTGAAATGCCCTGATGTTCGGTGGTTTCATTCGGCAGGTTTAATCAGGCGAATCCCATAGGTTTCAATGTAAAAATAATAAACTGTTTATTCAATATTTATTTAATAAAAACGGGAATGTTTTTTAATTTGCAGCAAAATGTCTAAGTTTTTTCTTAAAGTGTTTTTTTTCTTTCTCTGTAACAGACCTTTTTATTACCATTCACAGTATCTTCTATGTAAATTCCAGACCTTTTCCTCCAGTGTTTTTTTTTTCCAAACGATGCTTAAAATTTTAAAAGTTGCCAATCATGTTTTTTTTATTTTATTTTTACGCCGTTTATCGGCTTCTCCTCTTTTTCCGGCAGCTGGTTGGCGCAGACTCCAGCGGATCGTCAGCTTTTTTTTCAGACGCTTTCGGCATCTTAACGGATCTGAAGTTTTCGGCAGTTTTGCGTCGGTGTTTATTTTGATTCGGCGGTTTTGCGTCAGTGTTTATTTTGATTCAGCGGTTTTACGGCAGGTTTTATTTTGATTCGGCATCTTTGTGGCGGTGTTTATTTTCGATTTAAGCGGTTTTGCGGCGGGTTTTCTCTGCACTTCGGGGACTTTGGAATTTGATTCCACGAGTTGCGGGGAACGAGAGCGGGTGCTCTTTGAATAACTCCGATAATGTTACAATAAACAATATAGATACGTTCTGATCGTGATCAACGCGGCACACGTGACCAGAACTTCACACACGATCGTGCTGCTGTGGACAGTTACATTTTATAGTGTTTTTGTTGTTGTGTAACACAATATACAGTGTAACATTACTAGAACCGGTGGCAAATGAATCGCCGTGACTGTAATTATGCTTTGCAATAGAACAGCTACAGCTCCCTGGATGCTCTACTCTTTTTAGGCTTGCTGAGCATCATGGGAGTTGTAGTTCCAAGACATCTTGAGGACCAAAGGGCTATCCACTAAGCGCTGTTTGCCATCGGTGAAAATCACAGCAGGAGACCGATGCCAGCAGACTGGTGCTGAACGCGCACGCCGCAGGTGCTGTGGACGTAAAGGACTAAAGGACGCAAGTTCCGAGTGATGCACACGTTGCGATTATTAAAGGCATTTTTTTATACAATGTATCTTTAATGTTCTGGCCGTGCGGTTCTATTGTTCATCATGTCGTAAAGACTCGGGTTGAATCCTCCTTCTTGGTTCCCTCAGGAACTCGACGTTCTAGCTCATCTTCCGCTGTTATTTGAGTTTCAGGATCCTCGCCCCATAAATCATGGACAAATAAATGGGCGTCCGCGCCTGCCTGGCCCTTCACACGCACACGGCGCACACTTACGCTTTTTATGAGTGTTTGCCGGGCTGTAAACGCCTGTGGAGGGGACGCTGACGGTTTGACCTGCAGTTCAGCAGGAAGTTGGAAATTGCTTTTAATTCATAAATGGAAACTGGCGTTTGGGGAAGTCGTGATCACGTTGGTTTTATTGGGTTAAAAATAGCCGTTTTAGTTTTTTTTCAGTTTCTGATTAGTAATAGCAGATGGAGCTGCTATAGAGGCATAACGTTTCGTCTTAATGTCCGGGGCCGCGCCTGGGGACTCTCTGGCTTTGTCCCGAGCCGTAGGGCTTCTCATCTCCAGCACCGCTCAGCCTAGAGCTTCAGTCACCCCCCCACCCCCCGTCTTACCTTGAAGGGTCTTCGGGTTCCTGAATGCATCTTCTTAGACACGTAAGCCGATCAGACTATCCTGCTCTAAAAGCTGTTAAATACTGATATGCACGGCTCGGCTTGAAGACTTTTTTGGGATGTGTTTTGGGGGTGCCTGGGGGTCTTGCTGGGGGGGTTGCTGGGTTATGCATGCGCAGAGGGCAAACTGATATGCTACAGTTACAGTAGCCCAAAGAATATGTGCTGCTGGGAGAAACCTTGAAGTCCTTATGAGCACAGAGCAGGGGTCGGCATCCTTGGCCCTCCAAATGTTTTAAACTACATCTCCCATGATGCTCAGGTACTCATTAAACTGTCAGAAACGCGTTCAATTTGTTTTTACAAAACCTCTGGAAAGCCAAGACCCCTAACATCCGAGCGTCTGAAGAACGGCCCGCTCGCCTTGTTGGAGGATCTTCATCCATGCACGGTTGGCTGATCTTCTGGAGGACGTTCCTAACACAATGCCACGTATAGTTATGTGGTGGATACATTGTGTCACTTCAATTTGATGAAGGTGCATTTGGTTTATCTCAAGTTGCAAACACCCCCCCCCCCCGTGATGCCACCATGGAATCATCCTCTCACGATTTATAATTTTACCGGAATTTAAATGAATTTACCGGTTTTTGGCTTTTTTTCTCCCTTCCTGATTTTAGAGGCGAGAAATCGACAGATTATTTTGTAGAGTAAGGGCGAAGACGGCAGTGAAATCCCCCATAGAGAAGCGAGGGTTAATCTATTCACACTGAACAGCAGAGAAATGTCAGTGAAATGCCCTGCTGTTCAGTGGTTTCATTCGACAGGTTTATTCAGGCGAATCCCATAGGTTTCAATGTTAAAAATATTCCTGTTTTTATTCAATATCCTAATAAACTGTTTATTTTTTAATCTGCAGCAAAAAGTCTCTATTTTTAGGATGTTTTAGGCATTTTCAAGGATTTTCTTTAGGCCTTTTTTATTTTATTTTTTAACCCCCCCCCCCCCCCCCCATTCGTTGGCTTTTTCCGGTGGCTAGACGGCACTGGGTTTGGTGGATCGTCGTCTTTTTTTTGGATCCGTGCTGCGGGTGTGCGGTGGGTTTTCTGCAGCGTTTCGGATTGATCAGATATTTTGTATCGTATCTGCAGGGGTTTTCTGCTGGAGTTCGGCGGTTTTTCGCCAGCTTGGCAGCAGATTTTTGGATCCGTTCCCTGCACTTCGGGGAATGGTGAATTCCGTGCAGTGTCGGGGAATTTGATGCCGGTGGAATTTCAATGCTCTGTGAAAAACCCGGTTGTGGATGAGATCTATAACTATACTGTTGGATGACCAGAGGTTGATCTCATCTAGAACAGGGTTTTTGCATAGTGGAGATTTGATTACCAGCAGGAAAATGTCAGGACTGGATGCTAACGTGTATTCGTATGGATCCACCGTGAACCTTCAGAAAGAAGTGCTGTAAGATAAAATGGAATCTGTGTTTGCAATAAAAACGTGACGTTGGATATTTGGGGAGGAAAAAAAACAAAAACCTTCAATAGGAATGTAACACTGAGCGTGAGATAATCGTGCGTTTTAGCATCTCTGACGCGGAAAGTGCGCTCATCTGACGCCAGCCCGAGTGATGGCTTTTCTTGGATATATCTATCTAGAACTTTCCCCGCGTCAGTCCTGGGTCTAATTCCGCCACATTACAATATTATTTTTTTAATCCAAATTGTTGTTTATTTATTGTGAAAGCAAAAATACTAAAATAAAATAAAGTATATCCATTTTCTGCTCGATTACAGATTTATAATCGTTAGTCTTTTTAAAGCGTATTATTCTCTGTATTAAATGTGATTTGATTCTGAATCTGCTCGGAGAGGGATTATCTGATGTTTCCGCTCTGTTATTGTGAGTCACATTGTGGTTCCTGTTCTGTTACTGTTGAAGTGTGTCATCTGGAGAAGCAGACACGGGGTCGTCAGCTGATGCGACATTTTATCATAATAATAATAATGTATCCGTGCAGCTGGGGCTCAAGTCAACGCGGCTAATGGGCAGCAGAAAACGCAGCTCACCGGGAATACCCCGGCGGGTGTGAGATGAGGGGGTTCAGGCATCTCAGAATACACTGAACCCCAACCTTTACCTAATGCTCTCCCTGACCCTTTCCCAGCGCCATCCCTGACCCTTTCCCAGCGCCATCCCTGACCCTTTCCCAGCGCCATCCCTGACCCTTTCCCAGCGCCATCCCTGACCCTTTCCCAGCGCCATCCCTGACCCTTTCCCAGCGCCATCCCTGACCCTTCCCCAGCACTATCCCTGACCCTTTCCCAGCGCTATCCCTGACCCTTTCCCAGTGCCATCCCTTTCCCAGCGCCATCCCTTTCCCAGCGCCATCCCTTTCCCGGCGCCATCCCTTTCCCGGCGCCATCCCTTTCCCGGCGCCATCCCTGACCCTTTCCCGGCGCCATCACTGACCCTTTCCCTGCGCCATCCCTGACCCTTTCCCGGCGCCATCCCTGACCCTTTCCCGGCGCCATCCCTGACCCTTTCCCGGCGCCATCCCTGACCCTTTCCCGGCGCCATTCCTGACCCTTTCCCGGCGCCATTCCTGACCCTTTCCCGGCGCCATCCCTGACCCTTTCCCGGCACCATCCCTGACCCTTTCCAGCGCCATCCCTGACCCTTTCCCAGCGCCATCCCTGACCCTTTCCCGGCGCCATCCCTGACCTTTCCCGCGCCATCCCTGACCCTTTCCCGGCCCATCCCTGATCCTTTCCCGGCGCCATCCCTGATCCTTTCCGGCGCCATCCCTGATCCTTTCCGGCGCCATCCCTGACCCTTTCCAGCGCCATCCCTGACCCTTTCCCGGCGCCATCCCTGACCCTTTCCCAGCGCCAGCCCTTTCCCGGCGCCAGCCCTGCCCTTTCCCGGCGCCATCCCTGACCCTTTCCCGGCGCCATCCCTGACCCTTTCCCAGCGCCATCCCTGACCCTTTCCCAGCGCCAGCCCTTTCCCGGCGCCATCCCTGACCCTTTCCCGGCGCCATCCCTGATCCTTTCCCGGCGCCATCCCTGACCCTTTCCCGGCGCCATCCCTGACCCTTTCCCAGCGCCATCCCTGACCCTTTCCCAGCGCCATCCCTTTCCCGGCGCCATCCCTGACCCTTTCCCGGCGCCATCTCTGACCCTTTCCCGGCACCATCCCTGACCCTTTCCCGGCGCCATCCCTGACCCTTTCCCGGCGCCATCCCTGACCCTTTCCCGGCGCCATCCCTGACCCTTTCCCGGCGCCATCCCTGACCCTTTCCGGCGCCATCCCTGACCCTTTCCCGGCGCCATCCCTGACCCTTTCCCGGCGCCATCCCTGACCCTAGCCAAACTCTTTTCGCAACTTAAACTCTTACTACTTGTTCTTACTAAAGCCAACCTTGTCCTTTGTTTTATCAGCTGGAGGGATCATTGTGAATAACAGCAACTGTGTTAAACCGAAAACTGACAAATGTCTACCCTGGAAATTTGTTTCCTAAGGGTCAGCGTAGAGAGTGACTAGTCAACAGCCACGTCAAGGCCGGGTCAGCAGAACTCAAGAACTGTTCACAAAGCTAAATAATCCAAATAGGATCCCCATCAGAGAGGACACTCTGAGAAACACCTCAAGGCAATCAGGTCAAGGGGAAACTGGCACTGAAACGTCAGCCGCGGCTGATTCAGCCGACACAACGCACAGGAAAACATCTGCTGCATGGTACGTTGTAGTGACCTGCCACAAAAGTGTTACTGGTATGAAATCAAACCATCAACTAACCGAGTTTATCCTTTGTGCATGTGACTTCTTCATATACTGTCCAACAGCACAAAAAACACACATGCCCGGGCAATCCTCGTGGATCTGGTATCTAACAACATCTATTGGGGTTTACAGACTCATTGCTGGCAGTTTTATTGATATGCAGCTCTGTTATACACCTGCACGCCCTGAATATATGGAGGAGCCCCTAAAAAGACACCCGCACACCCTGAATATATAGACGAGCCCCTAAAAAGACACCCACACACCCTGAACATATGGAGGAGCCCCTAAAAAGACACCCACACACCCTGAATATACGGAGGAGCCCCTAAAAAGACACCTGCACACCCTGAATATATGGAGGAGCCCCTAAAAAGACACCCGCACACCCTGAATATATAGAGGAACCCCTAAAAAGACACCCACACCCCCTGAATATACGGAGGAGCCCCTAAAAAAGACAAACGCAAACCCTGAAAATATGACTGATGTAAAGTCTCAGAGCAGGGACTGGCTCTTCTAAATAGAGACGCTTGACAGCCACGCAAGTGTTTGAGGTCAGGGTGGTAAAGTGGGGAGACCAGACATAAAACAACGCTCTTATCAGTCGTCATCTGTTGCATATCCAGGGAGTTGGATGTAATTCACTGCATATTACACGGCGGTGTATCAGTCTGGCAATTTCTTGTGAAGACCTCTCCAACCATAACACAGTCCTACCTCTTCCCCTCGCCCTCACGTTCTCCCCCCAGGGTTTCAATAATTGTTTCCAAATCACTCTCCGAGCCCTCTTTTATCTCCGACGAGCACAATGAGCACTTTGACCACATCAGCAGGCGGACGCGCTAGGAACCTCGCGGACGGTATAAGATGTATTTAACGAGGCAGCGTGCCAGCCAGAGGGTTATTTTAGTATCTTTTGCGGTTACCATCAAAAAATAAATGGAGAGAGTAGAAGTAAAAAGGATGGGAAGGGAACATGTCAAAGGAGAGAATTCCTTCCCAGAAGATCAAAAAATTCAGCGATTTCCCAGGGCGACTTGAGGCTCAGGATTACATTTCAGTCGAGGGTCAGGAAGATAAGATCTGGGGTGTTTACTAACATTCGGAAATAAGCCTTTAAGCGTTCCCTCGGATCAGCCGAGAGTTATTCTGGCCCTTTGAAAATCAAGACATTGGGATGGAATACACGGCCGCGTGCTTTGAATAAGGTGGCCTTGCTCATGGAACATGCAAGGGTTAGGCCGAATAGCGACTCATTCTTACGTATCAATTCAGCGTTCGTTAAATCCGATCCTTTTGGTGAAATCCCAAATCCCCAGAGCACTCACCTGTGTTCAAGAAGGGATTTCAATGTCTGACATTCTAAAAGACATGAACGTTAATAATAAGATGAGGAAACGCAAACAAGAGAATCCAACCTTGAGGATCAACAAAAGAACCTCTAGTTTCAGCTCTAGTATCTTGAGATGTCCGACATATTGGCCGAATCCATTTTCCATTCATTGGAGTAGGTGAATATCCAATAAAGGAGAGATTTTCAACTTCATCCCAGAAATCACTGATACCTCCCTGTTCCTGGATTAGCTCCAACAAATAGAACCTTGAGGGTCGTCAGTGGAATCCTTGATAGGCGGCAGTGGAATCCTTGATGGGCGGCAGTGGAATCCTTGATGGACGGCAGTGGAATCCTTGATGGTCGTCAGTGGAATCCTTGATAGGCGGCAGTGAAATCCTTGATAGGCGGCAGTGGAATCCTTGATGGACGGCAGTGGAATCCTTGATGGTCGGCAGTGGAATCCTTGATGGTCGGCAGTGGAATCCTTGATGGTCGGCAGTGGAATCCTTGATGGTCGGCAGTGGAATCCTTGATGGTCGGCAGTGGAATCCTTGATGGTCGGCAGTGGAATCCTTGATGGTCGGCAGTGGAATCCTTGATGGTCGGCAGTGGAATCCTTGATGGTCGGCAGTGGAATCCTTGATGGACGGCAGTGGAATCCTTGATGGGCGGCAGTGGAATCCTTGCAGGGCGGCGGTGGAATCCTTGCGGGTCGGCGGTATAATCCTTGCGGGGCGGCGGTATAATCCTTGCGGGTCGGCGGTGGAATCCTTGAGGGTCGGCGGTGGAATCCCTGCGGGGCGGCGGTGGAATCCCTGCGGGGCGGCGGTGGAATCCCTGCGGGGCGGCGGTGGAATCCCTGCGGGGCGGCGGTGGAATCCCTGAGGGGCGGCGGTGGAATCCCTGCGGGGCGGCGGTGGAATCCCTGCGGGGCGGCGGTGGAATCCCTGAGGGTCGGCGGTGGAATCCTTGAGGATCAACATTAGAACCTCCAGTTTCAGCACTAGTATCTTGAGGATCTGCAGTATGTCAGACTTATCGGTTTTATCGGCCAGATCTGTTTTCCATTCATTGGAATAGGTGAATATCCGAATAAAGGAGATATTTTGAACCTTATCCCAGAAATGACTGATACCTCCCTTATCCTGGCTTGGAATAGCTCCATAAAATAGACCTTTGAAGATTGGTAGCCGAATCCTTGATGTTCAGGAAGAGAACCTCCAGTTTCAGCTCTAGAACCTTGAGGATCTGCAGTATGTCAGACATATTGGCCAGATTGTCTTTTAATTTATTGGGATAGGGGAATATCTGATTAAGAGAGATTTCCACCCTTGTTATACAAATGAATGACCCCTCCCTGATTCTGGATTGGAATAGCTCCAACACATAGAGAACCTTGAGGATCGTCATCAGGCCCCTGAGTTCCCCCCAAGAAACTTTAAATATCCGTGTAAATTATTGATGTGTCCAGGCTGCGTTAACACAATATTTACCTGTTCTTTTTCCTTTATTGTTTTTTGTAAATACCCGTGTTTCAGAGTCTTTTCCTTCCAGTTTTTCCTCAAAACAAATCCTTGGTGCATTCGTCGTCGCTCTGTCAGTCGAGGCTCCTGTAGTGTGAAAGCCATCATTCCACTGTCCCCCATTTGGCCACTTCTGTCTTTTTATTCCCCAACCTGCCGCCTGCCCCCCTCCCCCGCACATAATATGAATGGAGTTGTTATACTCGCCTCCATGAGAATCCAAGATTCAAAGCTTCCCTATAGACCAGAGATGTCAAACTCCGGCCCCCCAGATGCTGATGTCCTACAATTCCCAGAAATCATTTGAGTGCAGCGGCCGGCCACAGGATGATAGGAGTTGTAGTTCAAAAGCTTCTGGGGGGCCTGAGTTTATCCTCCATGCTATAAACTATATTTTCCACCTATCAATAGGAGTTCTACGTTTTGGTTCTTAAAGATAAATAGAATCTCTCAGGACTCTGTATTTGCTGAGATGAACCGGAGTGACCTCTGGCACCGGACCTGCTCTATGCACCGCTCGCAGCCGCACAGGTGTCCTCCTCACTTTGAAGCAGAGTAAATATTACCATTTGTACAGAGGCTGAAAAGGATCTAGCGCCTGGGTGGATCCATCCCTCGTCCTGCTTCTGAATACGAGCTGAGATCACAAACCCCCTCAGCCTGACTGTGAGCGCTGCCAGAGCATCACACAATGTGAGCTCCGCAACATGATGCGCGCTCTGCAACACGACGCACTCTGTCACGTGATGCAAGGTCTGCATCCGTCAAACTGTCCATGTTCTAGATATATTGTATCTATGTCTCATGATCCTTAGCTACTGTTTAGGCTGAATGGGCATAATGGGAAAAGTAGCTCCAAAACATGTGAGGTGCTGGAGTTGCTGACCCCCTATTGTTAACCCTTAGTTTCATACGGCTAAGTGACACTCTGTGGCTTTTATATACTCCCTGGTTACATAACACAAGGTAATTATGTATCACGTGTTGGAATGCGCTCGCTCTCACTTTCCTCTCCTGAAGCTATTGTTGTACGGACACTTTCTAAACAAACATTTGCCTTAAAAGATCATTCTGTTTAAAAGGAAAGTTCCTTTTTTTTACCATTAAATAATTGGGAAGATGCTGCGGACAATTATTTTTTTAATATAAATATATATTTTTTATTTTAGGTGATTTTACTCCCCTTTTCTCCCTCACAGCACGCTGCTCAGTGGCGTAACTAGAAACCTGAGGGCCCCGTTGCAAGAATCCATGAAGGGCCCCCCCCCAAAAAATCAATATTTTTACTTTTTTTCCCTGCAATATAAAAAAAGATAGTATTGCCCCAGCTCACATAGATATATATTGCCCCCCCAGCTCACGTGGATATATATAGTGCCCCTAGCTCACATGGGTATATTTGCCTCCCAGCTCACATGGACATATTGCCCCCCAAACTCACATGGATATATATTGCCCCCAGCTCACATGGATATATGGATATCTATATATTGCCCCTAGTTCACATGGATATATTTGCCTCCCAGCTCACATGGATATAATATTGCCCCCAGCTCTCATGGGTATATAGGGGCCCCAGCTCTCATGGGTGCATAGGGCCCCCAGCTCTCATGGGTACATAGGGCCCCCAGCTCTCATGGGTAGATAGTGCCCCCAGCTCTCATGGGTACATAGGGCCCCCAGCTCTCATGGGTACATAGGGCCCCCAGCTCTCATGGGTACATAGGGCCCCCAGCTCTCATGGGTACATAGGGCCCCCAGCTCTCATGGGTACATAGGGCCCCCAGCTCTCATGGGTACATAGGGCCCCCAGCTCTCATGGGTACATAGGGCCCCCAGCTCTCATGGGTACATAGGGCCCCCAGCTCTCATGGGTACATAGGGCCCCCAGCTCTCATGGGTACATAGGGCCCCCAGCTCTTACCTTCCGCCGGCGTTCTTCCTGCGAGTGGCCGCTGGAAGCATGCAGTGTAGCCGCTCGCCGGGGACCACCTGACCACCGCAGAGTTCTCGCCAGAGGATCTCGTGCGCTGGTCACATGGTTCCCATCCCACGCAAGTGGCCAAGCTGCAAGCCAGCAGCCGCTCGCGTAGGGAGAGGGACGGCCAGCACGCGGCTCCCAGATTCCGGCACTGATTGCCAGAATCTGGTGGGCGTCGCTGGGCCCCCCTCCAGTGGCGGAATGCCAGGGCCCGGTCGCAACTGCGACCCTGGTACTTCCGCCACTGGCGCTGCTCCTCCTCTCCGGCTCACGAGCTCCTGATCTAAGAAGTCCCTGTATCTATCGAACACAATTTGTGCTCCTATACAACGTGCACAGCTCTGTGGGACTCTCAAACTCTACGTACACAAGTTCCGCAGTGCCTGCGCAGAGTGATGGGTCAGAGCTGCACGCGCATGCACAGATCTGATCCATCGCTGCCTCTCTGGGAACACTCGCTACAGCGATTGTTCTCGGGGTGACGTTGCCCCCTCTCTGTGTGTGACCTCACTAGTGACCGATCTGGTGACCAACTGCCGGGAAATTCAAAATCCCGGCTCCTGATCATGCTGGGTGGGGTGAAGGAAACTCCTCCTCCTTCACCCCGCAATTTCACCAGATCAAGGGAGCTAGTAGAAGGGGGGGCACTCCTCGCATCCTGACCACTTTAAATAGATATAAAAGAGTCAGTGTGGTTCCTTTAAATCGCTGCAGGTCTGTACATCACGGTCTTTCTGGCCGATGGGCACCACCTTCCTATGGACCCCCTCCTAGCAAGCTCTCATTCACTCTGAGATATCGTACAGTATCTGTAAAACACAACAAATTCCGCAGCGTTTGGCAAAATAACAATTGCATTTGATACTGTAATAAAAATAAAATAAAATCCATAATCTAGATAATATTTAACAGACACGGATAACGATGAGAAAAGAGGACCCTGCAGAAGAGCTTACAATCAAAGAGGAGCGGGGTGACTTAGCTGAGTATGATATGTAGTGGGGTGCATTGGGGGCTGTGTGGGAGGGGTGGATCAGGCAAGGTACAATGGGTGGTGGATCAGGGAAGGTACAATGGGGGGGTGGATCAGGGAAGGTACAATTGGGGGGGTGGATCAGGGAAGGTACAATGGGGGGGTGGATCAGGGAAGGTACAATTTGGGGGGTGGATCAGGGAAGGTACAATTTGGGGGGTGGATCAGGGAAGGTACAATTTGGGGGGTGGATCAGGGAAGGTACAATTTGGGGGGTGGATCAGGGAAGGTACAATTTGGGGGGTGGATCAGGGAAGGTACAATTTGGGGGGTGGATCAGGGAAGGTACAATTAGGGGGGGTGGATCAGGGAAGGTACAATTAGGGGGGGTGGATCAGGGAAGGTACAATTAGGGGGGGTGGATCAGGGAAGGTACAATTAGGGGGGGTGGATCAGGGAAGGTACAATTAGGGGGGGTGGATCAGGGAAGGTACAATTGGGGGGGTGGATCAGGAAGGTACAATTGGGGGGGTGGATCAGGGAAGGTACAATGGGGGTATGGAGTGAGCTGATGGACCTCTCTGTAGTTCGATGTGGCCCTGGTTGATGGATCCAGCAGAGCGTTTTATTTGCTAGTTTTTATTTTGGTCTCTATATAATATACAAACACGCCGCCGCCGCCGCTCACTGAATCCCAGACAGGTTTGGATTTATTATTATTCTGATTTTAGGGAATCGCAGAGATGTTCCTGTGCAGGAATTCTCATGGGGGGAGAAATTCACACAAACTGTCTGGACATTAATCGCCGCATCCTGCGCAGACGCCTCCCGCGCCGCGCATCGCACAGGATATTTCATTGTGGTTTGGAGGATTTGGTGATTTTTCGGTCGGGATTGTTGTGGTCGGTCTTGCTTGGCTCGATGTGAATGAGCCACAAGAAAAGCTTTGCGCTCGTCTCGGACACAATGTAAATGAAACGTGTTTTTCTTTTATATTATTACAAATGGCGAGACATTGATTTTAATTCCCGCGGGGAGCAGCGGCTCTGATATCCCGGCATGTGATATTCCAGCTTCGGGAAACCTTCCCGACTTATTACCACAACGCCCCGACGCCACCACTATAAAAAATAACCAATGCAGCCGGTTCTTCTTTTCACAGATTCTGCTCCGGTTTATTTATTTTTTTAATACAGATTTTTTTTCCTGTTTTTGTTTAGTTTTTTTGTGAATTAAAGAAGAAACGTAAGAGAACGGCAAATATTAGGCCTGAATCTAGAAATAAGAGAATTCTCACCGTTCGGTATTCCTTGCTATGTCTATACTGATTTGGGGAGATCTTTCCTAAAATTTGTGTCTAATATTTTTTTTTATCATAATTTATTTTATCGTAAATTCTTCAAGCACATTTATTTCATATTTTATAACCTGTATACAGTGAAAAAAATAAATATACCGAAAAGCCGTGTATAAGCATCCACCCGTAGGAAACCGGTTAAAGGGGTTATTCAGAGACATTTCGGTGTTCTCTCGTTCCCCGCATTTCGGCGAGATAAATTTGCCGACCCTGCGGTTAATTCAGCATTCACTGCAGGGTCCCCAGGAGTGCAGGGAACGGATCTGAAAACCCCCCGAGGAAATGCCAACAATCAGCCGATAAGCTGCTGATACGTTCCAAAAAATCAGATCAATCCAAAACGCCAGAGAAAACACGCCGAACATAGTCAACGATGCAAACGCCGGAGAAAACCCGCCGAACATAGTCAACGATGCAAACGCCACAGAAAACCTGCCAAACACAGTCAACGATCCGCCGCAAACACGCTGACCGCGTTGGAAGACAGCAGATGACCTGCCGAACACCGTGCCGACCAGCTACTGGAAGAGCCGACAAACGGGGTAAACCCCCCCCCACCCTAAAACACAAAATGCTGTTTACACAAAACTACTGGATGAAAATGTCTGGAATTCACATATAAGATCCTATGAATGATAATAAAAAGGGCTGTTACAGAAAAAAGAAAAAACGCTATTTTAAAAAATATATATATTTTTTTGTGCTAGAAAATATTATTTTTTTCTGAATAAATATTTTATAAAAACAGGGATATTTTTTTTACATTGAAACCTATGGGATTCGCCTGAATAAACCTGACGAATGAAACCACCGAACTTAACCATTGCTTCTCTATGGGGGATTTCACTGCCCTCGAACAGGCACCGTATTTCGCCGGCAATTCACCAATATCTGGCGACTTGTCTGCTTTTTCAATAGCCGAATGGCCACGAAATGTCACGGTACGGAGGAAATTCACTGTTCGGTGTATTTTCTGGGCCCGTTCGGCTCTCGCTGAATAACATTCTCTCTCTTCATCCTAATCTGTTTACATGTTTCCCCTCCTGTTCCCGTTTGTCGCGGGAATTCATGGTGCGGTTCCCGTGTGTCGCGGAAATTCATGGTGCGGTTCCCGTGTGTCGCGGGAATTCATGGTGCGGTTCCCGTGTGTCGCGGGAATTCATGGTGCGGTTCCCGTGTGTCGCGGAAATTCATGGTGCGGTTCCCGTGTGTCGCGGGAATTCATGGTGCGGTTCCCGTGTGTCGCGGGAATTCATGGTGCGGTTCCCGTGTGTCGCGGGAATTCATGGTGCGGTTCCCGTGTGTCGCGGGAATTCATGGTGCGGTTCCCGTGTGTCGCGGGAATTCATGGTGCGGTTCCTGTGTGTCGCGGGAATTCATGGTGCGGTTCCCGTGTGTCGCGGGAATTCCTGGTGCGGTTCCCGCGCTGACAATCGATCGGAATCATCTCTGTTTTCCTGAGATTAATCCACGTGAAATACAATAGACCCGTTTCTGGGGGTTTGCTCGTAACGTTTGCTTTTTACGCAGCTTTTGGAATCCTGGGAATCGTAAATAAATTGGCATTGAATGCTCGGTGTGAGCCGTGACCTTCTGCCGTTGTATATGTTGAAGAATTGGAAATTGGATTTTGCCAAAAAGACCTAAATTATATAAATCAGATTTTTATTTTGCTGCGTTCAAAATGATCCGTCAGTGCGGCCGCCGTAATCAGCCGGATTGGTTTGAAAAAAACCAGAGGAGCTTACAATCTAACTTCTTAGCTTTTGTAACACATGGTCACGAACCCCTCTCCCCCCCCAACCCATCTTCTTCCCTCTGGTCTAGTGGGTCGGCGGTCGAGAAATTTGATATTACATCAATGGTACGCCGGACGATGTAAGACGCATCCTCCCCCTCTCTCTCTGGCACGGGGTGCGTTGTGTTAGTTTAGCATAATTTCCATTTTTAGCCATTTAATAGGATTTTTAAATCCTACAAGGACACCGATACCCGCGCCCTCGCGTCAGGATAAATATACACGGGTCACGTGGGGAGGGAGAGCGGAGGAGACGTGACGTGGGCGCACAGACACTCTGAGCACCTTTTCTATGGTCAATGTGATCGCGCGGGGAGGTTCACTGCAATAGCTTATTGAATGATGTCGGGGGCGGGGGTCTGTTTCTGGACAAGGAGACGGACAGATCCACAACAAAACCATCAACGCTCTTTGTGCGTGGATCAAACCTGATTCCCTCCGTCGGACGGGTCCCCGGTGTCTGCTTGACATGAATGATAAAAAAAATAAGGTGTTGGTGGGGCTGCTGGTAACGCACATTCTGATTGGTTGCCAGGTTAGGGCCCCGCGGAAGTGGCCGGTCAGATCCGGCAGCAGGAATGGGCTCAGAGGACTTTATAACAAAAATGGTGCATTTCATGAATACGCAAAGCGAGCTTTACTGCGCGTCGGTTTCCACCGCACCGGCCGGATAAGAGATCTCTCTGCTATTTTGTATCCAGGCGTTCAGGATACATTGTCCTCCGCGCCGCCCGATCATCACAATATTTACAGGCCGAGCAACAAGCTGTCAAGAGCAGGACTTTGTTTCCTGGCAGAAAAAAAGCCGTTTGTGTAAGAGTTTCCGTCGTCACGGGGGAATCTGCCTTCTGATGAGTCGAGCTCAGCGCCCAAAGCCACGAGAGACGACCTTTCACTGCCAGAAAACCGGGGAACCCACCCAAAATGACAACAGAATCCGCAGCGCCAGCCACAAACTGCCGCGCTCTGCCATGTGGCCGCTATCCACCACGGCCGCACCCGGAGGGCTTTTATATAACCCTGCACTTACTATATGTATATTCTGTCATTTTACTCCCGCACACCCTGAATATATGGAGGAGCCCCTAAAAGACACCCACACACCCTGAATATAAGGAGGAGCCCCTAAAAGACACCCGCACACCCTGAATATATGGAGGAGACCCTAAAAGACACCCACACACCCTGAATATATAGAGGAGCCCCTAAAAGACACCCACACACCCTGAATATATGGAGGAGCCCCTAAAAGACACCCACACACCCTGAATATATGGAGGAGCCCCTAAAAGACACCCACACACCCTGAATATATGGAGGAGCCCCTAAAAGACACCCACACACCCTGAATATATGGAGGAACCCCTAAAAGACACCCACACACCCTGAATATATGGAGCAAACCTCTAAAAAGACACCCGCTCACCCTGAACATATGGAGGAGCCCCTAAAAATACACCCACACACCCTGAATATTTGGAGGAGCCCCTAAAAAGACACCGCACACCCTGAATATATGGAGGAGCCCCTAAAAACACACCCACACACCCTGAATATCTGGAGGAACCCCTAAAATCACACCCGCACACCCTGAATATATGGAGGAACCCCTAAAAAGACACCCCCACACCCTGAATATATGGAGGAGCCCCTAAAAACACACCCGCACACCCTGAATATATGGAGGAGCCCCTAAAAAGACACCTGCACACCCTGAATATATGGAGGAGCCCCTAAAAACACACCCACACACCCTGAATATATGGAGGAGTCCCTAAAAAGACGCCCACACACCCTGAATATACGGAGGAGCCCCTAAAAACACTCCCACACACCCTGAATATATGGGGGAGCCCCTAAAAAGACACCCGCACACCCTGAATATATGGAGGAGCCCCTAAAAACACACCCTGAAATATGGGGGAGCCCCTAAAAAACACCCGCACACCCTGAATATACGGAGGAGCCCCTAAAAACACACCCTGAATATATGGAGGAGTCCCTAAAAACACACCCGCACACCCTGAATATATGGAGGAACCCCTAAAAAGACACCCGCACACCCTGAATATATGGAGGAGCCCCTAAAAACACACCCTGAATATATGGGGGAGCCCCTAAAATGACACCCACACACCCTGAATATATGGAGGAGTCCCTAAAATGACACCCACACACCCTGAATATACGGAGGAGCCCCTAAAAACACACCCGCACACCCTGAATATATGGGGGAACCCCTAAAAAGACACCCGCACACCCTGAATATATGGAGGAGCCCCTAAAAACACACCCTGAATATATGGGGGAGCCCCTAAAAAGACACCCGCACACCCTGAATATACGGAGGAGCCCCTAAAAACACACCCACACCCTGAATATATGGGGGAACCGCTAAAAAGACACCCGCACACCCTGACTATATGGAGGAGCCCCTAAACAGACACCCGCACACCCTGAATATATAGAGGAGCCCCTAAAAAGACACCCTCACACCCTGAATATATGGGGGAACCGCTAAAAAGACACCCGCACACCCTGACTATATGGAGGAGCCCCTAAAAATACACCCACACACCCTGAATATATTGAGCCCCTAAAAAGACACCCACACACCCTGAATATATGGAGGAGTCTCCTTTGGAGAGTAGAGTCTGTGTTTATGTATTATAATTTATTTATAAATAATATATTATGTTTTGCTGTAGCTGATGACGCGTTTCTTTTCTTTCCTCTTTATTGGTACTGATGGGGTTAATCAATGACAATAAGTCAGTTTGTGTGATTTATTTTTTTCCCCCCTGTTTTTCTGTGAAATAGTTTGAGCCGCTGCCGTTTGCGTAAACATCTTCTAAATCGAGGCTTTGTTCGGGGAGGGTGCGTCGCGTTCACATGAGCATTGAAAAATATCATCCGTATCCACCCCGAGGAAAATCGTTACCCGCCATGAGCGCCGTGTCCAGGCATGGAGGAGGTCTGGGAGCTGAGCATCTCTCCTGGTCCTCGGCTTTGCCTGAGGGTTCTGGGAGTTGCAGTTAGAATGAGGGAATCACAGACTATAAAACACTATTAACCTGCAGGTGCAGCACAATCCTCTCCTCCAGTGCGGGTTTATTCACTAAACGGCGAGTTGGAGACAGAATTCTAAAACCGAGGCCAAAGCGGCAACGTTCTGCCTGTGGGTTTATTTCTCCGGCTTCCTTTATATCGTCTCAAACTCCGGTCTTTTGTTTCCGCTTTATTATTGCATGATCCCCAGTCACTGCAAGGGTTAAATAATACCTGGTGTACAGGTGTGATCTCCTGCAGAGCTTCCTCTCAGCGGTTGCCACCATCGTCTCTTATTCTACGTGACACGATTTCCTCTCGGGTTTTACAGTAACCAGGAGGTGACTATATACAGGGCGGTGCTGGGTATATTGGGGCAGCAGCGAATAACTCCGTCACGCAGATTCTGCTCATGTATAACTGTGACAGTGAGCCCGGGCAGCCCAGGTGTTTCATGACTACATGTCCCATGATGCTCAACCAGTTCTATGGGAGGCGACAGAATGGAAGAACTAGATCTGAAACATTTGGGGGCTGATGGCCAGGGACCCTGCGCGCTCTGCAGCTTGATAGCCAGGGACCCTGCGCGCTCTGCAGCCTGATAGCCAGGGACCCTGCGCGCTCTGCAGCTTGATAGCCAGGGACCCTGCGCGCTCTGCAGCCTGATAGCCAGGGACCCTGCGCGCTCTGCAGCCTGATAGCCAGGGACCTGCGCGCTCTGCAGCCTGATAGCCAGGGACCCTGCGCGCTCTGCAGCTTGATAGCCAGGGACCCTGCGCGCTCTGCAGCCTGATAGCCAGGGACCTGCGCGCTCTGCAGCCTGATAGCCAGGGACCCTGCGCGCTCTGCAGCCTGAGAGCCAGGGACCCTGCGCGCTCTGCAGCTTGATAGCCAGGGACCCTGCGCGCTCTGCAGCTTGATAGCCAGGGACCCTGCGCGCTCTGCAGCTTGATAGCCAGGGACCCTGCGCGCTCTGCAGCTTGATAGCCAGGGACCCTGCGCGCTCTGCAGCCTGATAGCCAGGGACCCTGCGCGCTCTGCAGCTTGATAGCCAGGGACCCTGCGCGCTCTGCAGCCTGATAGCCAGGGACCCTGCGCGCTCTGCAGCCTGATAGCCAGGGACCCTGCGCGCTCTGCAGCCTGATAGCCAGGGACCCTGCGCGCTCTGCAGCCTGATAGCCAGGTACCCTGCGCGCTCTGCAGCTTGATAGCCAGGGACCCTGCGCGCTCTGCAGCCTGATAGCCAGGGACCCTGCGCGCTCTGCAGCCTGAGAGCCAGGGACCCTGCGCGCTCTGCATCTTGATAGCCAGGGACCCTGCGCGCTCTGCAGCCTGATAGCCAGGGACCCTGCGCGCTCTGCAGCCTGATAGCCAGGGACCCTGCGCGCTCTGCAGCCTGATAGCCAGGGACCCTGCGCGCTCTGCAGCCTGATAGCCAGGGACCCTGCGCGCTCTGCAGCCTGATAGCCAGGGACCCTGCGCGCTCTGCAGCCTGATAGCCAGGGACCCTGCGCGCTCTGCAGCCTGATAGCCAGGGACCCTGCTCGCTCTGCAGCCTGATAGCCAGGGACCCTGCGCGCTCTGCAGCCTGATAGCCAGGGACCCTGCGCGCTCTGCAGCCTGATAGCCAGGGACCCTGCGCGCTCTGAAGCCTGATAGCCAGGGACCCTGCGCGCTCTGCAGCCTGATAGCTGCTCTAGGTCTCACATCCCAAACACTGCATAAAATACATAATGAAAACACATATAATAATCTGCTGCCATACACAGGTGTCACATATTTTTGGGCTCTGAAAGTGTCCGTATCTAGACTTTCTCCCCATTATATTCTGGGTTCCAGCCCTGGTGTAAACGTAGCAGCTCCATTGGCTTTAATGGCTTCTGGAAGCTTCAACCATGGTTGGAATGGAGCCCATAATGTTTTTGGGGCGCACCCTTCCTCGGGGTCTGGTTTCTGTGCTTGAACGTTTTGCTCTGATGATCGTTTAATCAGATTTGTGATATTTTCATTTTCTTGTTTCCTTTCAGCCGCTCAGCTCAGAGAGTCCGCAGAAGCATGTAGAACCCACCGTGAGTACCGAGTCTGTCCGTCTGTCTGTCCGTCACTGACTCCAATGCTATGTAACCCCAAGAACATGGAATATAAAGGCTGGGAGTCACGAGGCTGCAAGTGTATCCAGATAAACCAAAAGATCTTTAACATAAAGCGATAAATAGAAACATGAATAAGACCTTTCTCTAGAAGTAATGACTAGGGCTAGCTTTGCTCTAGAACTGCGTGACTGTACATATAGCAATGCTGTAGATGTGATACGCTATATGCGTGGCCTTGCTCTAGAAGTGATAACTGCACGGCTAGCATTGCTCTAGAAGCGAGAATCTCTAAAGCTGGCAATTCTCCAAAATCGAGCAGCTCTTGGGCTGGCAATGCTCTAGAATCAAGGAAGCTCTTGTGCTGGTAATGCTCCAAAATCGAGAAACTCTTGGGCTGGCAATGCTCTAGAATCAAGGAAGCTCTTGGGCTGGCAATGCTCTAGAATCGAAAAGCTCTTGGGCTGGCAATGCTCTAGAATTGAGAAGCTCTTGGGCTGGCAATGCTCTAGAATCAAAGCTCTTGGGCTGGCAATGTTCTAGAAACAAGCTCTTGGGCTGGCAGTGCTCTAGTTGTGAGAAGCTCTTGGGCTGGCAATGCTCTAGAATCGAGAAGCTCTTGGGCTGGCAATGCTCTAGAATCGAGAAGCTCTTGGGCTGGCAATGCTCTAGAATCGAGAAGCTCTTGGGCTGGCAGTGCTCTAGTTGTGAGAAGCTCTTGGGCTGGCAGTGCTCTAGTTGTGAGAAGCTCTTGGGCTGGCAGTACTCTAGAATTGAGAAGCTCTTGGGCTGGCAGTGCTCTAGAATCGAGAACCTCTTGGGCTGGCAATGCTCTAGAATCGAGAACCTCTTGGGCTGGCAATGCTCTAGTTGTGAGAAGCTCTTGGGCTGGCAGTGCTCTAGTTGTGAGAAGCTCTTGGGCTGGCAATGCTCTAGTTGAGAGAAGCTCTTGGGCTGGCAGTGCTCTAGAATCGAGAAGCTCTTGGGCTGGCAATGCTCTAGAATCGAGAAGCTCTTGGGCTGGCAATGCTCTAGAATCGAGAAGCTCTTGGGCTGGCAATGCTCTAGAATCGAGAAGCTCTTGGGCTGGCAGTGCTCTAGTTGTGAGAAGCTCTTGGGCTGGCAGTGCTCTAGTTGTGAGAAGCTCTTGGGCTGGCAGTACTCTAGAATTGAGAAGCTCTTGGGCTGGCAGTGCTCTAGAATCGAAGCTCTTCGGCTGGCAGTGCTCTAGAATCGAGAACCTCTTGGGCTGGCAATGCTCTAGAATCTAGAACCTCTTGGGCTGGCAATGCTCTAGAATTGAGAAGCCCTTAGGCTGGCAATGCTCTAGAATCGAGAAGCTCTTGGGCTGGCAATGCTCTAGAATCGAGAAGCTCTTGGGCTGGCAATGTTCTAGAATCGAGAAGCTCTTAGGCTGGCAATGCTCTAGTTGTGAGAAGCTCTTGGGCTGGCAGTGCTCTAGTTGTGAGAAGCTCTTGGGCTGGCAATGCTCTAGAATCTAGAAGCTCTTGGGCTGGCAGTGCTCTAGAATCGAGAAGCTCTTGGGCTGGCAGTGCTCTAGAATCGAGAAGCTCTTGGGCTGACATCACTCTAGAATCGAGAAGCTCTTGGGCTGGCAGTGCTCTAGTTGTGAGAATCTCTTGGGCTGGCAATGCTCTAGAATCGAGAAGCTCTTGGGCTGGCAGTGCTTTAGTTGTGAGAAGCTCTTGGCTGGCAATGCTCTAGAATCAAGAAGCTGTTGGGCTGGCAGTGCTCTAGATGTGAGAAGCTCTTGGGCTGGCAATGCTCCAGAATCGAGAAGCTCTTGGGCTGGCAATGCTCTAGATTCGAGAAGCTCTTGGGCTGGCAGTGCTCTAAAATCGAGAAGCTCTTGGGCTGGCAGTACTCTAGTTGTGAGAAGCTCTTGTGCTGGCAATGCTCTAGAATCGAGAAGCTCTTGGGCTGGCAAAGCTCTAGAATCGAGAAGCTCTTGGGCTGGCAAAGTTCTAGAATCGAGAAGCTCTTGGGCTGGCAATGCTCTAGAATCGAGAAGCTCTTGGGCTGGCAATGATCTAGAAGCTCTTGGGCTGGCAGTGCTCTAGAATCGAAGCTCTTGGGCTGGCAGTGCTCTAGAATCGAGAAGCTCTTGGGCTGACATCACTCTAGTTGTGAGAAGCTCTTGGGCTGGCAGTGCTCTAGAATCGAGAAGCTCTTGGGCTGGCAGTGCTCTAGTTGTGAGAAGCTATTGGGCTGGCAATGCTCTAGAATCGAGAAGCTCTTGTGCTGGCAGTGCTTTAGTTGTGAGAAGCTCTTGGCTGGCAATGCTCTAGAATCGAGAAGCTGTTGGGCTGGCAGTGCTCTAGTTGTGAGAAGCTCTTGGGCTGGCAGTGCTCTAGAATTGAGATGCTCTTGGGCTGGCAGTGCTCTAAAATTGAAGCTCTTGGGCTGGCAGTGCTCTAGAATCGAGAACCTCTTGGGCTGGCAATGCTCTAGAATCTAGAACATTTTGGGCTGGCAATGCTCTAGAATTGAGAAGCTCTTGGGCTGGCAATGCTCTAGAATCGAGAAGCTCTTTGGCTGGCAATGCTCTAGAATCGAGAAGCTCTTAGGCTGGCAATGCTCTAGTTGTGAGAAGCTCGTGGGCTGGCAATGCTCTAGAATCGAGAAGCTTTTGGGCTGGCACTGCTCTAGAATCGAAGCTCTTGGGCTGGCAATGTTCTAGAATCGAGAAGCTCTTAGGCTGGCAATGCTCTAGTTGTGAGAAGCTCTTGGGCTGGCAGTGCTCTAGTTGTGAGAAGCTCTTGGGCTGGCAATGCTCTAGAATCTAGAAGCTCTTGGGCTGGCAGTGCTCTAGAATCGAGAAGCTCTTGGGCTGGCAGTGCTCTAGTTGTGAGAAGCTCTTGGGCTGGCAGTGCTCTAGAATCGAGAAGCTCTTGGGCTGGCAGTGCTCTAGTTGTGAGAAGCTCTTGGGCTGGCAATGCTCTAGAATCAAGAAGCTGTTTGGCTGGCAGTGCTCTAGATGTGAGAAGCTCTTGGGCTGGCAATGCTCCAGAATCGAGAAGCTCTTGGGCTGGCAATGCTCTAGAATCGAGAAGCTCTTGGGCTGGCAGTGCTCTAGAATCGAGAAGCTCTTGGGCTGACATCACTCTAGTTGTGAGAAGCTCTTGGGCTGGCAGTGCTCTAGAATCGAGAAGCTCTTGGGCTGGCAGTGCTCTAGTTGTGAGAAGCTTTTGGGCTGGCAATGTTCTAGAATCGAGTAGCTCTTGGGCTGGCAATGCTCTAGAATCAAAGCTCTTGGGCTGGCAATGTTCTAGAATCGAGAAGCTCTTGGGCTGGCAATGCTCTAGTTGTGAGAAGCTCTTGAGCTGGCAATGCTCTAGTTGTGAGAAGCTCTTAGGTTGGCAGTGCTCTAGTTGTAAGAAGCTCTTAGGTTGGCAGTGCTCTAGTTGTGAGAAGCTCTTGGGCTGGCAGTGCTCTAGAATTGAGAAGCTCTTGGGCTGGCAATGCTCTAGAATCTAGAACCTCTTGGGCTGGCAATGCTCTAGAATTGAGAAGCTCTTGGGCTGGCAATGCTCTAGAATCAAGAAGCTCTTGGCTGGCAATGTTCTAGAATCGAGAAGCTCTTGGGCTGGCAATGCTCTAGTTGTGAGAAGCTCTTGGGCTGGCAGTGCTCTAGAATCGAAGCTCTTGTGCTGGCAATGCTTTAGAATCGAGAAGCTCTTGGCTGGCAATGCTCTCTAGAATCGAGAAGCTCTTGGGCTGGCAGTGCTCTAGTTGTGAGAAGCTCTTGGCTGGCAATGCTCTAGAATCGAGAAGCTCTTGGGCTGGCAGTGCTCTAGTTGTGAGAAGCTCTTGGGCTGGCAGTGCTCTAGAATTGAGAAGCTCTTGGGCTGGCAGTGCTCTAAAATCGAAGCTCTTGGGCTGGCAGTGCTCTAGAATCGAGAACCTATTGGGCTGGCAATGCTCTAGAATCTAGAACCTTTTGGGCTGGCAATGCTCTAGAATCTAGAACCTTTTGGGCTGGCAATGCTCTAGAATCGAGAAGCTCTTTGGCTGGCAATGCTCTAGAATCGAGAAGCTCTTATTCTGGCAATGCTCTAGTTGTGAGAAGCTCTTGGGCTGGCAATGCTCTAGAATCGAGAAGCTCTTGGGCTGGCAATGCTCTAGTTTTGAGAAGCTCTTGGGCTGGCAGTGCTCCAGAATCAAAGCTCTTGGGCTGGCAATGCTCTAGAATTGAGAAGCTCTTGGGTTGGCAATGCTCTAGAATCGAGAAGCTCTTGGGCTGGCAATGCTCTAGTTGTGAGAAGCTCTTGAGCTGGCAATGCTCTAGTTGTGAGAAGCTCTTAGGTTGGCAGTGCTCTAGTTGTAAGAAGCTCTTAGGTTGGCAGTGCTCTAGTTGTGAGAAGCTCTTGGGCTGGCAGTGCTCTAGAATTGAGAAGCTCTTGGGCTGGCAATGCTCTAGTTGTGAGAAGCTCTGGGGCTGGCTTTGCTCTAGAATTGAGAAGCTCTTGGGCTGGCAGTGCTCTAGAATCGAAGCTCTTAGGCTGGCAGTGCTCTAGAATCGAGAACCTCTTGGGCTGGCAATGCTCTAGAATCTAGAACCTCTTGGGCTGGCAATGCTCTAGAATTGAGAAGCTCTTGGGCTGGCAATGCTCTAGAATCAAGAAGCTCTTGGGCTGGCAATGTTCTAGAATCGAGAAGCTCTTGGGCTGGCAATGCTCTAGTTGTGAGAAGCTCTTGGGCTGGCAGTGCTCTAGAATCGAAGCTCTTGGGCTGGCAATGCTCTAGAATCGAGAAGCTCTTGGGCTGGCAGTGCTCTAGTTGTGAGAAGCTCTTGGTTGGCAATGCTCTAGAATCGAGAAGCTGTTGGGCTGGCAGTGCTCTAGTTGTGAGAAGCTCTTGGACTGGCAATGCTCCAGAATCGAGAAGCTCTTGGGCTTGCAATGTTCTAGAATCGAGAAGCTCTTGGGCTGGCAATGCTCTAAAATCTATAAGCTCTTGGGCTGGCAATGCTCTAGAATCAAAGCTCTTGGGCTGGCAATGTTCTAGAATCAAGACGCTCTTGGGCTTGCAATGTTCTAGAATTGATAAGCTCTTGGGCTGGCAATGTTCTAGAATCGAGACGCTCTTGGGCTGGCAATGCTCCAGAATCGAGACGCTCTTGGGCTGGCAGTGCTCTATAATCGAGAAGCTCTTGGGCTGGCAATGCTCTATAATCGAGAAGCTCTTGGTCTGGCAATGCTCTAGAATCGAGAAGCTCTTGGGCTTGCAATGTTCTAGAATCAAGAAGCTCTTGGGCTGGAAATGCTCTAGTTGTGAGAAGCTCTTGGGCTGGCAATGTTCTGGAATCGAGACGCTCTTGGGCTGGCAATGCTCTAGAATCAAAGCTCCTGGGCTGGCAATGTTCTAGAATCAAGACGCTCTTGGGCTGGCAATGTTCTAGAATCAAGACGCTCTTGGGCTGGCAATGTTCTAGAATCGATAAGCTCTTGGGCTGGCAATGTTCTAGAATCGAGAAGCTCTTGGGCTGGCAATGTTCTAGAATCGAGAAGCTCTTGGGCTGGCAATGTTCTAGAATCGAGAAGCTCTTGGGCTTGCAATGTTCTAGAATCAAGAAGCTCTTGGGCTGGCAATGCTCTAGAATCGAGAAGCTCTTGGGCTGGCAATGCTCTAGAACCGAGAAGCTCTTGGGCTGGCAATGCTCTAGAATCTATAAGCTCTTGGGCTGGCAATGCTCTAGAATCGAGAAGCTCTTGGGCTGGCAATGCTCTAGAATCTATAAGCTCTTGGGCTGGCAATGTTCTAGAATCAAGACGCTCTTGGGCTGGCAATGTTCTAGAATCGATAAGCTCTTGGGCTGGCAATGTTCTAGAATCGAGAAGCTCTTGGGCTTGCAATGTTCTAGAATCAAGAAGCTCTTGGGCTGGCAATGCTCTAGAATCGAGAAGCTCTTGGGCTGGCAATGCTCTAGAACCGAGAAGCTCTTGGGCTGGCAATGCTCTAGAATCTATAAGCTCTTGGGCTGGCAATGCTCTAGAATCGAGAAGCTCTTGGGCTGGCAATGCTCTAGAATCTATAAGCTCTTGGGCTGGCAATGTTCTAGAATCAAGACGCTCTTGGGCTGGCAATGTTCTAGAATCGATAAGCTCTTGGGCTGGCAATGTTCTAGAATCGAGAAGCTCTTGGGCTTGCAATGTTCTAGAATCAAGAAGCTCTTGGGCTGGCAATGCTCTAGAATCGAGAAGCTCTTGGGCTGGCAATGCTCTAGAATGAAAGCTCTTGGGCTGGCAATGTTCTAGAATCGATAAGCTCTTGGGCTGGCAATATTCTAGAATCGAGAAGCTCTTGGGCTGGCAATGCTCTAGAATCTATAAGCTCTTCGGCTGGCAATGCTCTAGAATCTATAAGCTCTTGGGCTGGCAATGCTCTAGAATGAAAGCTCTTGGGCTGGCAATTTTCTAGAATCAAGAAGCTCTTGGGCTGGCAATGTTCTAGAATCGATAAGCTCTTGGGCTGGCAATGTTCTAGAATTATTATTATTATTCTTTATTTATAAAGCGCCAGCATATTCCGCAGCGCTGTACAATAAGCACAGTACAGACAGGGTTACAATACATTGAACAACATTTGACAAACAGTACAGGAGGAGATGAGGCCCTATTCCCGTAGGAGCTCACAATCTGGGAGTCTAGAATCTAGAATCGAGACGCTCTTGGGCTGGCAACGTTCTAGAATCGAGACGCTCTTGGGCTGTCAATGTTCTAGAATCGAGAAGCTCTTGGGCTGGCAGTGCTCTAGAATCGAGAAGCTCTTGGGCTGGCAATGCTCTAGAATCGAGAAGCTCTTGGGTTGGCAATGCTCTAGAATCGAGAAGCTCTTGGGCTGGCAATGCTCTAGTTGTGAGAAGCTCTTGGGCTGGCAATGCTCTAGAATCGAGAAGCTCTTGGGCTGGCAATGCTCTAGTTGTGAGAAGCTCTTGGGCTGGCAATGCTCCAGAATCGAGAAGCTCTTGGGCTGGCAGTGCTCTAGAATCGAGAAGCTCTTGGGCTGGCAATGCTCTAGTTGTGAGAAGCTCTTGGGCTGGCAATGCTCTAGTTGTGAGAAGCTCTTGGGCTGGCAATGCTCTAGAATCGAGAAGCTCTTGGGTTGGCAATGCTCTAGAATCGAGAAGCTCTTGGGCTGGCAATGCTCTAGTTGTGAGAAGCTCTTGGGCTGGCAATGCTCTAGAATCGAGAAGCTCTTGGGCTGGCAATGCTCTAGTTGTGAGAAGCTCTTGGGCTGGCAATGCTCCAGAATCGAGAAGCTCTTGGGCTGGCAGTGCTCTAGAATCGAGAAGCTCTTGGGCTGGCAATGCTCTAGTTGTGAGAAGCTCTTGGGCTGGCAGTGCTCTAGTTGTGAGAAGCCGTTCGTCTCGCGTTGCTGTAGAAAAGGAAGAGTTAATGATATTATTTTGTATATCAGCTGATTCCAGCCTGACCCCAGGACTAGAGGAGGGAGGGGGGAGCGGGAGCTAAAACTAACCTCCAGAGCCGGCGTAACACCAAGGAGCTCATATCTAGCATGAAATGACAGCGCTGCCGCCGACTGGACCTCCGGGAGAGATTTACAGAAAGCCCTATATCTCTGGATTATCTCTGGAGTCACTGTGCGCAGAGCTCACAATCTGTCATGTCTTGGAGGCGCTTTGTGCAGAACCTCAGTTTCTCTAAGGTACCTGGGTCCGGTATGGGATGTGGGGGGGAGCTCCAACAGCATGGGGGCCCCAGCTTTTATTATGTATCCTAACGGCTGTCAGGAGGGGGGGGGGGTTCTACCAGTATGGCACCGGGTCAGGCGGCTTATTAACCCCCAATAAGCACAGGGTCTCCGGGACCCCCGACACTTTAAAATGCATTGATAAAACGTTTCCGCGCGGAGATCCTCTTATACTTTGTTTCCTCGCTCTTTGCTGACACTTTCTGCTTCTGGAGCCGATGACCTTTTACCTCCCAGACACGAGAGCAGAAAGTGACTAAAAGCAACAAAAATACAACAGAGAAGTAACCCACAAACCCACAACTCCACAAATCCTAATTTACAGCAAAATTATCAAAAAACACACACTGCATGCATCGAACATTCATCAGTGTGTGTGCGTATTGTGCACTCTTTGCATATGTGTGTATTGCATTGTGTGTGTGTGTATTGTGTGTGTGTGTATTGTGTATTGCATTGTGTGTGTGTGTGTTGTGTATTGCATTGTGCACTGCTTGCTTTTGTGTGTTTTGTAGTGTCTATGTATTGTGTGTATGTGTGCATTTTGTGTGTGTGTGTCTGTGACTGGCCGTAGATATAGATTGTCGTGTTTTATCGTTCCTCTTGTGTGGTTTTTCACATGATTTGCAGTGATTTCTGTGTTGTGTGTCTGTGCGGTGCTGCGTGCGCCTTGCTGTGTGTTTGTGATGGGATCGCTCAGCGGTTGCAGATTTGTCGGTCGCTGGATTTCCTGACCAGCTTCCTCTGTGTCTGTTTCAGGGCTCAACTAAATCTTCCAGAAGCGCCACGTCACGCCGCAGACCATCCAGGTAAGTGATCGCTGGGATCCTTTTCATTCTCTCCTCAGCCGGTGCTCGAGGTCACTGTTACTGACGTGCAGCACTGTTTAGGTGATGGAGCCCGTTTAACTGGCAGAGCAGCTGCCTGACCTGTGACCAGTTGCACATGCCGGTAAATGACTAAGAGCCGCGCGTTGGTCTCCGGTCCCTTATCTCCTCTGCGTGCTGACTATCATGAGATGTCACGCCGATGCCAAGGACCCCCCAGCCCTCACAGATGGCATGAACTGCTGGCCGGTGCCTGGGTACCCGGTGCTATCAGCGACACTTTGTTTATGATGCCGACGTTTGCTCGGTGCTTGGAAAACGCGAGAACCAGAGCAATAAAATGCCACTGATGGGGAGTTATGGGTTAGAGGTGATTTTTTTTTCTTTTTGGGGGAGTGGGGGGGTCTGCATTTAAGGGGGCAATAATGATTCTCAACCTGAGTTGAGCTTCAATGCCACTTAAGCCGCCACCCCCTAATGCTACCTGCCACTTAATGTACATATCCTACGAACCTCGTCACCTGATTGTTTTGAAACTTCATGTCCCATGATGCTCTAGCAGCCTTAAGGCTGGATGTGGCCATTGTGGAACATGTAGTTCTGTAACATCTGGGGTGCCGAGGTTCTCCATCACTGGTCTAGGATTAGACATTGGCTGTCAAACTCTGGCCCCCAGATGTAGAGCCTAAAATTCCCAGAATACTTTGAAAGCAGCAGATGGTCAGGGACTCATGGGAGTTGTAGGTCAGAAACCTGTGGGCCGGAGTTTGACGGCCCTGGATTAAAGGTACCAGTGGACTATAACCAGGCATCATCCTGAACACCCCCAGCTTCAGGTCTAATCCCCGTTACCTGAACCAAAAGCCTCCCTATGCCCCCAACCATAAATCTCACTCCTACCCACCTCGATCTGCCTGTTAACCCCTTCCTTCCCTTTCACCAAAAAATAAAACCCACGGAATGTTCAGACACATGGATATATATGTATTCTCCTAGAAATGTGATTGGGAGACGGCTCGTTCTCTTGCACCCCGTCACGGTGAGGAGAGTCTGGGATCTGGGCGTCACCGCGAAACCAACAGCGAAACCATAAAACAAAAAAAGTGACGTTAATTTACCGTAAATTTAAAATAATGGAGGAAAATGTGATGTAAGTGATAATGGTCTTAAATCCGTCCATGCCCCTCTATCGTGAGTCAACACGCCAGGTCATTGCGTCCGTAATGAGACAGATCTGTCTTCTGGCATATCCTCTGCCCGTCCGTCTCTCTGCCCCCTCCCCCCCCCGAGCCTTTGAATCGCACAGGTGCCTTCATGTTCTAGAGCACAAAAGAGCCGTCCCCGTCCCAGCCTGTGAACCTCCATTCGGTCCTGCCCTCGGGGTACTTTGAAGTAGCTGGCATGGAGCAGTAATTGGGCAGCGGTGTCATCGCGCAGGCAGCTGCTCCTCGTCTCTGTGCTGTGCCCCGTGCGGAGGGCGAGGCCGGCACATACCTCTAATTCCAAACCGAGGAGTAAAAGCCGGCGTGGAAATCTCCCGGGCGAGGACGTGGGACAAGAGGAAGCCCATCGACATGTAGGCCGCGTGCGGCTGATCTCTCCGCTCCTCGCGATTCACTGAGATCTGTGTTTCTGACTTTTGGAATGTGTCGGAGATACAGTGTATCCCTGTGTAGCCAATGTGGACATTCCGTGTGACACGTCCCGCCACACAGCTACAAAACCTGGGACTTCACCCCCTTCCCCAACATATGACCTGCCTAGAGGTGTCCCCCCCCCATAGGGAAGCCATTCGGGAGAGAATTTCTGACTTTCGGCAGTGATTTCCTATCAGTGGAGAGATTTATATATATATTTATAAATATTAAAAGGTGTTTTTGTTCTTATTAATGTAATTCTCCAGCTCGCGCGTCTCACCAGGCCTCCATCTCTCTGCTTTCAGGAGTTTGAGCCTGATTCACGCCATGGAGGACAGCTGCGAGCTGGATCTTACCTACATCACGGAGCGGATTATCTCCGTCACCTTCGCGGCGGGCACAGAGGACGCCAATTTCTGCCGCAACCTGAAGGAGGTGGCGCACATGCTGAAGTCCAAACATGGAGACAGCTACCTGGTAAGTCGCACTTTGCACTTTGTCCGTCTTATACGCCCCCGTTTTTAGCCAGAGAGCTATTCATACGCTGCTTTACCCACTGGCACTCCAAGGGTTAACTGACCGCACAGAACCCGAATGATGGTTAACTCCCTGTTCTCTGACCGTGCCTGTAGATCAGGTCCAAGGCGAGCGTCTTCTTTAAATACAGAGCCAGATGGGTTTTGTGCTGCTACTGTTTTTTTTCGGTTCGGTTCGATTTTTCGGATTTTAAAACTTTTCGATTCGGCTCGTTTCGACCGATTTCTGTTTCGATTCGGTTCGGCTCGATTCGTTTTTCGTGTACATTTTTTTTTCGGAATATCGACCATTTTTCGTATTTTCGTGTCACTTTGCTCGTTTTTTGTATCGACTTTTCGTAATTTCGGAAATTTTCGTTTTTCGGAACGTCTGTTCTCCTCGTTTCAAAGCAATAAATTTCGATTTGACACATTTCAAGTCTATTCGAAAATTCCGAAAATATTTCGTTTCGGCTCGGAAAACTTTTCGGATCTGCCATTTTCGGATCTAAAGATTTTCGGAAATTCGGCCGCATTCGAAAACACGAATCGGGAAATTTCGTGAAAATTCCGAAATCCGAAACGCACATCCCTAGTCTTTTCCCAGGTTGGTCATTAAGGGGTAAAGATTTACGTGGCCGCCTCATACAGGAGATATTTTGGGTATTTTCTTGGACGTTTTTAATATTGTTATTGTGTATCTTATCTTTCCTGTATCTTCGCTCACGTTTACGTTTTCCTTCGAATAGATCTTAAACCTTTCCGAGAAAAGACACGATGTCAACAAATTCCACTCCAAGGTGAGAGACGCGGGAGACGTTCCCAGCCGGGGGGGGGGGCGCAGCTCTCCAATAAATCCATCTCACATTTCATGTGGACATGGAACGTGTGAGAGCTGCGAGGATCTGACAGCAGGACCACGCGTTTCACACCGTTACTTTACTGTGCAATACAGGGGCGCCAAAATCGCCCGCAGAAAACTATTGTGTCTTCTGTTCACAAGCGCCGAATTGCACCGAAATTCCCTGATTTTCAGTGTATCAACTCAACGAGTTTAAACTGGCGATTCCCGTGGCTCAATGTAAAAAAAGTAATCCCTCCTTTTAAATTTTAAAGACCATTTATTGTTTTTATTTTTTGCAAAAACCCTTTTTATTTTATTTGAAAAAACATTTTTGTATTTTTAGACATTTTCGTTTTATTTTTTTAATTTATTTTTAAAGGACCTTTTTTTTATTATTTAGACACATTTTTATTGATTGAAACAGTTATTAGGAGAACAGGAAACTTTGTAAAAAACAAACAAAAAAACACCATTTCGGCAGTTATCGTTGCATTTCGTTGGTTTTTGCCGACGTCCAATAACTGCTTCGGTGATTCCAATTTTGGCAAAATACACTGATCATTTGCGAAGTAGTGAAGTCGCCAAATTTTCGGCGAAATGGGTCAAAATGAAAAGCACTTTGTGACTTGACCCTATAGTAACACGGCTGGGTGACCAGGCTCTGTTCGTCAGGTATAGAATCTTTCCAGGTATCTTTTCCTTTATAATAAGGGGTTATTCAGAGAGGGACAATCTGGCCCCGAAATGGCACAGAACATTGAGTTTCCCCGTATGGTGCAATTTCATGGCCATTCGGCTATTCAGAGAGCAGGCAGTTCGACAAATTACCAGCGAATTACCAGTGAAATCCGGTGCCTGTTCGGCGGCAGTGAAATCCGGTGCCTGTTCGGCGGCAGTGAAATCCGGTGTCTGTTCGGCGGCAGTGAAATCCCCCATAGAGAAGCAATGGTTAATCTATTCACATTGAACAGCAGAGAAATGTCAGTGAAATGCCCTGATGTTCAGTGGTTTCATTTGACAGGTTTAATCAGGCGAATCCCATAGGTTTCAATGTTATAAATATTCCTGTTTTAATCCAATATCTAATAAACCCGTTTATTATTTTAATCTGCAGAAAAAAGTCTTTTTTTTTTCTTTTTTGGGCATTTTTCAGAAAAAATATTTGCTTTTTTTTAAAATAGCGGTTGTTTTTTTTTCTGTAAGAGACCTTTTTATTATTCTTCATAGGATCTTTATATGTTAATTTCAGACATTTTTGTCCAGTAGTTTTACCCCGTTCGTCGGCTTGTTGTCAGCTTTTTTTTGGAGGCTGGTCAGCACGGTGTTCGGCGGATTGTCTGCTTTTTTTTCGGACAGGTTCGGGGTTTTTTCAGCGGTTTTGCGGCATATGGTCGGTTTTTACGTGTGCGTGCGTGCAGTGTTTTTGCGGCGCTTTTATGATGGTTTTCCGATCAATGCGGCGGATTTTCGCATGTGGTCGGCGGGTTTTCCTTGCGCTTTGGGGACCCTGCGGTTAATGCTGACTTCACTGCAGGGTCAGGGAATCTGATTCCCCAAAGTGCGGGGAACAAGAGCGCACCAAAAAGTCGGTGACATTTCGATGCTCTCTGAATAAACCTGTTAGTCTGAGACGGTAAAAAGTCATTAATGAAACGGTTTGTCATCGTCCTTTCTAGCTGAACCTGTTTATGCAGGCTTGGAGTCACGGGCATCTCCTAGGGTAAATGACCTCTTCTGATGAAGGCCGGGTGATCGTCTCCGTGGCTCGTGATGTGTTTCTATTCCTGAACGTTGCTCTGTCTGTTCAGTAGAGGTCATGGCGTTTCGTTCCCGCTGACCGTACGGCGACGCGGCGGGCCTCTAGGATTTAAAATCCTCTGACGATGGTTTTTAGAATGTGCTTCATGACAATGTAACTGGCCGAGCCTCAGCCTCTCATTGTCTGCGCAGGTGCTGGACTTCGGGTGGCCTGACCTTCACGCCCCGGCCCTGGAGAACGTGTGCAGCATCTGCAAAGCCATGGATACCTGGCTGAACGCTGATCCCCACAACGTGGTCGTCCTCCATAACAAAGTAAGACTTTCCGCCAGAGACCCTCGATCAAAGCCGCTGTCCCCCTACATTCACTGAATCTCACGAAGGGCAGAAAATGAACCAGAAAACCCTCCTGCAATCCAAAAGTCAACCACTGCCCTGGAAACCACTGTCACGCTCAGATCCTTGGGACTTGAAATTTTGAGCCCTGTTCTAGAGGATAGGGATCCTGCAGCGCTTCTTCTAGAGGATAGGGATCCTGCAGCGCTTCTTCTAGAGGATAGGGATCCTGCAGCGCTTCTTCTAGAGGATAGGGATCCTGCAGCGCTTCTTCTAGAGGATAGGGATCCTGCAGTGCTTCTACTAGAGCAGGGCTCAAAATTTCCACTCGCCTACTAGCATTTGGCGAGTGGAAATTAAGTGAGGGCGAGTGGAAATGCACAAGCAGGCAGCACACTAAATTATTTCGGGCTGCGTATTCCGCTGGTGCCACCGTGCAACCCTTCCTTCCTCAGGCTGCACAGTGGCAGGGATCAGCTGCCTAACCTTACCAAGCTCGTCTCTGTCACTGGCAGGGGGGTGGAGAGGAGCTTCCCTGCCTCTTCGCTCTGCTCACATTGGGGTCTGATGACTGGGTATACATGTATCTGGGGTCTGATGTCTGGCTATTAATGTTTTTTTTGTAACTTTATGCTAAATAAAACCTTTTAACAGTGTAATTTCATAAGATAATTTAAGGGTGTGTGTTTAGGGGCGGAGTTAAGGGTTGGGTAGGGGTTAGGTATAGCAGCTGGTGGCGAGTAACTCTTATAGCCTGGTTAGTAGCTTGGGACTTGAAATTTTGAGCCCTGTTCTAGAGGATAGGGATCCTGCAGCGCTTCTAGAGGATAGGGATCCTGCAGCGCTTCTTCTAGAGGATAGGGATCCTGCAGCGCTTCTTCTAGAGGATAGGGACCCTGCAGCACTTCTACTAGAGGATAGGGATCCTGCAGCACTTCTTCTAGAGGATAGGGATCCTGCAGCGCTTCTACTAGAGGATAGGGATCCTGCAGCACTTCTTCTAGAGGATAGGGATCCTGCAGCACTTCTACTAGAGGATAGGGATCCTGCAGCGCTTCTACTAGAGGATAGGGATCCTGCAGCACTTCTTCTAGAGGATAGGGATCCTGCAGCGCTTCTACTAGAGGATAGGGATCCTGCAGCACTTCTTCTAGAGGATAGGGATCCTGCAGCGCTTCTACTAGAGGATAGGGATCCTGCAGCACTTCTTCTAGAGGATAGTGATCCTGCAGCGCTTCTTCTAGAGGATAGGGATCCTGCAGCGCTTCTACTAGAGGATAGGGATCCTGCAGCACTTCTTCTAGAGGATAGGGATCCTGCAGCGCTTCTTCTAGAGGATAGGGATCCTGCAGCACTTCTTCTAGAGGATAGTGATCCTGCAGCGCTTCTTCTAGAGGATAGGGATCCAGCAATAGCTTTACACTATAGCTTTTTCCCGTTTTCATTTTCTCCGCTATGTGCAGATACTTGTTGTACAGTCTGAGATCGGCTTCTCTTATGAAGGCGCTTAATGATTTCTGTCTCCGGCCCGGCAGTATCATCCTGGAATAAGATCAGACTTATTGTTCTCTGGTAAACAATTAGTTAATGTACGCGATTAAGAAGGGTCTTAGAAATGATACTTGTTGCTTCAGCTCCTATTGGACTACATATCCCATCATCCATAAGCTCCCTGTGTGATGTGCAGAGCTATCCAGCAGGAGAGCTGCATGCTGCCCTCTAGTGGTGAACGCGGCAGTGCGCCCTCTGTGCAGACATGAGCTCCCACCTCCGTCTGCCTTACACAATGTTCGCTTTCATCTCGCCCGGCGAGCACAATGGGCGCAGTGTGCCAGGGCGCAGGCGGTAGCCATGCCTCACGCTCTTGTTTTCTTTCCTCAGGGTAATCGTGGTCGCACCGGCGTGGTGATTGCAGCTTACATGCACTACAGCAACATATCCGCCAGGTACTGCAGAAATCTCTTTACTGGGACAAACCGGCCCGGAATGTTAAAAAAGGCAAATTATTACACAGGGGAAAAAAACTGAATTAGGGGGATATTAACTAAATGGATACTTGTGCTTCCTGCTGTTTTTAAAAGATCTGCAGGAAAAAAATTATTATGGGATGGATAAGATTTCTCTAAAGCAACACCCCCCCCCCTTTCATGTTAAAAGTTTGGGAGGAGGTGATTGCTTAGGTTTGAGACATCCTTTTGACTCGCTGTGTTGTCCTCGCTCCGCAGTGCAGACCAGGCTCTGGACCGCTTCGCGATGAGGAGGTTTTATGAAGATAAGGTTCTGCCCGTCTGCCAGCCGTCCCAGAAAAGGTGAGCGTCTGCACCGTCCCAGCTCTGCCGTCAGGCACTGTGTCTGTATCATGCACTGTCCTCGCTCCACGCAGGGGCCCGGCGGGCACTGTGTCTGTATCCTGCACCGTCCCAGCTCTGTGCAGGGGCCCGGCGGGCACTGTGTCTGTATCCTGCACCGTCCCAGCTCTGTGCAGGGGCTCGGCGGGCACTGTGTCTGTATCCTGCACCGTCCCAGCTCCGCGCAGGGGTCCGGCGGGCACTGTGTCTGTATCCTGCACCGTCCCAGCTCTGTGCAGGGGCCCGGCGGGCACTGTGTCTGCATCCTGCACTGTCCCAGCTCTGTGCAGGGACCCGGCGGGCACTGTGTCTGTATCCTGCACCGTCCCAGCTCTGTGCGGGGGCCCGGCGGGCACTGTGTCTGCATCCTGCACCGTCCCAGCTCTGTGCAGGGGCCCGGCGGGCACTGTGTCTGCATCCTGCACCGTCCCAGCTCTGTGCGGGGGCCCGGCGGGCACTGTGTCTGCATCCTGCACTGTCCCAGCTCTGTGCAGGGGCCCGGCGGGCACTGTGTCTGCATCCTGCACTGTCCCAGCTCTGTGCAGGGGCCCGGCGGGCACTGTGTCTGTATCCTGCACCGTCCCAGCTCTGTGCAGGGGCCCGGCGGGCACTGTGTCTGTATCCTGCACTGTCCTCGCTCCGCGCAGGGGCCCGGCGGGCACTGTGTCTGTATCATGCACCGTCCCAGCTCTGTGCAGGGGCCCGGCGGGCACTGTGTCTGCATCCTGCACTGTCCCAGCTCTGTGCAGGGGCCCGGCGGGCACTGTGTCTGTATCCTGCACCGTCCCAGCTCTGTGCAGGGGCACGGCGGGCACTGTGTCTGCATCCTGCACTGTCCCAGCTCTGTGCAGGGGCCCGGCGGGCACTGTGTCTGTATCCTGCACCGTCCCAGCTCTGTGCAGGGGCCCGGCGGGCACTGTGTCTGTATCATGCACTGTCCCAGCTCTGTGCAGGGGCCCGGAGGGCACTGTGTCTGCATCCTGCACTGTCCCAGCTCTGTGCAGGGGCCCGGCGGGCACTGTGTCTGTATCCTGCACCGTCCCAGCTCTGTGCAGGGGCCCGGCGGGCACTGTGTCTGCATCCTGCACCGTCCCAGCTCTGTGCAGGGGCCCGGCGGGCACTGTGTCTGTATCCTGCACTGTCCCAGCTCTGTGCAGGGGCCCGGCGGGCACTGTGTCTGTATCCTGCACTGTCTTCATCCTCCTTTTTATAGAATTAAACACTGGACTAGTAGTTGTAGCTGCAGTCGTGTCCATTAGGGGGCGCCGTCATTCCTGTTATTTCCCTGGTCTAATCCTCATTTGGATAAATCTGCGACATAAACCGCGGCGTGGCCGCCTCGCCCCTTATATTAAATAACGCAGAGATAAAGACCTGGAAAATGTGATTAAATGATGCGTCTCCTCTAAATCCTGTGCTCACAGATACACAGAGCAGCGTGTGCGACGCGCCGGCTAAAAACTGACCATTTTATTATAAATCCATTAAAAAAAGTGCATTTATAATACAACGAACATTTTCAAGCAAGACCTTGAGTATTTCCCACATACCATGTATGATAAGAGGATATATATACACACACGCATATTTTTCTTCGCATGACTAATATTTCTGAGATAGAGATGTATCGATTACTCTGTGTTTAGAGATCTCAGATAATTTATATATATATATTGTTTATTATTGCAGAAGCCACCTGCACATCACAGCAATTCAAAGAATTGCATCCCAGAGTTCCTGTGCCACATTCCCCATATGCAGCAAGGAACTCTGGGTAGGATATGCAAACAGCGCTGTCCTAGGAGCGGCTTTGACCAGTTGTATAAACCTTATCTCTGCTACAAAGTCACGGTGTGACATAGCATTGATTTTAGGATTCTGTGTAACTACAAACCCAGGATGCATAAAGGTGAGACAGATGTCATTTGCATATCCTACCCAGAATTCCTTGTTGCATATGGGGAATGTGGCACATGAGCTCTGGGATGCAATTCATCGAATTGCTGTGATGTGCAAGTGGTTTCTGCAATAATAAACACACTTATTATAGTGTGGAGGCTTTTTATCTCACTTTTTCTCCTCCACCACAACCCTTGTAGAGATTATATATTTCTTGGAGAGCTTCTGTGCAAAACTCCTGCATTCCCGGACTCCAAACAGTGTTTGCAATGCCCGGTGCTCAGCTCAACAAAATAATGCAAGCTGGAACAAGAGCTAGCACTCTAATGTTATTTTATTAAGACATTATTGATGCATATTGAAATGCTCATCTTTTTTCTTTTATCTCCCAGCGGGATCTCTTCATCCTGTGAGCTGAGAACGTTGACTTTTAGTAATGTGCAACAATGACGTGGATTTGAGACCCTAGAGTGCTAGCTCTTGTTCCCGAGATATATATATATATATATAACCGTATATAGATTTATACCAACACACTGTATTGATGGTTTGTCTCTTTATGCTCCCCGGCAGGTACATACATTATTTCAGCGGCCTGCTGTCCGGGGCCATCAAGATGAACAACAAACCTCTGTTCCTGCACCACGTCATCATGCATGGGATACCCAACTTCGAATCCAAAGGAGGTAGGTCCTGCGTGACGCGTCTTCGCTTGCATTGAGCCTGGCTGAGCATCATGAGGCGTCATAAATGTCTGGTGAAGAAAGCCTGCACCAATTGCCAGTTATAGTGTGATGGAGGTGCCGCGGGGTAACCGGTGGCAGATCTCTCCCTGCAATGTAAATCCCCACCATACACCCCAAAGTCTCATACGAAGCCCCTCAGCGCTATAGGCCGCAGCAGGGTGACCCTCACTGATATCATTGTCTGGTTTCCTTTCCCCCAGGTTGCCGTCCGTTCCTGAAGATCTACCAGTCCATGCAGCCGGTGTACACGTCCGGCATCTAGTAAGATATCTCCTTTACTCGCTGTGTGTCCTGTGTCTGTTACAGCCTCATACCGAGGGATTTGAAACATGACGCCGTGTAATCGCTGTCACATACCGTATCGATTTACAATGTTATTCAGAGAGCACCGAAATATCACCGGCATTTCAGTGCTCTCCCGTTCCCAGCACTTCGGCTAGACCGTTTCACCGACCCTGCGGTGAATGCCGCAATCGCCACAGGGTTCCCGAAGTGCAGCGAACGGGCCGCCAAACACATCGGAAAACCCGCCGAATTGATTGAAAATCCGGCCGACTGGATCCAAAAAAAACCGACTGCATCTGACAATCCGTCGCAAAACAACCAAACAGAGCTCCGACCAGCCGACGAACGGGTAAAAAAAAAAACAGTAAAAAAAACCTGCAGCTTTTAAAAGCGGTTTGCAAAAAAAAGCTACTGCACAGAAATGCCAGAAAATAACCTGTAATATCCGGTGAATTATAATAAAAAGGTCTTTTACAGAAAACAAAACTTTATTTAAAAAAAATCGTGGGGAAAAAGTTTTGCTGAAAAAATGAATAAAGAGACTTTTTGCTGTAGATTAAAATAATGAACAGTTTATTAGATATTGGATTAAAACGGGAATATTTTGTAACATTGAAACCTATGGGATTCGCCTGATACATCTGCCGAATGAAACCACTGAACATCAGGGCATTTCACTGACATTTCTCTGCTGTTCAATGTGAATAGATTAACCATTGCTTCTCTATGGGGGATTTCACTACCGCCGAACAGGCACCGTATTTACTGCCGCCGAACAGGCACCGTATTTTGCTGGCAACTCGCCAATATTTGGTGAATTGCCTGCTCTCTGAATAGCTGAATGGCCACGAAATGTCACCGTACGGGGAAACTCACTGATCGGTGCAATTTCGGGCCAATTTGTCTCTTTGTTTAACCCGGTGAGTGTCGGTCCGCACCCCGCTATTAGTGTTATGAAGCAGAAAGTGGGCTTGTTCCCTGTAGCTGCGTCGGGTGAGGTCCCGGGTGTTTATAGCAGAGGATAATAAACTTTCTTTACATGTTTATTAAATGTTGGTACCCTTTGTCTATGCCGGATACTGCAGCTCTTACCAGCGCAGGGTTTCTTTACCTCTCCTGTGCGTCTCTTCCCAGCAACGTGCAAGGAGACAGCCAGACCAGTATCTGCATCACCATAGAGCCCGGCCTGCTGCTCAAAGGCGACATCCTGGTAAGATCACACCGCCGGCAACCGCACCATTTCCTGTTCTCTTTTAACCCCCCTGACAGGGGCCAATTTATCAACCAATGATTTCTGTTATTGTATGAGGTGCCCCTCTCCATGTCTACACACACACACACACACACACACACACACACACACACACACACACACACACACACACACACACACAATTCACCCATACAATTTTGTGCATATTCAGCAAAGTTTAAAACTTGTAAACTGAAAATACGTAGAATTGTGCATTGCTTTGGAAATGTAATGTTACATAATGTAGGAGAATATTTGATATTTTCATAGTGTGTAGTTATAGAGCGTGTAAGATCTGTATGTTTGAAAAGATGTGTGAGTGCGTAGAAGCTGTATGTGTGTGCCGAGAGTTGTGTGAGTGTGTAGAGTAAGGGGTCAGCAACCTTGGCCCTCCATACGTTTTGAAACCACATCTCCCATGATGCTCATATATTCATTAGCTTGGCTGAGCCTCATGGGAAATGCAGTTCAAAAACCTCTGGGTGACCAAGGTTGTTGCCACTGGTGTAGAAGATGTATGTGTGTGCTGAGACTTTTGTGAGTGTGCAGGGGATGCATGTGCGTGATGAGAGTTATGTGAATGCAGGGGCTGTATGTGTGTGCTGAGTTGTGTGAGTGTGCAGGGGCTGTATGTGTGTGATGAGAGTTATGTGAATGCAGGGGCTGTATGTGTGTGATGAGAGGTATGTGAATGCAGGGGCTGTATGTGTGTGATGAGAGTTATGTGAATGCAGGGGCTGTATGTGTGTGCTGAGTTGTGTGAGTGTGCAGGGGCTGTATGTGCGTGATGAGAGTTATGTGAATGCAGGGGCTGTATGTGTGTGCTGAGTTGTGTGAGTGTGCAGGGGCTGTATGTGCGTGATGAGACTTGTGTGAGTGCGCAGTGGCTGTATGTGAGTTATGAGAGTTGTGTGAGTGTGCAGGGGCTGTATGTGCGTGATGAGACTTGTGTGAGTGTGCAGGGGCTGTATGTGCAGAACGGGTGTTTTTCGGGCACACTGCCGTGCGCACTAGTAGGTTTAGGCACATTAACCTCTCGTGTTCTGGATCTTGATTTGTTCATTTAATCTTTTATTTAAAGGCTCCGCGTTCATTAATATTTAGCCGTTTTTACAGATTTTCCCATTATTTGCCGTTTTTCTCCCCGGGACAGAGCTCCTTTGTTTTTTCCATCTTTGAGCGAGCGTCACTTGGTGAATATGGTGAGCAGATGGAAGTGACCGTAGCGGATGATGGAGCATAGTGACCCCTTTGTCCGTCTCTTTTTGACTTTTCCCGTGTTCCCGATCACCCCCAGAACAGACGCGGGTGTTGTGTGCGCAGTGCGTGGCGCTCTGTCGCTCCCTGTGAATAATCTGCTGTAGGAATTTGGATTGGGCTCCGCGCGCTCGGATGTATCGGAGCCTTTGTGTATAATGTGCTGCAGAGTAAGCTCCGCGCTCTGCGCCCGGAGCCCGTCCCGCTTTTAATTAGATTATTTCGGCTCCGGAACAATCCGCGCTAAACACATCCAGATGTAAATATGAAAGCCGGGAACCTTAGTCGTGCGAGGTGTCAGCACATTCTGCAGCGCTCGGCGTGATCAACACGCGTTGTGTCCATGTCCTTACAGTCATTACGTCCCCTCAATCGAGACGCCCGTCAACCACGTCTCCTATAGATGGTGAAGCTGCTGGATGTACAGGTCTCTGGGTATAACGTTATACGCCGTGGTCTGTGCGGAGCCGGCGCCGTCACCTGTTGCCCCTGGATCTGGATAAAGTGATCCTGGTGTCAGACCATCAACCTTCAGCCAAGCTCCCGTCCTACTGGCGGTAACGTCCGTCTGGATCTTCCAGAATTGGCGCGGGCCGGGAGTGTCACATCCCGCCCCATCGCTTTTACATAAAGACTTTGTAACTTTAATCTTTTTTTGTTTCCTATTTTAATTCTCTATTTATAGTAAAGCAGAAAATGTTGGCGCTTACGATTATTTATATAGCACCGACCTATACCGCAGCGCTGCTCAAATATACAGTTGTGTTCAAAATTATTCAACCCCCAATGCTGTAAAGGGTTTTAGGGAATTTAGTGTACATTTGTAATTGTATTCAGAATGAAATCCTACAAGGACTTTTTAAAGAACCATATGCAACTAAAATGACATCAATTGGTTTTGTAATACAGTAGTAAATGTTTCTTTTGTGAATTCTTCATTGACACAATTATTCAACCCCTTAACCCCTTAGTGACCGGGCGGTTTTACACAAATCCGTCCTTTAGTGACCGCTGCTGTTTTTACGTTTCTGCGCTGCTCGTGTTTAGATCAAATTTTCCTCTTACTCGTTTATTCAACCCACACATATTATACACCCTTTTTCCCGCCATTAAATGGACTTTCTAGAAATACCATTATTTCCATCATATCCAATAATTTAATATAAAAAAAATATGAAATATGATGAAAAAAATGGTAAAAACACACTTTTTCGTAATTTAATCCCCTAAAGCTATAACCACCAATAAAGACCCCGGCTAAATAGTTTCCAAATTTTATCCCGAGAATATAAATACCCAATTTTTACATGTTTTTACCTTTTAACCCTTTCACTGCTGAGCCAGTTCACCTATGTGCGCTGCGCTCATTCTGACCATTTTGTGATAATTATTTTTAGATGACAGCCTAGGTCCTATTTAATTAAACTCCCCCCAGACAAAACAAACTTTAAAAAAAAAAACATTTTTTTATTTTATTTAATTTTTTTATTATTTTCTTTTTATTTAATTTTTTTTACATTTTTTTTTAAAACCAGACCTGGTCATGTTTGGTATCATTTGAAAGGCCATAATCAGGCCTTTCAAATGATGGCAAATATGACCATCTAGCTGCCATGGATCGGGAGATAAAGGGATCCTTAGGATCCCCTTATCTCTACATGGCAGCTAGAGGGTTAACTTTCCCACTGACATCCTCACACATATGGTGAGGTTGTCAGTGGGTGGGGGGGGACCTGGAGGCTAGGCTGACATCCAAGATGTCAGCCCCCCTCCAGGTTTGAATCACGTTTTGGCGCCAATTGGCGCCGCAACGTGATCCGGCGGCGAAATGGTTAATACCATACACCGCTGGAAAGGGGAGGCTCTCCCCTCTCCAGCGGTGCAAACGGCATCTCCCTAGCTTCAATGGTTGGGGAGATAGAGGGCTCCGAAGGAGCCCCCCCCTCCCCTCCATTGAAACACATGGGGGCACCTTCTGATGACGTCACCACGCAGCGTGGCGACGTCATCAGCCTCGCCTGCCCATGTAAATCACATGGGCAGGCTTCCTCCCTGTCAGATCGACGTGGGATCCGACGAGGGAGGTGAGTATCGGGCGGGAGGGGGATTTGGCGCCGCTGACGTACCCTGTACGTCATCGGGTCTAAGGGAGACCCGAACACAGGACGTACAGGGTACGTCAGCGGTCGGGAAGGGGTTAAAGACTACCACTCTGAAGAACAGAGGTTCATTCAAGTGTTTTCAATCAGGTATTGAAAACACCTGTGGATGTCACGGAGCAGCAATAAAGCATAATAAGCACCAATTAGGCAGCTTTAAAATGACTGTGATACTCAGCTCCTTCTAGACATTTACTGGTGTGGTTACAAACATGGTGAAGTCAAGAGAATGGTCCAGGAAGACAAGAGAAGAGGTGATTACTCTTCACAGGAAGGGCAATGGCTATAAGAAGATTGCAAAGATGTTAAACATACAAGAGAGACCATAGGAAGCATCATTCGCAAATTCAAGGCAAAGGGCACTGTTGAAACGCTACCTGGTCATGGCAGAAAGAAGATGCTGACTTTGACTGCTGTGCGCTACCTGAAGCGTAGAGTGGAGAAAAGTCCCCGTGTGACTGCTGAGGAACTGAGAAAAGATTTGTCAGATGTGGGTACTGAAGTTTCAGCTCAGACAATACGGCGCACACTGCGTAATGAAGGCCTCCATGCCAGAACTCCCAGGCGCACCCCCTTGCTGTCTCCAAAGAATAAGAAGAGTCGACTGCAGTATGCCAAAAGTCATGTGGACAAAGCACAGAAGTTTTGGGATAGTGTTCTGTGGACTGATGAAACAAAATTAGAACTGTTTGGGCCCATGGATCAACGCTATGTTTGGAGGAGGAAGAACAAGGTCTATGAAGAAAAGAACACCTTGCCTACTGTGAAGCATGGTGGGGGGTCAATCATGCTTCGGGGCTGTTTTGCTTCTGCAGGTACAGGGAAGCTTCAGCGTGTGCAAGGTACCATGAATTCTCTTCAGTACCAGGAGATATTGGATGACAATGTGATGCAGTCCGTCACAAACCTGAGGCTTGGGAGACGTTGGACCTTTCAACAGGACAATGATCCCAAGCATGCCTCCAAGTCCACTAGAGCATTGTTGCAGATTAAAGGCTGGAACATTTTGGAGTGGCCATCGCAGTCACCTGACTTAAATCCGATTGAGAACCTCTGGTGGGACTTAAAGAAAGCAGTTGCAGTGCGCAAGCCTAAGAATGTGACTGAACTGGAGGCTTTTGCCCATGACGAATGGGCGAAGATACCCGTAGATCGCTGCAAGACACTTGTGTCAAGCTATGCTTCACGTTTAAAAGCTGTTATAACTGTAAAAGGATGTTGTACTAAGTACTAAGATTGAATGTCACTTGGGGGTTGAATAAAACTGATAATGATGTGAGCACAGAAAAGACATTTGTGGTTATTTCATTATAAATGTTATGTTATATTTGTCTGACCTACACGTGCCTCTTTGATTTAATTGTAAGCAAGATGACTGAATGATCAAAATCAATGTCAAACTGGTCAAAACACTCAATTTCAGTGGGGGTTGAATAATTTTGAACACAACTGTATCTAGAATTCTATCGCGCCTTTGCACTTTTGTTTATTGGTCAATTTTCTGGAAGAAATATCGGGCGATTTAATTGAAAAATTCCAGTATTTGAAAATTTAAGCTGCTCCAGAAAAAAAAAAGCTGTCTGGAAAAAAAGCCCCAAAAAAATCCGTATTGAAATCTAAATCTCTGAACCAAATTTCTATCCGGAATCAAACTGGAATCTCCTGAACCGAAAAATATAAAAAACATGAACGGAAAAGGTGCCGACTTCGGATAACAGGCCGAATTAAATCAAGCCCCAAGTTAGACACACCCAGTGCAATAAGAAAGTGGACCCTGACCCAGTGAGCTTACGATCTAAGAAGAACGCTGTGAAAATAAACAGCGATATTTACAGAGAATAGGTTAACTGATACTAATATGGGGTGTGTCTGTGTGTGTCTGTGTGTGTCTGTGTGTACGTACAGTCGTTAGAAAAAGTCTACACACCCCTGTTAATATTAATATTTGCAGCGTTCGTGTGCTGCTTGTATCCCTGTTCCTATGATGACTTTATAATTTCGGCCTCATGCCAGCGGTCTGAGGGTTAATCCTGGCTGATGGCTCGTTCTCCTCCTGTCATTATAGGAAATACAAGTTCTATAACCTCAGTTTACCGCGTCATTAAATACAAAAAGCCCCCTGAAAGCTGGAAAATAGGTTTATCCCAGGATTTATAATTAAAATCTCTTTGTTTTGTGTCCGCACAGCTCAAATGTTATCACAAGAAGTTCCGCAGCCCGGCGCGCGACGTCATATTCCGCGTGCAGTTTCACACCTGCGCTATCCATGACCTGGGGATCGTGTTCGGGAAGGAGGATCTGGACGACGCTTTTAAAGGTACCATATGTACACGTAGCGTGTGTTCCCCCCCCCAGCTCACAACCTGACGTGACACCAAAAGGTATTTGTGTCATCCCGACTGGAGTCACTGGCGTCATTATGTGATTTTGTAATAAACACCTGTAATGTCTGTGTGAATGGAAAGATCTGTGTATAACAAGCTGTGTGTATACTGTGCGCGGTATACAGGGCAGTGGTGTATTTAGGTTTTGTGCTGCCCTAGGCCTGACTAAACTCGTGCACCCCCTAATTTAAATTTGAGGCACCCCTTCCTGTCAAGGTCACACCTCTTCCTGATTAATCCCCACCTCTTTAAGCTCCACCTTTTCCTCATAGAGCTCCGCCTTTTCCTCGCTTTATATTAAAAGTGGATACCTACAGGGTTATTCAGAGAGCGTGAAAAGCAGGAGAATGACTGGAGAATGAAATATTCTAGGTCAAAATAGTCAAACCAGAAAAATTCTCCCTTTCATCTCACTTTCCAAATCGGCTATTTTGACCTAGAATTTTTCATTCTCCAGTCATTCTCCTGCTTTTCACGCTCTCTGAATAACCCTGCAAGTGCCTACTTGTATATTTTGTATACCATTTCAAATGTATCTATTGAGATAAATAAAATTATGAAATATTTAAATTCAAGCATTTTTACAAAGAACAGCCACGCATGTTAAGTATACTGGATCACAGCCGCTCTAATTGGTTGAACAATAAAATCCACAGAAACGTGCACTGCATATGAGCGTATCACAGAGCTGCACAGCAATAAAACCCACAGAAATGAGCACACTGTACGAGCATATCAGAACTGCACAGCAATAAAACTCACGGTAATGTGCAGTGTGTATGAGCGTATCCCAGAGCTCCAGGGCAATAAAACTCACAGTAATATGCAGTGTGTATCATAGAATCCACAGCAATAAAACTCCCAGCAATGCAATGTGCAGTGTGTGTGTCAGCGTATCAGAATTCACAGCAATAAAACTCACAGCAATGCAATGTGTGGTGTGTGTCAGCGTATCAGAATCCACAGCAATAAAACTCCCAGCAATGCAATGTGCGGTGTGTATGATTGCATCAGAATCCACTGCAATAAGACTCCCAGCAAACCGAGTGAATATGAGCACACAGCAATTATTTATTCTATATTTACCGGCCTTTGTCCGCGGTAGGGCTGTATGCAGAGGCAGCAGGGACTGTATACGGACTCAGCAGGAGGTCCCACCAGGCCACGTTAGGATCGTGGCTGTGCCTGTGCGTGGAGCCATCTTGTCAGCATTGGGGTGCCACTGCCAGAGGGTGCACCGTGGCTTTGATTCCCTTCCTGGTGGGTGTTCAGTCCAGAATAGAGTGAGAGTCCATGTTACGAAAGGGCGGGCAGCTGCGTCAGCCAGTCAGGTGGTACTGAGACTCAGTACCACCTGACTGGCCGGACCGCGTGACCTGCATGCACGTAGCCTCACCAGGAGCCAGGCAGCTCAATGACAAATTTCTATCACTGCAGTGCTGGTTAAGGAAAGGTCCACTTTAAACAGCAGTAAGCAGACAGGGCTTCATATTCTGCTGATTACCCCCCCCCCTTTACCTGCCATTTACTGTCATCTTCTCTCTCTGCACACAAATCACATCCCCCTCCCCTCTCCTAGAGCTGCTGCGGGGCAGGGGAGGAGCTATGGAGGGAGGAGAGGGGGATTTTTATTCTATTCGATTTTATTCCATATGCAAACGCCCTGCTCCACTGCTCGTTGTTTGAGAACACAGCTCAAAGCTGACACACAGTGACAGTGACACCTCCTAGTACCCCCTAATGACACCCAAATAATCCCTGGTACCTGGGGCGGCCCGCCCTCCGCCACTCCCCTGAGTACACCACTGCTCTGTGATATGCTCACACACAAGTTTGACGAACTGCCAGCAAGTACGGTGCTGTTTGAAGGCAGTGCAAATCCCCATAGAGAAGTAATGGTTAATCTATTCAGAGAACACCAAACAGCAGAGAAATGGCAGTGAAATGCCCTGATGTTCGGTGGTTTCAATCAGCAGGTTTATTCAGGCGAACCCCATAGGTTTCAATGTTAAAAATATTCCCGTTTTTATGCAATATCTAATAAATCATTTATTATTTTAATCTGCAGTAAAAAGTCTTTATTGATTTTTTTTTTTTTTTTTTTTTTGTACCTTTTAGTAATTTTTGAGCAAAATTCCCCCCCCTTTTTTTTAATATCGGTTCTTCTTTTTCTGTAACAGAACTTTTTTATTATCAATCATAGGATCTTATATGTAAATTCCAGACATTTTCGTTCAGTAGTTCTTTTGAAAACAGCAGGCCATGGGTTTGCGGTGGCAGCATACAGCGGCCGACTCCATGCACTTTGGGGACCCTGCGGTGAATGGTGAATTCACTGCAGGGTGGGGAAATTTTATTCTCCTAAGTGCAGGGAACTACAGAACACCAAAAAGTTGGCGTCATTTCGGTGCTCTGTGAGTAACCCATTTAGGCTAGGGTCAGATTGAGGCAGTGCGAACGCGCGTGCAGGCGCACTTAATCACGGCCGCACTAGCAGCAAATGACGGGCAATGACGGCCAATATACGAAGTACGGTCGCACAAAAGTCCGGCTGCGCAACGCAAGTGGAAAACGAACGCATTTTGTCGAGACGTAAAACCTCTAGTACGGTTGTACAGAGTGCGCTGCGTCCGCTAGCGGCGTGTGTGCGTGATTTGGAGATGTCAGACACTGCTAATGTCCGGCCAACATAACGTCCAGATGCACAAAGTGTTTTATTGATGATCCGTACAAAATCACGAACGCAAATGCGCATCGTATGACCGCTATCGTGTACTCCGTGAAAATGCGTTCGTCTGACCCTAGCCTTAGTGGTGAGGTTTTTTGCTGCCCCCTGGAAAGTGAAAGCCTAGGCCTTGCCTACCCAGGACATACTTGAAAATTAGTGACATCTCAATAAATACTTTCCTTGTAAAATACTTTGCAAAAGTAAAAAAAAAAAAAATCATTTTTTTTTTTATTTATTTTTTAGGGGTGGGGCCACCATTGCGGGCCGCCGCCCCCTGGAAAGTGCCGCCCTAGGTCTAGGCCAAAATACACCACTGATACAGGGTGACTCTCTCCCCAGGTAGTATCAAGGATTATTCCCATAAAATCCCCAAATTTCAAGTTTATGAAATAAAAATCCTAAAGTATCGTCCCCTGCTCTTTACATCCCAATCTAATATATAAAAGTGAACGTTTGTTTCTATGTTTGTGTCAAATACAGCCCAACTGCTTTTGTTGCCATGGTAACAGAAAAGAACATAGTTTGGGAGTTCTAAACACAAGAGAGCTAAACACGTATCTAAGCCCGGTATCATTTAGAACTCTTATCAAAGGCTGCAAAAAAAATTTGGGAGGCAAATGTGAGCTGATTTAGTGAGATCCACAAAAATAAAATTGTGTGTATATATATATATATATGTATATGTGAACATTTGTTTATAGGTTTGGATTAGGATTAGGTCAAGCGAAGGATTAAATTACAGTTAAATCCAGAACATCCAAAAGTTTTAAAGCTACTTTAAAGTATGTCTTTAAAAAAAATGCAATTAAAAACCCGGGCAACGCTGCGTGTATGAAGAGGGTTTTTTGCGCACTTACTTGACTTTATCAGCGATTTAAAGAGGAAGCTCGCCGACCAACATCAAGGCAAACCTATGGAGTCCTGCGCTTTCACTCATTCAAATTGTCACATGACACTTGAGTCGTCTTACAGACTCCATGAATCGCCCCTAAACACGGGGAGGACATGGTGACTGGGTTTTCCAGGTTGTAGGAGCTATGGGTGCGCAAAGCGGGATTTAACGAAAATCCCCAGTAATTTTTAAAAAAAAAATATTTTGAGAAAGGATTTTACCAGGAAGGATACATTGAGATTTCTCTGGTTTTCAGTATGTCCTGGGTGGCGAGTATGTACCGTTAGGTGTCTTGCCAAGGACACTTACTGGAGAGGTGCTCTTGCTGGGATCGAACCTGTGTCTCCACAGTCTCTCTCCACGTAGAGCAGTGATGTTACCTCTACTCCACCCAGCCGGTCCTATTAAAGATATTGTTGTCATTTTAAAGATACTCTGAAATCCGAAGGCTTCGCGGTAATTCTGCAGCTTTTATGTGACGAGGAAGCGGCTGGGTAATATCAGCCAATCCTGCCCCTCCATTGTTTTCTATGAGAGAGCAGAGCATGGCCTTCCCTTGGCTGGGGATTGTGGGATATGAGGTGCAGTTGATCCAGTGACTGGTTTCTCTATAGTCTATGTGAGCGAGCGGATCTTTTTAACGAGATGCACTCAGTACAGCCATGTCCTCACTACCGGCTCTCTATAACTGTCCTCATGGAGGTGGAAGAGGGGGTCAACGTGGAGAAATCTCCCCGCACGCACAGATTTTTATGATACGTATTACAATACGGTCTGCGCGGTGTCGAGCCGACAAATATAGCTCCAGGAATGCGCCTTTAAGGCTCCGATTTAAGGAGCCTTCAGACGGGGCGATATCAAAGGCCCTTCCACAACCTTTCGCTGGATCCCGTGCCCGGACCTGGCCAGCTGTCCCCGGCTCTCTGCTCTTCCCTCACCATCGCTCTAATGACAAACAGGCCCATCATACAGCGTTTTATGTGACCTCCAGTCAAAGCATGCAGATCCCCAAAAACACCAGCGATGGGGAAGCCGCAAGGGGAAGCTGCTGAGGATTGTTTATGTCATGTTTTGCTCATTATCGCTTTAATGACACAAACCATGCAATAAAATATCACCAAATAAACCTGCACACATTGCGCTGCTATTGGGTGTTTTTTTTTTTTTTAAGTTTAATTTTATTTAATAATATATAGCTTTCTGTGTGTGTGTCTATATCTATAATATATAACGGTGTGTGTGTGTGTGTGTGTGTGTGAATATACGCATCTATAATTATTATATATTTTTCTGTGCATGTGTCTATAAAACACACACACGTGCACACACCTATATCTATAATATATGGCTTTCTGTGTGAGTGTAAATATATGTGCATCTATAATTAATATATACACTGCTCAAAAAAATAAAGGCAGCACAAACATAAGACCTGCTCGATGTGAATGAATGAAATCTTCTTATGAAATGCTGTGCTCATTATTACATCGCTGAATGTGCTGACAACACAATCACACAAACCTTATTATTATTATTATTCTTTATTTATAAAGCGCCTGCATATTCCGCAGCGCTGTACAATAAGCACAGTATAGACAGGGTTACAATACATTGAACAACATTTGACAAACAGTACAGGAGGAGATGAGGGCCCTATTCCCGTAGGAACTCACAATCTGGGAGGGTTGGGGTTGGAAACAGGAGGAGAGGACTGTAAGGTGAGAGTGATTGATGGTTGCGTCAGTGAGTTGGGTGGTAGGCTTCCCTAAATAGGAATGTTTTAAGGGAGCGTTTGAAGGAAGAGAAGTTAGGGGAAAGTCTGACAGTACGAGGGAGAGCGTTCCAGAGAGTGGGGGCTGCGCGTGAGAAATCCTGCAGTCTATCATGGGAAGAGGTGATGCGGGGAGAAGCTAGGCGCAGGTCACTGTTTGACCTTAGGGAGCGGGCTGGGGTGTATTTGGTGATTAGTGAGGACAGGTAGTGGGGCGCTGAGTTAGTGAGGGTTTTGTAGGTAAGGATAAGGATTTTGAACCTTATCAATGGAAATCATATTGATTAACCCATGGAGGTCTGGATTTGGAGTTACTCAAAATTAAAGTGGAAAACAACACTACAGGCTGATCCAACTTTGATGTAATGTCCTTCAAACAAGTCAAAATAAGGCTCAGTAGTGCGTGTGTCCTCCACGTGCCTGTAGGACCTCCCTACAACGCCTGGGCATTCTCCTGATGAGGTGGCAGATGGTCTCCTGAGGGATCTCCTCCCACACCTGGACTAAAGCATCCCCCAACTCCTGGACAGTCTGTGGTGCACCGTGGCGTTGGTGGATGGAGTGAGACATGATGTCCCAGATGTGCTCAATTGGATTCAGGTCTGGGGAACGGGTGGGCCAGTCCATAGCATCAATGCCTTCGTCTTGCAGGAACTGCTGACACACTCCAGCCACATGAGGTCTAGCATTGTCTTGCGTTAGGTGGAACCCAGGGCCAACCGCACCAGCATATGGTCTCACAAGGGGTCTGAGGATCTCATCTCGGAACCTAATGGCAGTCAGGCTACCCCTGGCGAGCACATGGAGGGCTAAAGAAATGCCACCCCACACCATTACTGACTCACTGCCAAACCGGTCATGTTGGAGGATGTTGCAGACAGCAGAACGTTCTCCACGGCTTCTCCACACCAGGTCACGTCTGTCACATGTGCTCAGTGTGAACCTGCTTTCATCTGTGAAGAGCACAGGGCGCCAGTGGCGAAGCTGCCAATCTTGGTGTTCTCTGGCAAATGCCAAACGTCCTGCACCTTGTTGGGCTGTAAGCACAACTCCCACCTGTGGACGTCGGGCCCTCATACCACCCTCATGGAGTCTGTTTCTGACCATTTGAGCAGCCACATGCACATTTGTGGCCCACTGGAGGTCATTTTGCAGGGCTCTTGCACAAAGGCGGAGGTAGCGGTCCTGCTGCTGGTTTGTTGCCTTCCTACGGCCTCCTACTCCACGTCTCCTGATGTACTGACCTGTCTCCTGGTAGCGCCTACATGCTCTGGACACTACGTTGACAGACACAGCAAACCTTCTTGCCACAGCTCGCATTGATGTGCCGTCCTGGATGAGCTGCACTACCCGAGCCACTTGTGTAGGTTGTAGACTCCGTCTCATGCTACCACTAGAGTGACAGCACCGCCAGCATTCAAAAGTGACCAAACCATCAGCCAGAAAGCATAGGAACGGAGAAGTGGTCTGTGGTCACCACCTGCAGAACCACTCCTTTATTGGGGATGTCTTGCTACCTGCCTATGCTTCCCACATGTTGTCTATTCCATTTGCACAACAACAGCATGTGGACTCGACTGTCAGTGTTGCTACCTAAGTGGACAGTTTGATTTCACAGACGTGTGCTTGACTTGGAGTTACATTGTGTTGTTTAAGTGCTCCCTTTATTTTTTGGAGCAGTGTATATTTTCTGTGCGTGTGTTTATGTCTATAATATTATATCTTTCTATGTGTGTATTCTATAATCTATAATCTATACTGTATTGTGTGTCAATGTCTGAGTTTGTCAGTATGTACATATCTTTCTGTGTGTGAATACAGTGTGTACATATCTTTCTGAATACAGTGTGTGTGTCTGTTTATAAATATCTGTGTGTGTATATATGTATGTATATCTCATTCTGTGCGTGTATGCATCTTTTAATCTGCGTGTGGATATATACAATGTATAGCTACTTCTATTCAGTAAATATATAATCTGTGTTTATAATGTATGTTATTAAACACACACACAGATACAGGTAAACACATACATGGTGTATATGTAACTATAATGGTAATTATAGCCTTTTTCTAATCTCACAATCTTGGCACAGAACATTCATGAAAAATGAAACGTCGGGCTTGGAAAACATAGAATTAACTCTTTCAGGATGTTTGATTACCTTGTGTGTGTGTGTCTCTCTCCCCCCATTAGGTTGGCATATAACACACAAACACCTTGGCACTGCTTTATCCATCACGCTCCGTGTAAGATGATATGTTATATTGCGTGTCGACAAGTAAATAAAGCACATTGTCCACTTCAGTCGCCGTGCACCTGTCCCCGCACATTCATCCTGTTTAGCATCTCGCCGTCTGCTCCTGACATTCCACCCTGGGGTCAATATTAGCCCCAGCCCGCGGTGTCACGTAGCTCGCCATCTCTTACCGCCCGGTGGGAATTTCTGACATTGCTCGCTCGGAACGTCCACTTTTCAGGATTTGTTTAGAGCTTCGCCGGACGCTCGGCAGCACGAGATAATGGACCAGTTAATGGGCCGGCAGGGCTGCCAGCACGGAGCATTCTGTTCAGGAATCAAGCACACATACAATTAGTGTTCCTTGATACATTGTGTCAGCATGAAAACTGCTCCGCAATAGCCCTCCACCTCCCACCGGCTCCCAAAGGCTTCAGAAAGCTGGGCGTATCCAGCTCATTCTGGCCTGCAAAGCCTACAATCCTCAACAATCCTCAGCCTGTCTCTGTGGCTGAAACGCAGCTACTGGGATTATAGTGCAACGCTTCAAACCCGCTATAAATACATCCAAGCGTGCGGAAATAACTGCCATACACTGCATTAATAATCATAAGGTTACGATGCGGCACGATGTCTGTATAGACACTGTCTGGCCCAAAATAGTCCCCCCCCCCCCGATGTAACTCAGCCAATAGGTGCTCTCGCCTTCCATTGGATAATTACTGCAGTGATTAATATGTTTCAGCATAAAATGAGGTCATGTGACTCCCTGAATATACTGAATGAGCAGGTTTTTCCATCAATGGGTTTTTCTCCCCTGATGGCACAGCGGGCATATTCCAAGATGGCAATGCCAGGATTCATTGGGCTCAAATTGTGCAAGAGTGGTTGAGGGAGCACAAGACATCATTTTCACACATGGATTGGCCACCGCACAGTCCAGACCTTAACCCCATTGAGGTTAATCTTTGGGATAATGTGCTGGAGAAGACTTTACGCAGCGCCGTGACTCTCCCATCATCAATACAAGATCTTGCCACAAATTAATGCCACTCTGGACGCCAATAAATGCCGTGACATTGCATGAGCTTATCCACACGATGCCCCGGGGAATGCGTGACGCAATCACAGCAAAACGATGCCACGGGGAATGCGCGAAGCAATCACAGCAAAATGATGCCGCGGCAAATGCGTGTCACTACTTCAGCAAAACAATGCCGCGGCGAATGCGTGACGCAATTGCAGCAAAAGGCGACACAACCATATATTACAGGGGTGAGATGAGTTTTTGTTTGGCCGGGCAGTGTGTGTTTCTGTGTGTGTGTGTGTGTGTGTGTGTGTGTGTGTGTGTGATATATACGCTGTATAAGTTGGGATCTGCACTATAATAAAAAATCCTCAGCAATGTTTATAGCGAGGATTGGGGGAAGACCTATTCCTGCGCGCTCCCTCTCTCTTTACGCTGTGTCTGACCGCAGTATCCCTCCACAGGAAGTGCCTGTGACAGCCGGTGCGCTTGAAATTCCTTCCCCCTGTCATCTTCAACCCCAATCCGTTTCTATAAGCTGCTGCAGTTGTGGAGGTTTTTATGTTCCTCTCCCTGGGTTTGTGCCTCGTTACGATGTGTTTCTCTCTGTTCTGTTTCAGATGAGAGATTCCCCGAGTACGGGAAAGTGGAATTTGTCTTCTCCTACGTCCCGGAGAAGATCCAAGGTAATAAACGTGACTTATCTGTGTTTTTATGATCAGATTACAGGGCGCAGCGATACCGTACGGCCCATCTTTCCTGGAAATATTTCTGGATATTCGCGCTCGGCCTGGTAGGATAAATTATCAGGGTGGGTCCTGGTGTTTGACGCTGATGGGAGCGCGCGGCCCACGGAAGGGTCATTAACACGGATTTCAGATTCTTCCGAACATACTTCCAAGAGGGAGTGAGATCTGTTTCAGCTCCGAGACCACACAGACACACGCACCTTCTTCAGGAGGAACATCTGCCCTGGACGAGGTGCTCCTCGGGGTTTGTATCTCCGCCCGCTCTGCAGAATTCCCAAATCTCAGGGAAGCTTAATGGAGATTAACCCTTTAAGGAGCGCGTGTCTCTCCAATCCGGCCATACTGGAGTGTAGTATGTACAATCTTCATGCACAACATAGCGTGACACACATGAAACGAGCTTCTCGGCTCCTGGCCTTCGACCCATTGGTAGCAACATGTTTGTCCCTGGACCTCTAGCTGGTTTCTGTAGCGGTTTCCAATCTCACAAGCAGATTGACTCCACGACCTTCGCTCATGTCCGTACACCGAAACAGGGTCACCCTCCCCATCTGGTATTCACCGTAGCCGGTATCTACAGCCATACCGTGGCTTCATGCCTGTCACTGCTCCCCGGGCACTTTCTCTGATCTTCTGACTCTTGGATAGCATCATCCTCCCTAGCTGATGCCTCGTCCTTCTCGTGATTTTTCCTCCACATCGTTTTGGGAGGCGTCTGACCTCCCACCTTGTACCCGTAGCTTTAAATGGACACCATGCTCCTCACTGGTTCCTGCCAACCCCCCCCCCCCCTCGGACGCTTCCTAAATGATTTACGTCCCTTTAACAAGTGATGATTTATCTGAAGATCTAACCCCCCCCCCCTGCCTTTGTTTTTTCCTCGTCAGGGATGGAGCATTTGGAGAACGGACCCAGTGTCTCCGTCGATTACAATACGTCAGATTCTCTGATTCGCTGGGACTCGTACGACAACTTCAACGTGCATCGTGAGGACAGTCTAGAAGGTACGTGTCACCTTCAGTCTGGGGGGGGGGTGCTCTACGGATACCAATTCAATGTGCTTTGCTCTGGTTTTGCTGTCCTGCTCGGATGCCGTGGCCGTGGCTGGTGCTGGTTCTCCAAAGTGTTGATGACTAAACCCGGCACCCGAATATCTCTATACTACAGTTCCCATGATGCTCAGTCAGGTTTTAATGGGGTTGTGCATCCTGGGAATAATATTTAAGAGACGTGGGATGCTGAGTTTGGCCTCACTGCCATAAATATATATATTTGGGGCTGGGCTGGACTGGAGAATCCTGGGACATGCGGTCCACAAACCTTTCCAGCACTAACGTAGGCCATGAGTGGTAAGTGACGGGCTAAAACGCCCCCACCTTACCATGAGGCGCCGGGAGCGCGTCTCCCTTTATTGTTTTGACGCATACAGATGTTTCCAGTAACAGAAATGGTCTTGTGGTTTTATACCGCTATCATTTCTATTTGATTGTGGTGACCTCTCTCTATATAGCACCAGTCTGTCCGTCCGTCCGTCCGTCTGTCCAAATCTGTAGCTTTCTATGCGATGGTGAATGATCCCGTCATGAGATTGAAAGATTGACTCGAGTTTAGAGAATACATTGTGTCTCGGCTGTTTATCCCTAATTAATCGCGCCTGTAATCTGTGATTGGTTTCTCTGATCATGTGGAGGTCCAGACCCCTCCGGACCCCCTGGGTGAGCCTGGCCGCTTCTTTACTAGAAAAGTCTAATACATAATGAGTATTTGCTCTTTTCCCCCTGAATAAGAGACGATCAGGTGATGGATCATGTGTTGTGGTCATGTCACTAGATAGGTCTCCATGGATCTTCATACAGTCCTGAGACCATCGTGGTCTGCTTCGTGTCCCTCTGCCGAGCTTGTGTTTCACGACGTCCACAGGGATCCCCTTATGTTTACGTATCACAGGAGATTTAGGAGGACGTCAGGTTTTCATACACAGGAGGCAATGTTCACCAGAAACACCTGGAAGCTTCTGGCCAATCTTCCAAATCGTAATTTCATCGAAACATGACCTTCCCATCCATCCTGAGCTGAGACGCATGGGTGAAGGTCCCGGGGCAGGAAGGGCAGGGTGTGGGTGACGGGTGGAGGTGCAGGAGCCGCACGGATCTGTGCTGGTGGTCCTGTAATCCTAGGAGCGAGTTTTAAAGCAGAGCTGAAGGTGAAAAGTCACAAGACTGACCCGGGCCGGTTGTGCCAAGACAGCTGCATGACCACCGATGATGTGGAGTGTGCTGCCCTCATTGCTTATGACCGGGGAGAGTCTAACCCTTTATCTGCCAGACGGGGTTTGAAAAAGTAACTCGTAGTTGTGTTGCCATTATTTAACAATGCAGTTGTGACGTGTGCTCACTATAAAGTGTCAGCGTTGTGCAGGGCTGCGTTTTATAGGCCTTTACTGGGCTGGATTACATTTTACAAGGTGGTGCTTTGTAGGGATAGACCGATATCATTTTTTCATGGCCGATACCGATACAGATTATCGGCAGCTTTTCTGGCCGATAGCCGATATTTGGTGCCGATATTCTGTAAATTGAAAGTTCTGAAAAAAACAGCACAAATCTGACATTATGCCATGAACTCAATGGCCTAAACAACAATCTTCGTGCAAACGTTTCCACCGGTGCAAAAAAACATTTAACGCGAGGGGCAAAACCCTTTACGCCGAATGCCATATTACATAGTCAGCGCAACAAACGCACATAATCGTCTACCGCAGGTGAACTTGCGAACCCTGCGTGAGCTTACTGTACGTCGCGCGATCTATACTTAACATTGTGAGCACAAATGCCTTTGTGCGCTGGTACGCGGATGGTATTACAATCTATGTGCAGTTTATAACGCACAGCATTTGCGCGTATAATTTTAGCAACTCCTAAAAGCTGAAACGTCCTGGCCGAAACCAAATACACCAGCCAAAAAAAAAATGCAGCAAAGTATAGTTACACATTCTACACATACCCAAACCAATAAAATGGAGAAGTTGTGCGTGCATGTATTATTGCTGCAGCATATATGCTGACTTGTGGTTGTGGTTCTTAATTCTGATTGGCTGAATTGCGTGAAAATAAATTACAGCACACTGATTTCTGCGCGCAACGGTACTGAGTGAGCATTTGGGCGCGTCCGGTTTATGTGCGTTATTGATCGGATCAAAAACGCACGAAGATTGTAATTCCAGCGGTGATTTGCGCACGCAAACGTTTAACGCTTGGTGCAAAACTTCACGCTTTGCGCGAGTGTTTTTGCGCAAAGATTGTAATATAGCTCAATGTGTTTAACATGTAAACATTGCACCACGTCCACTTCATTTATTCAATTTAATAAGAATTTTTATTTACTTAATCTTTTATTTTTTTACAAACAATCAGACGGTGTCTTTGGCTTTTCTTAAAGATCTCAATTATGACCCTGTATATAAGGGGTTCAGCAACCTTGGCCCTCCAAGGGTTATATTGCAGCTCTGGTTAAGCAGTCACTGTGTAATATTGCCCCACGTTTTGGAATTACATCTGCCATGATGCTCATCTTCTCATTAGGTTCTTGGAGCCTCATGGGAAATCCAGTTCCAAAACATCTGGAGGTCCTAGGTTGCTGGACCCTGCTGTAGGAAATAGACCCTGCATCTCCTGTATAGGGAATTCCCTGCCAGATGAGATGGAAGCCCCATTTCTGTTGCCATCACGCTCGTGCACAATACGGTCAGTGAGCAGGGGTCATTCTGCAGTGAGGGCTTACAGCCTGATGTGGGAGAAGCCCCAGATTCGCACAGTTCTGTGGGATCTTGCGTGTCGCAGCTGCAGTGAGCAAACTTGTCCAAATATCGGCAATATCGTCAAATAAAATGCCGATACCAGTAATTTTCTGAATATCGGCGCCGATAATCGGCTAAATCGATATATCTGTCTATCCCTAGTGCTTTGTCATGTTGTCTTATGTTACAGCGTAGAAGGTTGTGTTGGGTTACATTCGATAGAGTTGCATTGTGAAAGGCTCTATTGATTTGCATAGCTAGAGTTGCATTGTGGAAGGGTCTGTCAGGTTGCATTATGGAAGGTTGTATTGGGTTAGAGTCTCGGGTTGTCTTAGTCACATTATGGATGGTTTTGTCGGGTTGCATTGTGGGCGGGTGTGTGTTGTTGCATTGGATTGAAGTCTCGGCGAGTTAGGTTGTGTTTGGTTTCATTGGCTGTAGTCACATTGTGGAAGGGTCTGTCAGGTTGCATTATGGAAGGTTGTGTTGGGTTGTATTGGGTTAGAGTATCGGGTTGTGTTAGTCACATTATGGAAGGTTTTGTCGCGTTGCATTGTGGGCGGGTGTGTGTTGTTGCATTGGATTGAAGTCTCGACGAGTTAGGTTGTGTTTGGTTGCGTTGGAGTCACATTGTGGAAGGTTTTTGTTTGGTTGCATTGGGTAGCGTTATTTTGTGCGTGCTTGTGTTGCATTCAGTAGAATTACCTTGTAGAATGCTTTGGGTAGAGGGACATTTTGGTAGGTTGTTTTGGTTTGCATTGTGCGGAAAGCCATTTTGTGGAAGCGTTGGTTGGATTTGGCAAAGTTTAATCGTGGAAGGATTTGTTGTGTTGCATAGTGTAGAGCCATCTTCTGGAAGGTTTGTTGGTCTATAAGGGGTAAACTTCTATCATGAGAGGTTATTTTGGTTTTCATTGGGTAGGTCACATTGTGAAAGGCTGTGTGGGGTTGTGTATGGTAGTTCGCATTGTGGCGGGTTGTTTTGGTTTGCATTGTATAGAATCACACTGTGGAAGGTTGTGTTGGGTTGCACGGTGTAGAGCCATGTTGTGGAAGACGTTATTTCTTTGCATTGGGTAGACTCACTTTGTGAAAGGTTTTGTTGGTTTGCATTGGGTATAATTACGTTATGGAAGGTCTTGTTGGGTTTTATTGGATAGAATCTCGCTGTTGAAGGATGTGTTGGATTGCATGGTGTAGAGCTGTCTTGTGGAAGGTCTTATTGGCTTGTATTGAGTATGATCACATTGTGGCAGGTTGTTTTGGTTTGCATGATGTATAATCACATTGTGGAAGGTCTTGCTAGGTCTTGTATTGGGTACAGTCACATTGTGGAAGATTGGGTTGCATTGTGTGGATCTGTCTTGTTTGGTTGTGTTGGATAGAATCACATTTTGGAAGGTTGTGTTGAGTTGCGTGATGTAGAGCTGTCTTGTGGATTGTCATGTTGGGTACAGTCGCATTGTGGAAGGTCATGTTGGGTTGTGTGGTATAGAGCTGTTTTGTGGAAGGTGTTGTGTTGTAACGGGTAACAGTCACATTGGAAGGTTGTGTTGAGTTGCGTCATGTAGAGCGGTCTTGTGGAAGGTCATGTTGGGTACAGTCGCATTGTGGAAGGTGTTGCTGGGTTGTGTGGTATAGAGCTGTCTTGTGGAAGGTCTTGTTGGATTGTAATGGGTAACAGTCACATTGGAAGGTTGTGTTGGGTTGCGTGGTGTAGTGCTGTCTTGTGGAAGGTTGTTTTGGGTACAGTCGCATTGTGGAAGGTGGTGTTGGATACAGTCCCATTGTGGAAGGTGTTGTTGGGTTGTGTGGTATAGAGCTGTCTTGTGGAAGGTCGTGTTGGGTACAGTTGGGTTGTGTTGGTGTAGCACGGTCTTGTGGAAGGTCGTGTTGGGTACAGTTGGGTTGTGTTGGTGTAGCACGGTCTTGTGGAAGGTCGTGTTGGGTACAGTTGGGTTGTGTTGGTGTAGCATGGTCTTGTGGAAGGTCTTGTTGGGTTGTATTGGGTACAGTCACATTTTGGAAGGTTGTTTTGGATTGGCTCGAGACCTTTTGTCTACACCTTCAGGATTATTATTTATAATAATCTACTTGTGTTTCTATTACTTGGGGGTCCCTTACTGTGCCCCTCGTTGTTATAAGGGTGCAGTGTGTTTACGCCCGCCTATGTGTGTCTGATGCATGCGCCTGCCTCGTGCGCCTCTAGCAGTGTAAGTATAGGACGCTGACACCGTGCACTGCCATTGCTTTCTCACGATGCTGATGTTTTCGGCCGTGATGTACGCAGAGGTCTCTGTAGACCAGAAAAGTCTCGGGAATTTTGGCACCTAGTAGAGAAAATCCCCCACGACGCAGCACGGGCCGCAGCGCGCAATGTGGCAACAAGTAGCTGCTGTAAACGGGAAGTGATTAGGGTGGTTTGGATACCTGCTCCGTGTCAATCAGGCGACGTTAATCGCGCTATTCCTGCTCCCCAGAGGAAGGGTTTCATCTTTCATGGACTGTCGGGCGTCGGGCAGATGTCCTCGCCGGTGATTTACGGCTGTCAGGCGGCGCAATGTCACAGTTTGGTGACAGGGGGCTTTGGAAGGAGGAGGAGGTGGAAGATCAGGAACGTGACATCCGAGGTTTGCGGTCGCTGTCACACTTACATATTCCGCAGCGCGTACACGGCGGCGCTTTATTGCAGTTATGTGACCGTTTAATTTCACTGACCTTTTGAGATGCGAGAGATTGACGCAGACACAACTTGCTGCGTGCCAGATCACGGTGCGGCCACCTCTTTGGGTTAACCTTTTACCTGCCAGAGTGGCTGCCTGTACATTTTATTGAACGAGAGGGCTCTGCGCAGCCTCGAACAGCGCAGCACATAATGTATCCTTTATCATTATTTCTAGCTCGTTCAGTAGCGCATACAATATTATTAACCCTTTATTTAGTATAAATGTATTTTTCGTTCATTAATTTCCATTCAATAAACTGTAACGTCCAAGTCACTCGTGTAACCGAGCTCTGGACAGCACTTTCTCTGGACGCTGTTTATGAACGGCGCGGGCTCTGGTCAGCGCGGGCTCTGGACGCTGTTTATGAACGGTGCGGGCTCTGGTCAGCGCGGGCTCTGGACGCTGTTTATGAATGGCGCGGGCTCTGGACGCTGTTTATGAATGGCGCGGGCTCTGGACGCTGTTTATGAACCGCGCGGGCTCTGGACGCTGTTTATGAACCGCGCGGGCTCTGGACGCTGTTTATGAATGGCGCGGGCTCTGGACGCTGTTTATGAATGGCGCGGGCTCTGGTCAGCACTTGCTCTGGACGCTGTTTATGAATGGCGTGGGCTCTGGTCAGCACTTGCTCTGGACGCTGTTTATGAACGGTGCGGGCTCTGGACGCTGTTTATGAATGGCGCGGGCTCTGGACGCTGTTTATGAATGGCGCGGGCTCTGGTCAGCACTTGCTCTGGACGCTGTTTATGAACGGTGCGGGCTCTGGACGCTGTTTATGAATGGCGCGGGCTCTGGACGCTGTTTATGAATGGCGCGGGCTCTGGTCAGCACTTGCTCTGGACGCTGTTTATGAATGGCGCGGGCTCTGGTCAGCACTTGCTCTGGACGCTGTTTATGAACGGTGCGGGCTCTGGACGCTGTTTATGAACGGTGCGGGCTCTGGACGCTGTTTATGAATGGCGCGGGCTCTGGTCAGCACTTGCTCTGGACGCTGTTTATGAATGACGCGGGCTCTGGACGCTGTTTATGAATGGCGCGGGCTCTGGTCAGCACTTGCTCTGGACGCTGTTTATGAATGGCGCGGGCTCTGGTCAGCACTTGCTCTGGGCGCTGTTTATGAACGGCGCGGGCTCTGGAGATTTGTGTTGATGTTGTTCCGCTTAGAATTCTAACACAACATATTTAGATACAATGTATCGGAGCAGCGTCCCATTTCCCCCCCCCCCTTGCCGCCTGGCACCTGCCTTGTGCTGGGTTTGGTATTTTCCTGAAACGCCGCCGGTGACCTTGATGTCACGTTTGACCTTCACTTCTTGCTCTCTCCTGGTGACACCATGTCCTGGATCACGAGGAACGCGCCGGGCCTGGCGTAAACAACCTTCACAATCCCAGCATGTGATACGACCCGCTCCCTGCTGGAGCTTGTAAATAGTCGTAAGGCTGGCGGGGGCAGAGATACGCCCGTTACATATCTGTAGCACCGTGTTACTGCCCTCACCCCTGAGCCCCCCCCCCTCCAGCACACGCAGGGTCTTTACATCGTAACTGGATGTTTCTCCTGCTCCGCGGCTGGGATTGAAACCTGTTTATTGGTGTCCATATGCTCCGCTCGTCCTGCCAGGCTGTTACTCTCGCGCTGCCGCCCAACACAAACTGCGGCCCAGATTCTGACTAATGCCCAAAACATGCGCCGTACCCCCTCACCCCGTCACCCCCAGGGGATCCAATGTAAATTCAAATTCATCCACTCTGTAACCGCGTCTGGATTTAGTCACCGCGGCAGCTTTTACTTTTTATTTATTTCTCAAAAATGACTTTTTCTACAGACGCTCGTGACGTGTGAAATGCACATTGTGTTGCATGTGTGCAGCCGGCGCGTTGCATGTGCGCAGCCGGCGCGTTGCATGTGCGCAGCCGGCGCGTTGCATGTGTGCAGCCGGCGCGGTGTCTGTCTGAATCTCTCCCCATCTCCATGCCTGTCCCTGTGTCTGTCTCCTTGTTTGTTAAATTGGTTGTGTCTGCCATCCTTATCTGCCAACGGCGTCTGCCCTTCCAGTGTCCGTCTGTATGTCTGCCCTTCCCTGCACCCCCAGTCTTTGTGTCTGCCTCGTTTCTGTCTCTGTATATTTCCCAGCATCTATCTGTCTGTCCCGTGTCTTTGTCTTTCCCCGTGTCTGCCTCTGTACCTTTCATTGTGTCTTGCTTCCTTGTCTTTACCTGTGTCTGTCTGTACCTTTTTTTTTTTTGTGTCTGTCTCTGTGCCTTTCCCCGTGTCTTGTTTCTGTGCCTTTCCCCGTGTCTTGTTTCTGTGGCTTTCCCCGTGCCTTGTTTCTGTGCCTTTCCCCGTGCCTAGTCTCTGTGCCTTTCCCCGTGCCTTGTTTCTGTGACTTTCCCCGTGTCTTGTTTCTGTGTCTTTCCCCGTGTCTTGTTTCTGTTTCTTTCCCCGTGTCTTGTTTCTGTTTCTTTCCCCGTGTCTTGTTTCTGTTTCTTTCCCCGTGTCTTGTTTCTGTGTCTTTCCCCGTGTCTTGTCTCTGTGCCTTTCCCCGTGTCTTGTTTCTGTGCCTTTCCCCGTGTCTTGTTTCGGTGGCTTTCCCCGTGTCTTGTTTCTGTATCTTTCCCCGTGTCTTGTTTGTGTCTTTCCCCGTGCCTTGTTTCTGTTTCTTTCCCAGTGCCTTGTTTCTGTGGCTTTCCCCGTGTCTTGTTTCTGTGCCTTTCCCCGTGTCTTGTTTCTGTGTCTTTCCCCGTGTCTTGTTTCTGTGTCTTTCCCCGTGTCTTGTTTCTGTTTCTTTCCACGTGTCTTGTTTCTGTGTCTTTCCCCGTGTCTTGTTTCTGTGTCTTTCCCTGTGTCTTGTTTCTGTTTCTTTCCCCGTGTCTTGTTTCTGTTTCTTTCCCCGTGTCTTGTTTCTGTTTCTTTCCACGTGTCTTGTTTCTGTGTCTTTCCCCGTGTCTTGTTTCTGTGTCTTTCCCTGTGTCTTGTTTCTGTTTCTTTCCCCGTGTCTTGCTTCTGTGTCTTTCCCCGTGTCTTGTTTCTTTGTCTTTCCCCGTGTCTTGTTTCTGTTTCTTTCCCCGTGTCTTGTTTCTGTGTCTTTCCCCGTGTCTTGTTTCTGTGTCTTTCCCCGTGTCTTGTTTCTGTGTCTTTCCCCGTGTCTTGTTTCTGTGTCTTTCCCCGTGTCTTGTTTCTGTTCCTTTCCATGTGCCTTGTTTCTGTGTCTTTCCCTGTGCCTTGTCTCTGTGCCTTTCCCCGTGTCTTGTTTCTGTTTCTTTCCCCGTGTCTTGTTTCTGTTTCTTTCCCCGTGTCTTGTTTCTGTTCCTTTCCCTGTGCCTTGTTTCTGTGTCTTTCCCTGTGCCTTGTTTCTGTGTCTTTCCCTGTGCCTTGTCTCTGTGCCTTTCCCCGTGTCTTGTTTCTGTGTCGTTCCCCGTGTCTTGTCTCTGTGCCTTTCCCCGTGTCTTGTTTCTGTTTCTTTCCCCGTGTCTTGTTTCTGTGGTTTTCCCCTTATCTTGTCTATGCGGCTTTCCCCGTGTCTTGTTTGTCTTTCCCCGTGTCTTGTCTCTGTGTCTTTCCCCGTGTCTTGTTTCTGTTTCTTTCCCCGTGTCTTGTTTCTGTGGTTTTCCCCTTATCTTGTCTATGCGGCTTTCCCCGTGTCTTGTTTGTCTTTCCCCGTGTCTTGTTTCTGTGTCTTTCCCCGTGTCTTGTTTCTGTGTCTTTCCCCGTGTCTTGTTTCTGTGTCTTTCCCCGTTTCTTGTTTCTGTGTCTTTCCCCGTGTTTTGTTTCTGTGCCTTTCCCCGTGTCTTGTTTCTGTGTCTTTCCCCGTGTCTTGTTTCTGTGTCTTTCCCCGTTTCTTGTTTCTGTGCCTATCCCCGTGTCTTGCTTCTGTGTCTTTCCCCGTTTCTTGCTTCTGTGTCTTTCCCCGTGCTTGTTTCTTTGTCTTTCCCCGTTTCTTGTTTCTGTGCCTATTCCCGTGTCTTGTTTCTGTGCCTATCCCCGTGTCTTGCTTCTGTGTCTTTCCCCGTTTCTTGCTTCTGTGTCTTTCCCCGTGCCTTGTTTCTTTGTCTTTCCCCGTTTCTTGTTTCTGTGCCTATCCCCGTGTCTTGTTTCTGTGCCTATCCCCGTGTCTTGTTTCTGTGCCTATCCCCGTGTCTTGTCTCTGTGTCTTTCCCCGTGTCTTGTTTCTTTGTCTTTCCCCGTATCTTGTCTCTGTGCCTTTCCCCGTGTCTTGTCTCTGTCCCCCACATCGATTAATGTGTCGGTTTTTCTATGACCTCTGACCTGCTGAATCGGATTTATTTTATACAATATTGGTGATTTAGATCTGGGATATCCTGCACGTATAAAGCTCATTCCATGCTGCCCTGGTCTCCTCCTCCCCGTGCGTTTTACCAAAGCGCAGCTAATGTCAGGGCGTCTACACTAAAGGATCTGAAAGAAGTGAAGAAAGGCCGGACGAGCCACGATCTGTCGGCGCATGAATAAGTATTTCCATTTATTGGCAGGGGAGGGTGCGCGGCTGCAAAGCCCTCAAAGTCCTCTGTGCCACGGCCAGGAACACAAGAACATGGCGCGGCCTGGCCAAACTGTGAGCAGCGCCTCAGGGGAGCCTGCCCGGCCAAAACCCAGGGCTTCTATGCAACAAAAGCCGCTGTCTGGGACTGGCAGCGACCAGGGCCGATTTAGGAGGAAGCGGGGATTCATTAACACCTTCACTGCCGGCATCTGGGGATCTAGGAGATACTGTTACACCCATTTCCACTCGCTGGTGACACAGACCGGGGAGACGCTGAGTCGCGCTGCTCAGTCACAGTAATTAATAAATAAAGCTTGGGATATATTTATATGTAACTATTTCCATGACCCCCCCGCCTCCCTTTATGCACCGGGAAGGCCTGGGTTTGTTATGGCGCCGTTTGCATGTTGTGTCAGCGCCGCAGCATATGGTGGCACTTCGTAAACAGAAGCGGCGTGCTCTCACTGTACTTACATATAAAAAATTTAAAAGAAATGGGGAGGGGAAACCGCAATATTACACCAAAAACCCCTTTTCAGCAGTGCCTGGAGATCCCCCAAATCGCTTAATGGCACGACGCGTGGGTCGGCTCAGAGGAGTGGGAGTTGCTATAGAGGTTATTACTTATAAAGAATGAAAGGGAATGTGCTAAACTACCCGTTGCTGCTGTAAATCTCCTGTACGGCACAGGACGAGGATAGATCACCTCGCTTTAGTTGGGAATAGACGTATCCTTTAGGTCTGCAGGTTCTGGATGTGACTGTAAGTATAATCTGAGAGCTGTGCGTATCCACGGACTATGCAGGAGACACCGATATCTCTCATACTGCCGGCTGCTCGGCTGTGTCCGAACACACCCGGTCCTGCTTTATTTACACTGGTGGCCGTTTGCGTCGGACACTTCTCCTTCCGTCTGGTGAAAATTCAGGAATCGGTGACACAAGATTCTTTTATTCAACAGTAATATGTTAATAGCGTCTCTTTTTATCACGTTCCTCCCATTCAGGGCCGGATTTACGTCCCAGGATCCTGTATACACAGAAATCTGGAGTGCCCCCCCCCCCAAAAAAAATAAACCTTTTAAAAACCTGTAAAAAAGTGTCTTTCCTTGCTGTGGTCACATCTAAAAAAGGGCAGAATCTGCTGCCTTAAAATGAAGCGAAAATGAGGCAGAACGTTAGAGCTTGGGTTAACCCTAACCCTAGAACAAGCACAAATAGTAACCTAACCCTAAAACGAGCACAAGCAGTAACCTAACCCTAAAACCAGCACAAATAGTAACCTAACCCTAAAACAAGCACAAATAGTAAGCCTAAAACAAACACAAATAATAACCTAACCCTAAAACAAACACAAATAGTAACCTAACCCTAAAACAAACACAAATAGTAACCTAACCTTAAAACAACCACAAATAGTAACCTAACCCTAAAACAAACACAAATAGTAACCTAACCTTAAAACAACCACAAATAGTAACCGAACCTTAAAACAAAACACAAATAGTAACCTAACCCTAAAACAAACACAAATAGTAACCTAACCCTAAAACAAGCACAAATGGTAACCTAACCCTAAAACCAGCACAAATAGTAACCTAACCCTAAAACAAGCACAAACAGTAACCTAACCCTAAAACAAGCACAAATGGTAACCTAACCCTAAAACCAACACAAATAGTAACCTAACCCTAAAACAAGCACAAACAGTAACCTAACCCTAAAACAAGCACAAATGGTAACCTAACCCTAAAACCAGCACAAATAGTAACCTAACCCTAAAACCAACACAAATAGTAACCTAACCCTAAAACAAGCACAAACAGTAACCTAACCCTAAAACAAGCACAAATGGTAACCTAACCCTAAAACCAGCACAAATAGTAACCTAACCCTAAAACCAGCACAAATAGTAACCTAACCCTCAAACAAACACAAATAGTAACCTAACCCTAAAACAAACACTAATAGTAACCTAACCCTAACCCTAAAACAAACACAAATAGTAACCTAACCCTAAAACAAACACTAATAGTAACCTAACCCTGAAAGAAACACAAATAGTAACCTAACCCTAAAACAAACACAAATAGTAACCTAACCCTAAAACAAGCACAAACCGTAACCTAACCCTAAAACCAGCACAAATAGTAACCTAACCCTAAAACAAACACAAATAGTAACCTAACCCTAAAACAAGCACAAATGGTAACCTAACCCTAAAACCAACACAAATAGTAACCTAACCCTAAAACAAACACTAATAGTAACCTAACCCTGAAACAAACCCAAATAGTAACCTAACCCTAAAACAAACACAAATAGTAACCTAACCCTAACCCTAAAACAAACACAAATAGTAACCTAACCCTAAAACAAACACTAATAGTAACCTAACCCTGAAACAAACACAAATAGTAACCTAACCCTAAAACAAACACAAATAGTAACCAAACCCTAAAACAAGCACAAACCGTAACCTAACCCTAAAACCAGCACAAATAGTAACCTAACCCTAAAACAAACACAAATAGTAACCTAACCCTAAAACAAGCACAAACAGTAACCTAACCCTAAAACAAGCACAAATGGTAACCTAACCCTAAAACCAGCACAAATAGTAACCTAACCCTAAAACCAACACAAATAGTAACCTAACCCTAAAACAAGCACAAACGGTAACCTAACCCTAAAACAAGCACAAATGGTAACCTAACCCTAAAACCAACAACACAAATAGTAACCTAACCCTAAAACAAGCACAAACAGTAACCTAACCCTAAAACAAGCACTAATAGTAACCGAACCCTGAAACAAACACAAATCGTAACCTAACCTTAAAACATTACACAAATAGTAACCTAACCCTAACCCTAAAACAAACACAAATAGTAACCTAACCCTAACCCTAAAACAAACATAAATAGTAACCTAACCCTAAAACAAGCACTAATAGTAACCGAACCCTGAAACAAACACAAATCGTAACCTAACCTTAAAACAAAACACAAATAGTAACCTAACCCTAACACAAACACAAATAGTAACCTAACCCTAACCCTAAAACAAACACAAATAGTAACCTAACCCTAAAACAAACACTAATAGTAACCTAACCCTAAAACAAACACTATTAGTAACCTAACTCTGAAACAAACACAAATAGTAACCTAACTCTGAAACAAACACAAATAGTATCCTAACCTTAAAACGAGCACAAATATTAACCCTAACCCTAATTTCTAAGCATAGCTATGGAAAATGATGCTACGTTTTCGCTACGAACCAAGGGTCTTTTTCAAGACGTGACTTTTTTTACTACTTCAGTTTTTGATGCTGCTTTATTTTAGGCAATTTCTCTGTTTCTCAAAACTTTTTTAAAAAAGTTGGTGTGGGAAAATGAGACTGTTAGTGCAGCATCACTGTTCACTTTATAAATGAGCAATAGTAATGCGTTAGAAACAAAAAGGAATTAAATAATAGTTTTGTTTTAGTTTTCCTGAGATTGAGGAGTCTAAACTATTGTAAATTGTTTTTTTTTTTCTTTGTTTTTTTGTTTTAGTACACAGCAAGGTGCTCCCCTGTGGTGGGTGCCTGTAGGCACATGCCTACTTTGCCTAATTATAAATCTGGCCCTGCTAACATCCAGTTTGTTTCTTCGAGCACTCGTCGGTGCTGAGTTGCTTTGTTAAAGAAAGCAGAGCAGGGAATTAGGAGCCACTCTGAATCTATTAACCCTTAAAGGAGCGTATTTAAACCCTTCATCTCATAAAAAGTGATGCACTAACCAGGCTCGTTAAAGGGCCCCATCATGGCAGATGATGAGCGCACCGTTCGTTTGGTGGACGAATGACTAGTCGAGTTAGAGAATTATTCTGGTTTGCAAATTTTGGACAAAAAATGGAAGAAGTCGCCCTACGTCGTAGTTTAGCGAATATTCCCCAGTCTGTTACGTTGACCCCATCATTACGATCTAAATCCTCAAAAAGGTGCAGGTACTGCAGATGATTTCCAGCTCTTTAGATTTTTGACAGGACGACGAAAGTCGAGTTTGCTTTGTTCCCCCGAGATCCCTCATGTTTCTCCTGGCCGGGTCTGGCCTGTTCTTTTGGGCTTTTATGAGGAGGAGAACTGCCTCTGTCTTAAATGTTCTTCCAGCCCCAGCTCCTCGCCCCGTCTGCGGATTGTGCGGCAGCTTCTAACAAGGCTCGGAGCCAGCGTTGAAATGCTAAATTTACATTGAAGTGGAATTTTGCTCCGGTCTGGCTGCCAGCTCATGGTTGCCTTTGCGAGCCCAGCAGATCCGAGATGTGCATGCAGGATACTTCAGACTGGAGCAACCAAACGTCAGCCAGGCCTTTTGATGAATCCAAAGCACATTACAAGCCAGTTGACCCTTCCTATGCCCTGGTAGAGCAGAGCCAGACCTTGCAGGATGCAGGCTTCCGGTGTGGGACAATCGGCCGAAACAACGGATGTGCCTGATGGTTGAAACCTTCATACTGGTCCATCATAAGAGATGGTATTTTGCGAGATCGTGGGAGCCTCGGCAATCATAGAGCTTGAGACTCGCTGATGTCACTGACCAGTCAGAGATTGAAACCCTCTGGGAGAGGAGATGGATGGAGGTGGCATAGTGGGAAGGTCTCGAGAGCTGATGGTTTAGCAATGAGAGGATAGACACAGGTCAGAGGTGAAACCCTCTGGGAGAGGAGATGGATGGAGGTGGCATAGTGGGAAGGTCTCGAGAGCTGATAGTTTAGCAATGAGAGGATAGACACAGGTCAGAGGTGAAACCCTCTGGGAGAGGAGATGGATGGAGGTGGCATAGTGGGAAGGTCTCGAGAGCTGATGGTTTAGCAATGAGAGGATAGACACAGGTCAGAGGTGAAATAGCTGCTCTAGGAAGACAAGAAGGCCAAAGAAATTATTGTGGAGCACACTGGGAGAGGAGTCGGATGGTGGTGGAATGGAGGTCACTGGAGCGATGAATGTTTGGCAGTCAGAAGACCCAGACCCAACACTGGAAGAGTAGTTGGGTTGTGTCCACATGAATGGTCCAGGGAGAGTTGAAGAATCCGGATGATGCAGATGCTTATAGTAAACTGATGGTGGCGGCAGGAAGACTCTCTATGGAGTAGTCAAGGGTTATCAATGGGAAGAACGTTGACCCTCAATGAGACATGTGATGGTGGGGTGCGGTGACAATAGGAGAAGCGAAAAGAGATTGATACGACACCACATTGATTGTCAGCCGGTGTTTATTTGTAGCGACCCCCTCCCCGTAAGAGATAAATTCCATTTAGATTCTCTTTCCCGTCTGTAAATATTTGCTTCTTCCTATTTATCTTGGATCTCATTCCTTCCCATTAATCTCCTTCACGGCTTGTTGGGGCATTTTAGGGTCATTCGGTGAATTTGATCGCTTTAACCTACGTTTTCACGATTTGCTGTTATTTATTTATTTATTTATTTGGTTTTTGTTGCCGGATAACGAGATTTGGTGAAATAACACGTTATAAAACAAAATCTAAAGTTGAAATAAATGTGTTATTTTTATTTGTTTTCCAGCTTATCTCGGCCTTTTTTATTGTGCTTCGTAATGTCCGCAGCTCACTGTTAAGTCAATAAGCCCCGGGTTAGCCCGGCTTCCTGGCTCTGGGTTATCCGCACCAGAGTCGTTCCGTTTCATATAAATGCGGATTCTTTCTCCGGCTTCTCGGAGGAATATTTTTAGCGCGGGCCGCTGCCGGGAGATAACCATCTTGTTGTTCTTTTTTTATTTCCATTATTTTGAAATCCGCCCCATTCTGATTCCCCGCGAGGACTGTGTAAGAGGGGCAGAATGACCCCATTCAGAAGCTGCCAATTTGCATAATAAATGCATTCCATCGACAGGACGTGGCTTCGGTAAGTGGAGGCCGGGGAGTTTGCTCGATCGCTGCTTTGTGCTTTGGAATTCAGGACGGGGAAACCGGAGGATCCTGTTGCATTCACAAAGACTCCGGCCATTGAGGAAAACCGATCGGATGACGTTCGCTGGAAACGCATTGTCAATGGGAAAACCGTTCATTCAACGATCCGAACCAAGACGCAAAAGACCCAGAGCGCGCCCCGTCTGCTCTCAGGATGTCTGCGTGGCTTTATGAAGCGTAATAGTGATGTATAAACCTTTTATAACCAAAAGTGTTTGACCCGGCGTCAAATCTACCTTACACCACCTGAGCGCGGGGGTAACAAGGTGTCTGCTTCGCTACAAAGTATCGGTAATGGATTCCACAACTTCAGCGTAAAAAACGAAAGCAGCCGACCAAACCACAACCTTGCGCCACGTTAGGACCTGTAACGCGGGGGCTCGTGAACCAACGTAAAATATGGGAACACACAGGACGCAGGATAGTTTGGGGGAGCTGCACAGCTGTCAGCTCCCCCCCCCCACTGGTTTTATAAATGTGACGACGCGCAACACCAGGATATCCAGAGAAAGAATTCTTGATTCCGCTATACTGGACGTTTCGATCCTACAAGTGGATTTTCGTCAACGATGCCCTACCTGTTGTGGAGTCGGGGGGTCCCAGTCACTACACATGCAGGGATGGACAGTGTGTGTAACCCCAATTAACCCCCCCACTGGTTTTAATGACATTTTGTGCCGTTACAGAGGAAACCTAAGGCGTGCAATATCCGTCTGGCCCCGCCCACTGCGCATTAGAGATCTGAAATGCCAGATAATGCGGCCTTTGAAGAAATACGGGACCTATATTAAAAATAATAATGGTTCGTCCTCTAACATTACCATTGGGTCCATCAAACCTGTTGGAACGTGGCACGAAAATGATTTCCTTTCGATATCGTCCTGATAAAACGGTCAATGGATTCAGCAGTTCTTCAGGACACAACATCACTTTTGAGGCTCCGCAGGATTCGGCAGCTCCTCGTTCTTGGCCGTACACTGTAAATTTACATTTTTTCCTATTAAACTTAACCCTGAAGTCAGAAGATCTTAAACTTTAATTTGACACTGACCGGTCCCTGAAGACCCCAAGAAGCATCGCTTCCCTTCCGAATCCTCACTAAACTCATCTTGTGGACCCCACGTAACCTTGAGCTCAGCTGCTCTTCCCAGTCGTACCATTTGCACCGTGTGACTCTCACCAGATAAAGCGGTGAACTCGGCAGGGCTTCCTAGACTTGGCATTGAACCCTTCCGAAGAATTCCAGTCAGTGGGAAACTTGCCCCCACTCGGCTATCCTTAATCTCCTGCGCGACGCTCAAAGTCATAAACCGCCCATCGCTTGGTGCCGTAAACTTGGTGACGTCCCCAGCCTTGTTCCTCGACCCGTATGGTCTCCACATTTGGTCCTTTTTCCCCCGCATCCTCCTGTCCTAGCGTGCAGCTGCATACGGTATATATAGCGTGTGTCATACGTTGTTTCTGGAAATAAACCGCGAGTCAGCGCCGCACTAAACCGGAAATAGACGGGTATTTTTGGGCTGTTTCTGAGGCCTCTAATGGATACTGTAACGTGTGGCTCCTCTTACAGCCTGGAAACAATAAAATGGGCATGTGAGGGTAGCGGACGCTCTGCCGGATCGGGTGCTTCAGGGATTATTAGATCTAGCCTTTATTTTGTGACTCTGACACCTTCCCAACGAAGGACGCCTAAAACAAGGCCATGGGCACCACCCGCTCACTCCCTGCGCATAAACCCAGGCAGCAATAGGACCTGGGTGTCTCCGGCTGCGCGTCCGGCGCGTTTACACTTCTCCCAGGTTATGTATTTGCTACAAATTCTCCTCAGAACAGAGCTTTGATTGTGTGTTTTAAACCTTGCGCACACCTGTCCTAACACGCTCCATATGCAGGTTTTTCCTGGAGTTTTGGTTGCTGCCTGCTGTAGAGGCGCACGCCATCACCGGTAATGGAACGCGCACACCGCGAGCATATAAACACAGGCCATGGATAAATTCAGAACATGTTCACTGAGCTTACGGGAAGAGGATTCTGTCTGACGTGACCAGAAGTAACAAAAAGTATTTAATTCTTCCTTCTGTCTCATTATTATATTTTTATTATATTTTTGTACCTTTTTTTTCTATTTTTCTTCCCGTTTCCTGCAGCACTTTACATTTTTATGGTTCCGCTTTCCTTTTTTTTTTTTTTATTTTGTTGGCCGTCTGCCTTTCCTATCTCCGGCCGTCTGCCTTTCCTATCTCCGGCCGTCTGCCTTTCCTATCTCCGGCCGTCTGCCTTTCCTATCTCCGGCCGTCTGCCTTTCCTATCTCCGGCCGTCTGCCTTTCCTATCTCCGGCCGTCTGCCTTTCCTATCTCCGGCCGTCTGCCTTTCCTATCTCCGGCCGTCTGCCTTTCCTATCTCCGGCCGTCTGCCTTTCCTATCTCCGGCCGTCTGCCTTTCCTATCTCCGGCCGTCTGCCTTTCCTATCTCCGGCCGTCTGCCTTTCCTATCTCCGGCCGTCTGCCTTTCCTATCTCAGGCCGCCTGCCTTTCCTATCTCAGGCCGCCTGCCTTTCCTATCTCAGGCCGCCTGCCTTTCCTATCTCAGGCCGCCTGCCTTTCCTATCTCCGGCCGCCTGCCTTTCCTATCTCCGGCACTATGTGTGTATTGATTTGTCTTGCAGATTATACTTCACAATTCTCTTTCCTTTATGTTTCCTATCTCCGGCCGCCTGCCCATTCCATTCTTTCTAATCCTTAATCAACCCCCCAGACCTTTCCATACATTTTTTCCCTATTTGTTTCCAGTTCTTTGCTGTTTCTTCTGGCGCGGCTTATTTTATAAAGAAGGAAAGGGACTGAGAAAAAAGTAAAATAATTAAGGTGAGGAAAGAGCGGAAAATAAAAGGGAAAGTAAGAAACATAAAGGACACAAAAGGGAGAAATTAGAGAATTCTACAATCAATGACCTAAATCAAATGAAAGGAACATTGAATGAAAAGTATCACCATAAAGGAATGCTCTCATTCTGATGCAAACATTTGATACATGATTACTACACTGGCTACTTTTCCCTTTTGCGATTGGCTGAGCATCATGGGAAGTGTAGTTCAGTGAGATCTGCAGTGCCAGGGCTGGATATTCCTGTCGCTCGCCTTGTGCCCACGCAGAACGATGACTAAAAACACAAATATTCAAAACGTGTGGTTTAGCAGGAGACGGGCCGTCAGGATATTGGATTTCTGTTTTCTCGTCCGTTCAGAAATCCGAGCAGAAACAGAAATCTGCGGCCGAAGCTGAATTCTGGCAAGTGCGCCAGAGTTTTCACACGCCGGGGCAGTTTGTTTTGCTGCAAGCTGTCCTATTTCACACGTTATTGGGTAAACAAGTGGCATAGGATGTAAATTCCTCCAGCCGCCTGCACGGTTACAGACTGCAACATCTACGCTTTTGTACTTGGCTTCTATTCTGTGTTAAAACAATTTAATAAAGGAGTTTTATCCGGGTGGTTTTATGTTTTTTTGTGCATCTGTTTTATCATTCTGGTTACGAAAGCTTGATGTTGGAAGCATTACCGTGTGGCCCCTGAGTATCAGTTGGTTTCTCTGGAATCACTGTGTACCCGGTCCCTTACTTTCAGATCCATCTTTGCCAGGGATACAGTTAGGTTTGTAAACACTGGATATTTTACCATCACGTTTCAAAATTCTGCTGCTTTAGACTCTACTTTATTAGGTTCTCAGAAATTTCCATGTCGTTCTCCCTTTTGATTTCCTGCAAATAATTACTTGTCATAAAAGACCCCTCTGATGTTTCCACATTTGCTGTAAGACACCTGATTTTGTAGTCTCTGCAGTGAGCTATGCGCTCGTTACGTTTGTATCTCATGAAACCCGGCCCAGGAAGTTTAGCACGGAGGATTTCTGAAATATGACAAGAACTGTTGTTTAGGTGACGGCAACTGCATGAATTGTCTCCTCTATTTTTCATAGTATCAAAATTTTACATTGTCCATCCCTCATTGTGTTGCCTTTCCATCGCTCATTGTGTTGCCTTTCCATCGCTCATTGTGTTGACCTTCCATCGCCTTTGCATTGGCCTTCCATCGTCATTTGCGTTGACCTTCCATCGTCAATTGCATTGGCCTTCCATTGCCCTTTGCGTTGGCCTTCCATCACCCTTTGCGTTGGCCTTCCATCGCCCTTCGCGTTGGCCTTACAACGCCCTTTGCATTGGCCTTCCATCGCTCATTGTGTTGACCTTCCATCGGTCGTCACGTTGGCCTTCCATCACTCGTAATGTTGGCCTTCCATCGCTCTTTGCATTGGCCTTCCATCGCCCTTTGCATTGGCCTTCCATCGCCCTTTGCATTGGCCTTCCATCGCCCTTTGCATTGGCCTTCCATCGGTCATTGTGTTGACCTTACAACGCCCTTTGCGTTGGCCTTCCATCGCTCATTGCATTTGCCTTAAATTGGTCGTAATGTTGGCCTTCCATCGCCCTTTGCATTGGCCTTCCATCACCCTTTGCATTGGCCTTCCATCGCCCTTTGCATTGGCCTTCCATCACCCTTTGCATTGGCCTTCCATCACCCTTTGCATTGGCCTTCCATCACCCTTTGCATTGGCCTTCCATCGCCCTTTGCATTGGCCTTCCATCGCCCTTTGCGTTGGCCTTCTATCGCCCTTTGCGTTGGCCTTCCATCGCCCTTTGCGTTGGCCTTCCTTCGCTCATTGCATTGGCCTTCCTTCGCTCATTGCGTTGGCCTTCCTTCGCTCATTGCGTTGGCCTTCCTTCGCTCATTGCGTTGACCTTCCATCTCTCATTGTGTTGACCTTTCATTGCTCATTGCCTTGACCTTCCATCGCTCTTCGCATTTATCTTCCGTCGCTTGTTGTGTTGACCTTTTGTCACCCTTCACCTTCCATCACCCTTCGTCTTCCATCGCCCATTGAGTTGGCTTTCCATTGTCCATCATGTTAACGTCTCATCACGTTGACATTCCATCGTTCATTACCCAGACCATATTTTATGAGCATATTCTTGACCTTTTTTTTCCCAGAAGGTTGACTTTCCATTGCCTGCACCTTGGCTGCTACTGTCTCTGGTGCCCTCTTAATTTTCCCTAAACCGTAGCAGGTAAAGTTTAGTTGGATTTATGTAGGGTTTATGTAGAGTGTAACTTATTCCAATTCTCTTTTACTGGGAAATGTCTTTTATCCATTTTAAACCATTGCTAAATACCCATTCCAGGCCAAGAGTTTGTACTCTTTGCACCATACTTGGGAGCTGGCTGATCTTCTTGCCCCGATAATTTTGAGGTTTTCTTTTTCCACTGGGTCTCCTGAGTCGCCCTCTATGGTACGACCGGAATCTAACCTGTTGGTGGGGCCGACACCTCGGCAGAAGATACAGAAGTAGGACTCGAATAGGTTGGACAAGTTGTATGAAATAAGTCTCCAATTACAACACGACCGATGCTTGGAACTAGGGGACCTGATTTGAAGGTTGAACGGCTCAAACACAGGTGGAAAGACTGGGTTTTTTCCTACTGGTATTTAAACCAAACGGAAAGAGACCATACAATGTAAAGTTGTAAACGTTGAGTGGATATTTATTTTTGTTGTTGTGTTTTGTTGTTTTTTTCTTTTTACTTTTCCGTTTTAGCGCTTGGCTTATTCCAGATGAACCTACCAATCCCATGGAGCGAAGCTACAAATCGCAACTCATTCGCTCCACATTTCCCACCATAACTCTCAAGATTTCTTCCCAGTGGCCTCACGTTGTTTCCGGATACGTCCGTATGCTCAGGTTCCACGCATAGTGTTATGAAATCCCTTAAAACCCATCTAGCGTATCACATTACTGATGCAACTCATCCCTCTGCTCACCTGCTCACACATCATGATTGATGCCACTTCCATGGCTCCACCATTCCTGAACCACTGGCACTAGCGATCCTGACGACCAATAAAACTCCCCTGCTCTTCCTCTACCTCAGTCCCTCTAGATCAGTGGTTCCCAAACGCAGTTCTCAAGTCCCCCTACCAGGCCAGGTTTGCAGGATTCCCTTGGGAAAATACAGACTGAATCCTGCAATCACTGAGCAGCAAATCATATCACCTGTGCTTCACATATCCTGCAAACCTGACCTGTTAGCGGTACTTGAGGACTGCGGTTGGGAACCACTGCTCTAGATTGTAAACTCCTATGTGCAGGGCCCACTACCCCTCTCGTCTCCATCCTATGTTTATTTGTGTCTCGTTTGCTTCGGTTATTGTTCAGCGCTGCATAAACTGTTGGCGCCATATAAATGATTAATAATGCAAGTCCTTCCACGCAGAGGCTGAAAGGGTTACAGAGTGATGGGAATATGATGAGAGAGGATCCAGTGCTGAATTTTGGCAGAGCTGGGGGTATGGGAGGGATACAGCTGGTTGGAAGGTCCTTTTGCAGCTGGATGTCCTCTGCCTGCGCCGTGCCGCTCTCCAGCACATGTTCGAGATAAGGTTTACTTTCTACAGGGACTTAACTCCAAAGCTGGAAGCCGCCTGGAATGTGGAATATTGTCATGAGAAATGTCCTGCTTCCACGTTAAAAAGGCAGTGTGTGTATATATATATATATATATTATTTTTTTTCTCTCTAGACGAGGCGAGGTCATTTTTTCCCTCGTTGTAATGTTAAGAGTTTCTTCCAAATCTCAGATGGAAAAATCCAAAACTTATGGTGTTTCCAGGCGTTCAACTTCATGTAAGGAAAATTAGGATACGTATTATTTCCCATCGTGTGTGTGTGTGTGTGTGTGTGTGTGTGTGTGTGTGTGTGTGTGTGTGTGTGTGTGTGTGTGTGTGTGACAAAGTGTCCAATTATAAAGCAATTCGGTCTCATGCCGCTCCTCTTCTGCCAGATTCTACATGTGAAACTTACACTGTAAGCTCTTCAGCCCAGACTCTCATTGTAGAGGACATGTTTTGGGTCCAGGACCTTCTCTACGTAGCGTACTCAAGATGTGTTTGTGTCCAGCTCTCCGTAGGTCCTTATATAGTTAAACTGTAAGCTCTTCAGCCCAGGTACTCAGGTCTCCAGAACGTCATGGTTAAATTGGGGTCACTCCAGGTTTTAGCACATTTGCTTCATGAATAGATTAGAAGCTCTTTGGCCCAGACATCCATTATAAAGGGAATTCAGTCCATTCTCTTCATGATTAGACTGTAAGCTCTTCAGCCCAGATACTGAGGATTCCAGAAGCTTTCTGAATCCAGGACAGAATAACACCTTTAATCTTTTTCAGCCCTGACGCTTTGTGTTCTTCGGGGTTCTTTGTGTGTTGCTCAATACATTTTTTTTCTTCATGATTGCAAGCTCTTCGGCCCATACACTTGGCGCTGCTTGGACTCTTGTCTGACCGTCGTTACGGTTTTCTTGGTTCCATTCTAAGCTCTCCAGCCTCTGCGCTTTGTGCTCCTTGATACTTTGTGTCTGTCACTCGATACATTGTTTCTTTATATATTTATACATGAAGCTGCCCCTGTAGTCCCCCCCCCCCCTTTGTTTCCCGGTCCTGTCCCGGAGAAAATGTCCTGGAGAAGATGCTCAGCGCTGATGTCATCGCTGCTCCAGGGAAGCCAAGCCCCTGGGCTCCAGCTGGCCGCACTGACAGAGCCCTCTCCCTCTCAAGCCGGAGACACTCCTCCTTCCCCCCATCCGTCTCACTCGCTCCCTGGACTTGTTGGAGTGTATCCCGGGAGCTTGTGTGCTGCGCGGTGACTCGAGCCTCAGCACGGGGGACAGACCCTCCACACCTATCAGGCTGGTGAGTACCCCCCCCCTAGCTATGGACCCCCGAGCTCTGGATCCTTAATGTCCTAAAGATCCACTTTCCTGCAGTCCTGCTTTTGGCAGCATCCCCCCCCCCCGCTCTCAGGAATCAGGCGAGTCGAGTGTTTTTGCCAAGTATTCGCAGGCGATACTTTCCTGTTATTCCTCCCCAATCCAATGGGTTTTCACATTATTTGCTGCAGGTACGGGTGACCCGGATGCTGGCATTGGGTGGCATACCCCTGGCACCCCCGATGCCCTTGCAGCTTCTCCTTGGTGGTCGGCCTCAGGCTGGCTGAGCATCGTGTGAGGTGTAGTAGCCAACAGCTGGTGTGCCAGCGCTCCGCCATCTAATGCGCGAGAGGTTTGCGATGTGATGCCAACGTCTTGTCTGTGGCAGAGAAGTGCTGTACATTGTAAATGGTTCCCCGGCAGCCGCCTGAGCATCCTGTGAAGTGTCACCCACAGTAGCTGGCGTGCTGGCATTGTGCCCTCGGGGGCATCAGATGTTCGGCAGAGATTTCGGCATCTCGTTGGCGGCCGCTTGCTTCTCGTTTGTTTCCTTTTCTGCGTTTTTTTAAAGTTACATTTTTCTGTTATTTTGCTGCTGGGGGGAGGGGGGCAGCAGGGGGCGAAGCTGTGTCCCCCTCTCTGGCATTTAAAGTGTTACCCTGCTCCCCCCTGACCCCCAATCCCTGATGTGATGTGTACACAGTTACTCTTGTCTGCAGGAATCGGGTTGTGATTTTTTCTTTTTGGCTGACAGCAGGTGGGGGTGTTAAATTACCAGACCCTTTAACTCCTCACGTGCCGGCTCCACCTCAGACATTACACATCGCTGTTTGGCACCGAAGACGCGCGCTTTTTAGTCCAAAAGGGAAGTTTTGGGATTTTTTTTCCTCTTAAACGCACAAGGAAAAGAGATTTTTGTTCTCTTCCCCCCCCCCAGTCGAGCAGAGCTTGAATAAACTCCTACGTGTCCCTCGTTTCGAGTGTGCAGGGCTTCCTTCCTATCCTAATCACTGCATCCCGGGCCCAGTGCGCCTCTCCCTGCTGCGCGCCTCTCCCATCTCCCCCAAAACAACGCCGCTTCTCCACGGAGATCCTGGAAGGGATTGTTTGCTAAGCGGTGAGCTGGAGGCAGAGCGAAACCATTAAACTGCAAAAAAACACATCAAACTGAAGGAAAAGCAGAATTCAGGGGGGGGCTGATTTAGCTTTTGATGAGAAGCTGCTATTTTTGCACATTTTGAATTTTCCTGCAAAATATTGTCTCTTTACAGTGTTTACCGCTTAGTGCTCAGCTTGACCCTGCGCGTGTCTCCCCTTTACCTTGCGCGTGTCTCCCCTTTACCCTGCGCGTGTCTCCCCTTTACCCTGCGCGTGTCTCCCCTTTACCCTGCTCGTGTCTCCTTTACCCTGCGCGTGTCTCCCCTTTACCTTGCGCGTGTCTCCCCTTTACCCTGCGCGTGTCTCCCCTTTACCCTGCGCGTGTCTCCCCTTTACCCTGCTCGTGTCTCCTTTACCCTGCGCGTGTCTCCTTTACCCTGCGCGTGTCCCCTTTTACCCTGCGCGTGTCTCCCCTTTACCCTGCGCGTGTCTCCCCTTTACCTGCGCGTGTCTCCCCTTTACCCTGCGCGTGTCTCCCCTTTACCCTGCGCGTGTCTCCCCTTTACCCTGCGCGTGTCTCCCCTTTACCCTGCGCGTGTCTCCCTTTACCCTGCGCGTGTCTCCCCTTTACCCTGCGCGTGTCTCCCCTTTAACCTGCGCGTGTCTCCCCTTTACCCTGCGCGTGTCTCCCCTTTACCCTGCGCGTGTCTCCCCTTTACCCTGCGCGTGTCTCCCCTTACCCTGCGCGTGTCTCCCCTTTACCCTGCGCGTGTCTCCCTTTACCCTGCGCGTGTCTCCCTTTACCCTGCGCGTGTCTCCTTTACCCTGCGCGTGTCTCCCTTTACCCTGCGCGTGTCTCCCCTTTACCCTGCGCGTGTCTCCTTTACCCTGCGCGTGTCTCCCCTTTACCCTGCGCGTGTCTCCCCTTTACCCTGCGCGTGCCTCCTTTACCCTGCGCGTGTCTCCTTACCCTGCGCGTGTCTCCTTTACCCTGCGCGTGTCTCCTTTACCCTGCGCGTGTCTCCTTTACCCTGCGCGTGTCTCCTTTACCCTGCGCGTGTCTCCTTTACCCTGCGCGTGTCTCCTTTACCCTGCGCGTGTCTCCTTTACCCTGCGCGTGTCTCCTTTACCCTGCGCGTGTCTCCTTTACCCTGCGCGTGTCTCCTTTACCCTGCGCGTGTCTCCTTTACCCTGCGCGTGTCTCCTTTACCCTGCGCGTGTCTCCTTTACCCTGCGCGTGTCTCCTTTACCCTGCGCGTGTCTCCTTTACCCTGCGCGTGTCTCCCCTTTACCCTGCGCGTGTCTCCCCTTTACCCTGCGCGTGTCTCCCCTTTACCCTGCGCGTGTCTCCCCTTTACCCTGCGCGTGTCTCCTTTACCCTGCGCGTGCCTCCTTTACCCTGCGCGTGCCTCCTTTACCCTGCGCGTGCCTCCCCTTTACCCTGCGCGTGCCTCCCTTACCCTGCCCGTGTCTCCCCTTTACCCTGCGCGTGTCTCCCCCTTTTACCCTGCCCGTGTGCCCCCCTTTTACCCTGCCCGTGTGCCCCCCTTTTACCCTGCCCGTGTGCCCCCCTTTACCCTGCATGTGTGTCCCCCCTTTATCCTGCGTGTTTGTCCCCCCCTTTGTCATCAGCTGATTGTTCAAATAATTGGTAAGCCCTGAGCTGGCTGAGGGTGTTGGGATGTTCAGCTCTGCCTGTAGCCGTCGCTGGCCCTGATTCTCCTCCAGTGGAATTCCATGGATGGAGGTTTATACCGGGGCTGCCTCTGTATTGGACTGCCCTTCCTATGATGCTCAGGCAGGCGTTTGTTCACAGCTGCTGCGTTCCTATGGGTTACTCTGCTGTTCTGTAGATTGTCAGCTCTGCAGCCTCTTGTGGTTCTCTAGCAGTGGACACAGTTTGCAGTTTTGGTTCATCCGTGTACAGCGCCGCAGGGGCTGTCGGCGCCCTCGAAAGATGACAATAATGCCGCCATTGAAGGCTGGGGCCCCACGCAGGGTTTTTTTTGCCCCGGGGGGATAGTATTTTGTTTTCCTGTTAGCGCATGGAATTCCTGCGGAATGTAAAGCCGCTCGCTGTCTGCGCGCTCGGAAAACGTGATTTCTGCCCCGGAGAATGTCAGCTCGGCCGGAGAGACGGGAGCTTTGTAAACAGAGGGAACATTGTAACGTGTTAGAACCTGGCCACAAAACAAGTGGGCCGCGCTCCAACGTACAGCGGGGTAACGGGGCGATAAAACGCGCAGCGAGGGCATCGAAAGGTGTTACAGACGTAGCCAAGAACACCGCGGCTTCACCCGGGAGCCTTAACAGCCCAGTGAACCAACAACAAACCTCATAACACTCAGCCGGCCAGCTCTGCTTCCGTCATGGGTGAGACTCGTTGCGTCTTGCATGGGCTCATTTCCAGTTCACTGGATGGATCTGCCCGGGGGTTTGCTCGGGGTAAATGGGGGCGTGATGGCAGGGGTTTAGTAGACAAGGCCCTTTCTGACTGATTGCAAAATGCCGGTCATCCCCGACGCATTTTAACAGAAAACGCAGCGAAATGATCTCCTCCATAAACACAAGAAAAGGAAAACAATGAAAAAGAGTAATTTAACTAAAACGATGAGTTTGGATTTCCAATCTTCTATCAATGGAATGAATGCAGGGTCTGCCCCCCCATGTTCTGTATTGGACGTCTCCGTCATGTCCACCCCATGTTTTGCATTAGACGTCTCCATCATGCCTCCTGCATTCTGTATTCGACGTCTGTCATGCTCTCTGCGTTCTGTATTAGACTTCTGTCTCGTCCCCTGTTCTGTATTAGACGTCTCCGTCATGCCACCTGCGTTCTGTATTAGACGTCTCCGTCATGCCCCCTGCGTTCTGTATTAGACGTTTCTGTCATGCCCCCTGCGTTCTGTATTAGACGTCTCCGTCATGCCCCCTGCGTTCTGTATTGGACGTCGCCGTCATGCCCCCTGCGTTCTGTATTAGACGTCTCCGTCCTGCTCCCTGCGTTCTGTATTGACGTCTCCGTCATGCCCCCTGCGTTCGGTATTAGACGTCTCCGTCATGCCCCCTGTGTTCTGTATTGGACGTCGCCGTCATGCCCCCTGCGTTCTGTATTAGACATCTCCGTCATGCCCCCTGCGTTCTGTATTAGACGTCGCCGTCATGCCCCCTGCGTTCTGTATTAGACGTCTCCGTCGTGCCCCCTGCGTTCTGTATTAGACGTCTCCGTCGTGCCCCCTGCGTTCTGTATTGACGTCTCGGTCATGCCCCCTGCATTCTGTATTGGACATGTGTCTCGTCCCCTGTTCTGTATTAGATGTGTCTCTCATGTCCTCTACCTGCTAAGGCCCCTATGCGTTTTGTGTTAAAGTCTGTCGCTCACGTACACTTTGTCTCATGCCCGCTACGTTCTGGAATCTCTGCTGAGCCTCCATGATATGCTGTACCTCCTGCAGGTTTTTTGTTAGCAGTCTCTGTCGTGTTCTCACATTTTGTCTGTCATTCCCCCTATGTTCTGTTAGAAATCTGGATTGTGCCCCTACTCTTTGTGTGTAAAGTCGCCGTCGAGCCCCTATTACATTCTGTGTGGTGCCCCATAGCGTTTGTTGTTCGGAGTTGCCGTATTCTATATCCTGTGTCACAAATCATCTGTTTTGTGTCCTCGTCAGAGCTGTTTAAGGAGCCTGTATTGTACTCCCCAACGCATTCTACCTGCAGTACTATTAGCTCTACTGTTTTCCGTCCAGCTCAACACAGACCATTCGCTGTCAGGGGCCCCTTCCCTGCGCTGGCTCCTTCAGTTTATAGCATGATGGGGCCCATCGCTTTCGGCTACAGACCCTAGGTTAGGGCTGGCATCGGTTCCCTCCCAGAGCTGGACCACAGCACCCCGTGCAGCTGGATGGCCGCCCGAGCATCCTGGGTGTTATATTTATGTGACCGCCTTGGGATACTTGGTAACTGGCTGTGTCAGTTATTTTTTTGAGTGAGGTGCGTGTCTCGGGGTGTGCGTGAGTGCGAGCCGCAGTCTGTTTGCATTCTTAAGCTTAGAGCATTTAGCAGAAATCCTACGGCGAAACGCGATGTTATTGTTACCGTGGATTAAGTGTAATGGAATCTCGCTGGATGTTTATGCAAGTGATGTGCGAGAACAGCGAGCTTCCTTAGTAGGCAAAGACTGGAAGGAGCTGGGGGGGGGATGGAATAAGAGGGGGTACGGGGTGGAGGTACGTGTTGCTGCTTGGACCATTCTACTTAAACCTCAGCACCGCTGGAGGGGCTGGCTCTGCGTAAACCGAAATGAATCACTGGTAGTGCAGAGCACGGAAAGGAAACTTTATTATGATCTTACCGTTAAAATATCTGCTGGATGTTTCATTCTGGAGACTCGCGGCTTCTCCGCATTTAAAGGAGATAATCCTGAACTCTAACATAACCAGAAACCCCATTACCAAGGGAGCAGCAGCGCACTGCAGAGCAAAACATGCTTATTGTATAGGGCAGGGGTCAGCAACCTTGGCTCCCTGATGGTTTGGGAACTACATCTCCCAAGATGCTCAGTCAACCATTAGGCTGACTGAGCCACATGGGAAATGAATTTCTCAAAACATCAGGGAGCCAAGGTTGCTGACCCCTGGTATAGTGAGAGCAATAAGGCACTTCAGATACCAGACTTTTTGAGGAAGGTATTTATATAGTAGTGACATATTGTTGTTTGCCCGTGTTATATCTGTGTGATTTGTGTCGGGGAGGGGTCGGGTTATATCTGTGTGATTTGTGTCAGGGAGGGGTCGGGTTATATCTCTGTGATTTGTGTCAGGGAGGGGTCGGGTTATATCCCTGTGATTTGTGTCAGGGAGGGGTCGGGTTATATCTGATTTGTGTCGGGGAGGGGTCGGGTTATATCTGTGTGATTTGTGTCAGGGAGGGGTCGGGTTATATCTGTGTGATTTGTGTCAGGGAGGGGTCGGGTTATATCTGTGTGATTTGTGTCAGGGAGGGGTCGGGTTATATCTGATTTGTGTCAGGGAGGGGTCGGGTTATATCTGTGTGATTTGTGTCAGGGAGGGGTCGGGTTATATCTGTGTGATTTGTGTCAGGGAGGGGTCGGGTTATATCTGTGTGATTTGTGTCGGGGAGGGGTCAGGTTATATCTGTGTGATTTATGTCAGGGAGGGGTCGGGTTATATCTGATTTGTGTCAGGGAGGGGTCGGGTTATATCTCTGTGATTTGTGTCAGGGAGGGGTCGGGTTATATCTGTGTGATTTGTGTCAGGGAGGGGTCGGGTTATATCTGTGTGATTTGTGTCGGGGAGGGGTCGGGTTATATCTGTGATTTGTGTCAGGGAGGGGTCGGGTTATATCTGTGTGATTTGTGTCGGGGAGGGGTCGGGTTATATCTGTGATTTGTGTCAGGGAGGGGTCGGGTTATATCTGTGATTTGTGTCGGGGAGGGGTCGGGTTATATCTGTCATGGAGGGGTCGGGTTTTATCTGTGATTTGTGTCGGGTCAGGTTATATCTGTCAGGGAGGGGTTGGGTTATATCTGTGTGATTTGTGTCAGGGAGGGGTCGGGTTATATCTGTGTGATTTGTATCGGGAGGGGTCGGGTTATATCTGTGTGGTTTGTGTCGGGGAGGAGTCGGGTTATATCTGATTTGTGTCAGGGAGGGGTTGGGTTATATCTGTGTGATTTGTGTCAGGGAGGGGTCGGGTATATCTGTGTGATTTGTGTCGGGGAGGGGTCGGTTATATCTGTGTGATTTGTGTCGGGGAGGGGTCGGGTATATCTGTGTGATTTGTGTTTGGGGAGGGGTCGGGTTATATCTGTGTGATTTGTGTCAGGGAGGGGTCGGGTTATATCTGATTTGTGTCGGGGAGGGGTCGGGTTATATCTGTGTGATTTGTGTCGGGGAGGGGTCGGGTTATATCTGTGATTTGTGTCAGGGAGGGGTCGGGTTATATCTGTGTGATTTGTGTCGGGGAGGAGTCGGGTTATATCTGTGTAATTTGTGTCGGGGGAGAGTCAGGTTATATCTGTGTGATTTGTGTCAGGGAGGGGTCGGGTTATATCTGTGTGATTTGTGTCAGGGAGGGGTCGGGTTTTATCTGTGTGATTTGTGTCAGGGAGGGGTCGGGTTATATCTGTGTGTTTTGTGTGTGTCGGAGGGGTCGGGTTATATCTGTGTGATTTGTGTCGGGGAGGGGTCGGGTTATATCTGTGTGATTTGTGTCAGGGAGGGGTCGGGTTATATTCTGATTTGTGTCGGGGAGGGGTCGGGTTATATCTGTGTGATTTGTGTCAGGGAGGGGTCGGGTTATATCTGATTTGTGTCAGGGAGGGGTCGGGTTATATCTCTGTGATTTGTGTCAGGGAGGGGTCGGGTTATATCCCTGTGATTTGTGTCAGGGAGGGGTCGGGTTATATCTGATTTGTGTCGGGAGGGGTCGGGTTATATCTGTGTGATTTGTGTCAGGGAGGGGTCGGGTTATATCTGTGTGATTTGTGTCAGGGAGGGGTCGGGTTATATCTGTGTGATTTGTGTCAGGGAGGGGTCGGGTTATATCTGATTTGTGTCAGGGAGGGGTCGGGTTATATCTTTGTGATTTGTGTCAGGGAGGGGTCGGGTTATATCTGTGTGATTTGTGTCGGGGAGGGGTCGGGTTATATCTGTGATTTATGTCAGGGAGGGGTCGGGTTATATCTGATTTGTGTCAGGGAGGGGTCGGGTTATATCTCTGATTTGTGTCAGGGAGGGGTCGGGTTATATCTGTGTGATTTGTGTCAGGGAGGGGTCGGGTTATATCTGTGTGATTTGTGTCGGGGAGGGGTCGGGTTATATCTGTCAGGGAGGGGTCGGGTTTTATCTGTGATTTGTGTCGGAGGGTCAGGTTATATCTGTCAGGGAGGGGTTGGGTTATATCTGTGTGATTTGTGTCAGGGAGGGGTCGGGTTATATCTGTGTGATTTGTGTCGGGGAGGGGTCGGGTTATATCTGTGTGGTTTGTGTCGGGGAGGGGTCGGGTTATATCTGTGTGATTTGTATCGGGGAGGGGTCGGGTTAGATCTGTGTGGTTTGTGTCGGGGAGGTTCGGGTTATATCTGTGATTTGTGTCAGGGAGGGGTTGGGTTATATCTGTGTGATTTGTGTCAGGGAGGGGTCGGGTTATATCTGTGTGATTTGTGTCGGGGAGGGGTCGGGTTATATCTGTGTGATTTGTGTCGGGAGGGGTCGGGTTATATCTGTGTGATTTGTGTTTGGGGGAGGGGTCGGGTTATATCTGTGTGATTTGTGTCGGGGAGGGGTCGGGTTATATCTGTGATTTGTGTCAGGGAGGGGTCGGGTTATATCTGTGTGATTTGTGTCGGGGAGGAGTCGGGTTATATCTGTGTGATTTGTGTCAGGGAGGGGTCGGGTTATATCTGTGTGATTTGTGTCAGGGAGGGGTTGGTTATATCTGTGTGATTTGTGTCAGGGAGGGGTCGGGTTATATCTGTGTGATTTGTGTCGGGGAGGGGTCGGGTTATATCTGTGATTTGTGTCGGGGAGGGGTCGGGTTATATCTGTGTGATTTGTGTCGGGGAGGGGTCGGGTTAGATCTGTGTGATTTGTGTCGGGGAGGGGTCGGGTTATATCTGTGATTTGTGTCAGGGAGGGGTCGGCTTAATATCTGTGATTTGTGTCAGGGAGGGGTCGGGTTATATCTGTGATTTTTGTCAGGGAGGAGTCGGGTTATATCTGTGTGATTTGTGTGTCAGGGAGGGGTCGGGTTATATCTGTGTGATTTGTGTCAGGGAGGGGTCGGGTTATATCTGTGTGATTTGTGTCAGGGAGGGGTCGGGTTATATCTGTGTGATTTGTGTCAGGGAGGGGTCGGGTTATATCTGTGTGATTTGTGTCAGGGAGGGGTCGGGTTATATCTGTGTGATTTGTGTCAGGGAGGGGTCGGGTTATATCTGTGTGATTTGTGTCAGGGAGGGGTCGGGTTATATCTGTGTGATTTGTGTCAGGGAGGGGTCGGGTTATATCTGTGTGATTTGTGTCAGGGAGGGGTCGGGTTATATCTGTGTGATTTGTGTCAGGGAGGGGTCGGGTTATATCTGTGTGATTTGTGTCAGGGAGGGGTCGGGTTATATTCTGATTTTGTGTCAGGGAGGGGTCGGGTTATATCTGTGATTTGTGTCAGGGAGGAGTCGGGTTATATCTGTGATTTGTGTCAGGGAGGGGTCGGGTTATATCTGTGTGATTTGTGTCAGGGAGGGGTCGGGTTATATCTGTGTGATTTGTGTCAGGGAGGGGTCGGGTTATATCTGTGTGATTTGTGTCGGGGAGGGGTCGGGTTATATCTGTGTGATTTGTGTCAGGGAGGGGTCGGTTATATCTGTGTGATTTGTGTCAGGGAGGGGTCGGGTTATATCTGTGTGATTTGTGTCAGGGAGGGGTCGGGTTATATCCGTGTGATTTGTGTCGGGGAGGGGTCAGGTTATATCTGTGTGATTTGTGTCAGGGAGGGGTCGGGTTATATCTGTGTGATTTGTGTCAGGGAGGGGTCGGGTTATATCTGTGTGATTTGTCTCAGGGAGGGGTCAGGTTATATCTGTATGATTTGTGTCAGGGAGGGGTCGGGTTATATCTGTGTGATTTGTGTCAGGGAGGGGTCGGGTTATATCTGTGTGATTTGTGTCAGGGAGGGGTCGGGTTATATCTGTGTGATTTGTGTTGGGGAGGGGTCGGGTTATATCCGTGTGATTTGTGTCGGGGAGGGTTCGGGTTATGTGTGTGCTTCCTCGGAGTCAGCGGGTATACAGGTACAGAGGACTTACTGACCCGTTGTCTATGGCATGGTGTAAGTGGTTGTGGTGCTCAGGCGTTCCTGTAACAGTTTGCGTAAGTGCGGATCACAATATTGCCCCCGCAGAGGTATTTTGGAGCAGCTGTCCCCGCTCTCGCCCCTTCCCTATTTTTATGTCCTTGCAAACTATTTATACTGCTCTCCTATTGATCCGGCTCTTGTGGCACAAGGCGCGGAAGCGCGGCAGACTCGGTAACGTTCTTCTGCTTCTCCCTCTGTCATTTATTATTGATGCCCGTGTTCCAGTAATGCGTTTTGCGTCTGCCAGTGCTGCACGGTGCGAGCCGGAGGTCCGGGGCTCACTGTGGCCGCCTTGGCGCTGCAGCAGACTTATCTCTTTTCCATCTGTGCGTGTGAAACGTCGCCGCGTCCTGTTCGGCTGCTTTTCAAATCTTTGAGTAAATAACGATGGGGACTGCGCAAATATTGAGTGGAACGCCGCGCGCTGCAGCTTTCAGTGCCCGCCGAGCACATCTGTGTCTCTCCCAAACCCAGCCTTTTATTGATATACACACACGCACGCACGCACGCACGCACGCACATATTTTGTAATAAACCTCCATGCAGTTTTGTCAAAAGGAAGAGAAATATTTTTTTTGTCACCAGAATTGGTTATTAACCCCTGCTCGACTCATTCTAACCATGATGCATACATAATATATATATATCTCTTTTACATACATATACATGTGCACCTTACATTCGTTTACATTTCATACCTTACTTGCATATACTTATGTACCTTACTTATACATATACACACATTACTTACAAACATATTTATTTATAAAATACTTTTTACATATGCATACGTACACGTTCATATACATAAATCACATACACATGCGTACGTACACATTCATATACATAAGTCACATACGTATGCGTACGTACACATTCATATACATCACATACACATGCGTACATACACATTCATATACATCACATACACATGCGTACATACACATTCATATGCATAAGTCACATACATATGCGTACGTACACATTCATATACATCACATACATATTCGTACGTACACATTCATATACATAAATCACATACATATACACTAATCACATGAGACAGCCGTGGATAGACGGCCCCAGACAGCCGTGGATAGACGGGCCCAGACAGCCGTGGATAGACGGGCCCAGACAGCCGTGGATAGACGGGCCCAGAGAGCCGTGGATAGACGGCCCCAGAGAGCCGTGGATAGACGGCCCCAGAGAGCCGTGGATAGACGGCCCCAGAGAGCCGTGGTTAGACGGCCGTGGTTAGACGGCCCCAGACAGCCGTGGATAGACGGCCCCAGACAGCCGTGGATAGACGGCCCCAGACAGCCGTGGATAGACGGGCCCAGACAGCCGTGGATAGACGGGCCCAGAGAGCCGTGGATAGACGGGCCCAGAGAGCCGTGGATAGACAGCCCCAGAGAGCCGTGGATAGACGGCCCCAGAGAGCCGTGGATAGACGGCCCCAGAGAGCCGTGGATAGACGGCCCCAGAGAGCCGTGGATAGACGGCCCCAGAGAGCCGTGGATAGACGGCCCCAGAGAGCCGTGGATAGACGGCCCCAGAGAGCCGTGGATAGACGGCCCCAGAGAGCCGTGGATAGACGGCCCCAGAGAGCCGTGGATAGACGGCCCCAGAGAGCCGTGGATAGACGGCCCCAGAGAGCCGTGGATAGACGGCCCCAGAGAGCCGTGGATAGACGGCCCCAGAGAGCCGTGGATAGACGGCCCCAGAGAGCCGTGGTTAGACAGCCCCAGACAGCCGTGGTTAGACGGCCCCAGACAGCCGTGGTTAGACGGCCCCAGACAACCGTGGTTAGACGGCCCCAGAGCAGGATAGTCCTCCTTAGAGGCAGCTACAGAGGGATAAAGCCTGGGACAGAGGGATAAAGCCTAGGACAGACGGACGTGCAGTTGCCTGGCAATGTGATTGGGGAGTCTGCAGTCAGGGGGTCCCAGGCTTCCTCTACCCCACAGATGTGGCAGATGGACTACTGTAGGATCTGGTAGACTTAGGGTTGTGGATAGAAGGCATGTCCCACAGTCTGTGGCTCTTCTTAATTCTTTTGAGGCACTTTCAGAGTGTAGTGGTAACACAGAAGTAGGCTCAGACACCATAGTTGAGGAACCACCATCCCCTATGCCTAAGGTATGCAGGACTGCAACCAAGGACAAAAAGGAAAAGGTGGGACTTGATAGAATCACCCAGCAACAATTGCCTTCTATCATAAGAGGTGTTGAGCTGGAGAGTAGTGGTTTGGTGAGATGTCATCCTGGGGCTACTGCTCGTAGAGACAAGAGACGTATTCTCAATATTGTCAAACAAGCAAAGCAGCAAGGGGAAGTGGACGTTCTAGTCCATCTAGGGACAAATGACTTGGCTAGCAATGAGGTTTCTGAGATTAAGTTAGATTTTTATGTTCTTGGAGGTGAAATACAGCAGATTGCGTCCACTGTGTCATTCTCTGAAGTTCTGCCTGTGCATAACATTAAGGATAGGCAGATGCGCAATAGGGAATTTAATTTGTGGCTTCGGGAATGGTGTCGGGAGCAAGGATTTGGCTTTGTGTCCCATGATAGCTCTAATTGGAGCAGAAAGGAACTGTATAAAAAAGATGGTTTGCATTTTCCTCATAGGGGAACATATGTTCTCAGTGAGAAGTTCAAAGGTTTCACAAAGGAATATTTAAACTAGGAGGGGGGGACAAAAGGGTAAAAAACAATCTGCCGATTGTCCCCCAAAACTAAATCGGAGGGTTGCAAGCAACATGCGGGGTAAAAATGACAAGCTCAGAGTCGGTCTATAAATGCTCGCAGTTTAGTCAATAAAATCAATGAACTGGAGGTAATGATGGCAGCTGAAAAAGTAGATTTAGTGGCGGTTACTGAGACATGGTTCAGTGAGAAAATAACTGGGACATAACAATACCGGGGTACTCTTTATATAGAAAAGACAGAGAAGGTAGGAAAGGAGGAGGAGTGGCCCTGTATGTGAAAAACAACATAAAAACGAACCAAATAAAAGTGAGCGAGGTGAACATAGTCAGTTTGGGTTACGCTAACATTTGGCAATCATACAGTAGCTCGTGTAGGTGTGATCTATAGACCCCCTGGACAAGTAGAAGAGCTAGATAATCTGCTGTTTGAGGAAATAGCCAAAATGGCAATGAAGGGGGAAGTTATTATCATGGGGGACTTGAATCTTCCTGATGTGAACTGGAAAACCAAAATAGCCGGGTGCACCAGGAGTACAAATATTCTAAACTCCCTACTGGGATTATCTCTAACACAAGTAGTTAAGGAGCCGACCCGTAAAGAGGCCATATTGGATTTAATACTCACAAATGGAGGTTTGGTATCAGACGTTGTTGTAGGTGAAAATTTGGGATCTAGTGATCACCAGTCAGTGTGGTTTAATATAAGAACAGGGATGAAGCCGCACCACACAAAAACAAAAGTTTTAGACTTTAAAAAAACAGATTTTTCTAAAATGAGATTTTGTGTGAATGAGTCATTATCAGACTGGAGGAGTTTAAAGGGAGTCCAGGAGAAATGGGATTATTTAAAGGAAGCATTATTGAAGGCCACAGGCAATTGCATTCGGCTTGTTAGCAAAAACAAAAAAGGGAAGAAACCACTGTGGTCTCTACAGAAGTGGCCAAAATAGTGAAGAACAAAAAGATAGCATTCAATAATTCTAAAAAAAACTCAGCGTGAAGAAGATAGGCAAACCTATAAGATTAGGCAGAAAGAGGCAAAGCAATTTATAAGAACTTCCAAAGCACACGCAGAAGAGAAAATAGCTCAGTCAGAAAGGGGGACAAAACATTTTTTAGATACATAAACGAGAAAAGTAAAACAAGGATTAGTTAGATTTAAAACAAAGGAAGGAAGGTATGTAGAAGAGGATAAAAGTCTCGCTGACTGCCTCAATGAATATTTTTGTTCAGTCTTTGCAGAAGAAAAGGAAGGGAAGGGACCTCCGTTAGGAGGAAACACTAACGAGACATTTACATATCAGTTTACAGAGGAGGAGGTTCTACAGCAGCTGTCTAAAGTAAAGACAAATAAGTCAATGGGGCCTGATGGGATCCACCCTAAATTATTAAAAGAGCTCAGTGGTGTAATAGCAAAACCGTTAACAGATTTATTTACCAATCCTTGTTAACGGGAGTCGTCCCAGAAGACTGGAATTAGCAAATGTTGTGCCCATTTACAAGAAGGGTAGTAGGGAGGAATCGGGGAACTATAGGCCAGTTAGTCTTACGTCAGTAGTGGGGAAATTAATGGAAACCATGTTAAAGGAAGGATTGTTGAACATCTAAAAACACATAGATTACAAGACCAGAAACAACATGGGTTTACCTCAGGGAGATCATGCCAAACTAATCTTATTGATTTTTTTGATTGGGTAACAAAAATAATAGACACAGGTGGTGCAGTAGACATTGCTTATTTAGATTTCAGTAAGGCTTTTGATACTATTCCGCATAGAAGCTTATCAATAAATTGCAATCTTTGAGCTTGGATTCCAATATTGTTGAATGGATTAGGCTGTGGCTGAGTGACAGACAACAGAGGGTTGTGGTAAATGGAGTTTATTCGGCGCAAGGTCTTGTTACCAGTGGGGTACCTCAGGGGTCAGTACTTGGACCCATTCTCTTTAATATTTTTATTAGTGATATTGCAGAAGGTATTAATGGAAAAGTATGTCTTTTTGCTGATGACACAATGATTTGCAACAGGGTTGACGTTCCTGGAGGGATCAGCCAAATGACAAATGATTTAGGTAAACTAAAAAAATGGTGGGAGCTTTGACAATTGAGTTTTAATGTGGATAAGTGCAAGATAATGCACCTGGGACGTAAAAACCCAAGGGCTGAATATAGAATATTTGATACATCTGAGGAAAGGGATTTAAGGGTCATTATTTCAGAGGATCTAAGGGTAAGTAGTCAATGTAATAGAGCAGCAGGAAATGCTAGCAGAATGCTTGGTTGTGTAGGGAGAGGTATTAGCAGTAGGAAAAGGGAAGTGCTCATGCCACTGTACAGAGCACTGGTGAGACCTCACTTGGAGTACTGTGTGCAGTACTGGAGACCGTATCTCCAGAAGGATATAGACATCTTAGAGAGAGTTCAGAGAAGGGCTACTAAAATGGTGTACGGCTTGAAGGAGAAAAGTTACCAGGAAAGGCTTAATGATCTTAACATGTACAGCTTGGAAAAAAGACGAGACAGAGGAGATATGATAGAAACATTTAAATACGTAAAGGGAATCCACAAGGTAGAGGAAGGGAGTATATTTAAAAGGAAACAAAGTAGCAAAACAAGAGGACATAGTCTTAGATTAGAGGGGCAAAGGTTTAAAAGTAACATCAGGAAGCATTATTTTACTGAGAGGGTGGTGGATACATGGAACAGTCTTCCAGTTGAAGTGGTAGAGGCCAAAACAGTAATTGAATTTAAGCAGGCATGGGATAGGCATAAGGCTATCCTAAACAAAAGATAAATCCAGGTAAAGTATCCATGTAATTGGGCAGACTAGATGGGCCGAAAGGTTCTTATCTGCCGACATTTTTCTATGTTTTTCTGTTTCTACCCAAACACATCACTCCATGGCTACCTTGTGTCCGCACCACAGAACATGTTGGTGCTTTATCTAATAATTAGAAAGTTATTTGACGTCCAGGGGCCGGAGCAGCTCTGCCTCTTCTGCCATATGGTCCTCTGTACGTATGTATTATTTTTTTTAAATCCTAAATCTGAAAGTCCCGGCCTGTGCGCCCGTCACGCTTTCCTGTGATCCCCACCCTTTGTGGTGTAAGGGTTTATATTTAGGCTGTGTGACTCACGGTGTGTTACAACATGACGCGTGAGTCTGCATTAAATAATTAGGGGAATCTGTCTGATTCCGTTACGTTCTCCTCCACCCCATGAGCGAGGTGCGCATTAGTGCTTCCTGCGGGGTATGAAAGTATCAGCGTCCTGACAGCAGGCGCAGGGTGTGTTACAGTGAATCACCACGGGGACTGACAGCACAGCATGCCGGCAATCCTATTATATATATATTATATAGCGCATCAGGAGGCTTTGATCCTCGCACACGTGTCCTTCGCTCACCTTGGAGGCAGAGGTACCATTAGATCAGTTTTTGGAAAAAGACAGAAGTGAATTCCCAGGAAACGTTTCTTGAAAGAATAACAAAATAAAATGTATCTAATGCATCATCCAGAGCCTCCAGCAACGTGTGATTCCGCCGGTTCATCCCTGGCTCGTCGTATCGTGTGAAAGTCCATGGTGGAAACGGAAGGGAATGTTCTTCAGCTTAGTCTTTTTGGTCCATAATGACTGTCCTACGCCCTGGTCCCGCATTTTGGGGGCCTACACCACTGCTGACACCTTCCAGGTGGTAAATAGTGTCAGCAACTCCCACCTATCGGGTGCGAGAGAGGCGTCTATCTGGGCAGGGGGGGGGGCGTATGTGGGGGGTCATTGTGTGTGAAAAAGGTGGATGTTGTGTTGAAAGCGTGGCCCCTCAAATGCTAGAGGTGACCCTGATTGTGGCAGATTTACCTGGGGGAACTGGAAAGTCCTTAAGTGGGATCCACCAAAGAAGGTCCTATTGCTCTACAGATTATGAAGACCTTAAAGTCCATTCAAGCTCTGCCTGTCCGCACAAACGGCCACCGGTTCGGAGATACCTCAACCCTGTACCGAACCCCATTCTTAATTTCTGCTCCTTAGGGGGTCTCACCCTGTTCCTTAAAATCCTGTTGAATGGTCGGTCTCCTAGTTGACATCCAGAAGGTTCCCCACCATTGTTTAAACCCATAGAGCCTCTGCTCACCAGACTGCTATCAATGTGACTCTCAGGACTGATGTATTTGGGGCTACACTTACCTTTTTTTTTTTTTTTTTAAAATAACACTTAGTTTGTTCAGAGACGTAACTAGAAACCTCAGGGTCCCGGTGCAACAATCCAGAAAGCCCCCCCCAATTCCATGTTTTAATATTTTTTTACTGCAGTATAATTAAATAGTGCACCATTTATATTAATTATTTCATCTTACGTTCATTAACAGTGGTAGTTTCCGCACAGGACTTGGTCACTGGGCAGGTTTCACCATGACCTGCAAAATATAAAGAAAAATCCATAAATCGAGGCAATTTATACATTCATTAGAGAAAGTCGTAGCAAAATATCCGTATGGCAACAAGAATATTGGGGATGCACCGAAATTTCGGCCACCAAACTTATCGGCCGGAAATGGTGCTTTCAGCCGATAGGAAAAAAGGGTGCTTGGCGAGACATAAAACAAAGGATTTTGTTTCTCCACAGTGGACACCCTAATCTTTGAAAGGTGTGAAAATGGCCTTTAGATATAGTCAAGGAGTGCTTTTCAATTCATAGTTACATAGTAGTTACATAGTTACATAGTTATATAGGCTGAAAAAAGACATGCGTCCATCGGGTTCAGCCTCTCCCACATAACCTACTGCTGTTGATCCAAAAGAAGGCAAAAAACCCAGTCTGAAATGCTCGCCAATATGCAACATACTGGGAAAAAATTCCTTCTTGACCCCAGATGGCGTCAGATTTCTCCTTGGATCAAGAAGCTTTTACCCACATATTAAATATTATAACCCTTAATATTCTGTGTCTGCAGGAAGTCATCCAGTCGTTTTTTAAAAGTCTGTACAGACTCTGACCCAACCACCTCAACAGGCAGAGAATTCCACAGCTTTATTGTTCTCACCATAAAATAACCCTTCCTATGCTTTAAGCTGAATTTGTTTTCTTCCAGTCTAAATGGATGACCCCGTGTCCTGTGTATAGTCCTGTTAATGAATAGGTTATCAGACAATGGTTGATAATGGCCCCGTATATATTTATATAAGGTTATCAGATCCCCTCTAAGGCGCCGTTTCTCTAAACTAAACAGGTTTAAGCTTGTTAGTCTTTCCTCATAACTTAACCCTTCCATTCCCCTTATTAATTTAGTTGCCCGTCTCTGCACTTTTTCTAACGCTATAATATCTTTTTTTAAGACAGGTGCCCAAAATTGCACGGCATATTCAAGGTGCGGCCTGACCATTGATTTATACAGAGGCAAAATTATGTTTTCATCCCGTGAGTGAAAATTCGTTATGATGCAAGATCGAGAGAACTCGATTTTGTCTGTAAAGGGGTTAAAAGTATTAGAACGTGATGTCCTGCGTGTCTCAAGAGTCATCGTATGGTTTTTATGGACCATTTAGACCTAAAACCACCTTTCTCTATTGGATAAATGTTTATATCCGTCTGCCATAGTTGACGTCAGACTTTCCACGGCTCCCGATACAGTTTTTGGTAGCCGCAGATTGATTGTGTTTGTTCGCCGCCTTCCAAAACTCCATTATCTGATCCATTAGAACTGGCTGCTGCTGAAGTCACAAGCCGACGGTGGTAGGTTTTGAGTGTTTGGATCGGGGACAGGCTCCTGTGGGATTGGAGTGATGCGGTATAACTTTACAATCTATTAGATTTACGACCTGATCTTCCACTCTTTGGGGAGTTTTAAATGCGTTCATCCCGCGATAGGTTTTGATATCGGATCTGGGCTCAAAATGTACGCGGTTTCCAGGAGGAGACTTTTTGGCCGGGCGATGACCTTACTGAGGTTACTGTGTCCTTTGCCAAACATTTAGAGTTCTGGATGTTATCGGCACAATTGTTTGCAAAGTTAACTTTATTATGACATTCGAGAGGCTTTGATGATCTTACAGTTTTCACTTTTCTGTTTCCCTTCTTGCAGAAGTCAGACACACTCAAGGACCGTTGGACGGGAGTTTGTACGCAAAAGTCAAAAAGAAAGATTCGAACAACGGGAGCACGAGCACCGTCAATGCGAGTGGTATCCCCCTATCGGCTGCGCCCAATCACATTGAACACACTCTCTCCGTGAGCAGCGATTCGGGCAATTCCACTGCCTCGACAAAAACCGACAAGACAGATGAGCAAGTGGCCAATGCAGCTGCCAACCAAGGGTTGACGCCCGAGGAGAAGCAAGAACTGGAGCGCCTTCTCAGCGGCTTTGGCTTAGAAACTGAAGCACAAATGCACAATTTGAACCCCGGCACTTCTGTGGCAGGAGGAATGCTGCACGTGGTGCCAGCACAGGTGCATGTCAATGGGGACATCACGTCCCCGCCAGCTGAGCGGGAAACTGACATTTTGGATGACGACCTACCCAATCACGATGGCCACAGTGTTGGCAGTTTGGGGACTCTTTCCTCGTTTGACGTCACCCCAAATGTAAGTGAGACTGGATACCAACACTCTCCTCACGTAAACGTTTTGACAAACGGGCCGACTTCTATTAACGGCCTGGATAAGCTGCCAAAACTTGGCTTTATCGGCAAAGAGACTATGATTAATGGTGGATATCCATACAGCACTCCAAGTGGTGTAGTAAGGAGTGCAACTCTACCCTCTACCCAAGACGTAGTCAGTCACATGAGACCCTCGACATCTGCCCAGGAAAACCTCTCTTCTTATCAAGTGAACCTGCCGGCTATGTCTGTCTGGGGGCAGCCTCAACCTGGAACCATAACTCAAAAGCACTTATACTATTACGATCCGAATGATATGTTCCGTTCTCAGTCCTTCACGTCTTCGGACCCAGGAAAAATCGAAATTGGTGGCCAGTTTCCGCAAGCACCGGCCCGGAGTGGAAGCAGCAGAGATGCCGTGCAGAGGGGTCTTAATTCATGGCAACAAGGAGGAAGCAGACCCCCGTCCCGTCAACAGAACGGTGGCATCGAGAACCAAATCCTTAGCCCAAGTCCACAGCCAAGCACTTTACAGACTGTTCCTCAGAGTCACAGTATCCCCGAGTTCCCCATGTTGGCCTCCCAAAAGGAGATTGAGCAGTCTATTGAAGCACTTAACATGCTGATGCTGGACCTCGACCCTTCCTTCTCTCAACTGCCCAAATCGCAGAGCGTTCCCATTGTCCAAAGAGAGGAGAGAACTATGCCAGTGTCAGGATCCCTTTCTGCTCAGACGTCTTTGGGGATGTATAGCCAACCGGCATCCCAGGCGGCTCCACAAAGAATTAACAATTCGTACATCACCACCCCGCCTGGCATGGGCCAGAGCATTACCATTTCCTCCAACCAGCCTCATGCCCCCACCGAGCAACCTCAGAGAGGATATTCATATGGAGGGCATGAATTGGCTCGGCCTCCTGACACCGACCGGTATTTGAATGACTACAGGGAACCTTATTCAGTGCCAACGTATTCCCCGTATACGTACCCCACCCAGATGCCTTCTTCTGGCCTAGTGCGGAGCTACAGCTATGGAGCCGGGAGCGCTGCCCCTCCAGCCTCTACCACGACACACTCGGCTTACGCGCATGAAAGTCCTCCGCGGTTGGCCGGGGCATCCTCTGCCGTATCAACTGGCGCCATACAAACCCCACCGCTGACCACCGACGCCGAGGACCAGCATTACAACCTGGAAGGACTCGTGGCTCAGAGGATCGCAGGTAAAACCTATTCCTGATTCGTATTCTTTATGCAGACACATGTAAAGTCTGTCCAGCGGGACGGGAACATTGATCGGAGCCTAATAGCAGCAGGAAATATTCACGTATAAAACACGGGCGAATGGGCTTTTTTAAAATATTTTTAGTAGAAGTAGAGAAATATTTGAATATTTTTCCTTGGAATAACATGAATCCATGACCGCCTCTGTGTCTCGGTGTTATGTTGTGTAGACATATGTATGGACGAATAGAAGGGATGTCCACACAAAAATCTACTGAAATTGTGAAAAAAGACCTAAAGTAACAAAAATGATAGCGGCCGCCCTGACAGGTATAAGAAAAAAATCTATAAAAATAACCAATTTATTATGGCATAGGTAAAACCGAACAACTGACGTTCCGGCTCTTACTCCTTAACGTTATCATGCTTGATGTGGCCTTGAAAATGGCTCGGTAAGAAACACAACGTCCGTTGTTCATTTTTAACCATTCTATAATAAATTTGTTTTATATCGTTTTGTTACACCCTTGAGTGCGTCCATCGTTTTTGCTATAGGATATCTGGGACAGTGAACGGAGCAATATATAGACTTTTTTTTTTCTCCATAAGGATTGCTGCAGGAGAGTGCAGGTTAATGGTTTTGTTTTAGAAAAAAATATATATATATATACATACGTGTCAAATTTCTCTTCGGTCCAACACACTGTAAAGCTTGTATTCAGGCGTTTGACATATCTTTCCATGTTCCATAAATGTGTCAAATTTGAGTTTGTGTTACTGCTAATTGGGAGACAGACGTCTTGGTGAGTTCCCACACCTTTTTTTAGGAGTGTGTGTGTGTCTCTATTCCACAATTTTAAACGTTATTATTTGCTGTGTGGAGGCTTTTAATCTCACTTTCTACCCTCCACCATAACTTAAATGTGTATTGATTTGGCCTATGGGTCTGGCATCAAATAGTGACAAGTCACGGCCTATCTCCTGCTGATGAGGGCATAGTAAGCCAAAAAGAGCTGTCCAGGAGCGGCTGTGACTCGTTGCAAGACCTGACCTATGCTGAAAAGTCATCTAGTATAGCGCGGCACTGACACGGAGGCATCTGTGTTAAAACAGACCCAGGATGCAAAAAAGTGAGAAATTGTGGACTTCATTTGCATGTTCTACCCAGAGTTCTTTGCTGCCTATGAGTAATGTAGCACATGAGCTCTGTGAAGCACTTCTCTGAATTGCTGGGTGTAAATGTCTTCCACAATTATAAAGTTGATTATTTGCTATGTGGGGGCTTTTAATCTCACTTTTTGCCCTTCACCATAGTGTGTGTGTGTGTGTGTGTGTGTGTGTGTGTACGTGTGTGTGTGTGTGTACGTGTACACACCCCTGGTCCCGGCGACTCCTTTCTTGTCTCCAGAAACTAGTAAATCCACGGTGCTTGCCCAAACAACACTGTATATATGTATATGTAGTCTTATGAACGTTGTGTTCACAACGTGTATCAAATCCCCATCTATTTAAAACCTTTGTAAGGTGGTTTTATGTCTGGGTTGCGTATGTGTGTGTGTGAGGGAGGTGGGGTGCATGTATTTATAGTGTGTGTCATACGTATGGACGGTATAAATGTGATCAATCAATACAGGGCTGGGTTGGGGCGGAACATATAGTTTGATGGGGGATTTTGCAACTAGCGACAATTTTAATTCTGGTACAAAAAGTCCCCCCCCCCCCCTCCTCCGGTAGATGTATTGGGGAAGGACCGGGTAAACGTGTATCCCTTATCATGCATTCTAGCCCCTGGTCTGGAAAACGGAGCTACTTTCTCCCCCCCCCCCCCCGGTCAGGGAAACTGAAAGAATCCTAATTATCTGCAAAACACAATGTTAAGAAGCAGCTCTGCAATCGATACATGTTTTCCCGATGACTTGTTGTGGCTGCAGGCGTTCCGGGGCTTACGGGGTCAAACGATTTCCCGGAGCCTTTGGTTCCAGATATCCCTATTACTTCGCCTGCAGCCCACCCTGACTCCACTTACAATCTATCTGGATGTGGCTTGGTTTTATATACTGTGCTTTATCTTAACCCCTTCACCACCAAAAATGTATATCACGCTTTAGCACCGAAAACTACTTTATAAAGAAGAAGAATTACAACCCATTAAACCAGTTTACTCACATTTTCAAACCAGGATTAATGCTTTTCCGATGGGGAAATAAAATTCCCAGAGAGACCTCCCTCCTGTCATTCATGTATTACTGTAAACAGGCTACAAGGAGCACCCCCACAAAAGCTCAACAAACGTTACTGCAGCATTCCAGCGGCCAGGGATGTGTCAGAATACAGGGAGGGCTGTGGGGTCAGTCGCTGCTCTACAGGCATAAGATTCAGGGGGTTATAAGGAGTGTAAATCACTGTACAGTACAGATACAAGGTGTTGCTGTAATTGCCATACACAGGCATTATGCAGCACACACAGATACAAGGTGTTGCTGTAATTGCCACACGCAGGCATTATGCAGCACATGCAGATACAAGGTGTTGCTGTAATTGCCATACACAGGCATTATGCAGCACATACAGATACAAGGTGTTGCTGTAATTGCCATACACAGGCATTATGCAGCACATACAGATACAAGGTGTTGCTGTAATTGCCATACACAGGCATTATGCAGCACATACAGATACAAGGTGTTGCTGTAATTGCCATACACAGGCATTATGCAGCACATACAGATACAAGATGTTGCTGTAATTGCCATACACAGGCATTATGCAGCACACACAGATACAAGGTGTTGCTGTAATTGCCATACACAGGCATTATGCGGCACATACAGATACAAGGTGTTGCTGTAATTGCCATACACAGGCATTATGCAGCACATACAGATACAAGGTGTTGCTGTAATTGCCATACACAGGCATTATGCAGCACATACAGATACAAGGTGTTGCTGTAATTGCCATACACAGGCATTATGCAGCACATACAGATACAAGATGTTGCTGTAATTGCCATACACAGGCATTATGCAGCACACACAGATACAAGGTGTTGCTGTAATTGCCATACACAGGCATTATGCGGCACATACAGATATTGCATTGCTAATAATCTCATTCTGATCACTACAAACCCCCATAAGCAGGAGATCTCACCATTTTATTATCTGTCTGCAGCACATTTACTGTGTCTGCCTGTATGCTGATAATTCAGACCCCGTGTAAGCAGGAGATCTCACCATTTTATTATCTGTCTGCAGCACATTTACTGACACAAAGGGCATTTCTACCTGTATGCTGATAATGCAGACCCCGTGTGACACTGTGTCAGATAATGGATGCCATCTACAGTCTACAACCTTTCATCCCAGTGATATGTCTGTAAAGGATAGTTGCATAAAAGAATAAGGTGCAAACCTACATTTTAATTCTTCTACTGATCTCCGACAACAATCTATACATAAAATTGCTATTTCATTTTACATAAAAGTGTTAATTACGGATCCCGTGTTTTGAGCCTCATGTGGCCCACGGAACATTCTCTCCGGTTCCTCTGCTTTTCGTGATGCGTGTGATTGGCCTGAGGAAAGAAAAGGAAGATTATTAAAATGTTGTTGGCGTGGACAAGCCACGTCGGTCTCAGCGTCCGCAGGACGAGGCGCAGTCACTGATGATTGCTGTATTTTTCGTGCAGTTTGTGTTTATGCTGTTGCCGCTGCATCGTTTGATCTTCTCCCATTCGATCACAATTTGCCGGTTTCTGCTCCATGAATAATTCACCGTTGGATAAAAGCCTGCAGGGGCATTAAAGCAGATAAAACAGATGTAGGGTTCCCAGGCGCGTTGCTCCGAGACTCTGCGCCCTGGCCCTTATCGGCAAAATGCCTGCGTTAATGCTTATATGGTGCTGACCCGGCAGAGCCAGGAGAGAGTGAGCCATCAATTACAGGCTTTGTGTCGCTGGATTTTATGTTGATACATCTTGGAGCCATTAATCAAGAGCTTATTTAAATGAATCAAGGATGCTATCAACCCTTTCTAATCCAGGTCTGGCAAATTCATGGTCACAGAGACCACCTGCATTGATTGGGTCAAATCTATATGAACCCCCCCCCCCTGGTTTAAGCTACATTCCTGTCATTCTCCCTTCCCCAGTGAGTCCGTGTAAAGACTATATTCTGGGATTTGCCTTTGTTTTGCCTCTGGATGTTTTACTTAACATAGAATTAAAGTGTGACAGATCTCTGTACCTCGACAGGGTCACATCTGTCAATGCCGCTTCCTTGCCAGACCCTCTGTTCTCCCCAGGCAGACTCTCGTGCCTCTCTCCAGTCCTCAGACGAAGCTTAAGGACTGGGACACGTAGAGAGCCTGCTAGCATCCTCCAGAAATAAAACGATCCTGTAGATCTGGAGGTTTTCAGGGTCAGAATAGAACTTTTAATTGGGCACAGGCACACATATTTATACGGTCAAACATGGGTCATTTACAGACACAAACACCTCCCCTAGAAAATGTTGAGAGACATCATTAGACAAAACATTTCCTCAACATTCCTAGACGAGACAGGACAATACAATTGTGATTGGCAAACCAATAATGAGGCAGGGTTTGGCAGTGATTAACCAACTACTCAAATATACATCAGATATTAACACATTCCTGAGACAGGATATGCTGGAAGACTAATCCTATCAGCAGATAACAAGATACACATGGATCATACAATAGACAAGTGGACAATGACATTATTCTTGCATAACTCAGAATACACAAACATTCTGCACGTGAGAGAGGGCAAGAAAACGCTTTAGAACATCAGGCCTGCACCCTACAAATATACCTGCAGGTCCATGATGCACCCAAGTCCAAAGTGACTTACGTCACAAAAAGGTTCACCCACTCGCCACCCAACATTTAGGGGCGTACATGTACCTGAGTCGCAAGTGATTTCTGAGCCATTAAAGGCCTCCGCTTTAAGAGGTAAGAAAATGTCACTTTTTTTACAATTGTGAGCTTCACTTTCTGGGCATAAGATGTCCATCAGGATAGACTCCCCTTCGGTGTGTGAATGTAAGTCCCCACGTGCTGACTGAGCCCTATGCGGCCGCCCCCCCCCCCCCCAGAATACAGCGTGTGCAATAGTTAAAATGGAATATATTGGGGGGGGGGCAAGTTGTCCAGATCTTAAATCCACATCTTTTCTTCAAATGAATTCTAGCTGTATAATGCAGAAATGCTGAGCCTTTGATGGTTTTTCAGAAAGAAGACCCGTAAGATAAAATCGCCTACAGGTTAGCTGAGAAATGTCCTTGATAGAGGATTTAAAAAAACAAACCTAAAAACTATATTTTATTGTGGAAACCATTAAAGTTCTATAAATGATACTAATTATATTGAGATTAGTCCTGCGATACAGTGGAAACTTCTCAGAAAGGAGATTCATAAGGTAAAACAATTTGTACACGATTAAAAAATTCTCCTGGAATTCCGATGATGCAAAAGCCATGAATTGGATACACTTTTTGCTAAATTTGGGATATGGTGCAACATAACAAAATCCCTCCCGTTCTCCAGGGACTTTAAGACCCATTAACGCATACGGCTGGTGACCTGTGTCGGGAAGTAGCGAGGACAGTGATGGAGATGACCTGATGAAGGCTTATTTCCAGCACATACAGATACGAGCTCCTTACATGCCGAACCACTGGAGGAATCTGATGCATCAGCAGCGCTTTTTAGGCCTTGGAGACAGAGGGACGAATATATTTTTCTCCATTTAGCTCCAGCCGCATGCTTTTTCAGCTAGAACATAGCCGGGGGGGGGGGGGGCATAGACACGGCCACCCAATCCGGAACCTTGAAATGGGATCCTTTCAGGATCACTTACAGCGACCCAAAATATCATTTATCCGTCAGGGTGGCAGAAATTACATTAAAATTAATTTTATTTTGCGCTTTTAGTTTTTCTCAAGTTATTATAAAATTCTTTAATATTTTGGTTTAATACATAAATGATGTTTTAGCGCAGAGGTGAGGGAGGGGGGGGGCGAGATAAACCGTCACCTCTAAGAAGCCTTCTCATATTCGTATTTATTTTTTTTCCTCCCACATTTCTTCCAAAATCAAAGAATAATTACAGAAGTAAAAAAAAAAAAAATGTAAACGAATAAAAAATCCACAGAAATGTCCAAAACCCTGGGTGGGTTACGCCAACTTTCTACTAAACCATAAAGGATGATGAGAGGTGGCAAATCCTTACACAATTGGTTTTAAATTTATTTTTAAATTATTTATAAACTGGAAAAACTTCTATAATTTTGTTTACATGAGATTTGATTTAATAAATGGGTAATTTTAATTTGCATCAGATTTCCAGAGAGGAAACTAAACTTTAGCTTTATTTATTTATAAATTAAATTAAATTGCAATAGTGATATTCTGACCCTTTTCTGAGCCGATAGAGGATAAAACCAGTAAAATATTAACACGTAGCTGCTATAAAATAAACCACTTGCTCCCAGAATGAGGAGGAATGGGGGGAGAGGGGACACCAGGGGTGCAAGTTCTGCGCCTCAATACGAAACCTGTGCATAAACCCAAACGTCCTGCGCGCAGGATATAACTATATAACAATGTAACTGGACACACAGACGTTATAAATATCAATGCCAAGCTTTATTCATTCTACTGGCCTAATGCCAGCTGGGCACAGTGTGCAGCGTCGGCCTGCTAAGGCACGCCAGGCATAGAATCGCAGTATGTTGCTTCCTGATCCTCCTTGAATTCTGCCATGTGAGGGTGCGCACCGTGTGTTCATAAGGAAATCGGCCTAATGCTCACATCTCCTCGCACAGATTTAATGCTGCCCACCTACTCGGCACAGATTTAATGCTGCCCACCTACTCGCACAGATATAATGCTGCCCACCTACTCGTGCAGATTTAATGCTGCCCACCTCCTCGCGCAGATTTAATGCTGCCCACCTCTTCGCGCAGATTTAATGCTGCCCACCTCCTCGCGCAGATTTAATGCTGCCCACCTCCTCGCTCAGATTTAATGCTGCCCACCTTCTCGCGCAGATTTAATGCTGCCCACCTCCTCGTGCAGATTTAATGCTGCCCACCTCCTCGCGCAGATTTAATGCTGCCCACCTCTTCGCGCAGATTTAATGCTGCCCACCTTCTCGCGCAGATTTAATGCTGCCCACCTCCTCGCGCAGATTTAATGCTGCCCACCTCCTCGCGCAGATTTAATGCTGCCCACCTTCTCGCGCAGATTTAATGCTGCCCACCTCCTCGCTCAGATTTAATGCTGCCCACCTCCTCGCTCAGATTTAATGCTGCCCACCTCCTCGCTCAGATTTAATGCTGCCCACCTCCTGTGGGCACTCAGGAAATCACAAATGGCAAATTCAGGGGAAACAGTCCGCTAATGTCCACTGCCAAAGAGTGACATGCCAATGGGCTGCATCCAGCAACTTGATTGGATGATGCCTGCGAAGACCTGCTCCTCACAGGACATGAAGGCGGGCCTAAGGAGAAAAGAGAAACGCCAACGTGGAGTTACTGTAGAGCATGAAATCGAATAACGTGTTACATAGGAACTTAGGTTTAGAAAAAAATAAATTGTACACATTGTGTCTTTTCTGTTACTCCTGGTGTCACAAGAGAAAGCGGAAAAACAATGAAGCGATTCTCAGTTGTCACAAAGACGGGAAAACCGTATGTCTTGAATGTTTCTCAGTTTCATTGTTTTATTTATAAACATGATTTGGACGCGTCTTAACATTGTAATTTATCCTTTTCTGTTCATTTTCCTGTTTGTCGTCTTGTCTCTCTCCTTCTGATGACGGATCGTCTTCTCACCTCCGGCTCCTTCATTCCACCCTGCCCGATCTCATACTTCCGCGACCCTGAATCCCCTCCCGACATAATCATCATCATCTCATCATTCCTGCAGAATACAACAGCAAACTGCGTAATTTACATCAGAGCATGAAAAACCCCCAGCCCCCCACCCTCCACCGCCAGCGCTCTTTCACATTTTCGGGTTTGTTCCTTTCCGTCCTCTGCATGGTGTGACGCTGCGCTTGGCAATGACATGTTCCTTGTGCGGGTTACCATCTCGGTGAACGTCAACGCACTCTGAAAGCTGCGGAGTGGGAGTTGCAGTCCGTCGAGCTGAGGCGAGCGTTGATTGTAAAACAATATCAAGGACAGGTGCTCAGCGCTCACAAGATATAGAGAAAAACAATTTTTTGAAGGTACATGCATACATACATATATATGTTCTGAGGTTCAATACATGTAATAGTTCATATTCATGAAATAAAATTCATCGTCCGGGTAATCCTAGGAAAGAGGAAAAATGTACAATAGTGAAGTCCAGCATTCACAATGTATATAAAAGAGAAGGGGGGGGGCCCACTCACACTTTCTGGAGCCTCGTTAGGCTCGATCACCTCACCTGCGGGTGTTTCAATCGGCTCATCCGATAGCCCTCAGTGATTCACCAGTCGTGTAGCCCTGGTGTCCTTAGGAATTCCAGGTAGTCCACAGGTCCATCACAGACCCAAGATTCTCCGCTCTGCAGACAGTTGATTGTAAAATGTTACAAGGCGGAGAAAGACGCCTCCCAATACATGGGATGTGTGTTAGGAGAAAACTGTCACCATATTCTTACAGAGGATCCCAGACTCCGTGTATTGTGTTCTCTCTCTGGGATTTACTGATATTTCACCATTATACTAATACACAGAGAGGACACAATACAGCGAGTCTGGGATTTACTGATATGTCAGCATTGCACATAATACACAGAGAGGACACAATGCAGGAAGTCTGGGATTCACTGTTGGCAGCTTCTCATTCACCACTCTCAGCCAGGCGGTCCCATTTATGTGACTATATAAAGGCGGCTCCCTGCGTCTCATGGCTATTGGTGGAATCCGCGGCGTCCGTATTCTTGCCGTCATGGTAGCCGGGCCATACTTTGTGACGCTTGGCTTTAATCGGGCTCGTGGGCCAGAACACTGTCCTTACTGCTTCCATTTGGTGCATGATGAGAAAGGAATGGCGGGCCACACGTTTTAACCCCTGTGTGTTTCCGTTGCTGGGCGGCACAGAGCTTGGCGCTTGCTGCACGTGTTTTTGGATTTGTTTTGCAATATCCGTTTCCATTTTTTTAAATCCAGTTTTCTCTGGGTTTCTGTTTGATCTCGACTTTATTACATTGTATTCGCTTCAGACGGAGGTAAGAACGAGCGGCTGGGGGGGGGTCTGTGCGACTGGGGGTCACAGGAGGGGTCTGTGCGACTGGGGGTCACAGGGGGGTCTGTGCGGCTGGGGGTCACAGGAGGGGTCTGTGCGACTGGGGGTCACAGGGGGGTCTGTGCGGCTGGGGGTCACAGGAGGGGTCTGTGCGACTGGGGGTCACAGGGGGGTCTGTGCGACTGGGGGTCACAGGAGGGGTCTGTGCGGCTGGGGGTCACAGGAGGGGTCTGTGTTAGAGGGGACTTTACGGAGCACAGACCCTCCATTGAAAGGCAGAGATCGATCAATTTACTGTTAATAAATAAATTAATTTGGCCTACAGGTCCATCGTATCCGCTCGCTAGATCTGGTTTATCCCTTTATAGGTGAAAGTGAAGGGGAAACTGGAAAACCCATGTCAAGTATATGGAGGAGCCCCTAAAAAGACACCCGCACACCCTGAATATATGGAGGAACCCCTAAAAAGACACCCGCACACCCTGAATATATGGAGGAGCCCCTAAAAAGACACCCACACACCCTGAGTATATGGAGCAGCCCCTAAAAAGACACCCGCATACCCTGAATATAGGGAGGAACCCCTAAAATACACCCACACACCCTGAATATATGGAGGAACCCCTAAAAAGTGACCCGCACACCCTGAATATATGGAGGAACCCCTAAAAAGTGACCCGCACACCCTGAATATATGGAGGAACCCCTAAAAAGACACCCACACACCCTGAATATATGGAGGAACCCCTAAAAATACACCCGCACACCCTGAATTTATGGAGGAGCCCCTAAAACACACCCACACACCCTGAATATATGGAGGAGCCCCAAAAAACAAACCCGCGCACCCTGAATATATGGAGGAACCCCTAAAAAGACACCCACCCTGAATATATGCAGGAGCCCCTAAAAAGACACCCCCACACCCTGAATATATGGAGGAGCCCCTAAAAACACACCCCCACACCCTGAATATATGGAGGAGCCCCTAAAGACACCCACACACCCTGAATATATGGAGGAGCCCCTAAAGACACCCACACACCCTGAATATATGGAGGAACCCCTTAAAAAGACACCCCACACCCTGAATATATGGAGGAGTCCCTAAAAAGACACCCCCACACCCTGAATATATGGAGGAACTTAATGAAGGAAAGCGGGTCCTAGATATGTACTGTCCATCTTCAGTTTTATCAGGTTAATGAGGTCCCTATTTATCGGGTCGCCCCGTTTTCGAGTTTGGCGTCTGTCACTGACCCCTCGTATCTTCTGGAACAAGACATGGGCCGGATTGGAAACGGATCAGACTGATCGCTTTGCTGTTCGGGTGAAGGAGCCCCTAAAAAGACACACTGACACCCTGAATATATGGAGGAACCCCTAAAAAGACACCCACACACCCTGAATATATGGAGGAGCCCCTAAAATGACACCCGCACACCCTGAATATATGGAGGACACCCTAAAAAGACACCCGCACACCCTGAATATATGGAGGAGCCCCTAAAATTACACCCGCACACCCTGAATATATGGAGGAACCCTAAAAAGACACCCACACACCTGAATATATGGAGGAACCCCTAAAAAGACACCCACACACCCTGAATATATGGAGGACCCCTAAAAAGACACCCGCACACCCTGAATATATGGAGGAGCCCCTAAAGACACCCACACACCCTGAATATATGGAGGAACCCCTAAAAAGACACCCGCACCCCTGAATATATGGAGGAACCCCTAAAAAGACACACACACCCTGAATATATGGAGGAGCCCCTAAAAAGACACCAGCCCCCCTGAATATATGGAGGAGCCCCTAAAAAGACACCCATACACCCTGAATATATGGAGGAGCCCCTAAAAAGACACCCGCACACCCTGAATATATGGAGGACCTTAATGAAGGAAAGCGGGTCCTAGATGAAACTGAAGATGGACAGTACATATCAGGTTAATGAGGTCCCTATATATCGGGTCGCCCCGTTTTCGAGTTTGGCGTCTGTCACTGACCCCTCGTATCTTCTGGAACAAGACATGGGCCGGATTGGAAACGGATCAGACTGATCGCTTTGCTGTTCGGGCGACGGGCAGATGTTCCACATATAAATCTTTATAGTATCAGAAGCCGATGTTTTTAACCGAGGAGGAAAAAAATCTTCATTAAATGTAACCGCAGCGTCAGGAAGATTCACTGGAAGAAAGAAACCCGTTTGGAAACCCTCGCCGTGTCTTGTGGCGCTTTCTGCGCTAAACACCCGTCCCAGCTGATTGTAACTTCCCTTTCCTTGCATCGACTGGGGGAAGCAATTCAGCGGCGCGCTGTTTCCTGAGCGCTGGAGGAAGAGCTCCTATTGGCCCAGGTCATCTGAAACATCTCACTCGAACGTGACACGTGCGGATCCTTCTAGAATCTATTCCACGTTTTATATCACGACCCCTGCTAACCATCGGGCACATTGAGCGCCACCAGATAAAATACGCGTTCTGACTCGGTGATGGCAAACCTTGGCACCCTAGATGTTTCGGAACTACATGTCCCATGATGCTTAGTCATACATAGGGCTGACCGAGCATCAAGGGATATGTAGTCCAGAAAGCTATGGGCTGCCCGGGTTCACAATCACCGTGATGGACGTTCCCTTTACCTCCAGCAGCTCCAAGCTCCAATACTGTGCCCCCCCGTGCCACTCCCCCCTTCTTTTCCGGTGATTACTTTGATCACCATATTCTAAATTAATGACCTGGATTTATAAAGTGCCAACAAATTCCATAGCGCTGTACAATGGGCAGGACAAAGCAGGCGAAGTTAACAAACCTAATGGTACGTATCTGGTGGCGCGACGACAATCGCTAATTGGTAGCTGATGGTTCCCTTAGTCGATTTTGTCCATATGGAGCGCATAAAAGGAAATAAACAATATATAGTGCAGATGGTTTTAACACATTAGATATAAATTGTTGTATAATAATCCCACTCACAAATTAAAGAGCCCGAACACTGGCTCTAAGTGGATCAAGGCTCTTGGGTGTTTATCTTCTCCACTTCTGAAGGTGACCCACACCTTACAATTATTGGAGTTTGGCTCATGTAGAATGGATATGAAAAGAAAACAAGATAGCCTCCTTGTGTAGATCTTCCACAAATTCAATAGTATAACTAGAATATAGCTGGTCAACTCACATTTGTTGGAGCTATAAACCAAGCTCTAGGTGCGTACGCCTCAGGACTTTTTTGAGGTAAAGCCCAAACAACCTCTTAGGAATCCAGAACACCGGGGGGAAAATTTTAAATTATTTATTAAAACATAAAATAAACAGTATACTGGCACAGCCAGAAGACCAGGACGCGTTTCGCCTGATGTGCTGGCTTCCTCAGCTGGTTTACAGACTGGCTTCCATCTCTCTCTTATATAGTCTGATATGTAAAAAAGTCCCCACATGTTCCGAATTCCGCAATTAGCCTGCATACCTTGCCCCAAACCGCACCACAATCTGCGTGGGACAGGAGCCGCCATCTTGCGCATGCGCTCTATCGTCCTATGTGTTCCATCTTGCGTGTCACGTCAAATTCCGGAAGTTGTGTGTGTTCCACTCCGTGGATCGTTCCGCATCTCCGATCGCGTTGGTGTCTTCGCTCCAATCTCCTTATAAACTTATACACGATTACCCTCGGTCATCATTGGGCAAAAATAGAACCAGAAGGAGCATATTGTTAGGACGCAAACTATTCATAAATTATATCATCTTCCCCAACTGTATCTCATAAAGGGAGTTTTATAGCTTTCATATATACCCTTAAAATTAAATATGATTTTTATAATATCAAACCAATGATGTAGAACTATTGGGGTGGATGATTATACCAAAACCCCTATATAGTAAATCCATATAATGGAGGTGTAAAGTTCGGAATTTAATGATTATATTTATTTATTCTTAATTGAAAACAAAGCAATTCATTATAATTAAATGGCTTAGATTACCACAATAATTATTATTAAAAATTATCTTTTTTATCTAAGTTTCTCCTTCAACTTCCACTATAATAAAAATAATAATAATAAAATAATAATTAAAGGTGTCTCATTTAAAGTGCTATTATTTAATATCCGTGCAAAATAGTTAATATATTTATAAAGTGCTAGTATCAAGTATTCTATTTTATTATTTCTGTGTTGTTGACCAACACTTTCTCCATAAATATTAAATAACCATACCTAGTGTAGTGTTTTTTATATTAATAGAGTTTTTAATAATAGACACAAGCACTTTATCTATAATGGGTGACTATCCCAAAATATATACCTATATATGCATGTATATAGTATAACTCTATACATACATAATTTATTAAGTGTAATTATACAGTGTTATAATATATATTAAAATGAGATCTATTTTTGAAAACGGTACATTAGCCCCTAATCAAATACTATTGAATTTGTGGAAGATCTACACAAGGAGGCTGTCTTGTTTTCTTTTCATATCCATTCTACATGAGCCAAACTCCAATAATTGTAAGGTGTGGGTCACCTTCAGAAGTGGAGAAGATAAACACCCAAGAGCCTTGATCCACTTAGAGCCAGTGTTCGGGCTCTTTAATTTGTGAGTGGGATTATTATACAACAATTTATATCTAATGTGTTAAAACCATCTGCACTATATATTGTTTATTTCCTTTTATACGCTCCATATGGACAAAATCGACTAAGGGAACCATCAGCTACCAATTAGCGATTGTCGTCGCGCCACCAGATACGTACCATTATCTTTGTCATTCACTGGTTTGGGGGAAACCACTATATTTTCTGGTTGGCATTGGTTGATTGGTGGCAGTACAAGTTTGGGCGCCTGTCCATTTTTTCTTTGTGTGAAGTTAACAAACCTATTGGATACACCGAGAACAATGGTAAAAATATTGCCTTGCACAAGAGCTTACAATCTAAGAGGGGAGGGGTGCCACGCTGAGGTGCATTGATATCAGGTATCAGGTCTTTCCATATTCGCTATAAGATCCCGGTTTGGAAGGTGAGCGGTATATCGTGTCGCAGAGCCTGGCACGCCGCGGCCCCTGGAAGGGCCTTTAATAAGGGGGGGGTTCAGTTTCAGACTTAGAAACAATGGGCCACATTTTAATGTTTAAGGAATCAGACTTTATGCGCAAAGCATTCCCCGTCTGCATATCTCCGGATCGTGTTCGAACAGAGGAACGTTTGCCCGGGAACGACTGGTTGGGACTTGTTGGAGCTCAGAGGTTTTATCTGCAGCCCTCAGCGTGCGCTTCACTGCTGCCCCATCCAAAACACCAACAGGACCTGCCGGGGTGTGATCACTATGTATCCGAAACCTCATAAACGGCACCACAGGCCCAGACTCCCTGTATTATGTCCTCTGGGGTCTGTGATGCTCTTAATACACAGAGGACACAATACAGGGAGTCTGGGATATATTGATATGTGTGCGTTACACATAATACACAGATAGGACACAATACAGAGAGTCTGGGATTCACTGATATGTCTGTGTTACACATAATACACAGAGAGGACACAATACAGGGAGCCTGGGATATATTGATATGTCTGCGTTATACATAATACACAGGACACAATACAGGGAGTCTGGGATTTATTGATATGTCTGCGTTATACATAATACACAGGACACAATACAGGGAGTCTGGGATTTATTGATATGTCTGCGTTATACATAATACACAGGACACAATACAGGGAGTCTGGGATTTATTGATATGTCTGTGTTACACATAATACACAGGACACAATACAGGGAGTCTGGGATTTATTGATATGTCTGCGTTACACATAATACACAGAGGACACAATATAGAGAGTCTGGGATTTATTGATATGTCTGCGTTATACGTAATACACAGGACACAATATAGAGAGTCTGGGATTTATTGATATGTCTGCGTTATACGTAATACACAGGACACAATATAGAGAGTCTGGGATTTATTGATATGTCTGCGTTACACATAATACACAGAGAGGACACAATACAGGGAGCCTGGGATATATTGATATGTCTGCGTTACACATAATACACAGAGGACACAATATAGAGAGCCTGGGATATATTGATATGTCTGCGTTACACATAATACACAGAGAGGACACAATATAGAGAGTCTGGGATTTATTGATATGTCTGCGTTACACATAATACACAGAGAGGACACAATACAGGGAGCCTGGGATATATTGATATGTCTGCGTTACACATAATACACAGAGAGGACACAATACAGGGAGCCTGGGATATATTGATATGTCTGCGTTACACATAATACACAGAGAGGACACAATATAGAGAGTCTGGGATTTATTGATATGTCTGCGTTATACGTAATACACAGGACACAATATAGAGAGTCTGGGATTTATTGATATGTCTGCGTTACACATAATACACAGAGAGGACACAATATAGAGAGTCTGGGATTTATTGATATGTCTGCGTTACACATAATACACAGAGAGGACACAATACAGAGAGTCTGCGATTTATTGATATGTCTGCGTTACACATAATACACAGAGGACACAATATAGAGCGTCTGGGATTTATTGATATGTCTGCATTATACGTAATACACAGAGAGGACACAATACAGGGAGCCTGAGATCTGAAATAAAAAGTCAGTTGTGAGTTTTCTCTCCGTGCTGGGGAATATTTGGCATTTTCTCCCAGTTTTGCAGTCAGTGACCCGTCAGACATCGCAGCCAGCTGGACGGGGGTTAATCGGTTTCTAAATAGTATTTGATTATTTATTTTCATACATCAAGCTTTATATAAAGTGATGTTAGAAGTGATATTTCCAGTCTGGCTCCTTCCCTCCATCGCTGTAAAATCGCTGCATTCTTCCGTCTTCCTCTGCTATCTCATTCATCTCTTGTTCTCATCCACCGCCAACACGTCCCCTTCCGAACCCCGGAGCAGGAACCGGGGCCTCCTCTGCGCCTTCTCTTCCTGCAGAAGCTCTGACATTTCCATTAATTCCTCTGTTTGCCTTTCAGACATCGCATTGATCAAACCACTCTCATGGAGGGGTTGCATTCGCTAAACAGTGCTTTTCCATTTATTTGCTGTCACAATTGACTTTCCTCCTGGTTTCAGATATGTTTGCCCTAAATGTCACTCCCAGTATGCTGGGCCAGCTGCATGGACTCTGGCAGGGGTCGGCAGCCCCATCCAGATGTTTTGAAACTACATCTACCATGATGCTCAGATACTCATTAGCTTGACCGAGCCTCATGGAATATGTAGTTCCAAAACATCTAGAGGGCCCTAGTTGCCAACCCCTGAGCTACTGTATGCAGCCCCGATACATATTGGAAACAAAGTACAACTGCCCTGCACCGAATCCCCCAAAACTCCTACTTATATTAAATAACAGCTTTTTAGTCACTGTGTAACAGCCATTAAAGCGTAAGCTCACCTGCCAAGCTCAAAGATAACTTCAAGTCCTGCACTCGGGTGCTTTTTGGATGCTTTCAGCTCAAACCTTGCCCTGTCTCATAGGAGATCAGGTCTGTGAACTGAGTGTTCGTGCAGCGCTCACTTTAAACATTTGCCTTGTTGGCAGGTGAGCTTACACTCCAGCAGCCTTTACAACGTGACTTTATAACCTGTTATTTAAGCACACATCGGAATACAGAGTGCCCGGGACATTTTTTTTATATTAGCCACCTTTTTTATTGCCAGTGCAGTCCCTGAAAAATAAATCACAGTATAGGGAATACACAGCCGGTTTTCTTGTGGAGATATATATAACGGATTTCTGTCCAGGGGGAGGGACAGGGTATCGTTCAATAAATAGTAAGAATTTCTCACCAATATCCAGAGCAAAACAATCCACTTTAGTTTAAAGCCAACGTAAATATTGTTATACAATGTGTCAGAAATGTAACCTTGAAGATTTCCCTCTGGACCAGATGACCAGACCTCCTGGACCAGATGAATATTTCTTGTTCATTTATAAAATTAGATATTTAGGCCCTGCTGACTGCGTCGAATCCAAGGCGTTATGTCTGATGCTGGATCCACTCTAACAAGGTGCAGGGTTTATATCCATGAGCTGAGGTCCAAACGTAAGCTTAAAATCCATGAAATAATGTTGCAACTCAAACTATCCCCCCCCCAAGAAAGTCTGTTTATTCAGCATTTCTCCTCCTACTTGCTGCCGATCTCCATGCATTGTTTTCAACTGGTGCATCTACATCTCAAAACACCCCCGTAAAATCATCTTCTGTCACCGTAGCTTCATCTCCAGTGACCATTGCCCTTAAAGCTGTCAGAATTCCCATCTTCCAATGTGACCTGGAACTTTTGGGCAAATTCGGCTCAGCAGGTTTTTGTTCTGGGTGCAACAAACGTGGAACACAACAGGCACACTTCTTGGTGAAGTCCAACCTTCTGACGGAGAGTCCTCGGAATGCTTGTTTATGGAATGTTGAACTCTTCCACAAACTTTCTGACAATGGTTTGAGGTTTCTGATCCAGAAATTTCTTCACCTTGGCCACCATGGTGTTATCCGTGGATGTGCAGGGGCATCCCTCTCTTGGTTTATCGAACGATTGAAGGTCTGCTAAACCCCTTGTGGACCTTCTGGAGCCTTGGGGCTTCAACACCAAGATGGGTTTAAGGTCTTCAAAGCAATGTGTCACAGAGAAGCTGGTAGAGCATGATGGGCCGTATTTGCTCCACCACTTTTTCAGTCGCCTCATGTTTCCATGATCGTTTGTGGGGATATCAATTATTTTTTTTACAAGTATTTGAAGGATTAGGCTTTCTTTGAGGCGGTGATTTTGCGTCATCATTTCATGGTTTTAACTTTACTTTCCTCTTGTACATGCATGATTCTCACTCGCTGCTCAGACACAGATCGACCTGGACATTTCCACTATCCATACACATCAACCCAGAGATATGTGAAACCACAAATTTTCCCTCTTCTGCTCCATTTGTAAGGAATTTACATAAAACATTGTTAATATTCTGTGTATACAGAGCACAGGGTTGTAATACAGAACCTACGCCCTTTTTTATCTGACACTCTACTAATGTTTCTGGGGAGCAGAATGAATCGCCGCCCGGCCTCGGCACTTTGTGTTTTACACCAATTAGATTACAAGCAGCGCAGCCTTCCATTATTTTTACGTTGTGATGGTGTTTTATTTAGAGGGAGCCGCAGCCGTTCCCATAGAAGTGGCTGTTGTTACATCAAAAGAAAAAAAATCAATGACGTGCACTGCGCCTGAATGTACACATTACTGCTCGGCACACTGGGATTTGGTGATGCGGTGCTTTGTGCCGTGTTTGCTTCCCTGAGGTTTCTCCTCTATCATACGTCTTGTCCGTTTTATGTATTCGCTTGCACTTTCAGATTCTGCCTGAGTAATAATCCTGTAGAATGTGTGTGTATTAATCTCTATGCTGTGAACACCAACACCCGGCAACGTGGCGATTCCAGGCTTTATGTGCCAACCTGAATGTGAACACCGCATGCTGGTTTCAATGTGTGTGATCTCTTATGACTTGTGCCACAAAGAGGAAATGAAAAAAACGTTCTCAAACATGGCTTTTTGGCAAATTTCATTTATTTCTTGGTCAGTTGCTTTTCACCTTTTAAGGTTTGCACAGGACTCCTAGAAATTGCTCAGAACTCTGGGAACTCTTGCGTTCTTACAGAGAACCTTGAGGCATTGCTTAGAACTCCCGAGGCATTACTTAGAATATCAGTGGCATTGCTTGGAGCCTCTGAGGCATTTCTTAGAATGCCCAAAGCTTTGCTTAGAACCCACAAGGTATTTCTTAGAACACCTGAGGCATTACTTAGAACCCCAGAGGCTTTGTTTAGAATTTCAAGGCAATACTTGGAACCTCTGGGGCATTTCTTAGAACTCCGAAGCATTGCTTAGAACTCCCAAGGCATTCCATAGAACTACAGAGTCATTACTTAGAATGTCTGTGGCATTGCTTAGAACCCCCAAGGTATTCCTTAGAACGTCCGAGGCATTAGTACTCTGGAGGCATTGCTTAGAACTCCCGAAGCTTTATTTAGAATTTCAAGGCAATACTTGGAACCTCTGGGGCATTTCTTAGAACTCCGAAGCATTGCTTAGATCTACTGAGTCATTACTTAGGATGTCCTTGGCATTGCTTAGAATGCCCGTGGCATTGCTTAGAATGCCCGTGGCATTGCTTAGAATGCCCGTGGCATTGCTTAGAATGTCCGAGGCATTGCTTAAAATGTCCGTGGCATTGCTTAGAATGTCCGAGGCATTGCTTAGAATGTCCGAGGCATTGCTTAGAATGCCGGTGGCATTGCTTAGAATGTCCGTGGCATTGCTTAGAATGTCCGTGGCATTGCTTAGAATGTCCGAGGCATTGCTTAGAATGTCCGTGGCATTGCTTAGAATGTCCGCGGCATTAGTTGAATGTCCGAGGCATTGCTTAGAATGTCCGAGGCATTAGTTGAATGTCCGAGGCATTGCTTAGAATGCCCGTGGCATTGCTTAGAATGCCCGTGGCATTGCTTAGAAGGTCCGAGGCATTGCTTAAAATGTCCGTGGCATTGCTTAGAATGTCCGAGGCATTGCTTAGAATGTCCGAGGCATTGCTTAGAATGCCGGTGGCATTGCTTAGAATGTCCGTGGCATTGCTTAGAATGTCCGTGGCATTGCTTAGAATGTCCGAGGCATTGCTTAGAATGTCCGTGGCATTGCTTAGAATGTCCGCGGCATTAGTTGAATGTCCGAGGCATTGCTTAGAATGTCCGAGGCATTGCTTAGAATGTCCGAGGCATTGCTTAGAATGTCCGAGGCATTGCTTAGAATACCGGTGGCATTGCTTAGAATGTCCGTGGCATTGCTTAGAATGCCCGTGGCATTGCTTAGAATGCCTGTGGCCTTGCTTAGAATGTCCGAGGCATTGCTTAGAATGTCCGAGGCATTGCTTAGAATGTCCGTGGCATTGCTTAGAATGCCTGTGGCATTGCTTAGAATGTCCGTGGCCTTGCTTAGAATGTCCGAGGCATTGCTTAGAATGTCCAAGGCATTGCTTAGAATGTCCGAGGCATTGCTTAGAATGTCCGTGGCATTGCTTAGAATGTCCGTGGCATTGCTTAGAATGCCAGTGGCATTGCTTAGAATGTCCGTGGCCTTGCTTAGAATGTCCGAGGCATTGCTTAGAATGTCCGAGGCATTGCTTAGAATGTCCGAGGCATTGCTTAGAATGCCTGTGGCATTGATTAGAATGTCCGTGGCCTTGCTTAGAATGTCCGAGGCATTGCTTAGAATGTCCGAGGCATTTCTTAGAACCCTTACCTTTTTTCCGGAGTTTGGATTTACTTAGTGCTCTGGGACGTTGGGAAAACTCATGGAAGTTGCTTAGAACTCAATGTTTGTTGAGTTTTCCCAGATATTAAATGAATCTCCCAGACTTTATGGAGGGAACATAGAGTCCTCGTTTAGAACTCTTAGAGCCTACAGCCAAATATTGTCCATTTCTGCACTTTTTCCCTTAATAAAGGCCCCATGACTCTTTGCTGTGCCTTCTAGGGGTCCATACTCGAGACAAGACACCAGATGAAATCGGGTCCTTGGTACGAAGGCGCACGACCAGTGAGGGACAATACGAAGAAAACACCAATGACCCCTGCTTGGCAAGTAGTCCGTCCAAGGTGCGATCGCCCGTCCGATGTGTTTCGCCCGAGGTCTTCAATACCATTGCAGCCAACCCAGGAGGCCGCCCCAAGGAGGTAACAAGCCGAGAGGCTAATCTCTAGCTTGTCACTGACCTGTCCCCTTCATTACTGGGAGAGAATCTTACACCATGTTCTTAATGAGAGATTTACGGCCAACGTCCTGTGGATAATCTGCCCTTAGGCTTCAGGTGCCCAGTGGGCCAGCCCTGGGTGGCATGGAGGGGCCCTTAAATCTGTGACCCTTAGGGAAGCTGCACAGAGTTTGGCAACGACTGGGCCCCTGAACATATCATGGGCTGTCACCCCCCTGATGGCGGACTGGTCCCCTTTTATTGGATTAGAGGTAATGTTTTTGTGTTATCAGAAGGTTGGGGTAATTTTCTGTGTATTACGGTAAAAATACTTTAAATATAGTAATAAAAAATGACACATAACTTCTTTATTGTCCAACATCTAAAACATAAAATATAATCCAGCGCGTTTGATTGACAGCTTAATGGTCTTCAGCCACATTTGTGAAATTCTGAATTTATATTAAACTCCTCCTTTTGGCGTTATTTAAGATAAATAAATCCATGGCGTGTATCATCCCTGCGGTTACTGGGAAAATTAGGGGGGGGGCAGTTAACACCAACGCACATTTCCCACTTTAACGCTCTGTATTCCCTGGATTTTCTTTCCATATTTAATACTTCTTTACACTTTTTATTTCACCGTGTTCGCAGCCCCATCTACACAGCTACAAGGAAGCCTTCGAAGAAATGGAGATGACCTCTCCTGTGATCAGCCCGACGTCCACAGGTATTCACCTCTCCATCCCCCCCCCCCCGTACGAACTGTCAAACAATAGAAATTCACGGGTTTTCTGGAAGTGACATGTCATGGGGGGGGGCGGGGGGGACATTACAAAGAGGCGACCGCCTGGAAAAAATGACACCAATGCACGGCATGCTTCCTGGGATGTGTCCGGTCACGCCAAACACACTATTGACAGACTTTACATGGACTGCGTGTTTGGAGAGAGAGGAGGGGGGGATCTTTGTTTACAACGTTAAGCATTTAAATGATGTCACTATTAACCCCTTCACACTCAAAGCTTTACCCGCTATTTATTTTCTTGTCGATGTAAGATCAAAATGAATTTTTACCCTATAAAGCTGTGCTTGCACTGCGGGAATGATTTCCACCCTTAGAATTAATGCCCGGGTGGCTTTTTTTTACCTCTGTACCCGGACCGGAAAGTGCAGCCCCATCCATCCCTCACCGGAAAATGCTGATTCGACAAACAAAACTTTGTGGTATTGTCAGGGAGGAGGGAGGGCTCAGGTGTCACAGTACAGAGATAAGACGCAGGGTGTTATAGAAGCTGTGAATCCCTGTATAGTACAGATATATGGTGTCAGTACAGGGATAAGATGCAGAGTGTACTAGAAGCTGTAAATCCCTGTATAGTACAGATATATGGTGTCAGTACAGGGATAAGGTGCAGGGTGTTATAGAAGCTTTAAATCCCTGTATAGTATAGATATATGGTGTCAGTCAATACAGGGATAAGATGCAGGGTGTTATAGAAGCTGTGAATCCCTGTATAGTACAGATATATGGTGTCACAGTACAGGGATAAGATGCAGGGTGTTATAGAAGCTGTAAATCCCTGTATAGTACAGATATATGGTGTCAGTACAGGGATAAGATGCAGGGTGTTATAGAAGCTGTAAATCCCTGTATAGTACAGATATATGGTGTCAGTACAGGGATAAGATGCAGGGTGTTATAGAAGCTGTAAATCCCTGTATAGTACAGATATATGGTGTCACAGTACAGGGATAAGATGCAGGGTTTGTAGAAGCTGTAAATCCCTGTATAGTACAGATATATGGTGTCACAGTACAGGGATAAGATGCAGGGTGTTATAGAAGCTGTAAATCCCTGTATAGTATAGATATATGGTGTCAGTCAATACAGGGATAAGATGCAGGGTGTTATAGAAGCTGTGAATCCCTGTATAGTACAGATATATGGTGTCAGTACAGGGATAAAATGCAGGGTGTTATAGAAGCTGTAAATCCCTGTATAGTACAGATATATGGTGTCAGTACAGGGATAAGATGCAGGGTGTTATAGAAGCTGTAAATCCCTGTATAGTACAGATATATGGTGTCACAGTACAGGGATAAGATGCAGGGTTTGTAGAAGCTGTAAATCCCTGTATAGTACAGATATATGGTGTCACAGTACAGGGATAAGATGCAGGGTGTTATAGAAGCTGTAAATCCCTGTATAGTATAGATATATGGTGTCAGTCAATACAGGGATAAGATGCAGGGTGTTATAGAAGCTGTGAATCCCTGTATAGTACAGATATATGGTGTCAGTACAGGGATAAAATGCAGGGTGTTATAGAAGCTGTAAATCCCTGTATAGTATAGATATATGTGTCAGTCAATACAGGGATAAGATGCAGGGTGTTATAGAAGCTGTGAATCCCTGTATAGTACAGATATATGGTGTCAGTACAGGGATAAGATGCAGGGTGTTATAGAAGCTGTGAATCCCTGTATAGTACAGATATATGGTGTCAGTACAGGGATAAAATGCAGGGTGTTATAGAAGCTGTAAATCCCTGTATAGTACAGATATATGGTGTCAGTACAGGGATAAGACGCAGGGTGTTATAGAAGCTGTAAATCCCTGTATAGTACAGATATATGGTGTCAGTACAGGGATAATATGCAGGGTGTTATATAAGCTGTAAATCCTTGTATAGTACAGATATATGGTGTCAGTACAGGGATAAGATGCAGGGTGTTATAGAAGCTGTAAATCCCTGTATAGTACAGATATATGGTGTCAGTACAGGGATAAGACGCAGGGTGTTATAGAAGCTGTAAATCCTTGTATAGTACAGATATATGGTATCAGACAGTACAGGGATAAGGTGCAGGGTGTTATATAAGCTGTAAATCCCTGTATAGTACAGATATATGGTGTCAGTACAGGGATAAGATGCAGGGTGTTATAGAAGCTGTAAATCCCTGTATAGTACAGATATACGGTGTCAGTACAGCCAGGGATAAGATGCAGGGTGTTATATAAACTCAGCTGTAAATCCCTGTATAGTACAGATATATGGTGTCAGTACAGGGATAAGATGCAGGGTGTTATAGAAGCTGTAAATCCCTGTATAGTACAGATATATGGTGTCAGTCAATACAGGGATAATATGCAGGGTGTTATATAAGCTGTAAATCCTTGTATAGTACAGATATATGGTGTCAGTCAGTACAGGGATAAGATGCAGGGTAATGTATACTAGAAGTGGAGGAAAGCGTGAATCTGGTGCTTTTCTTAGTGTTTATGACATTATTAAGGCGTGCTCAATATAGGTCGGTGCTGCAAGCTAGAAGATATGTGTTTACAACCTCGAAAACACGAATATAATAGAAAAGAAAAAAACACTTCCAGGCGCACCTTACTAAAATTTCCACTTTTTTAACCCAAAAATGGCCAATGTGCAAACATCAAATGAATTAATATTGAAACAAAACAGTGGTTATATTATAATGATAAATGTGCATAACTTAAAGAATACTTATATTTCAGTGGCGTTTCTTTTTTCCCCTTTTCTCAGCATGGGGTCCTGCGATGTAGCTGTTCAGTATCCCAAGAAAAGAGGAGGGGGGGGAGGGTATTTCTCCACTTGATGTAAAAAAGGCAGCAGAGCGGCAGATAATTCAATTAAAATGCATTTATTAATCAATAAAAAAGGTTGACCTTCAACTATAAAATCAATTGTTAAAGTACTAATTAAATAGGATCAACAAAAACGTGCTTTCACCAATAGGCTTCATCAGTTGTATCCTGTTATCTGAATGATCAGTCTGTGCAAAAAGTCCAAAAAGGATTTCTTGCACAGACTGATCATTCAGATAACAGGATACAACTGATGAAGCCTATTGGTGAAAGCGCGTTTTTGTTGATCCTATTTAATTAGTACTTTAACAATTGATTTTATAGTTGAAGGTCAACCTTTTTTATTGATTAATAAATGCATTTTAATTGAATTATCTGCCGCTCTGCTGTCTTTTTTACATCAAGTGGAGAAATACCCTCCCCGCTCCTCTTTTCTTGGGATACTGAACAGCTACATCGCAGGACCCCATGCTGAGAAAAGGGGAAAAAAGAAACACCACTGAACTATAAGTATTCTTTAAGTTATGCACATTTATCATTATAATATAACCACTGTTTTGTTTCAATATTAATTCATTTGATGTTTGTACATTTGGCCATTTTTGGGTTAAAAAAGTGGAAATTTTAGTAAGGTGTGCCTGGAAGTGTTTTTTTCTTTTCTATAAGATGCAGGGTGTTATAGAAGCTGTAAATCCCTGTATAGTACAGATATATGGTGTAACTGTCCTTATAGGGATTATTCACAAAGCGTGGGGTTTCAAACACCAGGAGAAAATTGTGTGAAGGAAAAAGTGGAGCGTCACACCCAAATATAATATCCTCAATCTTTCACAACCTGGTCGCTAATACCTCAATGGTGGTTTCCCCAAAAAAAACAAAATACTAGACAAAAAAGTCCAAGAATTCTAGAGAATAGGTAGAGTGCAATCGATCCAATAAGAATGTGTCTGATCATCAAAGTGTATGTGACACATTGTAATGACACGCTGTACCTATTCTCTATAACACCAGGGGGAATTTACTGGTATAGCAGCTCTGACCATCACATGTCTGTGTATATTATAGGGTGTAAAGCCCCGGGTCGGGTGGGTGCGTCGTGCATCTGTTCGGATGCTGTCAGCTGGCCTGAGCGTGTGATGATCTTCACGTCTCGCAGTATCAGGGAGTGGGAATCAGAACATTCCTCGGCTGAATAACAAGCCTTTGTGTCGGAAAGTTCACAGAATGCCTGGAATTAGCTTGTTCTGGCGATAAACACCCAACGGCACAGCTCAAAATGTCAGTTTTTAACAAGTGAGGGTGCACCAGCCGTGCTAAAGCGCTTCGTTCCCCATGTTTTGGTTATATTTGTGCTGTGGCCTCATTAACTCTTGCACAGAGACCTCCGAGCTCGCGGTGCTGAGCCGTTTGGCTACTCTTTCCCTCAAACTGCTAGATCATCAGATTTTTCCCCAAACTTAACTACGGGACCGGGCGCTCTCGTGAGGATGGCCGCCATTACTGGTAACGCTGGGTACCGGCCCTACATACTGTATGAGCCTATACAGGTCCGGTTACAGAGTGTGCAGGGTTTGTGCATCGTGACGCGTTGTGTGTCCGTGGACCATTTCTCATGTCGTGTTGTTCTTCTCCCGCAGCTCGCTCTCCTCCTGGTTTAGCCAAGACACCTCTCTCCGCTTTGGGGCTGAAACCACACAACCCGGCTGATATCATTCTGCAGCAATCCGGGGGTAAGCCGGCAATCTAGTGACATGTCCATATGCGCTTTAACGCGAACGTCCTAAACTAAAGAATGCACATTACTGAGTGTTACGCTGTGTCGAGCGAGCAGAGATCCGCCGCGCTCACCGGACCATGCGAATAAAACACGCAACAAGCCTCAAATAAAGAAAACGTGCGCCGAGCTCAGACACCGAAGGGTTAATCACTTTCACTGTAATAACGTGGATTAAAGGGATTCACTATTAAATAATTGGGCAGATCCAGCAGAGTCTCTCAACAATTACTTTTAAAAAAACCTCTTCCTAGGTGATTTTACTCACATTTCACCCTCGCTGCACGCGGCTCCTCCTCCTCTTCAGGTCACAGATCCCAATGGATCGGAGCTGCACGGCTGGTGCAAACCACGATGAAACAACGGTAATTGGAGAATAGCCGCAGCTTATGCTTTAGAATAGCGGCCGCGCCGTTGTTTGCAGCAGCTTCGCCTGCCGGTGTTGGATTTTCCTTCTGGATTGCTGAAGTTCACCGTAGTTGCAACACTGATGGTTTTACAGTTTGCGGCAACTGTGACCGACAGCGCTTTGTGAACAAACCTTCTAGTATAGTTGTACATGACTGTGACATCATCACGTGGAGTGGATGGGGTGATGAGGTCACTGGGGATAATCCGGGATGTCGGGTTACATTGTGTCATGTTTTGGAGTCCGTGTTGTATCCAGTCCAGCCTGTTGTGTCCCCCTGTAAATCCATTGTTGGGTGACGGCCGCTGGCGGCGCTTCATGGAAAATGTGATCCTTTCCCCTGGAATGTAAGAGGAATAGCAGCGATCCATCCTCCCGGGGCTTTCAGCTCCTGAAGACAGACATCTGCACCGGACAGCAGGACTCTGGCAAATCTCAAACCGTATACAGCAAACTCGCCCCGCAGCACGTCGTGTTTAACCCGTAATGTGCCACAGAGCAGAGAGTCAGTTTCCCCGTGTCCTGTTTTGGATGATTTGGAAGTAATAGATATTTCTGAGTCTGAGCAGATTCCGCCCCCCCTCGCATGATTAGAGCTGATCATCGTTTAACTCTTTCAGCGCTGTGATCATGCCCACCGCTCATCTGACGACATGTTCTTTCTTCTCCCACCATTTCCCATTTGTTTTCCTTTCACCTCATTTCCACATCAGAGACGCTCAGGGAGACGATCATTTCGGACGTGGACGGTGAGTATGCGGAAATTCCCGGCGTTGCGTTCCTGGGATGCTTTGTGGTGCCGCTGGGGTCGGTGCTCGGGGTTTTCCTACTAACGGGTCTTGACGGGTTGCGTTGCTGTGCTCGGATACCGGCGCTGAGCTGGGTCACTCGCCGCTTTAAGCCGCTCAGCGGTTTCCTCCTCCTCCGGTTCTATGTTTTTGATGGTGGGTTTGGTGTTTGTGTTGCATGCTGGGTGCTGAGGTGCGCGGGATGTGTCGTTGGCATTAAGTGATGTTTTGGGTTCGGTTTATTTATTTCAACAAACGTGGAAAGAAAAACCGCAAAGGAAACCTACGATTAACACCGTGAATCCGATAACTCCGTGACGGAACATTCTGCTACATTATAAACCCATCTGTGCAGCCCGAGTCACCGGAACATGACAGACCCGGCCACCGTGCATCCGTCTGTCTGTCTGTAGCTGCTGCTCCTTCTATTCATTTATCAGCCATTATCTGTATTTCTATCAAAGTCCTCTCACTGTCCGTCCATCCATTCCACTGTCCATCCATCCATTCCACTGTCTGTCCATCCATCTCACTGTATCTGTCCATCCCACTGTCAATCTCGTCTTCTATCTCTATGTATCGCTTAATCTTTCCAACTATCCTTAACGTCATTTCTGCATCTCTCCATCCCTCATCTCCCATCCCACATCTCTCCATCCCACATCTCTCCATCCCACATCTCTCCATCCCACATCTCTCCATCCCACATCTCTCCATCCCACATCTCTCCATCCCACATCTCTCCATCCCTCATCTCTCCATCCCACATCTCTCCATCCCTCATCTCTCCATCTCTCCCCATCCCTCATCTCTCCCCATCCCTCATCTCCCCTCATCCCTCATCTCCCCTCATCCCTCATCTCCCCTCATCCCTCATCTCCCCTCATCCCTCATCTCCCCCCATCCCTCATCTCCCCCCATCCCTCATCTCCCCCATCCCTCATCTCCCCCCATCCCTCATCTCCCCCCATCCCTCATCTCCCCCCATCCCTCATCTCCCCCATCCTCATCTCCCCCCATCCCTCATCTCCCCATCCCTCATCTCCCCATCCCTCATCTCCCCATCCCTCATCTCCCCATCCCTCATCTCCCCATCCCTCATCCCTCATCCCCCCATCCCTCATCCACCTCACTATCCATCATCCACCTCACTATCCTTCCATCTCACGGTCGATCTCACCTTCTATCTCTATGTATCTATTGCTTCATCTTTCCAACTATCCTTTCCGTCATCTCTGCATCTACCCTTCCATCTCTCCATCCCACATCTCTCCATCCCTCATCTCTCCATCCCTCATCTCTCCATCCCTCATCTCTCCATCCCTCATCTCTCCATCCCTCATCTCTCCATCCCTCATCTCTCTCCATCCCTCATCTCTCTCCATCCCTCATCTCTCTCCATCCCTCATCTCTCTCCATCCCTCATCTCTCCCCATCCCTCATCTCTCCCCATCCCTCATCTCTCCCCATCCCTCATCTCCCCTCATCCCTCATCTCCCCTCATCCCTCATCTCCCCTCATCCCTCATCTCCCCTCATCCCTCATCTCCCCTCATCCCTCATCTCCCCTCATCCCTCATCTCCCCTCATCCCTCATCTCCCCTCATCCCTCATCTCCCCTCATCCCTCATCTCCCCTCATCCCTCATCTCCCCTCATCCCTCATCTCCCCTCATCCCTCATCTCCCCTCATCCCTCATCTCCCCATCCCTCATCTCCCCATCCCTCATCTCCCCATCCCTCATCTACCTCACTATCCATCATCCACCTCACTATCCTTCCATCTCACGGTCGATCTCACCTTCTATCTCTATGTATCTATTGCTTCATCTTTCCAACTATCCTTTCCGTCATCTCTGCATCTACCCTTCCATCTAGCCATTCATCACTCCATCCCTCTATTGAACTATCCATCCTCCAGCCTGCCAACTATCTCCATCTAGCCATTTATCACTCCGTCCATCCCTCCAACCGTCCATCCCCTCCAACCGTCCATCCCCTCCAACCGTCCATTCCTTCCAACCGTCCATTCCCTCCAACCGTCCATTCCCTCCAACCGTCCATTCCCTCCAACCGTCCATCCCCTCCAACCGTCCATCCCCTCCAACCGTCCATTCCCTCCAACCGTCCATCTCCTCCAACTGTCCATCTCCTCCAACTGTCCATCTCCTCCAACCGTCCATCTCCTCCAACCGTCCATCTCCTCCAACCGTCCATCTCCTCCAACCGTCCATCTCCTCCAACCGTCCATCTCCTCCAAACGTCCATCTCCTCCAAACGTCCATCTCCTCCAACCGTCCATCTCCTCCAACCGTCCATCTCCTCCAACCGTCCATCTCCTCCAACCGTCCATCTCCTCCAACCGTCCATCTCCTCCAACCGTCCATCCCCCCCAACCGTCCATCACCCCCCAACTGTCTATCCCCCCCCCAGCTATCTTATCTTTGCATCTATTCGTTTAGGATGTGTATCTATCTGTCAGTCTGTGGCTGCCCGTCATCATGCGCCTGTCTCTTTACTTTTTCTGCCGCCTCACTGGGACAGAGAGGGTGTCGGCTATAACCCACGGCACCCATAGGATTATATCATGGTGCGGTGTCTGGATCCTGCCCTCAATTCTGATCACCATTTGTGAGCTGCATGCAGAGACGTGGCATGGAGGACGGGGGCATATTCGCCTAAATGGGCATTGTGCAGGGCTGACAAAGCAGAGGCATTTTTCAGGCAAAGATAACAGAGCCTTAAAAAATGAAGTAGGATTATTTTTCCAGTTTGTCTATTTTGCCCATAAATGTACAAAGTCATCTCGTGGCAAACTGGGGGTAAAAATAGTCTTTTCGGGAACGCGCTTTGTGTCCGTGGAGGTTTGTTTGGCGTATTTCATTATGAAGGATCTCTGTATCGAAGCACGAACGTCTCGGACGAAGCACAGGCCTCGCTGATTGACTGCGCGGTGGGGTTAGCGCTGAGATACGCCGAATGGGAGAGCGTGAGTTACACCGCGATCCAGGGGAGCAGAGAATTCAACAAGCGCCAGCTGTTTCCTGGCGGATCTGGGCTCCGTCACGTCTCAATACAGGAATTAACGCTGATAGTGTCTCCCAGTAAACCCAGGGGCCACTCACAGGCTGAAAGGGCCGATCCATCGCCCCGTGACATAAAGCCACCGGCCCCGAATCCTGGCATCGGGGTTTTATGGTGTGTGTGGACACGGCGAGTGTAAGGGTCGCCCTGCCTGATCCATGTGGAAGAGCAGCAGGAGTGATGTCCAGGTACAGGGTCAGCATCCTTCACATGTGGGACCACCTCGTCCATCTCCAGCATCAACCCAGGCCATTATATATATATATATATATATATATATATATATATTATACTGGAAGATCCTGACGCACAAATTCAGGCCATTATATATATATATACATACACTGGAAGATCCTGACGCTCAAACTCCGGCCATTATATATATATATACACACTGGAAGATCCTGACGCACAAACTCAGGTCATTTTATATATATATATATATATATACAGTTGTGTTCAAAATTATTCAACCCCCACTGAAATTGAGTGTTTTGGCCAGTTTGACATTGATTTTGATCATTCAGTCATCTTGCTTACAATTAAATCAAAGAGGCACGTGTAGGTCAGACAAATATAACATAACATTTATAATGAAATAACCACAAATGTCTTTTCTGTGCTCACATCATTATCAGTTTTATTCAACCCCCAAGTGACATTCAATCTTAGTACTTAGTACAACATCCTTTTACAGTTATAACAGCTTTTAAACGTGAAGCATAGCTTGACACAAGTGTCTTGCAGCGATCTACGGGTATCTTCGCCCATTCGTCATGGGCAAAAGCCTCCAGTTGAGTCACATTCTTAGGCTTGCGCACTGCAACTGCTTTCTTTAAGTCCCACCAGAGGTTCTCAATCGGATTTAAGTCAGGTGACTGCGATGGCCACTCCAAAATGTTCCAGCCTTTAATCTGCAATCATGCTCTAGTGGACTTGGAGGTATGCTTGGGATCATTGTCCTGTTGAAAGGTCCAACGTCTCCCAAGCCTCAGGTTTGTGACGGACTGCATCACATTGTCATCCAATATCTCCTGGTATTGAAGAGAATTCATGGTACCTTGCACACGCTGAAGCTTCCCTGTACCTGCAGAAGCAAAACAGCCCCAAAGCATGATTGACCCCCCGCCATGCTTCACAGTAGGCAAGGTGTTCTTTTCTTCATAGGCCTTGTTCTTCCTCCTCCAAACATAGCGTTGATCCATGGGCCCAAACAGTTCTAATTTTGTTTCATCAGTCCACAGAACACTATCCCAAAACTTCTGTGGTTTGTCCACATGACTTTTGGCATACTGCAGTCTACTCTTCTTATTCTTTGGAGACAGCAAGGGGGTGCACCTGGGAGTTCTGGCATGGAGGCCTTCATTACGCAGTGTGCGCCGTATTGTCTGAGCTGAAACTTCAGTACCCACATCTGACAAATCTTTTCTCAGTTCCTCAGCAGTCACACGGGGACTTTTCTCCACTCTACGCTTCAGGTAGCGCACAGCAGTCGAAGTCAGCATCTTCTTTCTGTCACGACCAGGTAGCGTTTCAACAGTGCCCTTTGCCTTGAATTTGCGAATGATGCTTCCTATGGTCTCTCTTGGTATGTTTAACATCTTTGCAATCTTCTTATAGCCATTGCCCTTCCTGTGAAGAGTAATCACCTCTTCTCTTGTCTTCCTGGACCATTCTCTTGACTTCACCATGTTTGTAACCACACCAGTAAATGTCTAGAAGGAGCTGAGTATCACAGTCATTTTAAAGCTGCCTAATTGGTGCTTATTATGCTTTATTGCTGCTCCGTGACATCCACAGGTGTTTTCAAAACCTGATTTAAAACACTTGAATGAACCTCTGTTCTTCAGAGTGGTAGTCTTTAAGAGGTTGAATAATTGTGTCAATGAAGAATTCACAAAAGAAACATTTACTACTGTATTACAAAACCAATTGATGTCATTTTAGTTGCATATGGTTCTTTAAAAAGTCCTTGTAGGATTTCATTCTGAATACAATTACAAATGTCACTAAATTCCCTAAAACCCTTTACAGCATTGGGGGTTGAATAATTTTGAACACAACTGTATATATATACACTGGAAGATCCTGACGCACAAACTCAGGGACTTGTAAAACATCTAACGTTATTTATATCCCATTTAAAAAAGCAAAAACGTTATGTTTTAGACGTCCCGGAGTTTGTCCTTCAAGGATATATATTTTTGGGATTTAACACAGGAGCCCCGAAATCTCTATCTGGCTGTAAATAAAAATGAGTAGAAAACACGGTCGCACAACACGCAGACGGTCGCACAACACGCAGACGGTCGCACAACACGCAGACGGTCGCACAACACGCAGACGGTCGCACAACACGCAGACGGTCGCACAACACGCAGACGGTCGCACAACACGCAGACGGTCGCACAACACGCAGACGGTCGCACAACACGCAGACGGTCGCACGCACGAACAAACACACACGGACGGACACATGAACACACACACTGAAAAACACACAAACGGACACACGCACAGACGGATACGCACGAACACACACACACAGATGGACACACGCATGGGCGGATGAACACACACACGCGCACGGACGAACACACAAACACATACACCCACAGACAAACACACACTCCCAGAATTATTTGAATGCAATAGACAGCCAGAGAAAAATGGGAGTTGTAGTTCAGAATCTCCTGGGGGCCGAGTCCCCGTTATACCAAACACTCGGAGCTAGACGTGTTTGTGGATTTGGGATATTTACATATAATAGAGATCCCAGGAACATTCACACCTTCTACACAGCCTGAGGGCGGTTTATACAGGACTTATAATCATTTTATCCCCTGTCACATGGGGTCCTCCGGGGGGGGGGGGGTTGTGCTTTTGACGTCATGTTGGTCCTATAGGTTTATAGTCTGGATTGGTTCTTCTGCATCTTCTAAACGTTTCTTCTCCTCTGGACGAATAAGCGGTATCGTTATGCTGCATCACAGGTTGGTAACCTTGGCCCTCCAGATGTTTTGGAACTACAGCTCCCATGATCCTCAGCAACAGATACGGTTAACAGAGCCACCAGGGAATTGTAGTTTCGAAACAACATAGAAAACATAGGAAAATGTCGGCAGATAAGAACCTTTCGGCCCATCTAGTCTGCCCAATTACATGGATACTTTACCTGGATTTATCTTTTGTTTAGGATAGCCTTATGCCTATCCCATGCCTGCTTAAATTCAATTACTGTTTTGGCCTCTACCACTTCTACTGGAAGACTGTTCCATGTATCCACCACCCTCTCAGTAAAATAATGCTTCCTGATGTTACTTTTAAACCTTTGCCCCTCTAACATACAGAGGGCCAAGATCACTGAGCCCTGTTCTAAGTGGTTTTAAGGATGGATGGAGCCTGTATCCCCCCCGCCCCAGTGTATACCCCCATGAATCGGGTAACGACCCCCTCAATGCCGCACATTGTACCCGAGTTGGACTTTAGCTGCACTTTAACAGAAGCGACTCTAAACAGAGCAGCGTTTGTTCCTCCCCGTCCAGCCTCAGAAATCAGGAGCGGTTCCCATACGTCACCCGCTCCGAGATCGATGACGGGGCTTTCTCCGGCGTCTGAATGCGCCCTGTGTGCCGCCTACGCCCCGAAAACACCAACTGCGGGCAGGTTTTCTTTTATAGCTCTCATTAAATCGCAGCTTTAGCTGTTTCTATAGGAGAAAAAAAATAGTCCTCCCCGCTTTGCGTTCTCAGCTTTGTGCGACGCGGATCAGCGCAGGCAGAATCCTGGCGTCCGTCCTCTGGACCGCGTGAAAGGTCAGTAAACGGTTTTATAGGAATTCTTACAAAGCGTCGAGTCAGCTGAAAAAAACCCTCACTCTGATTACGCCATGAAGGGTCCCCTGCAGGCCGGCGCACCGATGTTTATGGCCGCAAACCGGCGCACCAATGTTTATGGCTGCAGGCCGGCGCACCGATGTTTATGGTTGCAGGCCGGTGCACCGATATTTATGGCCGCAGGCCGGCGCACCGATGTTTATGGTTGCAGGCCGGTGCACCGATATTTATGGCCGCAGGCTGGCGCACCGATGTTTATGGCTGCAGGCCGGCGCACCGATGTTTATGGCTGCAGGCCGGCGCACCGTTGTTTATGGCCGCAGGCCGGTGCACCGATGTTTATGGCTGCAGGCCGGTGCACCGATGTTTATGGCCGCAGGCCGGCGCACCGATGTTTATGGCTGCAGGCCGGCGCACCGATGTTTATGGCTGCAGGCCGGTGCACCGATGTTTATGGCTGCAGGCCGGTGCACCGATGTTTATGGCTGCAGGCCGGTGCACCGATGTTTATGGCCGCAGGCCGGTGCACCGATGTTTATGGCCGCAGGCCGGCGCACCGATGTTTATGGCCGCAGGCCGGCGCACCAATGTTTATGGCTGCAGGCCGGCGCACCGATGTTTAACCGATGTGGGAATTATCCAGAGTTGCCCCGAACGGTGAATTTCACCTCGCCTGCGACTTCACAAAGCTGTCAATTCACCAAATACCGGATAATTGACAGTGAAATACAATGCAATGCGATTCGGTGGCACCAAAATTGTCCAATAGAGCACTAACCATTGGTCAATTCACAGAATGCCGGAGGAGGCGGAGCCAAGCGGCATGGTGGATGGTCGCATCTTCGTTGAGCTCCGTGAGCTACTTTTGATTTATGTTGCCTTTTGAGGACCATCCACCTGCCTAGCTATCATTTTTGTTTCCTCGACCCGGTGAACGATTGTGGAGTTGGATCGCGGCTGATTTCTGCTTTCTGCACCCTGGTGTGCTGTTTTCCGGCTCATTCCCGACCTGCGGCCTAGCTGACGCGGCCATTGTGGGAGCGTTAGGGACAGTCCTCGCCTTTCACCTCCCGCTGACTGTGGTCATTCGATGGGGAAGAAATCTTTTAAAAAGATACTCCAGGCTGGGAGTCCCCGGCAACGGGATATACGTACCTCACTGGATGGGGCCCACAGGCGTCGCCTGGAGGACGCTGCGGTGTTTACTCCGCAGGACTTCAGCTCGGAGGAAGATGATGTCGCTTCAGGCCGGGGAGGTAACTGTGGCCATCCTGGCACTACCGGCAGCGGATTGAACCCACAGCGGCTACTGCTTCCTCAGAAGGCGGATCTCCTTCGAGACGGGACAGATCATACTCACCATGTCTCCGCGGCGCCCCGGGAGAGCCCCAGGCCCTTCATGAAAGAGGACGTTCCTCATCTCGTTGAGGAGTTGCGGGCGATCTGGAGACAAGACCTTCATGGCCTACGCGGTGAGATGGCGGAACTGCGGGGTACGGTGGAGACGGTTCGGTCCCGAGCCGATGACGTGGCGGCGGCACAGCTGACGGAAAAGGCCCGAGTGGACTCTCTTCAGGCCCAGGTAGACCTTCTCTCCAGGGCTTTGGAAACGATGGAAGCTCGTCATCGACGGCGCAACGTCCGGATCCGGGGGGTCCCAGAGACTATACATCAGGCCTCCGAACTGGATTTTGTTAACGGGGTCGCCCGTCATCTTCTTCGGCTCCCTCCGGAGGCACCTGCGGTATTTGTCTCTGCAGTCCGACTTCGCAAGGCCACGACTGCCCCAGCGGGGGCTCCGAGGGATGTACTCGCGGTTGCCCGGGAGGTGGCTGTGAAGTCACGTTTGATGTCCCTACCTGAGGCACGGTCTTCTTTTCGATTTGACACAACACTCCTTTCCCTATATAATGACCTGCCTTTTTTTACTCTTGTGGCACGGCGGCGATTTCGTGGGGTCGCTGCGCAGTTGCGGGCGGAGAAGGTGCGCTACCGCTGGGGGGTGTCCGGTTCCATACTTATTTCTCAAGGGGACACTATCCACTCCGCAGCGTCCCCAGAGGAAGCGTGGGCCCTGTTCCCGGCCCTCGGGCTTGTCGCCTCCGTTCCAGAGAATCCGGGCCTGGCCGTTCCTACGGATCCCGGCTGAATAACTACCATGTTCTGTTTTTCCAGCTTGCGTGGCTTCTGGACACTGATGGAGAGGTTTGGCCGCACAGTCTTTTTCTCTATGCTGGATGACTTTCTTATACGCTTTCAGAAACTTTTGTTCCCGGACTCTCTCACCTTTTAAGTTTATGGGGTTTTTATGCCACTGTTGGGGACATTGGGGGGAATTTTTTTTTTTTTTTTTTTTTTTTTTTTTTTTTTTTCTTCTTTCCTTATGTAGGTGGTAGGACATTGGGTTTGATCTAGGCGAGCCGCTCGCGTGGATACCATGGCCCTGTCTAGCTCGTCCGGCCCTAGATCACCCGGCCAAGTGGCCACTTCCGTGGCCTCTGGCTCCCCATTTTTGGGCACCAGAGCGAGCCTGGAATGCCACATTATATATGGCAGTTCTCCACCTCCACCTCCCTTATTTTTCTTTTGTGTATATTGGATTCCCTTTTAATATTTTTCCTTTTTTATTATTATTTTGTTCCCCTGAAGTCCCCGTGCTGACCCTGCTTCCCCTCTTTCCTTTGGGAAACAGGTTTGCGTCAAACCCCCTCCTCTTTATTATCCAGAGTTTTCAGTGGCCCTATTTTGTATTCAACGAATCTCTGTATTGTGACACAGTACTTTTTGTGGATATTTCTTTTAATGTCTTCTGTTGATGGGCTTATGTTTTCTCTCTCATATGTTATGTTATTTTGTACCTTTGCAAAAATTTAAAATAAAGAATTTAAAATTCACAGAATGCCGAAATTTCTGCAAAATGACCCGATTTCACTTTGACAGGTTTAAACCGGCCAATCGCAAAGCTTTTAATGTAATAACTTTTTTTTTTTAAGGCCATTTAATATTTTTTATAAAAACCTTTTATTTTGTAAAAGACCTTTTTTTATTATTTAGATCCATTTTTATTGATTTAAGCTTTTATTATCAGAATAGAAGACTTCCTATTGGCTTTATTTTTCCTGCGCAGTGGAATTCTGAGGCCAATCCGGCGCTTTTCGACACCGTTCAATAACTGCCTTTGACCATTCTGTGAATACTGAATGCACCAGATTTTCGCCAAAATGAAAAATGGCTCCGAGTATAACACTGATTGTTGCTGAGCGGCCGCTCCGAGTATAACCCTGATTGTTACTGAGCAGCCGCTCCGAGTATAACCCTGATTGTTGCTGAGCAGCCGCTCTGAGTATAACCCTGATTGTTGCTGAGCGGCCGCTCCGAGTATAACCCTGATTGTTACTGAGCAGCCGCTCAGAGTATAACCCTGATTGTTACTGAGCAGCCGCTCCGTGTATAACCCGGATTGTTGCTGAGCGGCCGCTCCGCGTATAACCCTGATTGTTACTGAGCAGCCGCTCCGAGTATAACCCTGATTGTTGCTGAGCGGCCGCTCCGCGTATAACCCTGATTGTTACTGAGCAGCCGCTCCGAGTATAACCCTGATTGTTGCTGAGCGGCCGCTCCGAGTATAACCCTGATTGTTACTGAGCAGCCGCTCCGAGTATAACCCTGATTGTTGCTGAGCAGCCGCTCCGAGTATAACCCTGATTGTTACTGAGCAGCCGCTCCGAGTATAACCCTGATTGTTACTGAGCAGCCGCTCCGAGTATAACCCTGATTGTTACTGAGCAGCCGCTCCGAGTATAACCCTGATTGTTACTGAGCAGCCGCTCCGTGTATAACCCTGATTGTTGCTGAGCGGCCGCTCCGAGTATAACCCTGATTGTTGCTGAGCGGCCGCTCCGAGTATAACCCTGATTGTCGCTGAGCAGCCGCTCCGTGTATAACCCTGATTGTTACTGAGCAGCCGCTCCGAGTATAACCCTGATTGTTGCTGAGCAGCCTCTCCGTGTATAACCCTGATTGTTGCTGAGCAGCCTCTTCGTGTATAACCCTGATTGTTGCTGAGCAGCCTCTCCGTGTATCCGGAGATTCAGTCATCTCTTCATTATCTGGTAATTAATAAAAAGCATGAAACAACCAAAAAGTGTAGGTATAGACCTAAACGGCGCAGCGGGCACTACGCGCACAAAATAATGACCTGGCACATAGATTGGAAATTTCCAACCAGTCCTGGTGATCTCTGAAGCCGTTCTTTCCCCCAGATTGTAGCCCTTCTTGTATGCACACGTCGAGGCAGTATTTGGGATTTAACCCCGTAATGAAGCTGTGTAGGAAGCTGCGGCTGATGGCAGGCGGGCACCGGCCCTGGCAGCGCCAGCGAGGCAGACAAGGAGCAGGCTTGTGCTGGAGATGAAAGCGGGGCAGAGTGCACTGGATTCCCAGCGGAGCGTGAATGGAAGAGAACTCAGAGAAAAGAATGTTCTATTAACTATTCGTGGGAAGAGGTGGGGGGTCTCCCTGATCTCCTTTGTCTCGTGGAGAAAAGCCACGGCCGGGTACGGAACCTGGAAATGAATTGACGTACTGTGGTGCATCTTGGGAATTTCATAAAGTGTGGGGCAAATCCCTTCGTTAACCCTCGTGACTTTTTTTTATGTGCCGCTTCTTGGCCCTAATTAGGTTTAGGGATGGAATCGATGTGGATCCTGAAACGCTTCTTTCTGCTGGGCGGGGGCGGTGGCATCGAGAGGTTAATCCTCTTACTGTGACGTCTGTGAGGAATGTATGGAAATAAAGGGTTAAATGGCCAGGATTAGTGTTCAGCTCACACTCGGGTGGTGGATAAACCAGCCTGATAAAATGCTTTTCCGTAAACTCGCTTTTCGTGTCATTTATTTAATACCCTGGTGGAGTCAAAGGTCACAGAGGGCGCGTTCCAGTGGAGCATTGTATGAAAAGCTGTGACCTCCGACCCGCTCTTCTTACATCCTCTCTGTGCTGCACACGCGGCTACATTATTATGCAATATATGTACATACAATGTATCCAATCAATCCATAGGACGAGTCTCCACCTATTAATCATGTGATACAATGTATCCAATATATTGAATGATACAGTAACCCCTGCACGAACCTGGATTGTGTTTAACCCTTGTGGAAACTTGTGGAATGCATTAAATCCGTCTAACGTGCGCGAAGACTTAAAATGTGCAATCCTGGTTACTCGCATGAGGATCCATATTCATTAGACATGTGCACAGCACAAAATTTCGTTTTGAACTAATGGATTAGTCCTAAAATGCAATTTATTTAGTTGCTAAAGAAATTCGTTTTCAGTTCTTTAGTATGAAAACTAATTTCATTCATCCGAAAACCAGTGGATACAATTACTATTGTAGTGGCTCCTCAGAGGGCTGAGATCGCTGCTTGTTACAGTATCTCTCACTCTCAGCACACTATGGGCCATATTATATAGTTGGTGCTAACTTAACCAGAGCTGTTATAAACTTCCCAGAGCTATTATAGCCTATGGAGGTTTTCAGTTACAACAGCTCTGGTTAAGTTAGCACCAACATTGTAATACTGCCCCGTGTCAGGCAAAGCTGTTACAGTAACTGACTGCTGCTCATCACAGCGCTCAGAGTTTCAGTAAAACTAGTAAATAATATTTTTATATATAAGAGGTTAGTACAATACTATTTCCTTGTTTTACTGAAACTCTGAGCGCTGTTACAGTCAGTTTCTGTAACATCTGAGCCTGATACATTGTACTGAGATAATATAACAAGCAGCCGATCTCAGCGCTCACAGCCACTGGATTTAAAGGGCTAAAAAAAAAAGGCTCCTCTCTGTATAATGTTGAGAACATCCTCCTGCATTAATTAATACCCCTCTCTGTATAATATATAGAACATCCTCCTGAATTAATGTCCCTCTCTGTATAGAACATCTTCCTGCATTGGCATGTGGAGGGTGCAGAACTTCGGATGTTGCGATGTTGCGCTCTTCATTGCTGGTCTCCTTCACTCATCAATATAATATCACAAAGAGGACTGAAACTAAAATGTAGTGCATTTTGTTTTAGTTTCTTTCGTTTTTTGTACTGAGCAGTTTCGTTTCTCTTGAGTCATACGAAAACTAAATTATCCCAAAATTCGGACTAAATCGCTTTAGTACTCAAACGAATGCACATGTCTAATATTCATACTGTGATTTATTTTTGCAGCATTTTGCATTTTTGCCATTAAAAACACCCTAGTGGGGTATTTACCCAGATCTCCTATTAATTGTGTTTTGTTTTTTTTCTTTTAGAACCCAGAAGCTACGTGGAATCGGTGGCTCGGAGCGCGGCGGGCGTTGTATCAGCTCCCACGTCTCCCACCATTCCTCAAGCTTACAGCATGGAGGTGCAGATCAGGAACGGGGGTTACCCGAATTCCTTCGCTTCCCCGAGCCCGATCTCCACCAGCAGCCCTATACACAGCACTGACGGGTGAGGGTCTGACCGACGTCGCAATGCGTACACACAAGAACGGAAAGCGGGGGTCTCAAACTGTTGCTTGCCTACAATTCCCAGAATTCCTTGAATGTAATAGATGGCCAGAGAATCATGGGGCGTGTAGTTCATAAACATTTGAGGGGGCAAAGTTTGCGACCCTCCCCACCCCCCTATGTAAAGGGTCGTAATGGTGATAGATGACGGAATCGCTGCCTGGTGTTGAATTGACAGTGCAATCCGGCGACACCGAAATTATCCCATTGAAAACTATCAATTATTCTATTCTCAGAACGGCGACAGGACATGATTTATAGGGTTTCAATTCAACGGGTTTAAACGGGAGAATCCCATAGGTTCCAGTTTAATAAATGGAAAATCTTAATTTATAAAAAAAAAATAGCATTTATTCTTTTTATTTTTTGCAAAGACCCTTTTATCTTTTTAATTCCTTAAAAGGCCTTTTTGTATTTTTGTTTTCATTTTTAACGACATTTTTGTTTTAGATTCTGTAACGGACCTATTTTTTATTATTCAGACACATTTTAATTGATTTCATTTCCTGTTATTAGAATAGAGGAGACTTTTTTCACTTCAATGGAATTCGCTGATGCCAATTCGGTGGTTTTCCCTGACGCCCAATAACTGTTTTGGCAACTCTGATTTCTGCAAAATACAGGGAACATTCGCTAAATAGTGAATTCACTGGATTGTCGGCGGAATGTAAAGCACTGAAATTGCGTTAAGCTTCGGTGCTTTGTGCCGGGGCCCTGCAGATGTTGCGGAACTACATTCCCCATGAGGCTGAGCATCATGGTAGATGTAGTTTGAAGACCTCTGTAAAGCCCAGGTTGCTGCCCTCTGATCCACCATGAAAGCGCTGCGTGCTGCGTCACTTGATATGTTCACATGGCGGCTGTTTGTGGCACAGAATGGTTTAACATTAGATGTCTTTCTTTTTCAGGGTCTCCTTGCGGAGCTACCCATCTGCAGAGAGCAGCGTGAGGGTCCCCACTCCCACCCAGCCGTCTGGGAATTCAAGTTTCAGATCCACCAGTTTATCCCAGCCTTCCCCTCCCAGCAGTTACCACAACACATCGCCCTCACCTACCATGGCCATGCAGGCGGGCACCCCCATCAGCTCTTACGATATGTATTCGTACAGCCCCAACATGGCGGCGAGCCAGGTGGACGGCCTTCCACGGTCACAAATGAATTCATTCACTGGGCACGGGGTTCAGGGCAGCCCACAGTTTCACCACAGAACAGTGGGCACCAACACGCCGCCGAGCCCCGGATTCGGGCGACGAGTCATCACGCCCAACATGTCAAACGCCCCTGGCAGTCCAAGCTTGAACAGGCATCCCCTGGGAGTCCACGGCAATGCTGCTGCGCCACCGGGAAGTCCCAGCCTTTCTCGGCACCAGGTGGTCATGACGGGAAGCTCTCCGGTGACTCCTGGAAGCCCCAGCTTAGAGCGGCACGTCATGTACGGTTACTCGACCCCTGAAGAAAGGCGGCCAACGCTGTCACGGCAGAGCAGCGCTTCCGGGTATCAGGCTCCATCCACTCCTGCCTTCCCGGTGTCTCCTGCATATTACCACGGCATGAGCAGCCCGTCTTCCTCATCGCCGGATTCCACCATCTACCGGCAAGGCAGTCCAGTGCAGCAGCCCTCCTTGCCAGAAAAAAGAAGGATGTCATCGGGTGACCGATCAAACAGTCTACCCAACTACTCCACACTCAACGGAAAAACGTCATCGCCGCTGTCCAGCGAGATGCCCAGTCCTAGCGGCAGCACCATGGCGTTCACCCATACCTTACCCGACTTCTCCAAGTTCTCCATGCCTGGTGAGCGAGATATTAGAGAATATAATCCAGATCTATTGCTTTGTCCTTTGTTTCTGCTGCTGCTTCTCGTTCCCCTCATGGAGCCTCCATAGATTATTCTAGATATATATATATGTCGCAATTCGGGCGAAATTATACCGATTTCGTATTTTGGAAACGCGTCCGAAATAAATAACGAATCGAAAAATAAAACGAATTGATATGGTTTTCACAAATCGATTCATTATCCTGTTTCACAGATTAAGTACCGCGTCCCTGTACATTGACCATGCTTCTCCATCTGTCCTACTCAGCACCACAGGTCATGGACCGCTCCATGGTGCCTGTTCGGCGGCAGTGAAATCCCCCATAGAGAAGCAATGGTTAATCTATTCACATTGAACAGCAGAGAAATATCAGTGAAATGCCCTGATGTTCATTGGTTTCATTCGGCAGGTTTAATCAGGCGAATCCTATAAATTTCAATGTAAAAAATATTCCCGGTTTTATTCAATATCTAATAAACCGTTTATTATTTTCATTTGCAGCAAAAAGTCTCTTTTATTTATTGAATATTTCTTAGAATATTTTTTTCGTGAAATTTTTGGATTCCCAATTATTTTAAACCCACGAGGCTTTTTTTTATTTGCCGAACGCAGCTTTTGTTTTTTTTCTTTCAGTCTGGCTGCGTTCGGCGGCTGCTGAAACCAAGGACGGGGATTATGTCTCTTCTTTTTTTATTTACCTTATTATTTTCTAAACGAAATAACGAATCACAGTAACCTAACGAACGCGCCGAAACAAACTAAAAAATGTAACCAATCGATCCGAAACAAAACAAATGTTTCCGTCGTGCACATGTCTAGATGATTCCATGATGTTTGTACAGTCCTGTTGCCAGTCGGGTCCGGGAAGCGTTGTCTGAGCTGCTCCTCCACGCGCTTGTTTATATGTTTCGTTTCGCTGTCTAGAGGTTTGTGGTTGACTTGTTTATTTCCATACCTGCAGACAGCAGCCCCGAAACCCGAGCCAACGTCAAGTTTGTGCAGGACACGTCGAAGTTTTGGTATAAGCCGGACATTTCTCGAGATCAAGGTACGCAGTGACGCGTGAGGGAGACGCGGAGGCTGGCGCTCACAGTGGCCGCAAGACCTCTACGTGGTCTATAGTGCAGACAATATCTAACACTGGCCTTGGGGATCCTGGGGTGTGATCGAAGCCCCCACCCCGAAATCATAGTGGTATTCTGCAGCCAATGTGTGTAACTGGATTAAAACTCCCAGAAGTCTCAGCCAGACTTCTTTATATGATCAGCTTAAAACCTCTCACCCGGCCAGACCAGACTAGAGATGGGAAGGCCCGGAAAAAAAACTGAAAAATTGGGGGGGAAAAAATGTGTTTTTTTTTTTTTTTTTCAAAGCCATTTTTTGTGGGGTTTTTTCTGGAAAATTTAAAAAAAAAAAAACAAGTGTGTGATATGTTCTTTTAAAATGATATTTAATATGTCTAATATAGATTTAATAACGTATGATAACATTAGGACCTTAAGGAAAGACGTCTGAGACTTTAAAGTCTTAAATCATTACAAGTTCTCTCGGCTGAAGACGAGCAAATCCTGGAATACAATTCAAGTAACATGTCTCAATGCAATACTCAGACAACAAAAATATACATTTCAGCCTCTAGGGGGCGCAGCAGGGTAAAGGCTTAGCATGATTGTGAGCTCCATCTTGTACCTCCTACAGTGCTTGTTGGGATTGAGTTGATGATAGTTTGTCTTCTCAGGCCTTAATTGACAATTAAGAGGTTAAATTTGTCCCTATTTGATCCCTGTTAATGTTCTCTCCAGTACAGTCTGGGATTCTACAAAACCTATCCCTCCTGCAACATGTTGGGAAAGTCTCTGCACAACACGACCTCTGACCCCTCTTGCATCTCACTTCCTGCAGATTCTGCATCTTCTGCTGCTGCTGTGAAAGAATCTGCTCTATGTTTACTAATACTCAAACCAAATCAAGAAACAAACTAACTCGTGAAAGGGGAGACACACTTGTTTCAATCCGTGCAAACCTTACGTTTTTAGAAGTCCATGAGAAAAATGACAAATATGGAGGAAGAAGAAACCGAAAATGAGATTAAATTGCATCTATTGTATATGTTGTGTCTTTTGTTTCCTTTTCTCTATTTTTTTTTTTTTTAAGCACCGCTTGAAAGTTAAACCTCAACATGGAGCTTAAATATTGATGTATCCAGATCCTACAGACACAAATAATGCAGTTCCTTCCTTTTGCTATTGGTGCTAAGGGGCAAACTTGATATATAAAAATATATATGTTTTTATGTTGATGGATTTTTTCCTTTTATTGTTGCTCTTTAGGAAACAGAGAGCTGGTTACTTGTTCTCATACGATCACACGCAGTCCTTGCTTGTTCTTCCATTTGAAGCAAAAGATAAAGTTATGAAAAGCAAATTCAAGTTACTAAATAATCTGTACTTTTATTTCAAGTGGGGCAAAATAAATTGTAAATTTAAAAACCTACTCCATGGTGCATATTTTACATTTTTCCGAAAATTTCCTATTTTTCCGGGGAAAAAACAGGGCAAAAAAAAAAAGTTTTTTTCCACGGCTTCAAAATTTCCAGAAATTTTACATCTCTAGACCAGACCAGAACAGGCCAGACGACCTCCGACTTAAGTCACGTGTTAGTGTTAGGGTCGCCAGGTCGGCCATGTTTTCCTGGACGCATATTACTATTTCATGCAGAGGGGGAGCACAGGGAAAAGTGCTGCCCTGCAACATGTATAAGTCATATGCTGCAGGAAGGAAATCAAGGCAGGTCACCTGGGATTCCTTTGTGATTTCTTACCTGCAACGTATGGTTTATACATGTCACGGGGTGGCATTCTTCATGCACTGACGATCAGCATGAATAAATTATGTGTCCAGTAAAGCATGGAGGATCTGGCAGCCCTAGTGTGCGTGTGATAGACATTTTACACATACATATACACACGAGAGCGCGCGTTCCTAATCTCTCACAATACAGAAAAAAAACAAAAAACGTTTGGTGTAAAATGAGATTCTTTTATTTTTTTAGATTTCTTAATTCGTGCTGAGAAATGGCTATTTATAAAATCACGCTTTTTTAAAACCCGCACATTTTATTCCCCCCCCCCAGCAATCTCACTGTTGAAGGACAAGGAACCCGGGGCTTTCATCATCCGAGACAGTCACTCGTTCCGCGGGGCGTATGGTCTTGCCATGAAGGTGGCCACGCCGCCCCCCACCGCTCCACAGTCGAGTAAAAAAGGTAATGCGGTCATGTGATATTTGGGGGTTGCCTCCCCTGACGCCTGCAGCGGCTTTCTGTGAGTTGATGGTTCTAACTTGATCATTATAACTTTGTTGCAGCGGACGCGACCAATGAGCTCGTGAGACATTTCCTGATCGAGACCAGCCCCAGAGGGGTAAAGTTAAAGGGCTGCCCCAACGAACCCTACTTTGGTGAGTCTGTGCACTGCGTATAACCTGCTGGAAGACTCTACTTATATATACACTATATTGCCAAAAGTATTGGCTCACCCATCCGCTCTGCTGTGGAGTCGCACAATGCTGATAATTAAATGTACAAATGTCCCATATTCTATTGTGTGACACGTCCCGGGAGAGACTTTATCGGTTTAGGTTTTCAGAGCAGACTCGTGCCCAGCGAGCGTTTCATAGGACCGGCGCGGGCACACACCACAGGCGCGGGCACACACCACAGGCGCGGGCACACACCACAGACACGGCGCACACCACAGGCGCGGCGCACACCACAGGGGCGGGCACACACTACAGGCGCGGGCACACACTACAGGCGCGGGCACACACTACAGGCGCGGGCACACACTACAGGCGCGGGCGCACACCACAGGTGCGGACGCACACCACAGGCGCGGGCACACACTACAGGTGCGGGCACACACCACAGGTGCGGGCGCACACCACAGGCGCGGGCACACACCGGGTAAAAAGCCGCGTTACAGACGTTATTTTAATATCTTGCAGAATTCTTTCATTCCTCATATTAAAGGTCTGTCCTAACAGGAATAACTTTTAACTCAATGGCCCGAGCTGCCATCTTCGACCTCAGCAACGAGGTTAAATACACGCCACGCAGCCAATCAGTGAGCGAGTCTGCAGAGCTGTGCACAGATTGGCTGTGATGATTAATACACAGGATTCCTCAAGTTGTCCAAATAACAATGACAGGATCTATCAGAACATGACACTAGGTTTGTGCCCTCAAATGACCGCGTGTGACCCCCGTGCGGTTTGCTGCGTGTAGTATCCTTTGTGTTGGGGTATTCTTCAAGCGTCCATCTTTTGGTATTTTTGGGTCTCCATGTATCATAAGGCTTTGTAGGAAATGCTCCCCCTGACGAGGTGTGCGGCCTCCATAAAGCCGCCGGTGCCGTCACACTGACCTCCATAAAGCCGCCGGTGCCGTCACACTGACCTCCATAAAGCCTGCCCGGTGCCGTCACACTGACCTCCATAAAGCCGCCCGGTGCCGTCACACTGACCTCCATAAAGCCGCCCGGTGCCGTCACACTGACCTCCATAAAGCCGCCCGGTGCCGTCACACTGACCTCCATAAAGCCGCCCGGTGCCGTCACACTGACCTCCATAAAGCCGCCCGGTGCCTTCACACTGACCTCCATAAAGCCGCCCGGTGCCTTCACACTGACCTCCATAAAGCCGCCCGGTGCCTTCACACTGACCTCCATAAAGCCGCACGGTGCCGTCACACTGACCTCCATAAAGCCGCCCGGTGCCTTCACACTGACCTCCATAAAGCTGCCCGGTGCCGTCACACTGACCTCCATAAAGCCGCACGGTGCCGTCACACTGACCTCCATAAAGCCGCCAGTGCCGTCACACTGACCTCCATAAAGCCGCCCAGTGCCTTCACACTGACCTCCATAAAGCCGCCCAGTGCCTTCACACTGACCTCCATAAAGCCGCACAGTGCCGTCACACTGACCTCCATAAAGCCGCACGGTGCCGTCACACTGACCTCCATAAAGCCACACGGTGCCGTCACACTGACCTCCATAAAGCCGCCCGGTGCCGTCACACTGACCTCCATAAAGCCTGCCCGGTGCCGTCACACTGACCTCCATAAAGCCGCCCGGTGCCTTCACACTGACCTCCATAAAGCCGCCCGGTGCCTTCACACTGACCTCCATAAAGCCGCACGGTGCCGTCACACTGACCTCCATAAAGCCGCCCGGTGCCTTCACACTGACCTCCATAAAGCCGCCCGGTGCCTTCACACTGACCTCCATAAAGCCGCACGGTGCCGTCACACTGACCTCCATAAAGCCGCCAGTGCCGTCACACTGACCTCCATAAAGCCGCACGGTGCCGTCACACTGACCTCCATAAAGCCGCCCGGTGCCTTCACACTGACCTCCATAAAGCCGCCCGGTGCCTTCACACTGACCTCCATAAAGCCGCACCGTGCCGTCACACTGACCTCCATAAAGCCGCACCGTGCCGTCACACTGACCTCCATAAAGCCGCACGGTGCCGTCACACTGACCTCCATAAAGCCGCACAGTGCCTTCACACTGACCTCCATAAAGCCGCCCGGTGCCTTCACACTGACCTCCATAAAGCCGCCCGGTGCCGTCACACTGACCTCCATAAAGCCGCCGGTGCCGTCACACTGACCTCCATAAAGCCGCCCGGTGCCTTCACACTGACCTCCATAAAGCCGCCCGGTGCCGTCACACTGACCTCCATAAAGCCGCCGGTGCCTTCACACTGACCTCCATAAAGCCGCCCGGTGCCGTCACACTGACCTCCATAAAGCCGCACGGTGCCGTCACACTGACCTCCATAAAGCCTGCCCGGTGCCGTCACACTGACCTCCATAAAGCCACACGGTGCCGTCACACTGACCTCCATAAAGCCGCACGGTGCCGTCACACTGACCTCCATAAAGCCGCCCGGTGCCGTCACACTGACCTCCATAGCCTGCCCAGTGCCGTCACACTGACCTCCATAAAGCCGCCCGGTGCCGTCACACTGACCTCCATAAAGCCGCCGGTGCCTTCACACTGACCTCCATAAAGCCGCCCGGTGCCGTCACACTGACCTCCATAAAGCCGCCCGGTGCCGTCACACTGACCTCCATAAAGCCGCCCGGTGCCGTCACACTGACCTCCATAAAGCCGCCCGGTGCCGTCACACTGACCTCCATAAAGCCGCCCGGTGCCGTCACACTGACCTCCATAAAGCCGCCCGGTGCCGTCACACTGACCTCCATAAAGCCGCCGGTGCCTTCACACTGACCTCCATAAAGCCGCCCGGTGCCGTCACACTGACCTCCATAAAGCCGCCCGGTGCCGTCACACTGACCTCCATAAAGCCGCCCGGTGCCGTCACACTGACCTCCATAAAGCCGCCCGGTGCCGTCACACTGACCTCCATAAAGCCGCCCGGTGCCGTCACACTGACCTCCATAAAGCCGCCGGTGCCGTCACACTGACCTCCATAAAGCCTGCCCGGTGCCGTCACACTGACCTCCATAAAGCCGCCGGTGCCGTCACACTGACCTCCATAAAGCCGCCGGTGCCGTCACACTGACCGTAATGCCAGGTTTAACATTTTGTGAATAATGCGCTTTTAGCCGCCGCGGAGATGCAGAGCACCAGCTGATAACCCGTCTCTCCCGTCTCGCAGGGTGCCTCTCGGCTCTCGTGTACCAGCATTCGATAACTCCTCTCGCCTTGCCGTGCAAACTGGTCATCCCGAGCCGAGGTGAGTGTCCCGTAGCCAACACACCGGCCGCGGCATTAAATCCCTTCCCGTCAATAAAAACCCCGAATTCCTGGGAACCGCCGAGCTCACCCTGTGTCTCTGTGTCTGCAGACCCGTCTGACGAGACGAAGGAAACCGCGATTCCCACCAACACCACGGCCGACCTTCTGAAGCAGGGGGCAGGTGAGTGCGTGCCAGCAATCCGTGGGGGCCACAAGGTCTCCTTCCTCCCGATTCAGTGCTTTCTATCATCTTACGGGGGGAGGTAACAATGACGCAGGTTACCTGTGAGGGAGGGGGACGCTGGTTACCTGTGAGGGAGGGGGACGCAGGTTACCTGTGAGGGAGGGGGGCGCGGGTTACCTGTGAGGGAGGGGGACGCTGGTTACCTGTGAGGGAGGGGGACGCAGGTTACCTGTGAGGGAGGGGGGCGCGGGTTACCTGTGAGGGAGGGGGGCGCGGGTTACCTGTGAGGGAGGGGGACGCGGGTTACCTGTGAGGGAGGGGGACGCGGGTTACCTGTGAGGGAGGGGACGCTGGTTACCTGTGAGGGAGGGGGACGCTGGTTACCTGTGAGGGAGGGGGACGCTGGTTACCTGTGAGGGAGGGGGACGCTGGTTACCTGTGAGGGAGGGGGACGCGGGTTACCTGTGAGGAGGGGGGCGCGGGTTACCTGTGAGGGAGGGGCGCGGGTTACCTGTGAGGGACGGGGGCGCGGGTTACCTGTGAGAGACGGGGGCGCGGGTTACCTGTGAGGGAGGGGGGCGCGGGTTACCTGTGAGGGAGGGGGGCGCGGGTTAGCTCTGAGGGAGGGGGACGCGGGTTACCTGTGAGGGAGGGGGGCGCGGGTTAGCTCTGAGGGAGGGGGACGCGGGTTACCTGTGAGGGAGGGGCGCGGGTTACCTGTGAGGGACGGGGGCGCGGTTACCTGTGAGAGACGGGGGCGCGGGTTACCTGTGAGGGAGGGGGCGCGGGTTACCTGTGAGGGAGGGGGGCGCGGGTTAGCTCTGAGGGAGGGGGACGCGGGTTACCTGTGGGGAGGGGGGACGCGGGTTACCTGTGAGGGAGGGGGGCGCGGGTTACCTGTGAGGGAGGGGGCGCGGGTTACCTGTGAGGGAGGGGGGCGCGGTTAGCTCTGAGGGACGGGGGCGCGGGTTACCTGTGAGAGACGGGGGCGCGGGTTACCTGTGAAGATGGGGGCGCGGGTTACCTGTGAGGGAGGGGGGCGCGGGTTAGCTCTGAGGGAGGGGGACGCGGGTTACCTGTGAGGGAGGGGGGCGCGGGTTACCTGTGAGGGAGGGGGGCGCGGGTTAGCTCTGAGGGAGGGGGACGCGGGTTACCTGTGAGGGAGGGGGACGCGGGTTACCTGTGAGGGAGGGGGACGCGGGTTACCTGTGAGGGAGGGGGGCGCGGGTTAGCTCTGAGGGAGGGGGACGCGGGTTACCTGTGAGGGAGGGGGGCGCGGGTTACCTGTGAGGGAGGGGGGACGCGGGTTACCTGTGAGGGAGGGGGCGCGGGTTACCTGTGAGGGAGGGGGGCGCGGGTTACCTGTGAGGGAGGGGGCGCAGGTTACCTGTGAGGGAGGGGGGATGCGGGTTACCTGTGAGGGAGGGGGCGCGGGTTACCTGTGAGGGAGGGGGGCGCGGGTTACCTGTGAGGGAGGGGGACGCGTTTTACCTGTGAGGGAGGGGGCGCGGGTTACCTGTGAGGGAGGGGGCGCGGGTTACCTGTGAGGGAGGGGGACGCGGGTTACCTGTGAGGGAGAGGGGAGCGGGTTACCTGTGAGGAAGGGGGCGTGGGTTACCTGTAGGGAGGGGGACGCGGTTTACCTGTGAGGGAGGGGGCGCGGGTTACCTGTGAGGGAGGGGGCGCGGGTTACCTGTGAGGGAGGGGGGACGCGGGTTACCTGTGAGGGAGGGGGGCGCGGGTTACCTGTGAGGGAGGGGGCGCGCGGTTACCTGTGAGGGAGGGGGCGCGGGTTACCTGTGAGGGAGGGGGGACGCGTTTTACCTGTGAGGGAGGGGGCGCGGGTTACCTGTGAGGGAGGGGGGACGCGGGTTACCTGTGAGGGAGGGGGGACGCGGGTTACCTGTGAGGGAGGGGGCGTGGGTTACCTGTGAGGGAGGGGGACGCGGTTTACCTGTGAGGGAGGGGGCGCGGGTTACCTGTGGGGAGGGGCGCGGGTTACCTGTGAGGGAGGGGGAGCGCGTTTTACCTGTGAGGGGGCGCGGGTTACCTGTGAGGGAGGGGGACGCGGGTTTCCTGTGAGGGAGGGGGCGCGGGTTACCTGTGGGGAGGGGGCGCGGGTTACCTGTGAGGGAGGGGGGCGCGGGTTACCTGTGAGGGAGGGGGACGCGGGTTACCTGTGAGGGAGGGGGACGCGGGTTACCTGTGAGGGAGGGGGCGCGGGTTACCTGTGAGGGAGGGGGACGCGTTTTACCTGTGAGGGGGCGCGGGTTACCTGTGAGGGAGGGGGGACGCGGGTTACCTGTGAGGGAGGGGGACGCGGGTTACCTGTGAGGGAGGGGGCGCGGGTTACCTGTGAGGGAGGGGGACGGGGTTACCTGTGAGGGAGGGGGACGCGGGTTACCTGTGAGGGAGGGGGACGCGGGTTACCTGTGAGGGAGGGGGCGCGGGTTACCTGTGAGGGAGGGGGACGCGTTTTACCTGTGAGGGGGCGCGGGTTACCTGTGAGGGAGGGGGGACGCGGGTTTCCTGTGAGGGAGGGGGCGCGGGTTACCTGTGAGGGAGGGGGCGCGGGTTACCTGTGAGGGAGGGGGGCGGGGTTACCTGTGAGGGAGGGGGACGCGGGTTACCTGTGAGGGAGGGGGACGCGGGTTACCTGTGAGGGAGGGGGACGCGGGTTACCTGTGAGGGAGGGGGACGCGGGTTACAGATTAATCAATCATTACATAATTTAAAGTGGTGACAGAATTGCAGATTAAATGATAATTCCTGTGCGCCGCGCGTCACATGTCGAGTCGATTTCTGCCGTTAGCTGTGTTTAAAACAGGGCTGTTAAACTCTGCCCCCCAGATGTTTCAGAACTACAACTCCCATGATTCTCTGTTGCTTTGAAAGCTGGGAATTGTAGGCTTCAATGTCTGGGGGGGCGTGAGTTTGACGGCCCGAGATTAAAGTGACGCCTCGTCTGTTTATACATAGTAATAAGGGTTTTATATTCATTCACTGTTAATGTCGTCGGGTCGGGAGGTGACACTATATGTATATATACGATGGCGACCCCTGACCTTTCAGGACTACATGTCCCATGATGCTCAGCCAGTCATGACGCCAGTTAATCCTTGCTGTTATACTAAGAAGATAAATGTAATTCTCCGTCATTAGTAAATCTGCTGAATATTATGTCGCTGTGAGCAAATTAAACCATTAAGGTGGGGGAGGGGGGGTCTATATATAGAACTACGGCTAAAATTAGACCAATCCAAAAATACCACCAAAAACATGGAATTTTCAGATTTTTTCCCCTTTTTCGTTGAATCCAGCTCCCTTTGTGTCTTTTCAGCCTGCAACGTATTATTCATCAACTCGATTGACATGGAGTCGCTGACGGGGCCGCAGGCCATTGCCAAGACCATAGGGGAGACGCTGAGCGCCGATCCAGCCCCCAGCGCAACCATCGTCCACTTCAAAGTCTCGGCACAAGGGATCACCTTAACCGACAACCAGAGAAAGTGAGGACGCACACCCGTGCAATAAACCAGCGCGACCTGCTCACGTGATACAAACTGCAAGTCCCATGATCCTCTGCAGGGTTTTTTGTTTGCGCGTTGCACCTTTTAAGAGGCGCAAAGAAAATAAAAAATAATAAAAATTGGGTTAAATAATTTAAAAAGTGGGTTGACTCCCGTCTCCAGGAGAAGCGCCCGCAGGAAGGATCATTGTTTCTGGGTAAGAAAACCTAAGGGGTTAATCAAAGAGAGGCAAATTGCACCGAACAGTGTTTTTCCCCGTATGATGCGATTTCACGGCCATTCGGCTGTTCAGAAAGCTGTCAATTCACCAAATATTGGTAAAATATGTTGCAATTCAGCGGCAGTGAAATCCCCCATGGAGAAGCAATGGTTAATCTATTCACATTGAACAGAGAAATGTCAGTGATATGCCCTGATGTTCAGTGGTTTCATTCGGCAGGTTTAATCAGGCGAATCCCTTAGGTTTCAATGTTAAAAAATTCACTCGTTTTTAATAATTTTTTATTCAACTGTTTATTATTTTCACTTACAGCAAAAAGTCTCATTTTTTCAGGCATTTTTCTGTATATTTTTCGGTGACATTTTTGATTCTGATCATATATATATATTTTTTATGGCGTTTATTTTTAAATTTTGTAACGGGCCTTTTTATTATTATTTATAGGACTTTATATATTATTTTCAGGCATTCGTTTTGTTTAAAACGCTTTTTAAAAGTTGCTTTTTTGGGGGGGTTTACCCCTGTCCGGCAGTTTATCGGTGACGTTCAGTGGTTTGTAGCTGCGTTCGGCAGATCGATTTTTGTTTCACTTTGGTTACCCTGCGGTGAATGCTGAAGTGCACTGAAATTTCAGTGTTCTTTGAATAACCCCTACAAGGCAAGGTGTGTGTGTGTGTGTTCGTTCTGATGCCGGGACTGCGCGTCTGACTCCCATCATCATCCAAGAATTCTGTAATAATTCAGTAATTGTGTTCCAGGTTGTTTTTCCGGAGACATTATCCGCTGAACACTGTCACATTCTGCGACCTGGATCCACAGGAGAGAAAGTGAGTTTGCGCCGCGGGCTATATACAGATAATGGGGGAGGGGGGTAATCGATGGGTTAGAAACGTGTAAGCGACAATAACACATTGAATCTGTAATAATCCGAACGCTCTTTCCTGATTGGCCGAGCTCAAGCCGAGTTACTTAGTGGCTCCGTAATTAATAAGAACATGGTATTTTTGCCACTTTTAAGCCATTTTTTCTTTGCAGGTGGATGAAGACAGACGGGACGCCCGCAAAGTAAGTGTAAACGTTACATTGTAACTGTATCTTCAAACGATAGAAAGTCATAAAGTGCTGTTACGTTCAGTCCGGCGGCTCCAGTGTAATGTGACGGAATTAAAGGAACGCACTATTAAAAGTTTCCTTTTCAGCCCTTAAATAATTGGGTAAATCCTGCTGACGCCTCCGATCACAACAAGTCACCCTTAAATCTCATTAACTTTTTTGTGTGTGTGTGTTGGTGAGTCAATAAGGCTTGAAAAATGGCTGATCCCAGCCGAAACAATGCAGGTTCTGAAATAAAAGCTCCTTTTAAAGGGCTAATCTATTAAACACCGTTCCCTTTTTGTCCTTAAATAATTGGATCCTGCTGAGCTTCTGCGCCATTATTTTTTATTTATTTTGGGTGATTTTACTCCTCTTTTCCTCCTCGCCGCGCGCTGCTGCTCCTCTTCGACTCAGCGGCTCCCAATCCCGAGAGTCCCTGAAGCTTTTGTGCGCAATTCGTGCTACTATACAATTTGTGTAGCGCAGGAAACGCAAATTGCGCAGCGCTACGGGACTCGAACACTTTACGTACGCAAGTCTCGTAGCGCCTGCACAGAGCGATGGATGGGAACTGCACGCGCATGCACAGATCGGATCCATCGCTGCCTCTCTGAGAACGCTCGCTACAGCGACTGCTCTCAGAGAACATTCTTTAGTATTTTTTTGTTGTCACTTTTTTTAAAATGAAATCTGGACGTCTGGGTAAAACTTCGGCGAGTCCCTGCGGTCTGATGTCACAATCCAGGTTTGTTTACCGATATCTACCGATATTTACATTTATTTGTGGTTTTATTTATATTTTTTTATTAAAGTTCTTCTTGTTCAGGAGTTACGAGTAAAAAGTGTTGTTTTGGGGGTTTTAATCCTGCAAAAACTATCCGCGTGACTCGTGTAACGACATGTTTCTCCCTTCCAGACTCTTCGGCTTCGTGGCCAGAAAACAAGGGAGCACGACGGACAACGTCTGCCACCTCTTCGCCGAGTTGGATCCCAACCAGCCGGCCACGGCTATCGTTAACTTTGTGTCCCGCGTGATTGGCTTGCAGAAGAGATGAGCTCCCCCTCCCCCTACACAGATCAGTTACGAAAAAAAAAAAAAAAAAAAAAAATTGGACTCTTGAAGATGGCAAGAGCAAAAGTGCATTGTGGGAGAAGAGGGAAGTGAGCGGAATCCAAACAAAAAACCATAAACAATAATAATCACAAAAAAAACGTAAGAAATGAAGGAGGACGTAAAAAAGGAGGGATCGATACAAACCTGATTCCCGCTGAAGGGGTGGAAACAAAGTTGCTGTGTGTAAATACTGAGATTTCATTGGCTCCTGGATCTTTTAACAGCAACATCGAAAACCTAAGAGTGTTGATGATTATTAACTATACAACACTGACGTTATTATACGATGTATCCAGCTATGTAAGTGCAAGTTATATCCACGTATAGCGTACACAGACATTATAACGAGTTCTTTAGGAGAGTATATTATATAAAGTCCTTTTTATATCGATGCCTTGGATGTTTGGGGCTGGCTGCATTATTTGCTGTCTTTTTTAGAATGTGCACTGTCCTTTTTAGGCCGTTTAGTAGAAAATCCGCAAAATAACGAGTGCCTTCTGCAATTTCAGGATGTTTCTAGTTCCAACAGGTATCGCCTGGGAGACCTGAGTGATACCTGTCAGAACCATGGGCCGAGATCTGAGTGATACCCGGCAGAACGCAGAACCATGGGCCGAGATCTGAGTGATACCCGGCAGAACCCAGAACCATGGGCCGAGATCTGAGTGATACTTGGCAGAACCATGGGCCCAGATCCTAGTGATACCCATCAGAACCCAGAACCATGGGCCGAGATCTGAGTGATACCCGGCAGAACCCAGAACCATGGGTCGAGATCTGAGTGATACCCGGCAGAACCCAGAACCATGGGCCGAGATCTGAGTGATACCCGGCAGAACCCAGAACCATGGGCCGAAATCTGAGTGATACCTGGCAGAACCATGGGCCCAGATCCTAGTGATACCCATCAGAACCATGGGCCGAGATCTGAGTGATACCCGGCAGAACGCAGAACCATGGGCTGAGATCTGAGTGATACCCAGCAGAACCATGGGCCGAGATCTTAGTGATACCCATCAGAACCCAGAACCATGGGCTTAGATCTGAGTGATACCCAGCAGAACCATGGGCCGAGATCTGAGTGATACCCATCAGAACCATGGGCCGAGATCTGAGTGATACCTGCCAGAACCATGGGCCTAGATCTGAGTGATACCCGGCAGAACCATGGGCCGAGATCTTAGTGATACCCATCAGAACCCAGAACCATGGGCCTAGATCTGAGTGATACCCAGCAGAACCATGGGCCGAGATCTGAGTGATACCCAGCAGAACCATGGGCCGAGATCTTAGTGATACCCATCAGAACCATGGGCCGAGATCTGAGTGATACCTGCCAGAACCCAGAACCATGGGCCTAGATCTGAGTGATACCCGGCAGAACCCAGAACCACGGGCCGAGATCTTAGTGATACCCGGCAGAACCCAGAACCATGGGCCTAGATCTGAGTGATACCCGGCAGAACCATGGGCCTAGATCTGAGTGATACCCGGCAGAACCATGGGCCTAGATCTGAGTGATACCCAGCAGAACCCAGAACCATGAGCCTAGATCTGAGTGATACCCAGCAGAACCCAGAACCATGGGCCTAGATCTGAGTGATACCCAGCAGAACCATGGGCCAAGATCTAAGTGATACCCGGCAGAACCATGGGCCGAGATCTAAGTGATACCCATCAGAACCTGGGACTGTAGGCCGAGATCTGACAGATTCCAGGCAGAAACCAGAACCACGGGCTGAATTCAGATTTTTTTTGCCCATATAAATATCCCCTAAACTCGTGGCGACACCTAGTGGTCAAGAAAGAGATTGCAGACCAATGCTTTCATATTTTTCTTTCTCCCATTGGATTTCCTGCGTTTTTATTTTAAATAGCGCAGCTTGACAGATATTGAACCAGTGAATGTCACAGCATAAAGAGACAGTAAATCGCAGCGTTATCCCCTGCAGCTTCCGCTTTCTAGCTAGCCAAAGCGGCGCATAGGGCTATGATCGTATGCCAGGCTCCCCGCTGGGTCGTCTTTTAGTGAGTTTTGAAAACGCTGTAGTGAACAACAGAATCCGATGTACAGTCATCGCAGGCGTACACTGCCAGGACCTGTCGCCTGCGGCGTTCCTATAAGTCTGGCATCAGAGCTGTGCGCCCTGTCGCCTGCTGACCCATACGGTCGCGGAGAACCAGGCGCACAGCGCAGACCCGCCGGCATTGTGTAAAAAAATCTTTCTCTATCAAATCTGGACAAAAACATCTCATTCCGAGTGTTGCATTCTGGTTGCTATCTGCACGCCGGGGTCTTGTATACAGAATATATTCAACCCCTTAAACCGAATTTAACACAGGCTCCGGCTAGTCCATATGTATAGAGACCTGGGTATATATATATTTATATATATATATATTCTGACTACTTGGATGTCAGCCCTGCAGGATGGCCGCTCGTTCTGGTTCTGTCCCGAGAAGCTCTCCCTCCTCATTCCTAGATACTCATTATAACCTCATCTACTCGTTACCGCTCTAGACTACTGAGCTCGCCACCATTACCCACAGCGAGCCTTAACGCGGAGGCGGCGCCCTCGTATATTACACGCTTTCTATGAATGCCTTACAGTGTTACACGCGCACAGCAGCTAATAACCCAAGCAGATCTGATCCCGCGTAAAGCTAGTATCGCCGCGTACAGAGCTGAATGATTCGGCAAATTCTTAGCCATAAATTCTGTGCTTCACCCAGGCGGAACGTTCCGTAACCCAATGCAACATGTTATCCAAAAAAAAGAGAGAATTCTATTTTTCTATATAAATGTGTAAAGCCAGAGTATATTACCGGATATTCTTAACTTTTTCGAGGTTTTTTGTTTTGTTTTTTTGCCGACTTGCAAGTATATAATACCGAGCGTTTCGCCGCCATGACCACGTTACTGCAGAGACGGGCGACCATCGCTCCTCTAGTCCTGAGCATTAGCGATCACACCAGGGGACCCAGGGATGGGTAATTGGCCAAAACATTTATCCCGTGTCACAGCTTTAAAAGCGTCTGCGGGAGTCACCTGAAACCACTATATATATATATATATATATTGCACCAGGGCTCGGCAAACCCAGAGGCCAAGTTGACACTGGCTCCTGCAATTGGACATTTCTCATTTTTTCTGCGCAAACCTGTGTATGGCTCCTTGGCGGGCTCCGAAAAATGGACACTTGGCTTCTGTGCTTTTCTAGCTTTTTATTTTGATAGAGTTACAAGCCCCATGCTTTTCCGGGCCCCTGCGCTTTTCCGGGCCCCTGCGCTTTTTGTGGCCCTGTGCTTTTCCGTGACCCCTGTGCTTTTCCGTGGCCCTGTGCTTTTCCGGACCCGCGGCATGAGATAACGCTCTGAAATCTCAAAGTGCAACCTGGGAATTCCCAGAACATCCACTGACCGCAGTGGTCTCTTTTTGACGGAGACGGGACAGGCTCAGCCACGCTGACTGCTTGAATCCCCATATTGACCCAGGTGGTTTCTGTGTGATAAGTTGGTGAAATCACCACTCCACTGATGCTCAAGGAGCAGAGGATGCTCGGATCTCCTGGGACTTTTTGTCCCATTTCATTCACCCTGCAGGTACTTAACCCATTTTTAACTTACCCTCGTAACCGAGGTTAATCCACTAAGGACCAGTGTTGTAGGAGAAATCGACTCTGCCACCCACGAGCACGAAGCCATGATATCATACATGGCGAGCGTCTTCGTTTCCGATAGAACGTCGGCCTCGGCTCCATCCCTTCATGTAGAGAAGGTCTAAGCATGTGAGAAGGTACCAGAGGGCGGCATTGCTGTGGAAGGCGGGCATGTTGTGTTAGAAGACATGAAAGGCTATGGCAACGCAGAGTTAACCCTTTCTTTCCTGTGACTTTTTCCAAAGACCGTGCCTGATTGGGGTTGGTTGTAAGACAACAAATCCCTCCGGAGTGCCTTAAATGGTTCGCGTCAGAGCGCCAGACTCACCCCGCCGCAGGCTGCTCTGCGGTCGGTCCCTTGCCTCGTTGGCGCTCTGGCGATGCACAACCAGGAAATCCTAGCCATAGGTCATGATGGAGCTCTCAGGGAACAAGGGGTTAAGCCAACGTGCCATAGATCGATACAAGACCCTATATGTTGAGTGCTGGGGCGGTGGTTTTTGCCGGTGGGCGGCTCCAGCAGATGAAGGGTATTGTTTTATTATTATACTTTTTAGAGAGAATCCATGCTAGGTTTTGTTTGAGGGCTGGATTCACGTGTAACAGGAGGGCGAACAGTGTTTAATGTTACAAGCTTGGCTTTTGGCTTTGAAATGTGGCCAATGGAAGGGAGGCCGGGTGGGGGGTATTCGGCGTGGTTAAGGTCCTAGACGACGATAAGAAATGTTCATCTTCATTCTACTGCCCATCATCAGGAGGCTTCATTCAGTCCTCCATTCAGACGGCGGGATTGTATTAAGAGCCGTCGGTGGCACCACTGCAACTTCACCACGCTGTGCGCCAGCCAAGATCTGCAATTGCCGCTGAACAGCCATTGATCAGATCTTCCAGCCTCACGCTGTGGCCACCTCAACGTTTGTAACTCACGGTCTTCACCACTTGCCGAGCTGATCTTTTGTCACGCCGCTCCCGGCTTTTCACCGTATTAGGTAGGAGAGACAATGGCTTAGCTTAAACCAGTACAGGACGCCTGGGAGACAGTGTATCTCTCACTTGACTCCACCTCATATCATTAGCCACAGGTCCAACAGCTGCAGGACCTACCAGTGCCGTATTACACCCGCAGACCTATCACGGATACATGTCAGCTATAGCACTACTGTTACACGCGCCCGTGTATGCACACTCACAGACAATGTACCGGGAGAGAGAGCTCTACGAGAGGGAGGGGTGCAAGAAGTCACGTTTTTTTAGCTTCTTAACGTTCACCAGCAAATTACCCTAAACGAGCTTTATTTGCATTGCTATTGAATGCGTCGCACTGAGAAATGGGTCGAGAATTACTGCCTCAGTGTTTCCGCTGCTTTGAAGAACATTGACTCACGTGACCCGTAAAGTGTCAGTCATTAACCAAAGACATAGAGTATCGCCGTAATCCGATCTCTGCTCATTACCGATCACTTGCCCCCAGGATCTATTTTTACGTTGTTTACCTGAGGCATTGGATGATTGGCATGCTCAATGGAAAGGGTTCTTGGCCACATGGCCCCAAGTCACTGGATTGTAATACATGAAAAGACGTTTTAGACATGCCAGCACCGCCTTTTTTGTCCATCATCCTATACCTTGGGTCTTCTGTCCCAAGAGACTATTAATTTTGTCACCCCCACTTAGTGACACTCATTATTGATGGGAAAAATAGGCAAGAATGTCCAAAATAAAGAGGATTCGGCGCTCCAATAAGATCAATATTTGTTCAATCAACGAATGGAGTTGGAAATGTTTTGACCAAAGACCTAAGTAGTCAAAACGTTGTCAAGTCAATTTGACGGTGAAAGAAATTGAGTCTTTTTGGAGCGCTCTTTTTCTTACTTTGGTCCTGGTAGTGGCCAGCACTATTCACCGGTGGTAACCCCTTAAGGTAATTGAATGCCTGTTTTTCGTGATGCTGAGTAAATGGGAAACCCTTTCAGATTCCCAAACAGGATTCGGTATTGGGCAAGTAACAACATGTAACAAATCATCTATCAACAACCGTAGTTTGTAGGCAAATCACCTGCTATCTGTTCATCCACGACATGCCACTCCACCTTAATGGGTTTAACCTTTGGAAAGGTTTGGCTTTACTAGGTCACTGCAACTCTCCAATTTCACCACATCTCCCAAATTTCTCAGGTATGAAGCATATGGCTGTGTGCCTTTTCAAATTAGCAATAATAATGTTTTTGCTCGATGCTACCTGCAACCTTGCCTAGAATTTGTGTACGCTAAGGTTTTCTAAAGAGAATGGGATGGTGATGGGCACCCGTTGCGCCCTGTCATTTTCAATTTCTGTTAATAACACCAGTCACACTGATAGGGAGTAATCCCACTCATACTCCCAGCATAAAGGTCACATCTGGTACCCGAGGTAGCATGAATCCAAATTTGCACATTGTATTAAAATCACTATTTTTGTCCCTCTTGTTTCTCATTGGCGGCTCCCTGCTCCTGCAAGAAAATCCACAAGTTTAAACTCACAGGTCATATTTATACGCTAAAGATATTTACAGCTCCCATTACATGCAACTCACCTCTCCTCCTACCCACATCACTTCAGTCCCCACCCTTTATTGCTAAAAACCCTTTATCTGAAGGGCGTCCTGTAACTTATGCAGACCCCCCCCCCAATCAATAAAAGCTGTGCGACTCTATTCACTCAGATGAGTGACGTGTTAGACTTGCAACAAATTTTCAAGTCTTCGGTCATAACAGCGGTGTGGGAAAGAAATATTTATTCCCACCTTTGCTGTTTTGGGCTAAATGTTCCAAATCCGTACAAACAAGTCCCCCTCCCAAACTGCTCACCTCTACAACATGTGTTAAGACCCATCACCGCTCTTGCTGCAACTTCTACCTAAGGGCGTCACAAACCTGCCCGGCGGTGCCCGCTCCCCCCACCCTGAATTTATTAACACGCTTATTTTATGTATTTGCGGCGCAATCTTTGACGAGCAATCAGTAACCAAAAGAAATAAAAAAAATGAACGGAAAATAAAAAAAAATATAAAAAATAAAATGATTAAAAAAAAAGGAAGAGAATCCCCCTCTCTGTATTTATATAGATGGAAAATATACTATATATTTTGTATCCATGTGCTCTTAATGTTATCACTTGTATAAATATATGGTGCATTATTTTGCTTTCTGTACCTTTTTAAATAGCAGATAGAGCTTCTCTTACCCCACCCCCACTTTCTGTTTGTACAGACGTCTGTATTTCTTTGCAATTTACTGTATGGCTTAATTGGTGATAACATCAATATATAAAATATACTTTTGCTTGGAATGACGGCCTGTCTGTGTTTTATTAATATTAAAAAAAAGTGGTTATAGATGTTGGTAAAAAGTAGCGCACAAAACATAAAGTTTTTCTTAACGTCTTCACTATCTAGTGATTTTCCAGAAAACACCGTCAGGAACCAGTGTTTGTGTTTATTTTTTTTAAAAAAATTATTAATTCTACAGGAAGACATTTTTGGGGATATTCCGAATACATTCCTTACTGAGTCGTGGTTAACCCCAAAAGTACCAGACTCTGCCATATCAATACAGGGGTATTCATTAAAACTAGTAAATAATATTTTTATATATAAGAGGTTATAACAATATTACTTCCTTGTTTTACTGAAACTGAGCGCTGTTACAGTCAGTTACTGTAACAGCTGAGCCTGATACATTGTACTGAGAGATAATATAACAAGCAGCCGATCTCAGCGCTCACAGCCACTGGATTTAAAGGGCTAAAAAAAAGGCTCCTCTCTGTATAATGTATAGAACATCCTCCTGCATTAATTAATACCCCTCTCTGTATAATTTATAGAACATCATCCTGCATTAATTAATGCCCCTCTCTGTATAATGTAGATAACATCTCCTGCATTAACACCCCTCTCTGTATAATGTATACAACATCCACCTGCATTAATTAATACCCCTCTCAGTATAATGTATAGAATATCCTCCTGAATTAATGTCCCTCTATGTATAGAACAATCCTCCTCAATTTATACACTTCTCTGTATAATGTAGATAACATCCTCCTGCATTAATACCCCTCTCTGTATAATGTATAGAACATCCTCCTGCGTTAATTAATGCCCCTCTCTGTATAGAACATCCTACTCAGTAGGACCTACTGTATTGGCATGTGGAGGTGCAGAACTTCGGAATGCAATGCTTATCCAGCACAGGAGAGGAAACTTTTAGTTAAACTTTGAATCTCTGTGGGGGAGAGAGACAGGAATATAAAAGCAGGGGAGAGGGCAAATATTAACATAAATCGGTCTGAAAGCTCAGAGAAGAGATGTCTGGTGCAAATTTATTTTTATAATAAAATTAAGTACTTTAAATCTAGAGAAAACGTTCAAATAAATCACACTGACAGCTCATAACAACAGAGTAACTGTGAGTTGGATACTAAATGTATCAGCCGTAAAAAACCCTTTATAACAAGCAGCACTGGGAGAGGAGCGGGACTTTATATAAAATGTGTATTATAGATGAGGAAAGGGGGATAGTGCTCCTGGATAATATAAAATGTATCAGACCTAAGCCCCTATTATGCAGAGCGGGAGGGGAGATAACACACGTTTTATAAAGTCCCTCTCTTCTCCCAGCGCTGCTTGTTATAAAGGTTTTTACTATCCAGCCCTCCTCTGTCATTAGCTTTCAGTGTGATTTATTTGAAGGTTTTCCTTCTCCAGCTGCTTTTATCATCTTGTCTGCCTCATAGACATGCAGGGGTTAAGTAAAGGTTTCCTCTCCTGTGCTGGCTGTCTGTGCTGCGAGTGAGTATTCTGGAGCTCTATCACTGTCAGATTTTCGGGTAGGGGTCGGGAAGGATTACGCATACAAACCTTTTCTGTAGCTTTGCGATGTTGCACTCTTCATTGCTGGTCTCCTTCAATCCATGTAATATTACAAAAAGGACAAACTAAAATGTAGTGCATTTTATTTTAGTTTCTTTTGTTTTTTGTACTAAGCAGTTTCGTATCTCTTGAGTCATACGAAAACTAAATTATCCCAAAATTCGGACTAAATCGTTTTAGTACTAAAACGAATGCACATGTCTAGTATTCATGTTATAGAAAAGACAGAGCAAAGAGAGGAGGGGGAATTGTTATTTATGTTGAGGAGTCCATAAAGTTCACCCCCTTACAAACTTCTAGCTCTCCGGTCACCTTTGATTTCTTCTCTGGTATACTTGAGATCCCATTCAGTAAATCAATCATTGTTGCTGGGTTGTATCGTCCACCGAGCTCTCCAGTGCACTCCCTCTCTGACATATCTCAAATCCTTAATAACCTACTTGCCCAAAACCAAAAAAGTGAACTGCTGGTCCTCGGCGATTTTAATACAGATTGGCTAAATCCTAAAAACAATAAACACTGCACACTGTTTAAAACTTTGCAGCTAACTCAATTAATCTCCTCCCCCACTCGCATTAATATGAAAAGCCCTAACCATACCTTGCTGGACTGGATTCTCTCCTCATCTCCTGATAGAATACAGGAGGCAGGCGTTCTTGCTAATAGCTTTAGTGACCATTGTCTAGTGTATTGCGTGCGCAAAATAAAGGCCTTGAAATCTCCCCCAAAGGTAATAACCACCAGGTCTTTCAAGAAATTTATTCTTGAATCCTTCCTAAGTGATCTCATACAGCTCCCCTGGTACAGGCTAAACCTAATCCCAGACCTAGACTGTGCAGTTGAACACTTTCAGTCTGAGCTCCTGCAAGTCTGGAATTCCCATGCCCCGCTGCGTAAAGTGCGAGTAAAAGGGGCTCATCTCCCCTGGGTTACAGCTGACCTCACGCATATGTACCAGTTTAGAGACTCCCTGTGGTCAAAGTTCAAGAGTACTGGATCCATGAACGATCACTGTGAATACCGAAAATGCCGGAATGAATGCACAAAAGAAACAAAAATGGCTAAAGCCCAATACTTCAATGAAAATTTAAACAATAACATATCAAACCCCAGAAATTTTTGGAAAATCATAAGTAACATACAAGCACCCCCCAGCCACTCCCAACCAGTTGCTTTAAAAGTAAACAACCAAACTGTACAACACCCCCTAGATGTAGCAAATGCTTTTAATAATTATTTTGTTGGATGCGCCACCACCCTCATTGCTAAGCTAGGAAATGAAACGCAATCAGAAAGGCCACACGCAGGTCAGGACCCACCAACAGTGCAAAAACCCCGTAACCCAAACATATTTAGTTTTAGGCCTGTGCCTGTCAGTGCCATCACTAAACTTCTCCATAACCAAAAAATGAAATACCAGTCTGGACCTGATCATATCCCAGCAATGCTGCTGAAAATCAGTGCACCAGCAATTGCTAAACCTGTCGCAACCCTGATTAATGAATCACTGGCGACTGGATACATACCCAAACTCTGGAAGACTGCAAGGGTGGTACCTATCCATAAAAGTGGAGACAATACTTTGGTATCCAACTACCGCCCAATATCACTGCTCCCTGTAATGTCAAAAATTCTGGAAAAATGTGTCTACACTCAATTACGTGATTATTATCAGTATCAGAACTATTTAACCCCAGATCAATCAGGCTTTCGTCCAAACCATTCAACTACAACTGCCCTTTTAAAAGTTTGTAATGATATCCAAGCGGGCATGGAACAAGGAAATCTAACTGGAGCCATCTTCCTTGACTTTGCCAAGGCTTTTGACACAGTAGACCATGGCATCCTATTACAAAAACTTAAAAACTCTGGTATTGGTGATAGTACGTTAACCTGGTTCCAATCATATGTGTCTGATAGGTCTCAATTTGTGTCCATTTCTGACAGCACTTCCCTTCCCCTCCCAGTCACGTGCGGTGTACCCCAAGGCTCGATACTTGGCCCCCTGCTATTCACAATATTCATAAACGATCTGCCCAATGTCTGCAAAGCTTCAACCGTACACATGTACGCAGACGACACGGTAATCTATACCAGCAAACCAAATCTCCCGCAGCTGGAGGCAGTGCTGCAAGAAGAATTCACAGGGGTAGAAAAGTGGATAGCAAATAACAAACTTTTTCTAAATACTGACAAAACGGTTACAATGCTCTTTGGAACCGCACCTAAACTACACAAATTGCAAACACCCCATCTATGTGTTGGGACAAAATCAAACGGCACACTGACCACAGTGACCTCTCTCAAATACCTAGGTATGTGGTTAGACCCAAATCTATCTTTTGGCCCCCACATCAAAAAACTCTCATCTAAACTTTACCCCAAACTAGGTGCCCTGTACAGAAACAAATCCTGCCTGAGCCCCGTGGTAAGAAAGCAGATTGTACAACAAATGCTTATGCCAGCCATTGAATACGGAGATGTAGTGTATGCAGCCGCCCCGCAAACACACCTTCATAAACTTACTACATTGTATAACTCATTCTGTCGCTTTGTGCTACAATGTAACTACATGACCCACCATTGTGACATGTTAAAAGAACTAAACTGGCCATCGCTGGACTCTAGACGCACCCTTCACCTTTCCAACCTGGTGTTTAAGAGCTTTTCTGGGAAGCTACCACCCTACCTGAATATGCTGCTTCCCCTGGCAGTTCCTTCATCCTATAACCTCAGATCCAGGACCAGCACCTTACTTGCAATACCGCAATACAAAAAGAAAATGGCTAGATCCTCATTTTCCTACAGAGCACCGCAAATATGGAATAACCTCCCAGACGCCGTCAAATCTTCCCCCAGTCTAAAGTCCCTTAAGAGCTCCCTATTAGCATACCTCAATACGAAATGCACCTGTAAACATGTAACATAATGACTTTATTTCCTCCATATTTATTTTTCTGTTAATCTGTGTATTTGGTCTTGTGTTAATATCTTGCATTTTACTATTTTGTATTTCTGTAACCACTCAATGTTCTCGAACCCAGGACATACTTGAAAACTAGAGAAATCTCAATGTATCCTTCCTGGTAAAATCCTTTATAAATAAATAAATATAAATAAATAAATAACCTATTTGGCAGGGAGATGTCTCCATCTGCTGGCCAAAAGGAGTTACTGCAGGTAGAACTGCAGCTCATGGCTCCGTATCGGCTGGGGAAAGCACGATACGTAAGGATATTCCCCGCCTGATTTTAAACAGTTTTAGCATGTTGGTCATGATGCCCACAGGGCAAAAACTTTGGGGCGGCACCTTCTGGGACCCAAAAGCAAACGAAATTCATTTGGCACAAGCTAATTTTGTTTGCCGTGCTCAGCTGCAGATCGAGCTAAATCTATCGGGCACCGGATGTTGCCTTTTGAAGACCCGAGACCTCTCGATCTCGGGAGTGAAAGGGTAAAACACTATCAGGGTTATTCAAAGAGATCCGAATTGCTGGAGAAAGGTAACCGAATGCTGAAAATCAGCGTTTGGTTACCTTTCTTGGCCATTCGGCTATTCAGAGAGCAGGCAATACGCCAAATCCTGGCGAATTGCCAGCACAAACGGTGCCTGTTCGAGGGCAGTGAAATCCCCATAGAGAAGCACTGCTTCGGCTATTCAGAGAACAAAAACCAGCAGTGAAAGGTTCCCCTAATGTCCTGCCATTCGGTGGTTTAATTCAGCAGGTTTATTCAGGCGAATCCCATAGACTTCAATGTTAAAAATATTCCCGTTTTAATCCAATATCTAAAACTGTTTATTTTATTCTGCTGTAAAAAGTTTCTTTTATTAATAGATTTTTTTTGTAGGATATTTTAAGCATTTTTCGGGATTTTTTTTAATTATTTTTAAACTTTACTTTTTTCTGTAACAGCCCTTTTTATTATCATTCATTGGATTTTATATGTAAATTTCAGACATTTTCACTCAGTAGTTTCTTTGCAAACAGCGTTTCACTTTTCAAACATTCAAGCAAACTGTTTCTTTAATTTATTCACCTCCTTCGTCTGCGGTGTCGACTTTTTCCGGCGGCCGCGCTGTGTGTGATCAGCTCCCGCTCGGGTGTTTTCGGCGGGTTAATCCAGATGTTTTTGCGGGTTTCGGTGTGCGTTCGCCCTCGTTTTGCAGGGAGTTTTCGGCGGGTTTGCGGCAACCTTTCCCTGCAATACGAGGACCCTGTGGTGCTTGCTGAATACACCGCACTGTCGCCGAAATGGGATTGCCAAATCAAACCGAATTGAAGAGAACAAAAAGTCACCGAACGTGCAGAGGCTTTTCGATTCTCTTTGAATAACCCTGATTATCAGTGTGATGTCTTCCAAAACCGTGTTTATATTCTTACTTAATTGGTTGAGTTGTATAAAAACAGTCACTTCCGTATAAGCAAGTTGTAGTTTATTAATCGGTGTAGACCAGTTTCCTCACAGAGCTGCCTCATAACACTGCTCTGCTTCAGCCGCCATTTTACATCTACCAGAACATTCCCCCCAACTGACAACAGGAAGTGAAAAATCACCTCAGAGCATAACAGGAAGTAGGAAGTCAGAAGAAAAGCAATGCATCATCCACAACCATCAACAGTCGATACCTCACAATACACACACACTATATATTCTTACACAGTCTAACAACCCATACATCACAATCAGATGGAAAGAAGATCTGAGACGGTAATATTTGTGTGTGTGTGTGTGTGTATATATATATATATCTATATCCAGGCTGAGTGTCCCTTATCGGAAATGATCGGGGCCAGACGTGTTGTGGATTTGGGATTTTTCGTAATATTTCCATATTACGAGATATCTTGAGGACCAGAGTCTAAACACAAGATTCATGTTTCACACACACGGCCTGAAGGGGATTTTACTCATATAGGCCGTGTCACATGAGGTTGAAGGGGGGAATTTTCCACGTTTGGGGGTGCTCAAAAAACCTTTTTTGGAATTTCTGGTAAGGAGTACTCAACCTGCATAGTCACCGCACGTCACTATTTACTGGGTGGGTGGGGGGGTTTAGTATATTACCCCTCCTAGTTACATCTATGGGTTTATTCGAGAAATCTCGTTTACGAAAGAAATGTGAATATTAAGTTGATAAAAACAAGGAAACAAACAAATCAGGAAGATTTTCAACCAAAAATACTGGATTCAAAGAAATCAAGAATTGCAGGATCGGTCACAAATCTGTGCAGCTGTTCACATGACTAGGCACCGCCTGCCTATGGACCCTTTAAAGAGACATAGTGAGAGATCAGTCACAATTCAATGTTACAACACAAGTATCGAAACGAGGAGATGCCATAACAGCCCCCACCTAACTGAACGATCACATAGCTATAGGAAACCTAAGACTTCCACCAAAATCACCCAAAAATTAGGAGATATTCCAGTTTATGTGTATAGAAGGTTTTTTTGGTTAAAAAAAAGGCATTGCCCAGTCTATGGTCCTGTGTCCGAGCCTGCTGAAGGATGAGGTAGATCAGTGGTTCCCATCCCTGCTCCTCAGGTCCCTCTAACATCAAACTTATGGAGCTTTAAATCTGTGGTTCTTTCAAGGTTGGTACAAAGACCGTTGCTTCCTGAAAAGACGCATCTTCTCGCCGTGAACGATGTTCCCACGGATTCTGAGGTTATTTTGTAGCAATATTTTGGGGAAATCTTACTCATTTTTTGGTATATTATCCTTTCACACAACATGAGGTCCATCAAAAAGTTACACATATAGAGGAAAATATCACAATGGATGCACCCAGTGACACATATAGGAAAATATCACACAATGGATGCACCCAGTGACACATATAGGAAAATATCACACAATGGATGCACCCAGTGACACATAGGAAAATATCACACAATGGATGCACCCAGTGACACATATAGAGGAAAATATCACAATGGATGCACCCAGTGACACATATAGGAAAATATCACACAATGGATGCACCCAGTGACACATATAGGAAAATATCACACAATGGATGCACCCAGTGACACATATAGGAAAATATCACACAATGGATGCACCCAGTGACACATATAGGAAAATATCACACAATGGATGCACCCAGTGACACATATCAACATATCACACAATGGATGCACCCACTGACACATATAGGAAAATATCACACAATGGATGCACCCAGTGACACATGTAGAGGAAAATATCACACAATGGATGCACCCAGTGACACATATAGAGGAAAATATCACACAATGGATGCACCCAGTGACACATGTAGAGGAAAATATCACACAATGGATGCACCCAGTGACACATGTAGAGGAAAATATCACACAATGGATGCACCCAGTGACACATATAGGAAAATATCACACAATGGATGCACCCAGTGACACATATAGAGGGAAATATCACACAATCAAAGCCGGCGCTGCCGCTAGGCGCCACCTAGAGCACAGCGCCACCTAGGCGCAGCCGAGACCTCTATCCCGAGTGGATCCTGCCGGCGGCCCGCTGCCCGCCCCTCTGCACGCCGCTGTCACTGATCAGCTGCGCGCTTGCTCTGGGCGCAGCGTGATCAAGGAAGACAGCTCGTGGTGGCTGTCCAACAGAGAGTGAGGGAAGCAGGGATAACCCCGCCCCCTCAGCATGGACAGCCACCGCGAGCTGTCTTCCATGATCACGCTGCGCCCAGAGCAAGCGCGCAGCGTGATCAGTGACAGCAGGCCGCCGGCAGGATCTTCTCGGGGGGAGCACTGCAGACAGAAGGTGAGAGCTGGGGGGCAAATATAACCATGTGTGAGCTGGTCTGGGGGCATATATCCATGTGTGAGCTGGTCTGGGGCAATATATCCCTGTGTGAGCTGGCCAGGGAGCAATAGATCCATGTGTGAGCTAGTCTGGGGGCAATCTATCCATGTGAGAGCTGGGGGCAAATATACCCATGTGAGCTGGGGCAATATATTATATCCATCTTTTTGGGGGGGTGCACAAGTAGCTGGTCTTGCCTAGGGCGCAAAATAGTCTAGCACCGGCCCTGCACACAATTAATGCACCCAGTGACAGAGAGAAATATCACACAACGGATGCACCCAGTGACAGAGAGAAATATCACACAATGGATGTGCCCAGTGACAGAGGAAAATATCTCACAATGGATGCACCAAGTGACGCATATAGAGGGAAATATCATGCAATGGATGCACCCAGTGACACAGAGGAAAATCTAGAAATAAGAAGCCTGTATTCTTGGCGCCACTTAGAAGTGGTTTTAACAACCGGTATTGATCATTGAGTGTCTTTCACAGAAGAGAAGTCTTTATGCCAGATCAGCAGCTGTCACTTTCCGGTGGTGGTATATCCAGACCCACCCAAACGATAAGTACAATAAAAACTGTAGAATGGATAGGATTAGCGATTCCTCCGACTGTGGTTTCCCCTTCTTCTCCGTGCACTTCTACTGTCCACCTCAAAAATAAAAAGCTGCCATAGCGTAGCAGGTTTGAGGAAATAATAACGAAGTAAGGGAATACACTCACATTTTGTTGTGTCTAAATCAGACACCGGATTTGTCCAGCAGCCGGTAGCATTAGAAGGAGTACCGGATCTCCCGTGCAGCCTAAGGGGACCTGGTTGCTCCAATGAATATCAGGATGCTGGTAAAGGTTATAAGGATAATTTATTAAAATAAATAAAATACACAAAAATAAACACCCAAACGCGTTTCGCGATCGTTGTCGCTTCATCAGTAGGTGTAAAGTTCATGCTGCTATCACAGAAGTATATATAGTCGTTACCGTAATACATTATGAAACCGAAAGTCTTTTGGATCTCGGGTTGGCGCCAGAATTCCTTGCGCCCTTCTATTATGTCGTAAAGTGTGTGTATCAACTAAGGAACTGCGTTCCAGGCGCACCCAAGCTGACGTTTACTTTGTTTGAACAGCCGTGTAGACACATAAATCCAATACAAGATTAACGACTTGTAAAACTAGTACAAAAATCACAATAAATACAAAATGAGTGAAATTACTGAGTTTTTTGCTCAAATGCGAAAGAGGAAAAAAGGATCGGTGATAACAACATCACCGTGTGCAAAACGTCTATCCCGTGATATTATGATTAAAAGCGCCTTTTTATAATAAAAATATGTATATAAATACATGTGTATATATCATGCGAGTACCCCTAAAACCCCATATGTAGAAAAAAAACATGAAATGTTTAGATATTTATTAAAGTGTCCCTTAAAAATAATGTGTTCACTGAATTAAATAGATTCAAGGAATCGCTCACCAAGAGTGAACGTAAATGGTGCGAAAAAACATTGTGTCAATTCAACATTTTAAATACGCAAACATGAATTGATGTTGCCAAACGAACAGATTGAAAAATCCATCCGATACTCGATTAAGTGTTAATGTTACAAACTAGTGTTAAGGAGAAAATGTCTTTTCTTTACAGAAGTTTCTTACTAGTATCAAGAAAGAAATTTCTTTTACAAAACCAACAATTTCAATCAATTATCAAGCCACCAATGGTAATGATGACATAACCCTTAAGAAATAGTTTGTCCATAAAAACTAAACATGGCTAAAAAAGTAATAATAATAAAAACATTCTGATGTCAACAGATTGCCTTCATATGCCACTTTATTAACCCCTTAAGGACGGGAGTAATTTTACAACTTCAGCGCTGTTTCGGAAGTAGAAGTTTGCTGAACTCATTTTGACCATTTTTAAGTCACGTATTCTTATACCACCCAGACAAATTATATATCGTTCTTTCCGGCAGACTCGGCAGATTAATAATATATCATTATTATATGTATATGTCATGCCCTGCCAAAATGCTATAACAAAAAATGTAAAAAAATTTGAATTTTCAATAAAATTTCAATCTTCCACAGTGTGTAAAGTGTTTTTTTTTTTTTATTTTATTATCCAAGGCTCTGCGGTCATATTCTATTGGGTAGATTTGTTAAAAAAATTAGAACGGTGAACCCATTTTTTTTTTGGGGAGAAATTGCGTGATTTTAGCTAAACCCCCCAAAAAAAAAAATCATTAGTGAAGCATCATTGTTCACATTATAATTGAAATGTGAACAATAGTGCTGCATTAAAAAAACAAAAAAATTTTTTATTATTATATTTATTATTTTTTTATTATTTAATTTATTATTTTTTTATTATTTTTATTTTTACTTTTTTTACACTTTTATTTCACTTTTACCATGGTCATGTTTGATATCATTGGAAAGGCCATGCTCTGGCCTTTCCACCAATATCATACATGACCCCCTAGCTGCCACCGATCAGGAGATAAAGGGGTTCAAAGAACCCCCCTATCTCCTGCAAGGGATTTCCATGGGAAATCCCTTTGCAGCTAGGGGGTTCCCCGGTTAACTGACATCATCGCGCATGGCGCGATGAGTCAGTTGACCGGGGGGTGACCCAGAGGTGGGGGCTGCCATCCAAGATGGCGGCCCCCACCGGAAATAGGCCGCGATCGGGCACAAATTAGTGCCCGGTCGCGACCTGGCAGCTAAGGGGTTAACCCCCCATACATCGCTGGAAAGGTCAGGCTGTGACCCTTCCAGCGATGCTGGCCACAGCCGCCGGGGACCAAGCGATCGGGAGATAGAGGGATCCGAAGGATCCCTCCCCTCCCCTCCAGGCGCTTCCCCTGCTCTGGCGGGGGGGGATGCCTGAAACTGACGTCATCGCGCCACCGGCGCGATGACGTCACAACGCCGGAGGAGGGATCACACTGATCTGACTCCGGGGGAGTCAGAACAGCGTGGGAAGCGACCGGAGAAGGTGAGTATCTCCCGGGGGGGCTCTAAACGCCGAGGACGTACATTTACGTCCTGCGGCGGCAAAGCCCGCCTAATGCAGGACGTAAATGTACGTCCTGCGGCGTTAAGGGGTTAAATATGAGGAATTCACCTCGTTGTTATCCTCAACCTGATAATAAACACTCGATATCTAAGGTGGCCTTCACGAATTATTGCGGGCAATCATAACATGCATGAAGTGCATAATTAAAGTGCGTAATTATGTGCAGAAAAACGTTCCTCCTCATAATAGAGAAGAATATCTCCCTTATGATTGTGGTACTAATAAAAATTAACCTTTATTTAATTATTTAAAAAAATGCGCATTTGCACCAAACAAGTAACAAACAATTATTCAGCAAGGTGCATGTGGTTTGTCACATGAGGATTGTAGCTCCCTAATAATCCAATACCAGGACATTCATAATCCACAACATTCAAATCATATATAGACAGGACACATTAACAGAATGATGCGTGGCTGGTTAATCTTCCAATTTATGTTATATGTGTGGGTAAACAAACAGCAGCAAAGAACAATTCGTTGTAAACGACACACTTGGATTAATTTAAGCGTATAGATGTCCAGGTAATAATGAAAATTCGAGCTGGTGCACAGAAACATTGGTAGAAATCAATACTTAGAGCTCCTGAGGAAACTGCCAAGTGAGTGGCAGAGAAACGCTGCGTTGAGCCTATTTGTATGTCAATGTGACAAGGAAATTGTTATTATTATTCTTTATTTATAAAGCGCCAGCATATTCCGCAGCGCTGTACAATAGGCACAGTATAGACAGGGTTACAATACATTGAACAACATTTGACAAACAGTACAGGAGGAGATGAGGGCCCTATTCCCGTAGGAACTCACAATCTGGGAGGGTTGGGGTTGGAAACAGGAGGAGAGGACTGTAAGGTGAGAGTGATTGATGGTTGCGTCAGTGAGTTGGGTGGTAGGCTTCCCTAAATAGGAATGTTTTCAGGGAGCGTTTGAAGGAAGAGAAGTTAGGGGAAAGTCTGACAGTACGAGGGAGAGCGTTCCAGAGAGTGGGGGCTGCGCGTGAGAAATCCTGCATTCTATCATGGGAAGAGGTGATGCGGGGAGAAGCTAGGCGCAGGTCACTGTTTGACCTTAGGGAGCGGCTGGGGTGTATTTGGTGATTAGTGAGGACAGGTCGTGGGGCGCTGAGTTAGTGAGGGTTTTGTAGGTAAGGATAAGGATTTTGAACTTAATTCTGCAGTGGATGGGGAGCCAGTGAAGGGACTCGCAGAGGGGAGCGGCAGAGACAGAGCGGCGGGTGAGGTGAATTAGCCTGGCGGAGGCGTTCAGGATGGATTGTAGGGGGGAGAGGTGGGACAGAGGGAGGCCAGATAAGAGATTATTGAAATAGTCGAGTCGGGAGATTACCAGGGCGTGTATGAGTTGTTTTGTGGTGACAGCGATAAGAAATGGCCGAATTCTGGAAATATTACGCAGTTGGTATCGGCAGGTCTTTATGTCAATTAAGACAGTAATCATGCTGCCAGTTTACAACTAATTTAGTTGAGCCTGTATGGCTGGTAATTACTGATTATATTGTGGTGGTCACTATTGATGGGGTTTTTGTAGCCCAGTGTGTGTTAAATTGAAAATAATTGAGGGAAGAACTGATTTCTACTAATGTCCTGTGCACTATTTAGAATTTTCATTCTTTCTCCATGTTTTGCTGCCCAGAGTGTGAAAAGGTGGAAAAAACATTTTGAGAGAAGTATTGATTTCTACCAATGTTCCTGTGCACCAGCTCGAATTGTCATTATTACCTGGACATCTATACGCTTAAATTAATCCAAGTGTATCGTTTACAATGAATTGTTCTTTGCTGCTGTTTGTTTACCCACACATATAACATAAATTGGAAAATTAACCATCCACGGCATCATTCTGTTAATGTGTCCTGTCTATATATGATTTGAATGTTGTGGATTATGAATGTCCTGGTATTGGATTATTAGGGAGCTACAATCCTCATGTGACAAACCACATGCACCTTGCTGAATAATTGTTTGTTACTTGTTTGGTGCAAATGCACATTTTTTAAATAATTAAATAAAGGTTCATTTTTATTAGTACCACAATCATAAGGGAGATATTCTTCTCTATTATGAGGAGGAACGTTTTTCTGTCTACAAAATTGAGTGTTTAATCACTTTCTCCTAAATATTAATGTTCTCAATCTAGTAGGTACTCCGGCTGGAGATCTACTTTGTTTAATTGTCTTGCAGAATTGAGTGGTTGACAGTAGGGATGTGCGTTTCGGAATTTCGGAATTTTCACGAAATTTCCCGATTCGTGTTTTCGGATGCGGCCGATTTTCCGAAAATTTTTAGATCCGAAAACGGCAGATCCGAAAAGTTTTCCGAGCCGAAACGAAATATTTTCGGAATTTCGAATGGACTTGAAATGTGTCAAATCGAAATTTATTGCTTTGAAACGAGGAGAACAGACGTTCCGAAAAACGAAATTTCCAAAATCACGAAAAGTCGATACAAAAAACGAGCAAAGTGACACGAAAATACGAAAAATGGTCGATATTCTGAAAAAAAAATGTACACGAAAAACGAGTCGAGCCGAACCGAATCGAAACAGAAATCGGTCGAAACGAGCCGAATCGAAAAGTTTGAAAATCTGAAAAATTTAATCGAACCGAAAAAAAAATCGGTGCACAAGCCTAGTTGACAGACTTTGAAAAGCGATAAATTACTAGAAAAGCAGAGAAGAACATAAAAAGAAGACATTAAAACGAAAACATTAAAAGGAAAGAAAACGTTAGGAGACCAGGGCAGAATCTCTAATTAATCGGATAGAGGGGGTTTAGACTGATGTCCCTACAGAAAGTGGCAAAGTTCGAAATCTTGGTTTAAGCCATGTGGGATGAGTGTTTTCACATTATAGATCCATTTAATTTCTGTTTTATTTATTTTCTGTAGAAAATCACCTCCTCTCCAGTTTCTATGAACTTGTTGTATGGTCAGGAATTGCGTTCCCCTGGGATCTTTTCCATGGACCTCTTTGTAATGTTGGGGTACTGAGTGTGTATCCACACCTTTCTTAATATCGTTAAGATGTTCTCTTATCCTAACGTTAAGACTTCTTATGGTACGTCCGATATAGAATTTCCCACAAGGGCATATAAGGAGATATATTATATTTCTAGAGAAACGAGTTAGAATCCCTTGAATTCTATATGATTGTCTTCCAGCCATGTCGTAAAATTCTTTAATATGTTGTTTCTTGCTGCCAGTAGTACGGCAGCCAAGACAATTACCGCAACCATAGAATCCTTTATCCATATTGAATGTATTAATGGAAGTTGCTTTTCTTGAGTGGCTTTTGACTAAATGGCTCTTCAGATTTTTTGTTCCCCTAAATATAATCGTCGGATGATCGTTTAAAACTTCTTTCAAATCCCCGTCCTTCAGGAGAATCGACCCAAGTATTTTTCAAAAATATGTTTAATCTGTCTTTCTCCCGTATATTGGCAGATGAAAGGAATTTTTTGAGTCACGTCCTTCTTTTGTTTCTTAGAGCGAAGGACGTTCGATCGATCAGTCCTTAATATGTTGCGTCTCGCATTCTCCAAACGATCATGTCGGTAGCCTTTCTCTTACAGGCTTCTTATTTCTAGAAGTATTGTGATCTTGTCCTTAAACTGTTACCCAAGCTGTTTGCTGTGACATTATCCTATATCCTACCTGTGTTTAAGGCTGCCTGAGAAAGCTTAGGGTACAAAGAGATAAATTTGGGAATAGCATAAAAAATGTGATAGATTGAAGTCTAGATGGTATTTCAACCCTGAAGGATGTTAATAAAAGCATTAATACACTTGAACAGATGCTCTCTAAGGAGCGGAGGAATAAATTAGATATTGCCATGCTTGATCACTATTTAAAAGAAGGTATAACACCTAGGGGTTTGCGTTTCTATAAAAATCCCACTTTTGATAGGGAGGATAAGATCCTGTTCGAAAGGTGGGAAAAAATTTAGAAAGTTTTTCCTTTAAAATGATGGAGACAGTCATAGAACGCAGAAAAGAAATCCTAGAGGAACTCAATGGTAACAGCGAAGAAAAACAAAAAGAACTGGAGGCCCTTCTGGACCCTGAAAAAATGAAAACTATGGTAGGTAAATTGGAAGAAAGATTGGAGAAGTTAGGAATAGAAGTTGTTGAACGATAAAAATCAAAGTATGCGAGAGATAAAGAGGATTATCATAAGGGGGATGTGTGGAGATTATATTCCCCACAACCACCCCTCCTAACAGTGCAACATAATACACAGAGATTCAGCCAACATGGCAGGAGGAATTCTCAACCCTATTATGGGAGAAATTCCCAACCTTTTCATGGAGGGGATCAACGGGCTAGAGTCCAGCCTAATCAGCCCTATTGTACACATCCGCAACATGATCGACGGGGGGTTGAATGGCAAAACAATTTGGTACCTGAAACCCCTGGTCCTGAGGAAGAGGAACCAACCATCAGAACACAACACCAATCAGCAGGTTTGGTCCCGACTGGAATAGAAGAAAATTATATTGTTCCAAGTGTTAGAAATAAGGAATTCAGTGGGAGATCAAGGAATCAACCCCCTAGGAGAGGTACCCGTCAACCATACTCTGGACACAATAATCAATTTGAATTTGGATTATCAGTGAATAATAGGTTTCAACCTTTTGAAGAAGAAAATCCAGATGAGGTTTTTTGGAAAAGCAAACCGAGATGGAAAGATCGAAGAGGGGGTCTACAGCGACCCCTTTCAGACCTAAGAGGAAGATTGGGAACATCAAGAACAAATCACTACGGATATGGCTCGCCCCTAAAAAGACGGGCACCCGAAAGAGAGGAAGACGAGGAGGGGGACGACGATTATTGCACCGAAGAAAACTGAAAAAGGGGAAGAAGGTAGAACAACGTGGAATTTTTAATTTGAGTAATAAAATTTTAGATACCAAGCATATTCGAATATTAAACAAAGGTCTCAAGTTCGCACCTTCCAGCAAACTTGATAGGTTTGGTGTTTACGTTGACATACAAAAAATTTAAAAGAAATCTGTGCCTTATCACACAACAAACTATGTCTAAGGATAAATGGGTCCATACTGATCTAAAAAACAAATCACAATTTTATCCCCGCCATCTCATCTCTAAGGAGATGGTTACATTTGAGAACATGGTCCTCAGCGATATAGAGAAAATCAAACCCGCAAAAAGATCTAATCTCACAAAAGATGAGAGAGAGGCTTTACAGGAGCTGGCTAAGGATGATACTTTGGTCATCAAGCCAGCAGATAAGGGGGGGGGATTGTGCTTCTCAATAAAGAAGATTACTTGGCCGAATCGGCAAGAATTCTGGATGATGTGTCTACATACACCGTTCTACCAGAAAATCCAACTAAGACAGTTAAAGAAAAATTTGATCGCTATATTAAGAAAGGAGCAGAACTCGGTATATTGAACGAAAAAGAAGCAGGTTATCTGACAGTTGAACATCCCATAGTTCCTGTTTTTATTATCTTCCCAAGATACGTAAAAATACAACCAGACCACCGAGAAGACCGATTGTCTCGGGCATAGACTCTATATCTAGCCATACATCGCAGTACTTGGACCATTTACTACAACCCACCGTGAAAAGGATTCCCTCTTATTTGAAAGATACAGGGGATGTAATAAGAATACTCCAACAAGTAGAGTATAAAGAGGGTTTGTGGCTTGTGACGTGTGATGTAAGATCTTTGTATACGTGCATCCCACACGACAAAGGGTGCCAGGCTGTTGATAAAGAGCTATGCGGGGATCAAGAGATTGATAAGGAACAAGTTGACTTCATTCTAGAAGGTTTAAATCTTATTTTGAGAAACAACTATTTTCGGCATATGGATACATTTTATCTGCAGACCACGGGGAGCGCTATGGGCAGTAAGGTGGCACCCAGCTTTGCCAATTTATATATGGCACAATGGGAAAAGACATGGATTGAAAGTGAACATGAATGGAAAGATCATATCCTTTTGTACAGGCGATACATAGATAATCTGTTTTTTCTATGGCAGGGCAGTAAAGAAGATCTTTTCTCCTTTATGAAACATCTTAATCAGAATGATTGGGGAATTCAATTAGAATATCAATGCAGCACCACGAATGTTAACTTTCTCAATTTTAACATCTATATCGAAGATTCACACAATAGCCCTTTCACTGCTGAGGACGTGTGGGGAACGTCCTCATTGACTCCTAAGGAAAGATAGGGGTGGAGATAAGGGATCGTTTGAACCCTGACTGTTTTCAGCTAGCAGGGTCATGTTTGGTATCATTAGAAAGGTCAGAGCATGGCCTTTCCAATGATATGAGAAATTACCATGTTTAAAGTAAAGAAAAAAAAAATATTAATACAAAAAAGAAAAATGTGTTTTTTTTAAGCCATGAAAAGGCTCAGCAGTGAAGGGGTTAATACCAAGACCTTCTTTAAAACCGTAGACGTAAATAGTTACATAGAGAGGACGAGCTGTCATTTTTGGAGATGGCTGGAGGACGTCCCTAAGGGTCAGTTCCTCCGCATTAAGAGAAACTGCACCGAGGACAGCGAATTTTTGGAGCAATCTAAAAGTCTACAGGAGCAATTTGAAGAGAAAGGCTACCGACATGATCGTTTGGAGAATGCGAGACACAACATTTTAAGGACTGATCGATCGAATGTCCTTCGCTCTAAGAAACAAAAGAAGGACGTGACTCAAAAAATTCCTTTCATCTACCAATATACGGGAGAACATAGACAGATTAAACATATTTTTGAAAAATACTTGGTCGATTCTCCTGAAGGATGGGGATTTGAAAGAAGTTTTAAACGATCATCCGACGATTATATTTAGGGGAACAAAAAATCTGAAGAGCCATTTAGTCAAAAGCCACTCAAGAAAAGCAACGTCCATTAATACGTTCAATATGGATAAAGGATTCTATGGTTGCGGTAATTGTCTTGGCTGCCGTACTACTGGCAGCAAGAAACGACATATTAAAGAATTTTACGACATGGCTGGAAGACAATCATATAGAATTCAAGGGATTCTAACTTGTTTCTCTAGAAATATAATATATCTCCTTATATGCCCTTGTGGGAAATTCTATATCGGACGTACCATAAGAAGTCTTAACGTTAGGATTAGGGATGAGCCGAACACCCCCCGAGTTCGGTTCGAGTCCGAACCCGAACTTCCCATTTGTTCGGGACCAAACCCGAACCCGAACTCCCATGCAAGTCAATGGGGCTGAAAATTCGGTTTTTTAGAGTGCCCTCCAAGAAGGCATATATGCTACATATTTGCCATAAAAGGTGTATGGGGGTCCGGGTAGTGCCCTGGGGGACAGGAAACAAGGACAAAAAGTAAAAAAAAAAAGTTTTCAAAGGGACAGTGAGTTTTCCATGAAATAAGGGTTAAAAATAAAAACGAAAAATTCCTTCAAATATCGTGCCTAGGAGGTCCCCATAATCTGCCCGTGAAGTGGCGGATTTCTAGGATGTATAGAAACACTTAAAAACAAATAAATGACGTTTCATATGACGGTAAATGCTTTTCTTTTAATCTATCCATAAACAACTGCTTGGGGCGGCAGCCTGTATGGAAAAGACATTTTAGGACGCGCAGAAAAAGTTTAGTGTTTTTTTGGGCTAAATTATTGTGAAACTTATGCAGGCTTTGGATGAAAGTAACAATAGGTGCTTTAAAATTGGGCTTTTAGCGTCGTCAACAGTGCCGTCACACCGTAACCTCTCTGAGGATTTGAATCTGATACAGGCGTCAATGGCAGTGCACCCAGATATTGTGCCTTTAGTGCCAGGCCAGCAAGTATCATCATACAGTAACCCCTCTGTAGTATTGTGGAAGAGTGCAGGGGTGGACCATGCGGTCCTATATTACAAAGATATGAATCTGGTAATGGGCGTCAGTGCACCCAGATATTGTGCCTTTAATGCCAGGCCATCAAGTATCATCATACAGTAACCCCTCTGTGGTATTGTGGAAGAGTGCAGGGTTGGACCCTGCTGTTCAAAAAATTAAAATGATATAAATCTGGCACAGGCGTCAGTGCAGCCAAATATTGTGCCTTTCATGGCAGCAAGTGCCTTCACACCGTAACCCTTTTGTGGTATTGTGGAAGAGTTCAGTGCTGGAGGTTTTGTGAATGCAGAAGAGGACATCCCTTATCTATTCCATTACTTCAGCATCAGGGGATTAATTGCTGCTGATCCAGGACTGATTCATTTTTATAAATGTCAGCCGGTCTACAGAGTCGGTGGACAGACGCACTCTTTTGTCTGTGACAAAACCTCCAGCGGCACTGAACGTCCTTTCGGAAAGCACGTTAGATGAAGGGCAACCTAGTAGCTGCATAGCATATTGGCTAAATTCTGGCCAGTGATCCAATCTCAACACCCAGTAAGCCAGTGGATCATCTGCTGGAAAGGTATCCAGGTCTGCCCTTGCCCCTAGGTAGTCCTGCACCATATGGTGAAGACGCTGGTAATGGGTGCCTACATTTGACGTCACTGGGCGTCGAGGACTAAAAAAATTTAAAAATGCATCAGTCAAGCGGCCCTGGCCTTCACCTCTATTCCTCTGATCACCTGCAGCCTCAGAAGCACGTGTGTCAGCAGTAGCACTTGGTAATCTAACAGCGCCTGGAAAGGTGTTACACAAATTTCGCTTTAGAGCGTCCTCAAGTTTTGTCATCCTGTGCTCCCTCTGTGCGGGCAGGATGAGCTCTGCAACTTTCCCCTTGTATCGTGGATCAAGAAGGGTTGCCAACCAGTAATGATCCCTCTCCTTGATAGCACGAATCCTGGGGTCCTTTAGCAGGCTTTGCATCATTAGGGAGCCCATGCAGCGTAGGTTGGAGGTGGCATTAGCTGCCGAGTCTTCCTGGTCAATGAGGATGACCGTATCGTGCACTTCCTCCTCCCAGCCACGCACAAGCCCTTCTGTTTCTGGGCACACAAAACCCTGCCTTGAGGAATCCCCACCTTCAATGCCCCCACTACTTAAATAGTCCTCCTCCTCCTCCTCCTGTCTGATCTGAGTAGGACCCGCTGGAATGCTGTCTGCGGAAAGACTGGGGCCTTGAGAGCTAGGGAAGGCCTCCTCTTCCTCCCGCTGCTCTGCCTCTAGAGCCACATCTATAATTCCCTGCAGAGTGTGCTCCAGCAGGAACACTAAAGGAATTGTTTCACTGATGCATGCACTGTCCCTGCTCACCATCCTCGTTGCCTCCTCAAATGGTGACAGTACAGTGCATGCATCCTTGATCATCAGCCACTGTGGGGGGAAAAAAAAAACAAGTTGACCTGAACCTGTCCTTGTGCCACACTCACACAGGTACTCGTTGATGGCCCTCTGCTGCTTGTGCAGATGCTGCAGCATTGCTAATGTCGAGTTACACCTGGTGGGCATGTCACAGATCAGACGGTTTGTGGGAAGGTGGAATTCTCTTTGAATTTCTGCCAGGCGAACGCTTGCTGGGAATGACCGTCTGAAGTGGCTGCAGACTTTTCTGGCCTGGATGAGAAGCTCTGGCAGCCCTGGGTACTTGGTTAGGAAACGCTGTACCACCAGATTTAGGACGTGTGCTAGGCATGGTACATGCGTCAATTTACCCTTGCGTAGGGCGGAGAGAGGGTTGCTGCCATTATCGCAGACGATCATTCCCAGCTCAAGCTGGCATGGTGTTAACCATCTCTGCACCTGCCCCTGCAGAGCTGACAAAATTTCTGACCCGGTGTGGCTCCTGTCCCCTAAACAAACCAGCTCAAGCACAGTATGGCATCTTTTTGCTTGAGCCATTGCGTACACCCTATCAGGCGTGGGTTTAACTGCCACTTCGCCAGAGACAGAGAAGGAGGAGGAGGAAGAGGTGGTGGTGGTGGAGCAGACAGACCTCATACAAGCAGCTTTCTGGAGGCATGGTGGATGAACAAGCTACAGCACAGAGCCCCATCTTGGATCCCTCCCAGCTGCAATCAGAGTTACCCAGTGTGCCGTGAAGGAAATGTAACAACCCTGTCCATGCTTTCTGGACCACGTGTCTAAAGTGACATGCACCTTGCTGCTGACTGCCTTTCCCAATGACTGGATAACATTGTCTTCCACGTGCTGGTATAGTGCTGGAATGGCCTTGCGTGAAAAGTAATGGCGTTTTGGAACCTGCCACAGTGGTACAGCGCATTCAGCAAATTCACGGAAGGGAGCAGAGTCCACCAGCTGGAAAGGCAGCAGCTGCAATGCGAGTAATTTTGCTAAGCTGGCATTTAGACGCTGTGCTTGTGGATGGTTGGGACTATATTTTTTCTTTCGCTGCAGCAGCTGCGGCAACGTAATCTGACTGCGTAAATCTTCAGCTACTGGGATGATGTCACATTGTGAGGAAGGACCTGCTGGTACATCCATTACTGTAGCATCATCCCTGTTGGTGGAGGTTGTAGGCAATTGCATGGCAGGACATACAGTGTGGGTAGAGACAGATGAGGAGGAGGAGGACCTACGCAAAGTTTTGCCCCAACGGGATGTGTGACACTTGTTCATATGTCGCATCAAGCACGTGGTACCCAAGTGTCCGGTGTTTATCTCACGCTTCAGCCTCCTCTGACATAGATTACAAATAGCAACGGTGGGGTCTGCTGCACAGTTCTTAAAGAACTCCCAGACAGCAGATTTCCTGCATGTGTTCTTTGAGACAACAGCGCTCTGCACCGGAGCAGCTCTGACATGTGATGCCTTGGACTGGCTAGTGCTACGGTTGGTCACAGAGGATGTTGTGCCTCGTGTTTGCTGTGCCTCCTCCTCCTCCTCCCCCTCCTCCTCACTTGATTCCTCAGTTCAATCTGGCACCCAGGTGGAGTCAGTGACATCATCATCAATGTCATCTTCACCCCCTATCTCCTCGTCACTGGAGCCAACTTGGCAGTATGCTGCAGCTGCTGGGGCAACATGAGTGCCAGTTATTTGTGTGTCATCACTGGCACCCCTTCCTCTAGGTTGATTATACTCCCTTGCTCAACCTCAGAGATTGAATCAGAGCACTGTACTTGCTGCGCATCCTCAAGCAGCATGTCACTCTCATTGTAGTCAAACAATTCCGCTGACTCCTCCGTGTGTGATAGCGAGGCTGCGGCAGGAGTAGCTGTGGACATGGAGGCTGCATTAGATGCTTTGGCAGCTGAGGTGGACTGTAAAGTACTAGAAGCCTGGCTGGCAGAGGACTCGGAGGATGAGGATGGCCTGGTTAGCCAATCCACCAAGTCCTCTGTATGTTGCTGCTGCTTAAGACGGCCAGCACCAGTTAGAAAGGACAAACGTGCCCCTGCAGAGGATGCACCACGTCCACCACGACCAGAGACACAGCCTCCCAACACAGGGGCTGCTTGCCCTCTTATCTGTGGCTGGGAGCGTCTGCCTGTCCTTTTTGTTCTTTCAGACATGATGAGTGATATATAGATTAATATATACAGAACTCTGATTCAACTCTGGTATAAAGATTTAAATAACTCTGGTATAACTCAGTAAGACACACTGATAGCTGGCAGCCAGTGACAAGAGACAGATCACCTTAATTCCCAAGTGTTTGAAAGAAATTAGTGAGCCCCAAAATACAGCGTGGTACCTTTTGTATGACGAGACACAGATCACCTTAATTCCCAAGTGTTTTAAAGAAATTAGTGAGCCCCAAAAAAAATTGCTGGCTGTGTGACGAGACACAGAAGATCACCCTAATTCACAAGTGTTTGAAAGAAATTAGTGAGCCCCAAAATACAGAGTGGTACTGTATGTATGACGAGACACAGATCACCTTAATTCCTAAGTGTTTTAAAGAAATTAGTGAGCCCCAAAATACAGCGTGGTACTTTTTGTATGACGAGACACAGAAGATCACCTTAATTCCCAATAGGCTTGTGCACCGATTTTTTTTTTGGTACGATTCGGTTCGATTAGTTCGGATGTTTAAAATTTTAGATTCGGCTCGTTTCGACCGATTTCTGTTTCGATTCGGTTCGGTTCGGCTCGTTTTTCGTGTACATTTTTTTTTCGGAATATCGACCATTTTTCGTGTTTTCGGGTCACTTTGCTCGTTTTTTGTATCGACTTTTCGTGATTTCGGAAATTTTCGTTTTTTTCGGAACGTCTGTTCTCCTCGTTTCAAAGTGTCTAACTCTATTCGTTTTGACGTAAACTACTATGGTTTACTTTTTTTATACTTTTATATATTTTTTTATAATAAATTTTTGGTTTGTTTTTCGAATCCGATAATTCATTCTGTCGATACGACAATTCTGGCGATTCTATCGTGTTTTTTTTTTATTAAATAAAGATCCTTTTTTACTTATGAATATACATTTCACAACTTTATTTAATCACAAAAAAAAATGAACAAAACGATTTTAAAAAACGCTAAACTGACCCGAATGGTCTGACTTTAAAAATAAAAACCAGAACAAAAGGTTTTAAAATGGAAAAATAGTTGATCAAAATTATCTGAAACGAAAAAAAAAACAACAAATAAAATGATTTAAAACAGACAAAAAAAAAATTAACCCTTTCGCTGCTGAGGCATTTCACGGCTTCCCTTCACGCCTGTGTGCGGCACTGCGGTCTGCTGCTTAGCTCATTTTTAACAGTTTCGCTCCTCTTGTTTAAACGCGTTTTGAAGCCTTATTTTATAATATGACCCAGACATGTTATATATCGTTCTTTCCGGCAGACTCGGCAGATGATTCATAATATATCATTATCATATGTATGCGTCATGTCCTGTCTGTATATTATAACAAAAAATGCAATAAAATTAGAATTTTCAATGTTTGTTTTACAAAGTGTAAAGTGTTTTTTTTCCACATTTTAACATGCGAGTGTTTGCGGTTATATTTTATGAGTTGCGTTTGTTAAAAAAAATTGAAATGGGGACTTGTTATATTTTTTTGGGTGAAAATTACACTATTTTTAACAAACGCACCCATACAAAAATCCTTAGTGCAGCATCATTGTTCACATTGTAATTGAAATGGGAACAATATTGCTGCATTAACAAAACAAAACAAAAAACCTGTTTATTTTTTTTTTATATTTAAATTTTTTATAATTTTTAACATTGTCATGTTTGGTATTGTTGGAAAGGCCATGCTCTGGTCGATCCAAAGATACCAAACATTAACCAACCGATAGCTGCCGCGGATCGGGAGATAGGGGGTTCATTGGAAACCCCTATCTCCACCATTGGTCACAGTTAGGGGTTATCTCCAGAACTGACGTCATTGTGACGAGGTCTTGGGACTGTCGGCAGCTGCCGTTCCCCCACGCTGTTGTCTTCCTGCAAAGACGTGACCATGTTGGCGGGCAGCGTCTTAGCGGCAGCAGTGGGAGAGAGAGAGCTCATAGCTGGGAGGTGTCGCGTGAAGCTGCAAACAGGGACAAATAAACTAGACCTGAGCCGCACTGAGGATCTTTGGGTTGTGTCGGAGAAGACTTCACGCAGTGCTGCCATCAATATTTTTTGATAAATTCTTGGTTATACAATGAATGTGACTGTGGACAAAAATCCGTGTTGTTGTGACATCGCCTAAGCTTAACAAAACCATGCCACGTCGGTAATCAAATCTCAAGGCCGTACAACAAGGTTGTGTTAGTGTGTGACATTTTTTGGCCAGGCAGGCAGTGTAGAATGTGCACAGTCACATTCATGGCCACAAATATGTTGACAAATTTATGACAAAGTGTCCATAGAAATGTCAATACATTTATGTACATATAATGTTAACAGTGTGGAAAAGAAACCAAGCAATACATAGTAACTTATTAAGTAAGGAAAAGCAACGCACACAAACAAGAAAATATAGAAAAAATATAAAATTTATTTACAACATGCCACATGGCATTGGCAAACTGCCCAACAGGGGCACAAACATAGGGGAGGAGGAGGCTGGTCTCTACTGCCGCTCCAGGATGTCAACGGCATTATTGATATGCTCCCTGAACTCCTGCAGCAACTCCTGGATGGCATCGAAGTTGGCGCAAGCCAGGCGTAGCTCGCCGATCGCCATCCTGACGCTGGACCTGTCAGTGTCCGGTCTGGCTTCTCATTCTATATATCCAAAAAATGAAAGAAGGAAAATACAGTAAGTAAAGCAGGTTTCTATTTTTGACTGAAAGTCTTGAAAAAATATAACAGTAGGATATACCAGAGCTGGCGGCCTCCTGAGGCTCTGACTCCTCCGACTCCTCCTTCTCCACCACCACCGTCAACATCTCTTCCGGTGCTATATCTAAGAAATTAAAAAAATAAAAAATACAGTAAACAACAAAACTGATTTATTTTTGAACAAAAGTCGATGCAAAATACAACAGTAAAAAAAAAACCTGGACTCGCGGCCTCCTGCTGCGGCTCCGGCTCCCTCTCTCCATCGCCCTGCTCCTCCTCTTCCTCCTCCTGCTCCTCCTCTTCCTCCTCCTGCTCCTCTTGTGCCATACATAAAAAATTAAATGAAAATACAATAAACAAAAAATGTTTCTGTTTTTGACCAAAAGTCGTTGCAAAATAAAACCGTATATACCAGCGCTGGTGGTCGCCCATGGCTCCCCCTCTTCCTCCACTGGGGCACTGGTGCCCGCCGGGGCAGATGCTGCCTTCTTCCTGTCTTCTGCCAAATCCAAAAAATAACACGTAAATAATGCAGACTGGAAAAAATGGTATATCTATACAATATATTGCCGAAAGTATTGCGACACCCCTCCACTACCCCACTAGCACTACCAGCTTGACCCACCACTACTCCCATCTCATAGTTCTAAAGTCACAAAATATTTATTTATTTCCTCTGCACATACACATATATTACCGTTCAATTATATATTTTTTTCAGAAGTAAACATTACGTTTATTCAATAAAAACTATTTGTGTTGTGTGCGTACAAAACGCATTGTGCGACTGCTTTTAGTTATTTTATAGATGCCTCAGCCCCAATTTCACTTTCAGTTTCTGCTAATAAAACTGTGGATATACTAAGCAGAAACAACAGAAATCCGCCATTTTGTTTTGAAATTTGCATCTAAAGCGTTCAATGACACTGCTGCAGCAAAATGAATTGCTGTGCTGCAACAATTCAGCAGCTGCTGAGGATGTATTGAACGCGGCTCTGTTTGGATGCACTTTCAGAAGAACTACATGTCCCATCCTACCACTTAGCAGAGACGCAGAGATTTTTGTTGATGCGCAGGTGGGAGCCAATATTGGGCAAGCTGCGGGTCTTCTCGTATGCATCACTCAATCACAACAACCTCCCCCCCAGCACACTACAGTACACACAGTGCCAAAAGAAATCCAGCATTGTAATTTCATCTACATACATCAAATGTCACAATTTTCACGAATACGTAAAATCACAAAAAAGAAGATCTATGGCAAAAATGCATGAATGACGAGTTGTGAAAACGCAAAGCTATACACAATCACATTGCATGAAAAAAGGACTAGATAAATCAACGTATTTCTGTGCACATTAGCACATGCAAGCACATTATTATTATTATACAGGATTTATATAGCGCCGCCAACAGTTTGCGCAGCGCTTTACAATATAACATGACACTTAAGTTTGGCTATGATGCAACGGATTTGCGCCTCAGCTGCTCCTGCTCGCGTGCCTTCAGATCGGACCAGCGTTTTTGGACCAGCTTTTGGACCACCAGCTGTGGACCAGCTCCAACATCTCCTCAAATGCCATGTTGCTGGCCCGCTTCTTCCTGGGTGGTGTCTCTGGGGTGGAAGCAGATGAGGAGGTGTCCGAATGGGACTCTCTGTCTCGTCTTTCAGCCATGTTAAATTAAAAATAATTTCAATTTTTTTGGCCTGTCAAAAACGTTGTCAAAACTGGCTCAGTAAAGTTACGACATCCGCGCGCGCGCATGGCATGCACGATCCGCGGATAAATCGGATCCGACTACGAAGGAATTATCGTATCGACAGAATTATCGGATCATTGGAAACAAGAAACAAGTGATACGCATTTACAAATACAAAATTTACAGAATCAGCGATATAATCGATAATAGTTAAATATACGATGTCCAGAATTACCGAAATGGAACCGAAATCACGAATGGAACCGAAATCATGAAGAGAGCGAAAATAAATTTTGATTTATTATTTTCGGGTCCGATCCGATTCGGAAAATCGGCCGAATCCGAAGACACGAATCGGGAAATTTCGTGAAGATTCCGAAATTCCGAAACCCGAAACGCACATCCCTAATTCCCAAGTGTTTTAAAGAAATTAGTGAGCCCCAAAATACAGCGTGGTATTGTTTGTATGACGAGAGACAGATCACCTTAATTCCCAAGTGTTTTAAGGAAATTAGTGAGCCCCAAAAAAAATTGCTGGCTGTGTGACGAGACACAGAAGATCACCTTAATTCACAAGTGTTTTAAAGAAATTAGTGAGCCCCAAAATACAGCGTGGTACTGTTTGTATGACGAGACACAGATCACCTTAACCACTTCGATGCGGAGGACGCGCTCAGCGCGTCCTCCGCATGGCTGCTGCTGTGCTGAGGACGCGCTGAGCGCGTCCTCACTTTGGGGTCAGCGTTCGGCCGGGTTCCGGCCGATCGCTGGCCCCCCCAGTGCGGGCTGACATCCTCGATGTCAACCCAGCATCCGGAACCGCCGCCGATGAAATGCATGTGCGGAGGAGGCGCCTGAAAGGGAGGTCCTTCGGACCTCTCTCCCTCCCGATCGGCGGCGTTGCGGGGGTTAACCCAGGCACCATTTGGAAGGGCACAGCCTGCCCTTCCAAATGGTACCTGGCATTAACCGCTGGGGAGCTGGATCGCGAATCGGCGCTGAAAAGCGCCGGTTCGTGATCCTTTCCCGGAGCTGGCCGACATCTTGGATGTCGGCCAAGCCTCCGGGAACTCCCCCTGAGGACTGGCGTCATCGTGCATAGCACGATGACGCCAGTCCTAGAGTTAACCCCTAACTGCCACCAACGGTGGAGATAGGGAGTTCCAATGAACTCCCTATCTCCCGATCCGTGGCAGCTAGGGGTTAACGTTTGGTATTGTTGGATCGGCCAGAGCATGGCCGTTCCAACGATACCAAACACGAAAGTGAAAAAGTTTGTAAACAAAATAAATAAATAAAATAAAAATAAAAAAATATTTAAAAAAAAATAATAAAAAAAAAAATAAACACTTTTTGTTTTCTTTTTTTTGGTTCGTTAATGCAGCAATATTGTTCCCATTTCAATTATAATGTGAACAATGATGCTGCACTAACGATTTTTGTATGCGGTGCGTTTGTTAAAAATCGTGTAATTTTCCCCAAAAAAAATGTAACGAGACCCCATCTCTAATTTTTTTAACAAGCGCACCCCATACAAAATATAACCGCAATTGCTCGCATGTTAAAATGTGGAAAAAAAACACTTTACACGTTGTAAATTATTGAAAATTCATATTTTATTGCATTTTTTTGTTATAATATACAGACAGGTCATGACGTATACATATAATAATGACATATTATTAATCTGCCGAGTCTGACGGAAAGAACGATATATAATATGTCTGGGTCATATACTAAAATAAGGCTTCAAAACACGTTTCAACATGATGAGCAAAACCGGTAAAAATGACCTCAGCACAAGGCGGGAAAAGCCTCAGCAGCGAAAGGGTTAATTCCCAAGTGTTTTAAAGAAATTAGTGAGCCCAAAAAAGACTTGCTGGCACAGTGTGACAAGACCCAGAAAATCACCTCAATTCACAAATGTTTTAAATAAAGTTGTAAACCCCAAAAAAACTTGCTGGCACAGTGACAAGACACACATCACCTAAATTCAATGATATTTGGTCGAAATGAGACCCCCCAGTAGTGTGGCAGACCGGCAGTAACAACAAATACAACTATCTTCTTTGAAATCTCCTCTGAAATGCGTGCAGAATCGGCGCGTTGAAACCTTATATAGTGTGCTGCGGGACATAGCTCTGTGAGCCCATGATTGGGCAAAATTTGCCCAATCAGGACTCTGAGCGGTGATTGGCATAGTGTTCAACCAGTCTTGCACCAGGCCTGTGGTCAGGTGCAAGGCTGTAGCCAATTACGAGCTTCAGGCAGTGGGAAAATGCATTGTGGTCCATTGTGGTCGAACATGCGGCGAACACCCGGAAATGTTCGGGGTTCGCGATCCGCCCGAACAGGCTAAGTTCGGGTCGAACCCCCGAACCGTCCGAGCCCGAACAGCTCATCCCTAGTTAGGATAAGAGAACATCTTAACGATATTAAGAAAGGTGTGGATACACACTCAGTACCCCAACATTACAAAGAGGTCCATGGAAAAGATCCCAGGGGAACGCAATTCCTGGCCATACAACAAGTTCATCGAAACTGGAGAGGAGGTGATTTTCTACAGAAAATAAATAAAACAGAAATGAAATGGATCTATAATGTGAAAACACTCATCCCACATGGCTTAAACCAAGATTTCGAACTTTGCCACTTTCTGTAGGGACATCAGGTCTAAACCCCCTCTATCCGATTAATTAGAGATTCTGCCCTGGTCTCCTAACGTTTTCTTTCCTTTTAGGCTAGGGTCAGACGAACGCATTTTTAACGTGCGTTTAGCCGCACGAAATCATGGCCGTGCTAGCAGCAAATGACGTCCAATGTCGGGGAACACACGAAGTACGGCCGCACGAAAGTTCGTCCGCGCAACGCAAGGGGCAAACGAACGCATATTTTCTAGAACGTCAAACCGCTAGTACTAACGTACAGAGTGCGCTGCGTCCGCTAGAGGCGTGTTTGCGTGATTGGGAGACGTCAGACGCTGCTAATGTCCGGCCAACATAACGTCCAGACACAAAAAGTGTTTTATTGATGATCCGTACAAAATCACGGACGAAAAGGCGCATCGTATGACCGCTATCGCGTATTCCGTGAAAAAATACGTACGTTCGTTCGAACGCACTTTTTCACGGACAACGTGAAAAATGCGTTCGTCTGACCCTAGCCTTAATGTTTTCGTTTTAATGTCTTCTTTTTATGTTCTTCTCTGCTTTTCTAGTAATTTATCGCTTTTCAAAGTCTGTCAACCACACAATTATGCACTTTAATTATGCACTTTATGCATGTTATGATTGCCCGCAATAATTCGTGAAGGCCACCTTAGATAGAGTGTTTATTATCAGGTTGAGGATAACAACGAGGTGAATTCCTCATATTTAATAAAGTGGCATATGAAGGCAATCTGTTGACATCAGAATGTTTTTATTATTATTACTTTTTTAGCCATGTTTAGTTTTTATGGACAAACTATTTCTTAAGGGTTATGTCATCATTACCATTGGTGGCTTGATAATTGATTGAAATTGTTGGTTTTGTAAAAGAAATTTCTTTCTTGATACTAGTAAGAAACTTCTGTAAAGAAAAGACATTTTCTCCTTAACACTAGTTTGTAACATTAACACTTAATCGAGTATCGGATGGATTTTTCAATCTGTTCGTTTGGCAACATCAATTCATGTTTGCGTATTTAAAATGTTGAATTGACACAATGTTTTTTCGCACCATTTACGTTCACTCTTGGTGAGCGATTCCTTGAATCTATTTAATTCAGTGAACACATTATTTTTGAGGGACACTTTAATAAATATCTAAACATTTCATGTTTTTTTTCTACATATGGGGTTTTAGGGTACTCGCATGATATATACACCTGTATTTATATACATATTTTTATTATAAATATTTTACTATATACCTCATACACATGAGGCGCTTTTAATCATAATATCACGGGATAGACGTTTTGCACACGGTGATGTTGTTATCACCGATCGTTTTTTCCTCTTTCGCATTTGAGCAAAAAACTCAGTAATTTCACTCATTTTGTATTTATTGCGATTTTTGTACTAGTTTTACAAGTCGTTAATCTTGTATTGGATTTATGTGTCTACACGGCTGTTCAAACAAAGTAAACGTCAGCTTGGGTGCGCCTGGAACGCAGTTCCTTAGTTGATACGCACACTTGACGACATAATAGAAGGGCGCAAGGAATTCTGGTGCCAACCCGAGATCCAACAGACTTTCGGTTTCATAATGTATTACGGTAACGACTATATATACTTCTGTGATAGCAGCATGAACTTTACACCTACTGATGAAGAGACAACGATCGCGAAACGCGTTTGGGTGTTTATTTTTGTGTATCTTATTTATTTTAATAAACTATCCTTATAACCTTTACCAGCATCCTGACATTCATTGGAGCAACCAGGTCCCCTTAGGCTGCACGGGAGATCCGGTACTCCTTCTAATGCTACCGGCTGCTGGACAAATCCGGTGTCTGATTTAGACACAACAAAATGTGAGTGTATTCCCTTACTTCTTACTTCATTATTATTTCCTCAAACCTACTACGCTATGGCAGCTTTTTATTTTTGAGGTGGACAGTAGAAGTGCACGGAGAAGAAGGGGACACCACAGTCGGAGGAAGCGCTAATCCTATCCATTCTACAGTTTTTATTGTACAGAGGAAAATATCAGACAATGGATGCACCCAGTGAACATATAGATGAAAATATCACACAATGGATGCACCCAGTGACACATATAGAGGAAAATATCACACAATGGATTATTATTATTCTTTATTTATAAAGCGCCAGCATATTCCGCAGCGCTGTACAATAAGCACAGTATAGACAGGGTTACAATACATTGAACAACATTTGACAAACAGTACAGGAGGAGATGAGGGCCCTATTCCCGTAGGAACTCACAATCTGGGAGGGTTGGGGTTGGAAACAGGAGGAGAGGACTGTAAGGTGAGAGTGATTGATGGTTGCGTCAGTGAGTTGGGGGGTCGGCTTCCCTAAATAGGAATGTTTTAAGGGAGCGTTTGAAGGACGAGAAGTTAGGGGAAAGTCTGACAGTACGAGGGAGAGCGTTCCAGAGAGTGGGGGCTGCACGTGAGAATGGATGCACCCAGTGACACATACAGAGGAAAATATCACACAATGGATGCACCCAGTGACACATATAGAGGAAAATATCACACAATGGATGCACCCAGTAACACGTATAAAGGAAAATATCACACAATGGATGCGCCCAGTAACACATATAGAGGAAAATATCACACAATGGATGCGCCCAGTAACACATATAGAGGAAAATATCACACAATGGATGCGCCCAGTAACACATATAGAGGAAAATATCACACAATGGATGCGCCCAGTAACACATATAGAGGAAAATATTTTTTTTAAATAAACATACAAGAGAAAGACAAACACATGTAAGAAATCAGCGACATCAATAAGCAACCTCTCAGAGACACTATTTCACAGACCCACCAGCATCAAACACACATAAACTGTCCACAAACCACACGGCAGACGCACAACTGTATTCATTTAAATAATCAGTGTATACGTATTACATTGAATTATCTGAAAAATGTCTGTAAAATCCATCACATCCACCGGCCCATACCTCCGCCTGTGCTATTACAACCTGGCATATTCTGGGCCCTGGAAGGATCCATACACTGTCATTTACATTATGGCCAGTAGAGGGGGCTGTAAGCCCATATCTGACGGGTTATGCATAAGCTATAAACACAGTTACATGGACTGTATTTATAAACACAAATATCTACTTGAAATCATTTTGCAGATAAAAAAAATAATGGTTTAACTTGCACAACATAAAAGACACATGGACGGGGGCGGAAATGGAAAGAATAAACGGCTTATTAAAATATTTAAGAAAAACAGGGACATTTTTTACATTGAAACCTATTCGACATTTCACTGACATTTCTCTGCTGTTTGGTGTCTATGAATAGATTAACCATTGCTTCTCTATGGGAGATTTCACTGCCGTCGAACAGGAACCGTATTTTGCTGGCAATTCACCATTATTTGGTGAGTTGCCTGCTCTCTGAATAGCCGATTGAACTCACTGTTCTGTGCAATTTCGTGGCCAATTCAATGCTCTTTGAAAAAAAACCTATAGACTCCATTCTACAGTGAGGAGCAAGTGATGGAAAGATACAAAATATCACACAATGGATGCACCCAGTGACACATATAGAGGAAAATATCACACAATGGATGCACCCAGTGACACATATAGAGGAAAATATCACACAATGGATGCACCCAGTGACACATATAGAGGAAAATATCACACAATGGATGCACCCAGTGACACATATAGAGGAAAATATCACACAATGGATGCACCCAGTGACATATATAGAGGAAAATATCACACAATGGATGCACCCAGTGACACATATAGAGGAAAATATTTTATTAACTAAACATACAAGAGAAAAACAAAACACATGTGAGATATCAGCAACATAAATAAACACAATAAGGACATGTTGTTGTTCGGTTATTGTGGCCCTTTGAAAAACTCTAGAATGTCTCTCCATTGTTGCACGAGTTGAATAAAGTTTTTCAATCATCTCGTTCAATCTTACCTGTGTCTGTTACTGTTGTTGATACAAACAAAATAAATAAATTTGAACCAATTTGAAATGTTGCTGTAAATAAGTGATAAAAGTTCCCTATTGACCCATATAGACAATCAGATTTCTCCTCGCTCTGTTGTTGTTTATTGTGCTTGTTCTAACAGGTACAAACTGCGCCAGGCACTAAAAAACACGTACGATCTGCTTTGAAACCCAGGATTTATTCTTAATGTAGATATTTTGTATCCAGGTCTCCATCCCACCCTGCGCCGATCTGAGCCTGAATAGGAGATCTTGGCAGGCGCTGGTGAGTGTCGCAATGTTTCGCTTTGATCTCCTGTGCGCTAGGGTTGTCATAGAGAGGGAGCTCTCACATAAATCTGTGTTGGTACCAGCAAAGGAGGAGATGCACACCAGATTGTGTGTCGAGTGGATTATCCTGCTGGGCGCTCATGGACCCCAGGGTGGCCTAATCCCCTACAAAGCACACAAACAAAAAATGAGCATCCAGGCACCCCAAAAAGCAGCAAATTAAGGCTCGCGTCAGACGGGCACAGTGTTCACGTCCGTGTTGCCACACATTTTAATGTCCGTGGTAGCATACAATTATGACCAATGGAGTACGTCTGCGGACGCGGCAAACGGATGCAGGTTAGGCAAGAACGTAAATCCGCTAGAACAGACACACAGAGTGCACTGTGTCCGCAACGTCTGCATAGCTTTGTGTGTGAGTGATGGAACGTGGTCAGACGGACTGCATTTATACGTCCAGCTTTTATACGTCCAGCATTTATACCTCCAGCATTTATACCTCCAGCATTTATACCTCCAGCATTTATACCTCCAGCATTTATACCTCCATCATTTATACCTCCAGCATTTACACGTCCAGCATTTATACCTCCAGCATTTATACCTCCAGCATTTACACGTCCATCATTGATACCTCCAGCATTTACACGTCCAGCATTTACACCTCCAGCATTTATACCTCCAGCATTTACACGTCCAGCATTTATACCTCCAGCATTTATACCTCCAGCATTTACACGTCCAGCATTTATACCTCCAGCATTTATACCTCCAGCATTTATAACTCCAGCATTTATACGTCCAGCATTTATACCTCCAGCATTTACACGTCCAGCATTTACACCTCCAGCATTTACACGTCCAGCATTTACACGTCCAGCATTTACACGTCCAGCATTTACACGTCCAGCATTTACACGTCCAGCATTTACACCTCCAGCATTTATACGTCCAGCATTTACACGTCCAGCATTTATACCTCCAGCATTTACACGTCCAGCATTTATACGTCCAGCATTTATACGTCCAGCATTTATACCTCCAGCATTTATACCTCCAGCATTTATACGTCCAGCATTTATACCTCCAGCATTTACACGTCCAGCATTTACACGTCCAGCATTTACACGTCCAGCATTTATACGTCCAGCATTTTTGACGGACAAAACTTTTTCATATTAATTTATTTTCCCTGCTACATCCGTCAAAAATATACGTCAGTCACAAAAACGGACTGTGTGGCCACTACCTTGTTGTCAGTCAGAAAGGACGTCCGATGTGCACAAACGCACAGTCCGCACAGAATGTGCTTGTCTGACCCTAGCCTCAAGGGACACTCTGCTCACCCTGAGCACTTTGTTTTAAGGAGGAGTGCCCCCCATCTGGTGAAATTGTGGTGTAAAGTGGAGGAGTTTCCTCCCCCTACCCAGCGTCACCAGCAGCCGGGATTTGGAATTTCCTGGCTGTCGGTCACTAGTGATGTCACACACAGAGAGCGGGCAACGTCACCCTCTGAGGCCAATCACTGTAGCGAGTGTTCTCAGAGAGGCAGCGATGGATCAGATCTGTGCATGCGCGTGCAGCTCCTATCCATCGCTCTGCGCAGGCACTACCGAACTTGTGTACGTAAAGCGTGTGAGTTCTGTAGGGCTGCGCAATGTGCAGATCCTTCGCTACACAAGTTGTATAGGAGCACAAATTGTGCAGAAAAGCTTCGGGGACTTCCGGGTTCGGGAGCCACTGAGCCAAAGAGGAGGAGGTGCAGCGTGCGGCGAGGGGGAAAAAGGGGAGTAAAATCACTTGAAATAAATAATAATTGTGCAGAGACTCAGCAGGATCCGCCCCTTTATTTATGGGAAACTCTGTAATTTAATAGATTATCCCTTTAAAAATAACTTTTATTGCAGAACCTGCGACGTTTCGGCTGGAATCAGCCATTTTCAAGCCTAATTGCATCACAGGTCTTGTACACACACACACACACACACACACACACAGTCACACACAGTCACACACTCAGTCACACACACACACACAGTCACACACACACACACACACAGTCACACACAGTCACACACTCAGTCACACACACACACACAGTCACACACACACACACACACACAGTCACACACAGTCACACACACAGTCACACACAGTCACACACTCAGTCACACACACACACACAGTCACACCCACACACACACACACACACAGTCACACACACACACACACACAGTCACACACAGTCACACACACAGTCACACACACACAGTCACACACACAGTCACACACACACACAGTCACACACACACACACACACACAGTCACACACACAATATGTAAACCCCCTAATAAGGATTTTTTTGTTTTAAATTGGGAGTCCTGGAGTGCATCTCACGTTGTGATTATAAATATACATACACACAAAGGGTTAACAAAAAAATCCGTTAGAAAGAGAAAAAAGTTAATGATGTTTCTGGTGACATTTCCAATAAACGTATATTGTTGTGATTGACTTATTTTTTTTTCTTTTTACAGCCCCTGTATGTGTATATATATATATATGTATATGCTGCAAAAACTGTGATGCGATTAATCTTGAAAAAGGCCGATTCCAGCCAAAATGTGCAGATTCTGAAATAAATGTTACTTTTAATTTACTGCTTTTTGAAGAGCCTGGGTTCTCATAGTTCGTCCGTCTTAAAAGTACATAAACGCCGAGTTCTCCATCACAACCAGCAAAGCCCTGGAATTAAAATGCGGCGCGGCAGCCTGTCGCAGCGGGTTATCACACCCCACCATGTGCCTCTCTCCTGGATAATGACGCTAATGACCGCCAGGTCATCATGGATTTGGTGCCTGTGTGATGTTCCCTGGCAGTGTGGGGGTTAATGTATATTTTGGAACGAGTTCAGGGTTTCGCTCCTAGGCTCGGGCAGAGCTTGTGTATCTCTGTCTGCCAGGGAAAGCTTTCATCACCGCGGTGTGTTCATGGACTGGTATGTGATCTTGGCAAGGCGCGCGCGGTCCACGAGCATGTCTGACACACAGATACTGCGGGGATTATGGCGGCGTGAGACGGCAGACATGGAGAGGAGATATAATGGCACTTTGAGTCTCCGTCACTGGGTCCCTTCACTCCATGGAGCCAAAGATCGAGTCTTAGGCTGGAGTCGCTCGTGTCGTAACGCAGAGCCCCGACATGAATGTTATTCTCCTGAAACGCAGCAAAGTGGGCCGTGAGCCCAATGCCACCGGTGACACCGTGCTCAGGAAATGCTGCGTCACAGCCACTGTTAGACTCTCTGGGGCCTGATTTAACCCACTCGTTAGGATTGACGGCTTTAGCCATTAAGTTAACGAGCCACAAGCTCCTATAGCTTGTGCGCTCTGCTTGGGAGCCGATAACAACGGCCCACGCGGAGATTAACCAGTTATTCTCTGGCAGCTCGCTAATCTTGGTTTGACTCAGTGTTCAGAAAGGAATATCGTCTCGGAGATGCTGGTGTTAAATCACTTAATACTGTAAAAAAAAACACAAACCGCTTAATAAAATCCATTGTAAAGACTAAAGAGTCTCCTCTCTTCTTCAGGTCCGGAAACTTATACTGAGCAAAATCATAGAACTGAACATTAAGGGGCACACGGGTGGGGGTTGGGATGTCGTAAATAGTGTGATCGAAAAGGGCAAATAAACACATGAGAGATCTTACTCTCGAAAGCTTGTCTTTTAAATGTAAGGTTAGTCCAATAAAAAAGGTATCACTACGCACTGCAATACTCTAGTGATTTTGGGATCTGGACTAACACGGCTTATCCAATCTACATTATTTATTTTAATATTTTATACTAATTTGCGAGTTTTATTGCTGTGGAGCTCTGTGATACGCTCATACACACTGCACATTACTGTGAGTTTTATTGCTGTGGAGCTCTGTGATGCGCTCATACACACTGCACATTACTGTGAGTTTTATTGCTGTGGATCTCTGTGATACGCTCATACACACTGCACATTACTGTGAGTTTTATTGCTGTTTAGCTCCGTGATATGCTCATACACACTGCACATTACTGTGAGTTTTATTGCTGTGGATCTCTGTGATACGCTCATACACACTGCACATTACTGTGAGTTTTATTGCTGTTTAGCACTGTGATACGCTCATACACACTGCACATTATTGTGAGTTTTATTGCTGTGGAGCTCTGATACGCTCATACACACTGCACATTACTGTGAGTTTTATTGCTGTGGAGCTCTGATACGCTCATAGACAATATTGCTGTGGAGCTCTTATACGCTCATACACACTGCACATTACTGTGAGTTTTATTGCTGTTTAGCACTGTGATACGTTCATACACACTGCACATTATTGTGAGTTTTATTGCTGTGGAGCTCTGATACGTTCATACACACTGCACATTACTGTGAGTTTTATTGCTGTGGAGCTCTGATACGCTCATACACACTGCACATTACTGTGAGTTTTATTGCTGTTTAGCTCTGTGATACGTTCATACACACTGCACATTATTGTGAGTTTTATTGCTTTTTAGCTCTGTGATACAATAATGTACAGTGTGTATGAACGTGAGTTTTATTGCTGTGGAGCTCTGATACGCTCATACACACTGCACGTTACTGTGAGTTTTATCACTGTTTAGCACTGTGATACGCTCATACACACCGCACATTATTGTGAGTTTTATTGCTGTGGAGCTCTGTGATACGTTCATACACACTGCACATTATTGTGAGTTTTATTGCTGTGGAGCTCTGTGATACGCTCATACACACTGCACATTATTGTGAGTTTTATTGCTGTGGAGCTCTGTGATATGCTCATACACACTGCACATTATTGTGAGTTTTATTGCTGTGGAGCTCTGTGATATGCTCATACATGCCACATGTCTTTGGTTGTTTTTTTTGGAGGGGGGCAGCATTTCTTCCATAGATCCAGGCAGCATAGTGGTTTGGGTCAGCCCTGGCCTCTGCTAAAAACCCACACTTTTTTTGTCCTTAAATATTTAGGCAGATCCTGCTGAGCCTCTGCTGTTTTAGTTGTTTTAGTTTAGGAGATTTTACTCACCTTTTGTCCCTCGTTGCGCTGCTCCTCCTCTTCAGCTCAGGAACTCCTGAACCTGGAAGTCCCTGAAGCTTTTCTGTTCAGTTCATGCTCCTATACAACGTGTGTAACGTAAGAGCCGGATATTGTGCAGCGCTACAGGACTCGCTCACTTTACGTACACAAGTTTATTTATTTATAAAGGATTTTACCAGGAAGGATACATTGAGATTTCTCTCGTTTTCAAGTATGTCCTCAGTGTTCCGCAGCACCTGTGCAGAGCGGTGGATGGGAGCTGCACGCGCATGCACAGATCTGATCCATCGCTGCCTCTCTGAGAACGCTCGCTACAGCGATTGGTGTCAGAGGGTGACGTCGCCCGCTCTCTGTGTGTGACATTACTAGTCTGGTGACCGGCAGCTGGAAAATTCAAAATACCGGCTGCAGGTGATGCTGGGTGAGGTGGAGGAAACTCCTCCACTTCACCCACGATTTCACCAGATCAGGGACCTGAGGGAAAGGGAGAAGAGGGGGCACTCCTCACATCCTGACAACTTTAAATTATAAATTGTCTTTTCTGCCTTGGACATTTCTGTCTATCCCAGGCTTTTTCATCTCCTTAGGGTATTTGTCCACACACCACATCTGCTGTTAGGATGTTCCATGCGCCAGTGATTGGGGTTTTCTTTCCTGCAAAAACACGAATAGACTCCTTTCTCTAATCTGTGGGGATATTCACCAATTGAGTAAGCACCGCCATGCCCCTTCACAGACATGGGCAAACTTCAGTAAGCAATTCCTCTCCACGTCCTTGGCAAACTGGTGGAGGGCAAGGCGGTCCCTGACTCCATTGGCGCCAAATAGAACCTGCTGGCTTCACCCCTCAGTGTTACACCGAGTTTATTCTGGATTTATTAATGGACGGATACATTCTCTGAGCCATGAGACGTATAGAGATGTTCAGACATCCATCCAACATCTTCTCGTCTGATCGACTCAATTCGTGCGGTGAGGGTGTAGATATGTGCTTAGACCCCTCGTCCCTGCGGCTTTGGGTTTGCTTTAGACTTGAAAGAGACATCCCCACCCTGTTCTTTCATGTCCATCTTTCGCCTCCAGTAAAGCTCAGGACAAACGACTCACTGGATATTAAAATTCCAAGAAAGAAACGCCACGTACCATCCCGACGGCGATGTGAACGAGGAGGGGGCAGAGAGAGCGAGAGCGGGTAGATAAAATAAATTGCCCTGTTAAAATGGTCTGGCTGCAAGAGTGATTCGTCTTCATGACTATAGGCTGGAGGGATAAGTATCCGTCATCGGAGTCTAAACGCTCCCGAGATCTCTCGTCCAAAATCCCGGCACTTTTAATTTAGTTTATGGTAGGCGTCTGTGCTGAAAGACGTTCTTATGAGTTTGTTGGCGTTGGCGAAAGAGATGATGTGGACAAAGCAGTTTGGAGTCCAGGTTAACGTCAACAAAATCCTCTTAATGGAGAGAAGGAGGAGGAAAAAAAACTGTGTTGTGTCGGCCAACTTCAGAAGTTATCTTGAATGGCTTCTTATTTTGACGAGGTTTGCTGTGAAGGTGCCAGACGGCAGGTAACGGGAGACCCCCGAGTAATCGTCCGCTTCTGACAGACCTTTACAGTTAGGGAATAAGGAGATTTTCATCACGGAAATCCCTGGCAGATTCAGACTCGGGATTCCAGGAAGTCAGACATGGCATCTTGTCCGGAGGAGGTCTAGTTTTGGGGCTCAGTGTGGAGCTATGAGATAAGTCCTCTTACTTTCCTATATACTCTGCCCGATTCCTTGCATGCCGTTCATGTTTCCAGGCATGAATGTTATTTTCTTGTGCGTTTTTAAGGACACTTGAAGTTTCGGCAGACCTGAAAACGCCTTGTTCTTATGTTCAAAACCAACGAGTTTGCACTTTAGTATTGATTTGTGTTTCCTATAGAATTACACGACAATGGAGGCCGTTGGCAAAGCTCCAGGCAGGAGGCCTTCCAATTTGTGTGAGCGCTCGCTAAAAAAATCTGAGTGCACTTATAGGGGCACTAATGACCAATTTCACGTCAGACTGAGCAACCGCAGGCCTAAACGACCCTTAGGAAACTGGTAAATACTTTTCTGAAGGATAAAGAGTTCACGTTGGTGGCCAATGTGACCACTCTGATGGACCACCTTGGAGCTACCAGATATCTAGGTCCTGCTACTCCTAGACAGGTCTTGTTCATTTCACTTTGAGGAACATTATCCTTCAAATAGAAGATCGCTTTAATAAAAGATGTCCCACTTTCACTAATAAGTGGTACGCCAACATGGAACAGAAAAAAAACAAGAGTGGAGCATGAGCTCCTCTAACCTCCTCCTACGCTTATGACTCCACTGTCCCAACGCCCAATATTTCCTCTTAATAAAAAAAAAGATTGACTAATGTCTTCATACTCTACATCAAAACCAAAGAACAGTCCAAACATGTCAGATGAAGGGGAAGAACAATGAGGTATTGCCCATCTTCTCTAGAACTCTCACATTGGCCATGGACTTTAAATTGAAGCAAAATAATGGTGTTCATTATAGAGCATTCAGTGAGTGTGGCCAAGCTTTCATGAGTCTTTCAGATGGCCGGGAATCCAAGGTTGACAATGACATAATGGGGTATGATGCATCATGGTAAAATGTGTCCCAATATAATTTTATACAGATAGAAAGGATGTAGATAAAGTCCAATGGAAAGGTACGATGGTCATAAACTGCTCTAAAACGTGCACGGAACGACTCTTGAAGAGACAAAGGGTTAGCCAAAGAGCAACCATGAGTCACAAATAAAAACCCTACATTACATTTATCTCCATAATTCCCCCTAATCAGCGAGAGGCCAAATGGGAAGTGGTCTCTGGATGGACAGCTTCCCGCTTCCATCGGTACTCCTGCCTGAAACAACAAGGAAAGAATCCCTGGCGATCTGACAGAGATATCCGAAAATTAAATACAGGATGCTCCGATCGGACATGGCATTGCCAACCTCCGACATCACGAGATGCTTTGGTTCATGTACTTTCTTGGACCACGGCAAACCATGGTCATGAAAGACTTAATCAATTAATTTCAAATGTCAAGCCTGGACATCACGGCCGCCTGATGGTCAACCACTAATCAAAACTGGAAGAGCAAACCCTACAATTGTGGCTACAGAGGCAGAGTCTGGAGAGAGCAGGCGGGCAGAGCGTAGTCATTAGCAAGAAGATTGATTTTCCATCAACAGAACCTTGGAATGAAGAATGAACCACGGGCTGTGGATTCCTTACATATCCCTCTTGACATTTTCGTATGGTATTATTAGGCTGCCACGGTTTAATTGCAAAAATGCAGCCTGTTTGAGGGATCGTCGGCCAAATTGCTGAGTCTAGAATACTCTATGCTATCACCCGGGAATGCCTTTCTGTCCAGGGATCACAGATTATAAAAAGGAAAATCAAGTTATAAACCCAGGAATGGACAGCTAACTTACCATGACGCATTTGGAGGACCTCAAAATACATAACTATGCTCCTAATATTCCTCATCCAATTAAAAAAAACAATATTTGTTTTTGTCATCACAACCTGCTTAATGAAGACCTTTTACAGCGATGAGAACTGAAATTCATAAATTATTATCATTAGTTATGGATTAAGTAATGTTTTGGAGAGATGGTGGAAGATGCGTAGAGACACAAGGGAGAAAAACAATTGTGCGTGAGGAGAGAGGTAGAGCTTCAAGAAGTGAGAGGAGATTGGAAAGAACTAAGGATACATTTGGAGAGGTACAATAGATGAGTGGAGAGACCCAATGGACGAAGGAAGAGACCCCGTGGGCAAAGGACGATGGGAGAGACCCCGTGGGCAAAGGACGATGGGAGAGACCCTGTGGGCAAAGGATGATGGGAGAGACCCTGTGGGCAAAGGATTATGGGAGAGACCCCCTGTATGAAGGACAATGGGAGAAACCCAATGGACGATGGGAGAGACCCAATGGACAAAGGAGGATGGGAGAGACCCCATGGACCAAGGACGATGGGAGAGACCTAGTGGACCAAGGATGATGGGAGAGACCCAGTGGACCAAGGATGATGGGAGAGGCCCAGTGGACCAAAGACGATTGGAGAGACCCAGTGGACCAAAGACGATGGGAGAGACCCAGTGGACCAAAGACGATGGGAGAGACCCAATTGGCAAAGGGAAAGACCCAGTGGATGAAGGGAGAGACCCAGTGGACGAAGGACAATGGGAGAGACCCAGTGGACAAAGGGTGAATGGAGAGACACAATATACCAAGCAAACTTCATAGACTTACAAACAATTGGTGCTTTAAAAGACCCTAATGTTGGGATATACAATACCCAGTATAGACAGGCATCACCCAAATGTGAATCCAAATAATACACCGCTCAAACTACGCACACCCCAAAGGGGAACACTGGGCATACAAGAGTTAAAACCCAATACAGGGAGTCTTGGATTTACTGATATGTCTGTGTTACACATAATACACAGAGAGGACACAATACAGGGAGCCTGGGATTCACTGATATGTCTGAGTTACACATAAAACACAGAGAGGACACAATACAGGGAGTCTGGAATTCACTGATATGTCTGAGTTACCCGTAAAACCAAAAATTTGTTGCAGCCACAAAGGATCCACAGTTGGTATGGAAGACTTCCAAATCCAGATACAACAATATAGAAAAATATTTACCAACTCTTGTGTGTGATGAATGAAAAGGTTTTATTCCATGGTGAGCACAGGAAAAAGACAACGTTTCGACCTTCACAGGTCTTTGTTAAGTCCAAGACTTGACAAAGACCTGTGAAGGTCGAAACGTTGTCTTTTTCCTGTGCTCACCATGGAATAAAACCTTTTTATTCATCACACACAAGAGCTGCGTTACACACAATACACAGAGAACACAATACAGGGAGCCTGGAATTTATTGATATGTCTGCCTTACACATAATACACAGAGAGAACACAATACAGGGAGCCTGGGATTCACTGATATGTCTGCATTACACATAATACACAGAGAGGACATAATACAGGGAGCCTGGGATTCACTGATATGTCTGCATTACACATAATACACAGAGAGGACACAATACAGGGAGCCTGGGATTCACTGATCTGTCTGCGTTAAACACATAATACACAGAGAGGACACAATACAGGGAGTCTGGGATTCACTGATCTGTCTGCGTTACACATAATAAGAGAGGACACAATGCAATTTCGATGAAAGTTCTTCTTTAAACCATTACACACCAGATGTTTTTCCGTAATCAGCCACTACCGATAGACCTAATAGAACGGTTTATGAGATGCTGAACATGGACACTCAGAGCAATTCATGCCGTGAGGTCACAGAGTGCGGGAATACATCCCTTTCCTTCAAGCTGAGGTTTCATATTAAAGAGCATTTCACCCCACCCTCCTGCACGCAAGTTCCTGGCATCGTCCAGCACTGAATAATATTACAATTAGAAAGCATTCAGTCCCTTCTCTACCCGGCAGCAAAACGGAACATTTCATCCTGGAACGGAGAATTTATTCAGGACAATGAAATACAAGCCCACATATACATTTTCTAAATCTCCTGAACAAACACCAATACATGTAAAATATGAATCACGCTGTGTGTTATTATGTCACATTATGATGTCACTATACAGTTTATCCACAGTGAATGATGCAAACACACAGAGTCACATTCCAAGTCTGGTGTAAACTTTACCAGAGCCAGTAATGTCGAGTAAAGTGCAGGGAGTGAGTGTATAGGAGGTGCAGGGAGTGCGTGTTATAGGAGGTGCCGAGAGTGTGTGTTATAGGAGGTGCAGGGAGAGAGTATAGCATTTTATAGTAGGTGCAGGGAGTGTGTGTTATAGAAACATAGAAACATAGAAAAATGTCGTCAGATAAGAACCTTTCGGCCCATCTAGTCTGCCCAATTACATGGTTACTTTACCTGGATTTATCTTTTGTTTAGGATAGCCTTATGCCTATCCCATGCCTGCTTAAATTCAATTACTGTTTTGGCCTCTACCACTTCTACTGGAAGACTGTTCCATGTATCCACCACCCTCTCAGTAAAATCATGCTTCCTGATGTTACTTTTAAACCTTTGCCCCTCTAATCTAAGACTATGTCCTCTTGTTTTGCTACTTTGTTTCCTTTTAAATATACTCCCTTCCTCTACCTTGTGGATTCCCTTTACGTATTTAAATGTTTCTATCATATCTCCTCTGTCTCGTCTTTTTTCCAAGCTGTACATGTTAAGATCATTAAGCCTTTCCTGGTAACTTTTCTCCTTCAAGCCGTACACCATTTTAGTAGTCCTTCTCTGAACTCTCTCTAAGATGTCTATATCCTTCTGGAGATACGGTCTCCAGTACTGCACACAGTACTCCAAGTGAGGTCTCACCAGTGCTCTGTACAGTGGCATGAGCACTTCCCTTTTCCTACTGCTAATACCTCTCCCTACACAACCAAGCATTCTGCCAGCATTTCCAAGCATTCTGCCAGCATTTCCTGCTGCTCTATTACATTGACTACTTACCCTTAGATCCTCTGAAATAATAACCCCTAAATCCCAACCCTCAGATGTATCAAATATTCTATATTCAGCCCTTGGGTTTTTACGTCCCAGGTGCATTATCTTGCACTTATCCACATTAAAACTCAATTGTCACAGCTCCCACCATTTTTTTAGTTTACCTAAATCATTTGTCATTTGGCTGATCCCTCCAGGAACGTCAACCCTGTTGCAAATCTTTGTGTCATCAGCAAAAAGACATACTTTTCTATTAATACCTTCTGCAATATCACTAATAAAAATATTAATGAGAATGGGTCCAAGTACTGACCCCTGAGGTACCCCACTGGTAACAAGACCTTGCGCCGAATAAACTCCATTTACCACAACCCTCTGTTGCCTATCACTCAGCCACTGCCTAATCCATTCAACAATATTGGAATCCAAGCTCAAAGATTGCAATTTATTGATAAGCCTTCTATGCGGAATAGGAGGTGCAGGGAGTCAGTATACTGCTCAGAGAGTGCATGTTATAGGAGGTGCAGGGAGTATACTGCTCAGAGAGTGCATGTTATAGGAGGTGCAGGGAGTATACTGCTCAGGGAGTGCATGTTATAGGAGGTGCAGGGAGTATACTGCTCAGGGAGTGCATGTTATAGGAGGTGCAGGGAGTATACTGCTCAGGGAGTGCATCTTATAGGAGATGCAGGGAGTATACTGCTCAGGGAGTGCATGTTATAGGAGGTGCAGGGAGTATACTGCTCAGGGAGTGCATGTTATAGGAGATGCAGGGAGTATACTGCTCAGGGAGTGCATGTTATAGGAGGTGCAGGGAGTATACTGCTCAGGGAGTGCATGTTATAGGAGGTTTAGGGAGTTTGTGTTATAGGAGGTGCAGGGAGTGAGTATACTGCTCAGGGAGTGTGTGTTACAGGAGGTGCAGGGAGTGCGTGTTATAGGAGGTGCAGGGAATGAGCATACTGCTCAGGGAGTGTATGTTTTAGGATGTGCAGGGAGTGAGCATACTGCTCAGGGAGTGCGTGTTATAGGAGGTGCAGGGAGTGAACATACTGCTCAGGGAGTGCGTGATAAAGGAGGTGCAAGGAGTGAGTATACTGCTCAGGGAGTGTGTGTTATAGGAGGTGCAGGGAGTGAACATACTGCTCAGGGAGTGTGTGTAATAGGAGGTGCAGAGAGTGCGTGTTATAGGAGGTGCAGAGAGTGCGTGTTATAGGAGGTGCAGGGAGTACACTGCTCAGGGAGTGCGTGTTATAGGAGGTGCAGGGAGTGAGTATACTGCTCAGGGAGTGTGTGTTATAGGAGGTGCAGAGAGTGCGTGTTATAGGAGGTGCAGGGAGTGAGTATACTGCTTAGGGAGTGTGTGTTATAGGAGGTGCAGGGAGTATACTACTCAGGGAATGTGTGTTATAGGAGGTGCTTGAAGTGTGTGTTATAGGAGTTGCAGGGAGTGTATTTTATAGGAGATGCAGGGAGTATACTGCTCAGGGAATGCATGTTATAGGAGGTGCAGGGAGTATACTGTTCAGGGAGGGCATGTTATGGGAAGTGCAGGGAGTACACTGCTCAGGGAGTGCATGTTATAGGAGATGCAGGGAGTATACTGCTCAGGGAGTGCATGTTATAGGAGGTGCAGGGAGTATACTGCTCAGGGAGTGCGTGTTATAGGAGGTGCAGGGAATGAGCATACTGCTCAGGGAGTGTGTGTTATAGGAGGTGCAATGAGTGAGTATGCTGCTCAGGGAGTGTGTGTTATAGGAGGTGCAGTGAGTGAGCATGCTTCTCAGGGAGTGATTGTTATATGAGGTGCGGGAAGTGAGTATACTGCTCAGGGAGTGCGTGTTATAGGAGGTGCAGGGAGTGAGTATACTGCTCAGGGAGTGTGTGTTATAGGAGGTGCAGGGAGTGAGTATACTGCTCAGGGAGTATGTGTTACAGGAGGTGAAGGGAGTGCGTGTTATAGGAGGTGCAGGGAGTGAGCATACAGCTCAGGGAGTGCGTGTTATAGGAGGTGCAGGGAGTGCATGTTATAGAAGGTGCAGGGAGTGAGTAGTATACTGCTCAGGGAGTGTGTGTTATAGGAGGTGCAGGGAGTGTGTGTTATAGGAGGTGCATGGAGTGTGTGTTATAAGAGGTGCAGGGAGTATACTGCTCAGGGAGTGTGTGCTATAGGAGGTGCAGGGAGTATACTGCTCAGGGAATGTGTGTTATAGGAGGTGCTTGGAGTGTGTGTTATAGGAGGTGCAGGGAGTGTATATTATAGGAGATGCAGGGAGTATACTGCTCAGGGAGTGCATGTTATAGGAGGTGCAGGGAGTATACTGCTCAGGGAGGGCATGTTATGGGAAGTGCAGGGAGTATACTGCTCAGGGAGTGCATGTTATAGGAGATGCAGGGAGTATACTGCTCAGGGAGTGCATGTTATAGGAGGTGCAGGGTGTATACTGCTCAGGGAGGGCATGTTATGGGAAGTGTGGGGAGTATACTGCTCAGGGAGTGCATGTTATAGGAGATGCAGGGAGTATACTGCTCAGGGAGTGCGTGTTATAGGAGGTGCAGGGACTTTGTGTTATAGGAGGTGCAGGGAGTGAGTATACTGCTCAGGGAATGTGTGTTATAGGAAGTGCAGGGAGTGCGTGGTATAGGAGGTGCAGGGAATGAGCATACTGCTCAGGGAATGCATGTTATAGGAGGTGCAGGGAGTGAGTATACTGCTCAGGGAGTGTGTGTTATAGGAGGTGCAGGGAGTGAACATACTGCTCAGGGAGTGCGTGATATAGGAGGTGCAGGGAGTGAGCATGCTGCTCAGGGAGTGTGTGCTATAGGAGGTGAAGGGAGTGAGCATGCTGCTCAGGGAGTGCGTCTTATAGGAGGTGCAGGGAGTGAGTATACTTCTTAGGGAGTTTGTGTTATAGTAGGTGCAGGGAGTGAGTATACTGCTCAAGGAGTGTGTGTTATAGGAGGTGCAGGGAGTGAGTATACTGCTCAGGGAGTGTGTGTTATAGGAGGTGCATGGAGTGTGTGTTATAGGAGGTGCATGGAGTGTGTGTTATAGGAGGTGCATGGAGTGTGTGTTATAGGAGGTGCAGGGAGTGCGTGTTATAGGAGGTGCAGGGAGTGAGCATACTGCTCAGGGAGTGCGTGTTATAGGAGGTGCAGGGAGTGAGTATACTGCTCAGGGAGTGTGTGTTATAGGAGGTGCATGGAGTGTGTGTTATAGGAGGTGCATGGAGTGTGTGTTATAGGAGGTGCATGGAGTGTGTGTTATAGGAGGTGCAGGGAGTGCGTGTTATAGGAGGTGCAGGGAGTGAGCATACTGCTCAGGGAGTGCGTGTTATAGGAGGTGCAGGGAGTGCGTGTTATAGGAGGTGCAGGGAGTGAGCATACTGCTCAGGGAGTGCGTGTTATAGGAGGTGCAGGGAGTGCGTGTTATAGGAGGTGCAGGGAGTATACTGCTCAGGGAGTGTGTTATAGGAGGTGCAGGGAGTATACTGCTCAGGGAATGTGTGTTATAGGAGGTGCTTGGAGTGTGTGTTATAGTAGGTGCAGGGAGTGTATATTATAGGAGATGCAGGGAGTATACTACTCAGGGAGTGCATGTTATAGGAGGTGCAGGGAGTATACTGCTCAGGGAGTGCATGTTATAGGAGGTGCAGGGAGTATACTGCTCAGGGAGTGCGTGTTATAGGAGGTGCAGGGAGTTTGTGTTATAGGAGGTGCAGGGAGTGAGTATACTGCTCAGGGAATGTGTGTTATAGGAGGTGCAAGGAGTGCGTGTTATAGGAGGTGCAGGGAATGAGCATACTGCTCAGGGAGTGCATGTTATAGGAGGTGCAGGGAGTATACTGCTCAGGGAGGGCATGTTATGGGAAGTGCAGGGAGTATACTGCTCAGGGAGTGCATGTATAGGTTGCAGGGGTCTGCTCAGGGAGTGCATGTTATAGGAGGTGCAGGCGTATTGAGTATAACTGCTCAGGGAGTGTGGGTTATAGGAGTGTTGCAGGGAGTGCAAGTATACTGCTCAGGGAGTGCGTGTTATAGGAGGTGCA